>CM070535.1:49405577-50005577 GCA_036346415.1 Raddia guianensis | reverse complement strand
CTATAAAATTTCGACAGCATTTCCTTTGTTATATGGGCATCCACGACAGGCAATTTATATCCAAAGAATATATAACCATTTTCCAACAGCCAGTAACCATAAAAGGAAATACAAAAAAAATAACTATAACTTCCAATTATACAAGATGATCAACTATTAAGTAAATTTCATAATTTCACTAATTATGATGTGAGAGGTAGTGAGTGCTCAGGTTCAGATTCTATTTTTCCATCCCCATGCATGATTGACGACATCTGTACCTAAAAACCAAATAAAAGCAAGAGTGAGTATTCAACAATACTCAGCAAAGTATATGTCTAAACTAGAGAAATCAAAATACAAGAGCAACCAAAATCACTTCCACCAATTCATACCCTTCATTCTCAGAAACATAAACATCTGTTAGTACAAATACTCCAAACAGATCACTTCTCATTCAATCGATGTAATGCAATGCACATGCGTCTGTACTGTGAGCTCATACCGGTATAGCTAGGTGCGCACCCGTCGATGCCACACCTTGCCCGTCCTTTTCAGGCGGGGACCAATTACTCCACTCCTGTGGAGTGCCTACCAAGTAGGACCTCAGAGCACTCCGGACTAGTCACTTTTGACTTTCTCACCGACCTCACCGGACTAGTCAAAAGTGACTTTCTCACCGACCTGGCTCATATACACATGATGCAACATGCTCTTTTTCATAAAGTCATCACATGCTCCCATCATAACAATAAATATCAAATACTCAATTTAATCCTCATATAGCATTAAAACCATTCATCCATATGTCAATGTTAAGAACATAACACTATATCAATAATCAAATACACTATTCGTTTAACATATACTTGCCTTCACTAGCTTCAGGCTAGGACGAACCACGGGTAACATCGAATCCACAGAACCTACAGAAAAATTAACAAATCTCAACACCAAGCTTCTACATATAGCACAATAAATAAACCACGTCACACCTACACCACCCCTTCCCCCTCACCATCTAAACCACCTCTCTAAAGCCACAAAAAGCATCGAAATCAATAATTCCAATTTCTGGACAGCAGTACTAAAACGGGAATTTCTCCTAAGCCGTTTATCCAAATTGGATGTTCTTCGATGCGTTGGAAAGATAAGGACCTAAGCCACAATTCTTACAACATGAAGGAAGTCTGATTCTCTCCATAAACACCCAGAATTTATGCCGCAATCTACTGCACGTGCAATTCTAAGGTCTAGTTTCAACATCAGTACCTAGGGTTTACAAATCCTTCCCAAAACTACAACCCAAGCACCAAATTCGTCGGCATTGCTGAATCTTACCTTAATTCCAGTTTTCCCCATGGATTTAGGTGAAACCCTAGCTACCCCTTCCTTCCTCCCTTCCTCTTCTTCCTCTCATGGCAACATAGCAAAGGGGTACCTTCAGTGGCGAAAATGGCGGTGACGCAAGGCGACGAGACGGCAATGGCGCGGCCATGGAATGGCAGCAGCACGCATGACGGCTGCACGGCAGCTACACGGCGGCGGTGGCACGGCGGCGACGGCTCAACGGCGGCTACACGGCGGCGGCGGCACGGCGGGCAGGAGGAGATGGGGCGGCTGCTGGGAACGATGGGGACGAGAGGAGATGGGGCGGTGGCTGGCTCGGTTTCTCCCTGGGAGAAACCGATGCTCTCACCCTCCCCATCGGTTATAAATCCCACGTGGGCTGGGCTGGCTTGGGCTAAGGCCCATGGGTATCACACCATCGTCGACCATCACCCCCGCCGCCGCCGCCAGGAGGGACACTTTGTGCGTCTGGTGGTGTGAGCTGAAGAAGATGGCAGCCAAACTCATTTTACTTGTGGAAGATGGCACAATGCTGGTAGAAGATGGCATTTTGTATATGTTGGCAGATGTAATTTGGTTCAGCTCACAACACCAGTTTGGTTCAGTTTGTAATTGACTCACAGCACCAGATGTGAGGCCTCAAATTTGGTTCAGTTTGTAATTGACTGAAAATTGTCATGTAATTCCAGTGGACCTAGGATAATGTATAGTGGTGCCCCTTTCAAAAGATGTAAGACTGGTGCATTCAGCAATTCAAGTGGGGGATTTTGAGGCCTCACATCAGATAGCATGTATATATCTAACTATTAATGAGACATCGTTTTTCATGGTCCATCATTTGATGACTAGTTTGTTTGGTTTGTACATTTGAGAAGTGCTTGTCTGGAAGCAAAACTAGGTGGAGAACAAATGGTGAGAGATATTGTATGCAACATTTGTTGTGGTATGTTGTGGTACAGCAAAGGCATAAAACAGAACTATAGTAGTCCAAATAAGAGCTTGAACTTCATACTTTCTTGACTATATTTTCTGCAGGTACTAACAAGGAATTTGGACTAGAGTAATGACATATACAGTTCAATTGTTTGCCATCCTCATTGTAGGTATAATATTACATAATTTATTACGTTTACAATGTAAAATCGCCATGGCTCCACACAGTTTGAACCATGCAAACCACACCCACATATTAATGATTCATATGTGAATGGATGGAATATACGACAACACCAACTGGATGGAACCAAGTGAATATAAACATGACCGAAATTCAAGTGTGCTCTATGTTGTCATAAACAAAGATCAATAACTGTGGGTCGTTTCTACCTGATATATCCAAAGGGAATTAGTCAGGTCAATATCCCCATTTCAGAGTTTCAACCTGGGTTCATTGCATTTTTTTTTAAACAGTAGTTTCATTGCAAACTTGCTCAGAGTGAATTCCAACATTGTCTGAATTGAAACACCTCACAGATATTTGCTCAGTAAGATAAGTTTAATATGCTTATTTGGGATATTTGTAATGCCATTCAAAAACTTAAAAGAGTCATTCTTTTGTTAAACTCACAAAAGCATGATTAATCTAGTAACAGAAGTTTCACACAAGGTTCATGCCTCCAATGGCAGAATAAGTTTAATAAAAATATTCATGGAACACCCTGCCCTTTAGAACTGCATTTCTAGTTTACGTTGACCATCAAGAGAATTCCATTGTTTTTGGTCATACAAAATATAGACCAGCAATGCATATACAAAAGATGTGGACCCTAACAGTAGTTTATCCACGGTAGTTTATCGACAACATATACAAAAGTCGTAGAGCAGATAAGAAGATAACTTCATCAATGGCTTTTTAAGATCACATTCCACCATGTTGTGCAGCAGTAGCTACTCTTTGCCTAGTGATGGGAGAAGAGGGCGATGCAGTAGCAGCCCTCTGTCGTGTGAGAGGAGAAGAAGGCGATGCGGCAGCAGCCCTCTGTCTTGTGAGAGGAGAAGAAGGCGAACCAGTTGGCTCACAAGATGTCTTCCGCTTCCTACAAATATAGAAATTCCTCATTAGATAATGTTGCACAAGAAGAAAGAGAAAAAAGTATATGACTATATTACCTTCCTTTGGTAGCATTTAGTTTTATTGGTTCAGGAAGTTCCTCATCAGGTTCTATCCTATCATTTGGACAACCCTTCTCAATGTGACCAAATTGAAAACATTTTTTGCATTGATATGGACCCCTTTTGCCTAGTTCAACACTATTTCTTATTCTTTTCTTTCGTGGCCTTCCTGCAGGCCTTTCAAGTTTTGGTGGATGCATATAAAAACCTGGGTCCACTTCTGGCCACTGTGACTTATCATCCATTGGGTTCATATCATACTGGTAGCACTCCTTTAACTTTTGGACAGAGTAGTACTCGTGCACATAAGACTCTACATTCAACTGTCTCAAATGTGTGATGTAGGCAATAGCATGAGTACATGGCTTGCCACATACCTCCCAATGTCCACATGAGCATTAATTCTTTAGAAGATCAACTCCATACCTCCAAGTCGACCCATCCCGGCTAGGTACAGATATTTCAGCCTTCATGTAGCCACTCTTTCCAATGTTGTACTTCAGCCCCCTACTCTTCATGTGTAACTCATGTATGACACTTGGTAGGATTAAACCTTGCATCCTATTAGCTATCTGTTGCCATGTAGCAATCTTTTGTTGTATCATCCCCCTTATTTTGTCCATAAGGTCAACCACCGGCAACTCCTTCAAGTCCTTGATCCAGCTATTAAAAATCTCAGAAATGTTATTGTTCACATAGTCGACTTTGCATGTTCATGAAAATTTGGACCTAGACCATAAGTGTTTATGGTGAGTTTGGAGGAAAGTGATAGCTTCAGGATAGGTTTGGCCAATCTTATCAAGCAACTTGTCATACCTCTCGGGTTTGCAAGTCCAAGCACAAGGCCACATGTACTTTAGCACATCCCCCTTGAATTTCTTTCTGAAGTTCATCATTAGGTGTCTGAAACACTCTCTATGTTCTGCTACAACACCAAACACCTTGGCCACAGCATGTTCCGGGCCCTTGCAAGCATCAGTATGAATTGTTAAACCTGGGGGTGTGCCTATTGCCCTTTTTAGCTGAGTCATGAACCACGCCCAGTTTGAATTTGTCTCCTTGTCAAAAATTGCATAGGCCACTGGGTACATCCAATTATGCCCATCTATGCTTGTTGCGGCGGCAAGTTGTCCATTGTACCTCCTTGTTAGATAAGTAGAATCCACCCCGAGGTATGGTCTGCACCCAATCAAAAAGCCATCTACGCATGGTCTGATAGCCATAAACATCCTCAAGAAATGCATCTGTCCACCTACCTTCTTGCAGTCAATCTCAACAATGCTTCCAGGATATGTTTTTTTTAGTGCTGCCTTGAAATTCCACAACATCTTGAAGCTATTTTCCCAAGTTCCATGAAGTTCCTCCAATGCTGCTTTCCTGCCAACCCAAACTTTATTGTAGTTCAACTCTAAATTGCATAGTGATTCCAACCTCTTTTACAACTCCCTTGCACCAACGGTAGGCTCCTTTCTTATGATTTCCTTTACTCTATCTGCAATCCATGCCTTGTTAGCTTCCTTTCCCTTCAGCCTGCTAGTACTTGCACATGTATGCTTAGGGCCAATATTCACCACCTGCAAATATAACAATTATATTAGTAAGATGGGATCCCTAGTGAGATTTTTGCATATCACAACGGATTGACTTGCTATAAATAAAATCTACACATATACCATGAATGTTGTGCCACCTCGCAACCTCTTCGCATACACACTCCATTTGCATTTTGGATCAACACATTTTGCTCTGTACCTTATAGGATCACTATGTGTGATACTAGTTTCGAACTCCCCTTTAATGGCATATTGTTTAATTGCCAACATAAATGCTTTCTTGTCTAGAAATGTCGAATCCCGTTCAATAACGGGATTGTCTCTATCATATGAAGTATGAGCAGCAAATAAATTATCAATAGGATCTGCCTCATCATCTGGCACAATTAGCGGATCAAAGTCTGCAATGTCACCATGTTGCTCATGTATATCACTTTTCTTTTCATTTTGGCTGCACTTGTTGAAGTATCTCCACTCTTCATTAGCACCCATGGGTTCGTCTCCTTCAGGGTCCACACCTAATTCCATGTAGTGGTCTGTCTCCATCTCTTCCACCCTAGCAGGACCTGCAACTGTATCTCCAAAAAGTGGTACCATTGCCCAATCATCAGTACCGACATAAGCAATATCGTCAGTATCACTTTGTCCATCTCTGCTAATGGTCATAACAAATGTTGCCTTCGTAGAAGATCTCAACAGTTGCAATAGCTCTTCGTCATTGTTGAGCCTAACCATTTTGTCATCATTCGTACTATATGAAAAGTTACACTCTTGGTCACTTCCCCATATATAGTACTCCATGATGTCTTTCTGAAGCTCAATAATAGAGTACTCATCTGGATCCACAACCCACCCAATTGTGCGACCCTTCTTGTATTCACGCCTACCATCGATGACAGCGACATAAGACCTGACCGCCACCTCTATTGCACACGTTTTCTTCGCATCAATCCCAAAAACAGCGGTGTCATCAAATGATTCGAACCACTCAGGAGTCTTAGATCGCCACATCCTAGTTTGATCTTACTACCTGACCAAAAGATTTTATGGTAGTAATTTGGGGATGTAGAAACACATTAGACACAAATGAGGGTGGGTGGCAGGGGAACTGATTACCTCACACTCGTTAACTTTGTTCGTGAAGGTGGCGACTAGAAATTGGGTTGGGGCAGCTGCCGATAAGGTCGCGGGTCTACAAAAGACGACGAGTAGGGGTCGAAGTGGTCTGGTGCTGCTGCTACGGCGAGGGGAGGTGACGGGGCAGCGGCCAGTGAGCTCGTACGTGTCGAGGGAGCAGCCGTCGGCGACCTCGTACGTGGGGAGGGAGCAGCCGCCGGTGAGCTCTAGGGTTAGCTCATCGCTGCAGCCTCCGGAGATGGACCTCGAGTGACGGAGTTGATGGCTGTTTGGACGGAGTGGCAATAAGGGAAACAGTCAGTGCTTTGGATGGTATTTACATGTACCAAGCTATTTCGGTGGTAAAAAACAGAGATGGGCTTCTTTGAGTGTCGCAGGCCCAATTTTGCCCTTTTTTTAAAAGGAGGCGAATCGGGAGGGGGAGGGTGGGGGGATCGGATGGAGGTCAGGCAAAAATAAAATGGCTAGAAACGTAGGTGTATTTTAGCTAGAGTACTCTTAAGAGTGCTGTAGTCTTTGTCTATGTGTGTGTGTGTGTGTTTGTGTGTGTGTATTTATAAGACGAATAGTCAAGGGCGTGTTCAAAAATCAACGGCAACTTCTTTTTTGTGATCAGAGGTAGTATTATTGAACGGATAATTAAGTTTAATTTGTCGATGATGGAGATGATCTTAATGACGAAGAGCAGTAGTGGTAGCATTGCTCTCTTAGCCTTTTGACGACGATGATATCATTGCAGGTGGCGCTTGGTGCAGATACCGGCGGCGGCGAGAAACAGCAGCAGGCCGTGCCGCGGTCGGCGATGTACGTACGTGTTCGGCGACGTCGGCAACCAGCCCACTGGCAGGTTCAGCAACGGATGCAACATGGCCGACTTCATCGGTACGTGATATATTTCACGACGCTACAAGAAAATAAATGGGAGTTAATTTACTGATGACGGCCGAAGCCATCCATCATGTTAAAGAAACCGTCTATCGGCCATAGGCCATCCAGTTTTACGGTGGATGGTGGTGGTGAGACACCACCCGGAAATGAGACATCAGTTCCGGTTCATCCATAGAATGGTAGCGATGATTGAATTTGAGTGTCGATATACATATCGAGTCGATAGTGATGTTTCACTGTCTAATAAAACCAGACAGTGATAGAATATATCACTGTTGGTTCATGACTCCAAACTGGACTTACTAACATAAAGAGATTCAAGCATCGGCAGTAATACTTTATCACTATTTTTTTTTAAGTGAACCGGCAATGACGAGGCTGTCCGGAAGGGATGTTACCTAGTAGTGGGTCTTCGTGTAGCGTCTTGGCCATAAAAAATATATGCTTTCCCTTGAAATGCGACGACTTCATCGATTGGTTGTTTTTCAGTATATACAGAGTTATGCTGTCTCTCCACACTAAAATGTTTTCATCTAATCAATCAATAGTAGATACAATCCTCAGTTTCCCGTCCACCTCGCCACGTGGCTTCCTCCTCGCCCAGCGCTCGCTCGCGCTGTGCTCGCCAGCTCGGTTTTTTTTCGCGCGCTGCTCGCCACGCGCTCGCTCACCCGCTCGGTTTTTCCCCACGCACGCGCGCCGCTTCACCCCCCGGTTTTTTCTCCCGCCCTTTTTCCTCCCGCGCTGGGCGCGCCTGCTGCTCCCCCGCGTTTTTTTGCTCTCCCGCGCTGGGCGCGCCACAGGCGCACTGGAGCGGCTAGTTAATTACAAAGACGCGCATGCCCATGCATGCAGTCAAGCATTTTCAGCT
The DNA here is from genome assembly GCA_036346415.1 of Raddia guianensis. NCBI lineage: Eukaryota > Viridiplantae > Streptophyta > Magnoliopsida > Poales > Poaceae > Raddia > Raddia guianensis. The sequence goes on along the minus strand of CM070535.1, from coordinate 49,997,687 downwards.
TCGGGTAAGCATGTAATCCTAGTTAATTAGATCAGGCCGATTTAGAATTTCGTGTTGCATAATTGCATTGCGTGTTGGTAAGCCTGATGTGTTGATCAAGCGTGCATGCGCGCAGCAATGGCTATTGGATTCCCCATGAGCCCTCCCGCTTTCCTGTCGCTTCCGAGACCGATCAATATTATGGACGGTGGTTTCACTGGAGTGAACTATGCTTCTGCAGATGCTGGGATTTGGAACATGACTGGAAGTCCTATATGAATGCACACTTAATTTTCTAATTAATATAACTATATATATATATAAATTGAATGCTTCGGCCCTATTTATTAAGTTGTTAATCTGCATGCATGCAAATGTATACATACGTGAAGCTGACGGACAATGCTCTGCCAAATCGATCGTATGCAGTTCGCTTCACTTACAATCCCATAATCCCACTCTTGAGGCAACTAGATCATAAGGGCACGAGAGACGAAATGGCGGCCAAGCTTGGCGAAGCAGCAGTGAGCGAGCACTAGCTATCCCACCCACTCCTTCCTCCTCGGGGTGGGCACTGGGCACCATGGACATCCTCATCCTCCGGAACTGTAACGCCCAAAAATTGAGCCAATTTACTAACACCCAAATTGAGCCAAATTTCAAACTTTAATCAAATTTTGGTGAAATTCAAAATTTCATTTGAGTTTGCAGCTTGGACTGTAATTGGGCTTCTCTTGGGCTCAATTTCGGCCCAATTTCCTATCTCTTTCTCACCGACTCTCCCTGTTGCTCTCTCTCACGCAGCTCTCTCTCTCCTCCCGACGCCGTTCTCTCTCTCTCTGCTGAGTGTCGAACGGGTGACCATGCAGGGCGTCGTCGCAAGTGCGCGCGTCGCCACCTAGCCTTCCACCGCCTTGACTGAGCCGCGCTTGCACCGCCTAGCTCTGCGTCAAAACCGTCGCCGCCGCTGCTCCTCCATCTCTTCTCCATTTGCCTCACTCCCAGCTCCCTTCGCTTGCTTCATCTCGCCGCTGGTGTCGCCTGGAACATCCCCAAGCACCGACGAGCCGCCAGAACACCTTCCTGGCTTGGAATTTCTCGTCGACTCGAAACCCGTGGCGAGCGTCTCTCCGTGGATTTCTTCGTATTTGGTAAGTCTCGGTTCGATTCCTTGCGCCCGTAGATTCTCCTCCACCTCACGAGCATTTCTCCTCTTGATTTGACAAGTTCGTTGCCGTCGCTCGCCGTCGCCACTGCTCAGCTCCGCGCTGTCTCGGGGTCGTACGTCGCCGCGCCGGCTCGAGCCCTTTCTGTCCCCGTGAACCTCACGGTAAGCACCCACTTCTCTCCCCGATGCTCTCCCACCATTTGGTTTGGCCGTAGCCGTATTGTCGTGTCGCCGCCGTGCATCCGAAGGACCGCCGCCGCTGTAGCCCATGGCGCCGCCGTGTCCGACCATCATCGACCGTTCAGATGGTACCATTAGAAGCGCGCCGTCGAGACGAATCCGTAGAGCCCAACAACGTCTAAAACGGTGGACCGTAGCTCCCGCAATCACCATTTCTTCTCTGCCGGCTATGCACTGGACGGAGGTTGAAGACGGCTGATGTCAGCATGACGTCATCTACTAGAGTGCAGTTGATTTCAAAATTTGATAAATAGTTTCGGTTTATCAAAAATAGAAGGATACTTCCAAAAATTATGATAAAATTGTGTAAAATACTAGATACTGTAGTAAAAATACAATTTTGCATATTTAACTAATCAAATTTTATGTAAAATTAATAATATGATTACTTTAGTATTTACTAGTTAAAATAGCAAATCAGCTCAACATTCCCAACAAAATCACATAAAATACTAGATTTAGTCTACATCATAGAAAAAATATAATTTTGCCACGAACTTATAGGATTTTCTATAAACAAATTAAAGTAGGTATTTTAAGGTCTTATTTATTAATTTAAAATGTAAATTATGGGTATTTTAGAAAATATACAGTATAGCTTTTAAAATACTAGGTAGAACATCCTCTCCGTGGTTGTCTTGATCGGAGCCGTACGCTAGCGTAATCGTCGTTTGATGCCGAGCCGTTTTGCCGTCACCGGCAATGGCGTCGTCGCATCCGATTACCATTGGTCATGCCGTAGGCATCAATACACGCACGTTGTTTCACTGTGTCCGTAGATTTGATCTTCAGCTAATGGCATAGTCCCTAGCGCCGGCGAGCCTCAGTTCTCTTTTCGGGTTCGCACGCCGGCGAGAGGTTGAAGATGATGACATCATCATGACGTCATCGGCCCCAACGCTATGTAAACAAGGATCACTGACCGCTGGGACCCACTTGCCTGTCTCTTTCCCTCTCTGTTCTGTTTCTCTCAGTTTAACACTGAGTCGCCATCCAGTGGGCCCTTGGCCCCACACGTCGGGTTAAGTGTAGCTGCACTTCTCTCAAGCGTCTCTGACATGACCACGTAACGCGCTCGTGCCGCGACTGGGCCGCTTGGCCAAATGGGCCGTTTCGGCCTGCAGCGTTGTAGTATATATTCCTGTGTGATAACTATATTACTGTGTGGTAACTATATATAAATGAAGAGATCTGTCGGGGATAAAATCACGGCCCATTGCCATGGCCCACTCCCTGACGGTCCAATCGAACAGCCTATCAGGGCCCAGCTCCCTGGAAGGTTCTATCAGGCCCATGTGCATCTGCCGAAACGGCCTGCGTGGGCGCACGGTCGCGTAACGACCTAGGATTCGTGTTGAGTCCTACTCGAACAAGAGTTACTGCGACTACGTGAAGACCGGGACGTGGTTTCCGGATTGGAATAGAAGTCGTGATCCCCAAGAATTGGAGTATGCCTTATCTATCTCGGGATGTATTTGGCACGTCGAGTTCGTTACGATCTCGTGGTTAGCCCGGCCCGATATTCCCTCGGTAGGTCGGTTTGCTCAGCACTATATAAACAGGGCCCCTATGGCGTTTAGAGGGACCCTGGCCAAGAGCTTTTGCATCTTAGCACCTCGTAGACATCTGATCATTGCGCTATCGCACTTGTACACACATAATCTCGCCGAGACTTGTTCGTCTCGCCGAGCCACCTCTTGTATTCATCTCGATATATAAGAAAGGGTGGGCGAGGGCTATTATCTCTCGAGAGGCTGAACCGGGATAAAACCCCCATCTCTGTTCGTTGCTGTTCGTGGTTGTTCGGCGTGTCTCCTATCTCCTCTCTGAAGAACCTTAGTTGACTTGGGTCGATATCCCAACCGTCGACAGCTGGCGCCGTCCGTGGAGAGCTCGCAGATCGAACATGTCGAACTCTATCAGCGACCAGGAAATTCTCCACGAGGACTATGACTCGGAAAGGCGGGATGTCTCTTCCTCGCGGATCGGATCGATCCGCCGATCTTGATCGCCTTCGAGATCTGGTTCCCGGCTACGTGCTCGGGGCTGAATCTCTCGCGCGGGTAGCTCTTCGCCCAGGCGCTCGTCTCGTCCCCTGACGAGCTCCGCGCTTCGGGCTGGATCTTTCGCGGGCAGCTCTTCGCCGGGCGCTTCGTCTCGTCCCGCGACGAGCTCCGCTTCGAGGCCCAGATCTCTTCGCCGGGCAGCTCTTCGCCCCGCGCAAGTTCGTCCCGCCACGAGCTCGGCTCGGGATGGATCTCTCGCGCCGGCGCTCTTCGCCCGCGGCGCAAGTCTCGTCCCGCCACGAGCTCGCGCTCGGCTGGATCTCTCGCGCCGGCAGCTCTTCTCCCCAGCGCAAGTCTCGGTCCCGCCACGAGCTCCGTGCTGGGCTGGATCACCAGCCGGCAGCTCTTCGCCCGGGTAGCGTCCGTCCCCGCGACGAGCTCCGTGCTCGAGGCGGATCAAAACTCCTTCCGGATCCCGGCTGTTCGCTGGCGGTGGATGTCGGGAGAGTCGACCGAGACTTGGAACATCGACCAACCGTAAGTTCCTCGTGTAGGTCTTCGTTTCCTAAGCCGCGCTTTTCTCAAATTTCGCGCCTTAGTTCGTCCAAGTCTCTCGGCCGCCATGTAAGTTCAACCCATTGAGCGGTGAATGTTCGCGACCCTGCGGCTCTTCTCACCACTTGTCTTCTCGGACTACACTTTCTCTCTGGTAACACTTGATGGCGGCCGGTCTTGCGAACTCTTGGCTCCGCAATCTTAAGGGTTTTCCCTGCCGTATCTTGTTTTGACAAGTTCCTAAACTTCGAGTTGCGTAACACGGCATCGGCCTCGCGGCTAAGCTCGCTCGTAAGCCCTCGCGGCAGAGGCACTTACCGCTCACGGCACAACCACTTGGTAAAGCTTGCTCTCGTAAGCCCTCATGGCGAGGCACTTTCCTTGTTCGGTTACTTTGAATCGCCTAACTTACGTTAACGGCGGTTCACAGAGTCGATCGGGATCTGGTGTCGCTCTAACTCTCTGCGCGCGTGCTTGAAGTCGCAAGTTCAGGTCTTTATGCATCGTCCATGCAAGGGGCTAGGGCGTCGCTCTTTCTCTTGTGCACTGTTCGAGTTCACAAACTTCTCGGTCCTCGGCGGTACTGCTTGGGGCCGGGAGTTAGGCTAAGCGTTCTCCGGTTTTTCTTAAACTTTCTAGCGTTGTTCGCTTTGCTCTTGGTTTCTGTTCATCCTTGTCTTTTCTTTGCTCTTTTTGCGAGGAAAAGCCGCTCGATCGAACTCTCGCTCGATTCAAGCGCTTTCGGCGGTCTTGAGCTGCTCGGCCGGCTCCTCGGGCTGCCTCTCCTCGGTCGATTGGGACTCGAGCTGAATTTCGCAACCCCGATGCGTTTTCAGTTTTCCAGTTCCTTTCCTTAGCATTGGTTTTCCAAAACCTCGTTGGTCTTTTGCTATAGCGCTCCCAGCGTCTGAGCATGTCTTTTTATCTGGCGGCGACACATGCGGCTCCGGTTAAGCAAGCGGTGCACCACCGATGGAGTTACGCCCACCGTAAGCCGATTCTCATCGCATAGCGAGCATGCCCGCGTAAGCCGATTCTCGCCGCAGCGGCACTCCTAGCGCTGGTTCGCGCGCCGAGGCGACACCTGCTTATCTGCGGGTCCATGCGGATAAGATTTCGCCTCGCACGTTTTGCTGCGGCTAAGGTCCCGTCGCCTTCCACGTTAGCGATCTTAGCCACGCGGAGCTGCACTTGCCCGCAAGACACGTCTTTTTTATCCATGCTCGTCCTTCCTAGCACGGTAATCGAGCAATGCACCACCCACGGAGTCCACGCCCACCGTAAGCGATTCTCATCATAGCGGGCACTCTAGCGTCGGTTCGCATTCGCCGAGGTGACACTAACGCTATCGGGGGACGTACCCGGAAAAAATTATGTCTTGTGCGGGTAGGTCGTTTTTGCGTGTTTTTCAAAACTCGCTTTGCTCTTCTTAGAGCCTTTTCTTGTTCTCTTTTTCCCCTTGCTGGCTTGTTTCTTGTCTATCGTTTGCAGGAAATACAGGAACGGGGAACGTCAGACTCCGGTGATGGTCGTGGCGAGGTTCCAGGCTTCCCACCAAAACCGACGTCTGCATCCCTCTCTTCTCGGGTTTGCCCCGCGCATGCCCGGGGACTGATTCACTCCACCCGCGTATGATTTCTTGCCTTTGCCCGGTACTGACCTTCATAGTTCGGCTAAGTCAAGGTAGTGCGCCACCAATGGAGTCGCCCGCGTAAGCCGATTCTCATCATAGCGGGCAAGCCCATCGTAAGCCGATTCTCATCGCGGCGGGCACTCAGCGTCGGTTACGCACTTGCCAAGACAACGCTAACACCGCGCGCAAGGAATCGTCATGGGTAAAGCGTTGATTTCACACGTTCTCTTGCGGCTCTGACGGCGATCGGGTTGTGATTCACCTCGCACCGGGCAGTTCTTCGCCCGGAGCGCGCATCTGGTCCCCACGACGAGCTCCGTACTCGGGGGCTGGATCACCTCGCCCGGGCTCTCTCGCCGGGCGCTGGCTCCCTAGGGTATCTTCATACCTGGATGCAGCAACACGAGTCCATCTCGCGACTTGCTATGTTCATTCTACCGGAAGATCTGATCTTACCGGATGCGGTGGTACGCTCTTCACTACTAAGAATTCAATCCTCCTTGATGACGTTGACCTCAAGGAGATGAATCACCTCACTTCTTCCGATTTACGTATCGAAATTTGGGTACTCTGCTCGGACAGATGTCATTCCTGTTCGACGCAATAGCGAGTTGCTCGGCCTTTGGCGGGTTTATTCGGTCCCGAACAAGTCTTGTTCGGTTGAACCATAACCTGTTGATGCTTTGTTGCACGTCTTTGTAGCAGGAAAAATACCCTCTTCAGTGACTTAGAGTCTCAAGAGGAAGACCCACTCTAGTGAGTCCTTCCACTTGAGTCTCGGGGGCTAGCCGTCGGGGATAAAATCACGGCCCATTGCCATGGCCCACTCCCGACGGTCAATCGAGCGACCTACGGTGGTCCACTGGAAGGTTCTATCGAGCCCATGTGCATCTGCCGAACAGCCTCGTGGGCGCACGGTGCGTAACGACCTAGGATTCGTGTTGAGTCCTACTCGAACAAGAGTTCGACGGCTACGTGAAGACCGGACGTGGTTTCCGGATTGAATAGAAGTCGTGATCCCCAAGAATTGGGTATGCCTTATCTACCTCGGGATGTATTTGTACGTCGAGTTAGATTCACGATCTCGTGGTTAGCGACCCGATATTCCCTCGAAGAGAGTCGGTTTGCTCGGCACTATATAAACAGGGCCCCTATGGCGTTTAGAGGGACCCTAGCCAAGAGCTTTGCATCTTAGCACCTCGTGAACATCGATCATTGCGCTTATCGCACTTGTACACATAATCTCGCCGAGACTTGTTCGTCTCGTCGAGCCACCTCTTGTATTCATCTACGATATATAAGAAAATTTGGGCGAGGGCTATTATCTCTCCCGAGAGGCCTGAACCAGGATAAAAACCGCTGTCTCCTGTTCGTTGCTGTTCGTGGTTGTTCGGCGTGTCTCCTATCTCCTCTCTGAAGAACCTTAGTTGACTTGGGTCGATATCCCAACCGTCGACAAGATCAAAATTGGAGTATGGAGCTATGAGGGAAAGTCTGTGTGACTGGAAATTGGAGTATGAAGCTATGGGGAAAAGTCTGTGTGATTGGAGATGGAGTATGGATCTTTGGGTTTGCCTGTGTGGGTTGAGAGTTGGTTTTATTGAATTTTTACTACAATCTCTCCTCAACATCTTTTTGGAGATGTCTTTTCAAAAATAACTAGGTATAGGATTTTATACTTATATTTTTAATTCAAAATTTTTCTTTCTGCAAAGAAAATAAGCATAACTACACGAAATAGCCTTTATCATTGTTATTCATTAAGGATGGTGTTAACTTGCAAGTGCGGTTTGATTGCGCACTTACCCTCGCACACACTCACTCTTTTAAATTATGGAGATCCTGTAGACAGAGATTATGCGTGCCACGAGGAAGGAGATCTAGTGTTTGACGATCCCGGTGTAATTAAGCACCAGCAATTCATCTCTATGTTCATCATGTAATATATTTCATTCAGTATTTTATGTGATGATCCAGCTATGTGATGTGTGGCACTAGTGTACTGATCCAGGGACTAGTGCTGTTCCACAGGACGGGTTTCAAAGGTAAGCAAATTTGAGGCCCCATCAGGAACATGCTTAGCTCGCCGTGGCGGGACAACAAGACCGACGTCCGCGCTCTCATCAGCGCCGCCCATCGTAATGCGGGCGTCTGTCGTCTTGCACGGAGCTCGTCGAGAACGCGAAAAGTCTTGACGCCGCCATGAACAACCTCGCCATGGAGTTCAACGACGCCCTCCGGCCCTCATGGCGGCCTCATTCCAAGAAGTTTGAAGAGACTGCCAGCGGGCCTGCCTGTTCGACACGGTTAGTTTCGGGCGGCCGGTTCGTTCGACGGGCCAAATGAACCAACAGGCGACTCCCAACCGAGTTAGGTTAGCTGCTTGAGCCGAACGAACCGAGCCGACTTGGGTTCGTTTAGTACCGGCTTAACCCGATCGGTCGGTTTTCGTGTAATATGTCAAAAAATCAGAAAAATCCAAGAAATTCAAAAATGTGAACCATAATTCATGTAAGTAATTAAAAAAATTCAAATATATGGAGAAAATTCAAATATATATATATGGAGAAATATTTAAAATGCATTGCAGACCTTTTTTATTAATACACATGGGCTGCCTCGTTAAAAACATTACCAAGTAAAAACTCAATTTGAGAAAACCTTGGCAAAAAAAAAAGAGTACAGCCTAAAGCTCTACAATACAAGAATAAAAATTTTTGGGGCCTTCTTTAATCTTCATCAAGTTCTAAGCCTCCAAATACAGTCGCCAACTCTTGATTTTGTCTCTCGGCGACTATGTTTTGCTATCGTCTTTCGGCTAATGCCCAATCCTTTGTACTCAATAGTCTCTCCTTCAGTATTCTCCCAGCGAGGCTAAAAGCGGACTCGGAAGAAACTGTGGAGACCGAAACAGTTAACACATCCCGTGCTAGTATGTGTCGACGGTTGAGATATCGATCTCAAGTCGATTAAAGGTTCTTGAGAAGGGGAGATAGGAGACAAGCCGAATAGCACGAACAGCAACCAGCGACGAACAGGGAGACAAAGGTTTTTATCCTGGTTCAGGCCTCTCGAGAGAGATAACAGCCCTACGTCCAGCCTTTCTTATATATCAGAGATGATTACAAGAGGTGGCTCGACGAGACGAGCAAGTCTCGGCGAGATCTTGGCCAGATGCTAAGACGTGTAAACTCGTGCCCAGGGTCGTAAAACTCGTGCCCTCTACACGCCGTAGGGGCCCTGTTTATATAGTGCAGAGCAAACCGACCTACCGAGGAAATATCGGATCGGGCTAACTACGAGATCGTAACGAACTCAACATGCCAAATACATCCCGAGATAGATAAGGCATACTCCAATTCTTGGGAATCATGACTTCTATTCCAATCCGGGAAACCAACGTCCGGGTCTTCACGTAGCCGTGCAGAACTCTTGTTCGAGTCGGACTCAAACAAGAATCCTAGGCCATTACGCACCGTGCCAGCCAAGGGCTGTTCGGCAGGATGCACATGGGCCTGATAGAACCTTCTAGGGAGCTAGGCCCTAGTAGGCTATTCGATTGGGCCGTCAGGGAGTGGGCCATGGCAATGGACCGTGATTTTATCCCCGACAGCTCGCCCCCGAGACTCAAGTGGAAGGACTCACTAGAGTGGGGTCTTCCTCTTGAGACTCTAAATCCGAAGAGGGTATTTTTCCTGCTACAAAGGCGTGCAGCGAGCGGCCGAGCAGGTTATGGTTCAACCGAACAATACTTGTTGGGACCGAACAAACCCGTCGGTGCCGAAAGCAACTCTGTTGCGTCGAGCGAGGGCGACATCTGTCGAAGCGAGTACCCGACCCTCGTCTGTAAATTGGAAGAAGTGAGGTGAATCATCTCCTTGAGGTGAGCGTCATCAAGGAGGATTGGATTCTTAGTAGTGAAGAGCGTACCACCGCATCCGGTAAGATCGAGATCTTAGGAGAATAAACATAGCAAGTCGCGAGATGGACTCGTCTTTGCTGCATCGAACATTCAGATACCTAGGAAAGATGGGGAACCACCTCTCGGGTTAGAGCTTGCAGAAAATAGAGATTGCGCTCTCGAGCGAATGTCGCTAAGGAAGCGAAAATGTCGCCCCAGACGTAGATCGTGTGCCAGGAGCAGACAATTCATACGAGGGGGAAGGTGACCCAGTCCTCGAGCGTAGAGCTCGCCAAAGAAACCAAGTAAGGAGATCTAGTCCCCTAGCACGGAGCTTGTTAAACGAACAAGAAAGTGCGACCAGGTGAAGACGTACCTGGTAGGAGCCCGCGCTCCGGGCGAAGAGCTGCCGGTCGAGGTGATCCGGCCCGAAACCTGAAGCTCGTCGCGGGGACAGATGTGCGCTCGGCGAAGCGCGCGGTGCGAGGTGAATCACAACCCAATGCAGTCATAGCCGCAAGAGAACGTGTAAAATCTGCGCTTTACCCATGACGTATTCCTTGCGACAGTGTAAGCGTTATCTTAGCAAGTGCAGAACCGACGCTTGGAGTGCCCGTTGCGATAAGAATCGGCTTACGATGGGCATGCCCGTTGCGATGAGAATCGGCTTATGGTGAGCAGGACTCCGTTGGTGGCGCACTACCTTGACTTAGCCGAACTGTGAAGGTCGGTCTTTGGGCAAAGACGAAATCATCTGCGGGTAAAGTGAATCGGTCCCGGGCATCGCGAACAAACCGGGAAGAGGATCTGGAACATCGGTTTTGGTGGGGAAGCACGGAACCTCGCCGCAACCATCACCGGTCTGGCGTTCCCGTTTACATTTTTCTGCGAAGACAAACAAAAGCGAACCAGCAAGGGAAAAGAGAGCAAACGAGGCTCTAAGAAGAGCAAAGCGAGTTTTAGAAAAGTGCGCAAAAGGCGACCTACCGCACAAGACATAATTTTTTACGTATGCGTCCCGATAGCGTTAGTGTCACCTCGGCGAAATCGGAACCGGCGCCAGAGTGCCCATCGCGATGAGAATCGACTTACGGTGGGCGGGACTCCGTTGGTGATGCATTGCTCCGGATTACCGTGCAAGGAAGGGCGTAGCATGGATAAAAAAGGCGTGTGCGGGCAAGTCAGCTCGCTGTGGCTAAGAGCGCTAACCGGGGAAGGCGATCGGGACCTTAGCGCGAGCAAAGCGTCGGCGAAATCTTATCCGGGCATGGACCCGTGCGGCGTTAGTGTCGCCTCGGCGAGTGCGGAACTGCGCCGGGAGTGCCGTTCACGATGACAATCGGCTTTACGGTGGGCATGCCCGTTCGCGATGAGAATCGACTACGGTGGGCGAACTCCATCGGTGGTGCACCACTTGTTAACCGGAGCCGTCTGGTCGTCGCCGGATAAAAGACATGCTGCGTGCGGGGGCGCTCACGGGAGCAAAAGACCAACGAGGTTTTGGAAAACCAGCGCTAAGGAAAGGCTGGAAAACGAAAGCGTCTGGGGTTGCGAAATTCAGCTCAAGTCCCAAGCCCGACCGAGGAGAGCGGTCCTCAGGAGGCTGGCCGAGCGACTCAAGACCGCCGGCGGCGCTTGAATCGAGCGAGAGTTTGACCGGCGGCTTTTCACCGCAAAAAAGCGAGCAAAAGACAAGGATGAGCGAAAACCAAGAGCAAAGCGAAACGGCGCTAGAAAGTTTTAAGAAAACCGATAGAACGCTTAGCCTAACTCCGGCCCGTTGTGCGGTTGCTCGAGGACTGAGTTTGCGAACTTCGAGCAGTGCACAAGAGAAAAAGCGGCGCCTAGCCCCCGATGCGGATGATGCATGAAAACCTGAACTTGCGACTTCAAGCACGTGCGTAGAGAGTTAAGCGACACCGTATCTGATCGACTCGTTCGAGGCGCCGCCGTTAACGTAAGTTTAAGCGATTCGAAGGTAACGAACATGGAAAGTGCCTCGCGCGGAGGGCTTACGAGCGAGCTTTGCCAAGTGGTTGTGGCGTGAGCGATAAGTGCCTCTGCCGTGGAGGCTTACGAGCGAGCTTAGCCGCAAAATTTGGATGCGTGTTACGCAACTCGAGTTTAGGAACTTGTTGAAGCTAGATACGGACGGGGAAAACCTTAAGATCGCGAAGCCAGAGTTCGCAAGATCGGGAGCCATCAAGTGTTACCGAGAGAAAGTAGTGCGAGAAGACAAGTGGTGACAAGGGCGCGAGGGCGCGAACATTCACCGTTCTTGGATTGAACTTTACATGGCGGCAGAGACTTGGGCGAACTAAAGCGCGAGTTTGACAAAAAGCGGAGCTAAGCAAACAAGGACCTACACAAGGAACTTCTGAAGTGGTCGGCGTTCCAAGTGGGGTGTCCCGAGCACGGAGCTCGTCGCGGGGACGAGCGTCGCCCGAGGCGAAGAGCTTTCGGCGGCGAAGAGATCCGACCCGAGCACGGAGCTCGTCGCGGGGACCAGACGTGCGGGCTGCCCGCGCGAAGTGATCCAACCCCCGAGCACGGAGCTCGTCGCGGGGGACCAGATCTGGAAGGCGATCGAGATCGAAGGGATCGGTCCGATCTGACAGGGGATGTGACATCCTGCCCTTCTGAGTCATCGCCCTCAGGGAGATTTTCCTAGTCGCTGAAGGAGTTCGACATGCTCGATCTGCTAGTCCCCACGGTCGGCGCCAGCTGTCGACGGTTGAGATATCGATCTCAAGTCGATTAAAGGTTCTTGAGAAGGGGAGATAGGAGACGCGCCGAACAGCACGAACAGCAGCCAGCGACGAACAGGGAGACAAAGGTTTTTATCCTGGTTCAGGCCTCTCGAGAGAGATAATAGCCCTACGTCTAGCCTTTCTTATATATCAGAGATGGTTACAAGAGGTGGCTCGACGAGACGAGCAAGTCTCGGCGAGATCTTGGCCAGATGCTAAGACGTGTAAACTCGTGCCCAGGGTCGTAAAACTCGTGCCCTCTACACGCCGTAGGGGCCCTGTTTATATAGTGCAGAGCAAACCGACCTAGCGAGGGAATATCGGGTCGGGCTAACTACGAGATCGTAACGAACTCAACGTGCCAAATACATCCCGAGATAGATAAGGCATACTCCAATTCTTGGGGATCACGACTTCTATTCCAATCCGGGAAACCAACGTCCGGGTCTTCACGTAGCCGTGCAGAACTCTTGTTCGAGTCGGACTCAAACAGGAATCCTAGGCCATTACGCACCGTGCCAGCCAAGCGCTGTTCGGCAGGATGCACATGGGCCTGATAGAACCTTCTAGGGAGCTGGGCCCTAGTAGGCTGTTCGATTGGGCCGTCAGGGAGTGGGCCATGGCAATAGGCCGTGATTTTATCCCCGACAGTATGGATAGCACCGGATATGTTCCACTATGCTGCTGCCACCATAGAAGAATATTAAACTCTTCTTCCTTGAAGTCGACGACGTCCTTAGCTAGATAGGAGGCAAGCTCACCAACAGCTCCGCGTGATGCCTATGCAGTCGGACGAGTTGAACTGCCCGAAGAATTTGAAGTGTCCTTGCCCGTGATAGTATTCCAAAAGGACATCTTTCTCCCCGTCTGTTGAACTGGTGGTGGTGGTGGTGGACAAACTCCTGCATACTTTTCTTCATATTTCTATGCAAATCATTAAGTTTACTTCTAACTTCTTAAAAATAATTTGAATAATCTATTCCAGTAATAGCATCAAGTTGTGTTAGAACATTAGTTAATCCAGAAAGCTTAGCTCTAGGGTCTAAGATAAAAGCAACAGAATATAAGAATGGAACATCTCTCCAATATTTTAAATATTTAGCTTTCATATGCTGCATCAAATAAAATAGCATCATTTTCAAACATTTTTAACTGATTAACAATGTAATAAATGGACATAATAATAGAAGAAGATGTTGGCACATACATAGTAGAAGCGCTAACGGTAGCTTCATAAAAAATCTCAAGAAATGAATGTAAATGAGTAAGTACTTGCCAAACCTATGGGGTCAAAAGTGGTGTTCCATCTTGATTTGGATACTGAGTGTTAATAAAAACTTCAAAAACCTGTCTATATGGTAATATATGCTGCAACATAAGATAGGTGGAATTCCACCTAATAGGCATATCTAGGCCAAATTTCCTAAATTTGAATAGATGGCCTTACGACAATAGTTTTTCTATGCAGCAATTCTTGTATTAGAACTACTTAAAAATGAGATGGCATCCCAAATAACTTGGAGATAAGGTTGCAATCTTTTTAAACCACATTTAACAATTATATTAATAATATGACAAGCACAACGTTGATGAATTAAAAATGATTCGGCGTACGTAGGTAAAACATGTTTCAAAATATTTATGGCACTAGTATTAGCAGATGCATTATCCAAGGTAATAGCAAAAAATTTATCGGTAATTTCAAATTCTTGAACAACAATAATAATGCAATCAGCAATATTTTTGCCGGTGTGATTAACATCAATAAGGCGAAGAGCAATTACTCTTTTTTCTATTTGACAGTTTTGGTTAATATATTGAGCAACAACACTTAAATAATCTTATCTAGCCCTACCAGCCCAGATGTCCGAGGTTGACGACACAGAAAATTTGTAAGTTTTAAATTGTTCTTTTAACTTTTATTTGTTGGCGGTATACAATTTTTTCAAATCTCTAGTCGTTGTTTGATGAGAAACACTACTATATCTAGGATTATGAGAAGTTTTAATATATTCTTCGAAAGCAGGAGAATCACCAAAGCCTAGAGGTAAATCTTCAGAAGCAATTAATCGGCACAACGCCTCCCTAGCTACCTCCGGATTATACTCCCAGTTACTTACCGAACCATCAGTGTTATAGCTCAACTGTTGCTGCCTCATTTGAACACCTTTCTTGTTCATGCAAGCCGCAGTGTGCCTCTTCAGATGTCCCGTACCCGAGCCCGTCGCCGCCGATAACTTCTGTCCACAAATTTTACATTTAGCCCCAAACCTCACTAGCTTGCCGTCCACAAGGTGCTTCAACTCCTCGTTGTCGTTCAACACATCCGACCAGTTTAGTCGAGTCCGCTTCGATCCGACGGTGTCGGAGCCGGAAGCACAGGTTGAACCGGATCCGGGACCATAGGGATGATCCTCGGTTCCGGTAGTTTTCGTTTCTTGAACCGGTTCTGGTAGATTTTGACCGATTGGCTCGTAGTCATCCAGTATTAATCCGAACTGGCTAAGGTGAAACTCATCGTACAGAGAACAACCTTCGGCCATTTTGGGAAGCTGTCTACACATGAAATAACAAAACAACACTTAATTTAGAATCACAATACACAAATCAAATATATAGCAAACAAATATATGGAAATATATCCACCTCATAGGATCACACCAAAAATATGAAAGTTAGAAATATTTTTCTGAAATATTTCTAACTTTTCCCAAATTTGCAATTAGCAACGCCTTTCTAGCTCACAAATTACAAACATGCAATGCACACAAGAGACTCAAGAAAGAATGGGTTGGAAGGGTGGCAGGCAGAAGAGGGGGTGGGTACTATTCATAGGGAAAAAAATATGAGATTTTTTGGAATTGTTTGCTCTTTTTTTATAAATTTTTAAAGGATAAAACGGCTATAAACAGCTATATTTGCAACGGGTATAAAAAAACGATCCGAATGAATCGGCCCGCCCGGTTCTGTGCCACGTGTCAACCGTTTGACATGCCACGCAGACGCTGGGCGGGAAAGGACACGGGGGCCGGAGTGGCTAGGCCAGGTGGCAACAGCGCATTGGCGGGGTGCGCGGGGGACATGCACCGACCGCGTGGGGCCCGTCGGCGTTGTGGCCTATGGGCACGTGGCGCCGTTGCCTTGCGCGCGTGGGCGTAGACGCGCAGCAGTGGCCTGGCGCTATCTGTCGCGTGGGCCCGTAGGTAGCGGAACAAAGGCGCGGTAGCGGCAAATTGGCGGGGAGTTTGATTTTCAAATTTTGCGATTACTCTGATGCACCGAGCCTGTTACCATAGGAATCGAACCGTGCCGGCCTGACGGGCCGCGTGCCAGGCCCAAGCACGTTTCGCTGGGCTGACCTGGGCCGGCACGGTTCATTTTGGAAATGAACCAAACCGGGCCGGCCCAAAGCACAGTAACGGGCCGCCCGGTTTGGCCCCGCTTGGTTTGCCCATTTGGCCAGCTCTAGGCAGCGTGTAGCCATTTGGCCCATTTGCGCAGCTCGGTGAAATCGGTAAGGGATTCACACTGCCTAGAGCTGGCCAAATGGGCCGAACCAAGTGGGCCGAACCGGGCGGCTCGTTACTGCGCTTTGGGCCAGCCCGGTTTGGTTCGTTTTGACAACGAACCGTGTCGGCCTGGTTCGGCCCAGCGAACCGTGCCTGGGCCTGACACGCTGGCCGTCGGGCCGGCATGGTTCGGTTCGCATAGTAATGGCCCGGTTCGTTACTATGCAAACCGAACCGGCCCGGTTCGGCCAGTTTGGCCCGGTGTACTGTAGCAATGCAAAATTTGAAAATCGAATTCCCACTCACCCGCCCGCCCGCCCGTTGACCCTCTCCCGCTCCCGCTCCTTGCGGGCCCACGCGGCAGACAACGCTAGGCCACACGGGGCCATGGGGCAATCTGGCGCTTGCTGCGTCTGTGCCACGCAGCCCACAGATGTCAGCGAGCCCGCGGTCGGCGCATATGTCCCAACTGCGCCCGACCGCCCGCTTCGCCCCACGCGCTTCGCCACGTGGCTTTCTTGCTCGGCCCGTGCCCTTTCCCGCCCAGCATCGGCGTGGCGTCTCCAGCGGCTGACACGTGGCACAAAACGGGTGTGCTGATTCCTTCGGTTATTTTTTATACCCGTTGCGAATATAGCCATTTTAGCCGTTTGATCTTTCAAAGATTCATAAAAAATAGCAAACAATTCCAAAAAATCTTAAATATTTTCCTATAAATTGGTACCCACCCCCGCTTCTGCCAGCTACCCTTCCAACCCATTCTTTATTGAGTCTCTTGTGTGCATTGTGTATTTGCAATTTGTGAGCTAAAAAGGTGTTGCTAATTGCAAATTTGGGAAAGTTAAAAATATTTCAAAAAAATATTTCTGACTTTCATATTTGTTGGTGTGATCCTGTGAGGTTGATATATTTCCATATATCTGTTTGCTATATATTTATTTGTGTATTGTGATTCTAAATTAAGTGTTGTTTTGCTATTTCATGTGTAGACAGCTTCCTAAAATGGCTGATGGTCGTTCTCCGTACGACGAATTTCACCTTAGCCAGTTCGGATTAACACCGGACGACTACGAGCCTATCGGTCAAAGTCTATCGGAACCAGTTCAAGAAACGAAAACTACCGGAACCGAAGATCGTTCCTATGGTTCCAGATCCGGTTCAACCAGTGCTTCTGGCTCCGATACCGTCGGATCGAAGCGGACTCGACTGAACCGGTCGGATGTGTGGAACGACTGCGATGAGTTGAAGCACCTTGTGGACGGCAGGCTAGTGAGGTATGGGGCTAATTGTAAAATTTGTGGATAGGAGTTATCGGTGGCGATGGCCTCGGGTATGGGACATCTGAAGAGGCACGCTACGGCATGTAAGAAGAAGAAAGGTATTCAGATGAGGCAGCAACAGTTGAGCTATAACCCTGATGGTTCGGTAAGTAACTGGGAGTATAATCCCGAGGTAGCTAGGGAGGCGTTGTGCCGATTAATTGCTTCTGAAAATTTACCTCTAGGCTTTGGTGATTCTCCTGCTTTCGAAGAATATATTAAAACTGCTCATAATCCCGGACGTAGTAGTGTTTCTCGTCAAACAACGACTAGAGATTTGAAAAATTGTATACCGCCAACAAATTAAAGTTAAAAGAACAATTTAAAACCTGCACATTTTCTGTGTCGTTAACCTCGGACATCTGGGCTGGTAGGGTTAGAGGAGATTATTTAAGTGTTGTTGCTCATTATGTTAACCAAAACTGGCAAATAGAAAAAATAGTAATTGCTCTTCGCCTTATTGATGTTAATCACACCAGCGAAAATATTGCTGATTGCATTATGAATGTTGTTCAAGAATTTGAAATTACCGATAAATTTTTTGCTATTATCTTGGATAATGTATCTTCTAATACTAGTGCCATGAATATTTTGAAACCTAATTTATCTACATACGCCGAATCATTTTTAATGCATCAACGTTGTGCAAGTCATATTATTAATTTAATTGTTAAATGTGGTTTAAAAAGATTGCAACCTTATCTCCAAGTTATTCGGGATGCCAACTCATTTTTAAATTGTTCTAATACAAGAATTGTTGCATGGAAAAACTATAGTCATGCGTCATCTATTCAGCCTAGGAAATTTGACCTAGATATGCCTATTAGGTGGAATTTCACCTATCTTATGTTCCAGCATATAATATCATATAGACAGGTTTTTGAATTTTTATTAACACTCAGTATCCAACTCAAGTTGGAACACCACTTTTGACTCCACAGGTTTGGCAAGTACTTACTCATTTACATTCATTTCTTGAAATTTTTTATGAAGCTACCATTAGCGCTTCTACTGTGTATGAGCCTACATCTTCTTCTATTATTATGTCCATTTATTATATTGTTAATCAGTTAAAAATGTTTGAAAATGATGATATTTTATTTGATACAGTTAGCCATATGAAAGCTATATATTTAAAATACAGGAGAGATGTTCCATTCTTTTTTTTTTTTTGCTTTTATCTTAGGCCCTAGAGCTAAACTTTCTAGATTAACTAATGCTCTAACACAACTTGGTGCTGCTACTGGAATAGATTATTCAAATTATTTTCTAGAAGTTAGAAGTAAACTTAATGATTTGTATAGAAAATATGAAAAAAAAAGTATGTAGCAGTTCGTCCACCACAACCACCACCAATTCAACAGACGGGGAGTAAGATATACTTTTGGAAGACTATCGCAGGCAAGGACACTTCAAGTTCTTCGGGCAGTTCAACTCGCCCAACTGCACAGGCATCACGTGGAGCTGTTGGTGAGCTTGCCTCCTATCTAGCAAAGGACGTCGTCGACTTTCAGGAATAAGAGTTTAATATTCTTCTATGGTGGAAGCAGCATAGTGGAACATATCCGGTGCTATGCATACTAGCACGGGATGTGTTAACTGTTCCGGTCTCCACAGTTTCTTCCGAGTTAGCTTTTAGCCTCGCTGGGAGAATAATGGAGGAGAGACGGACTTCCCTCCATAGTGACATGGTTGAAATACTACTGAGTACAAAGGCTACTGAGTACAAAGGATTGGGCATTAGTCGAAAGATGACAGCAAAACATCGTCGCCGAGAGACAAAATCAAGAGTTGGCGGCTGCATTCAGGGGCTTAGAACTTGATGAAGATTAAAGAAGGCCCCAAAATTTTTTATTCTTGTATTGTAGAGTTTTAGGCTGTACTCTTTTTTCTTTGCCAAGGTTTTCTGAAATTGAGTTTTTACTTGGTAAAGTTTTTAACGAGGCAGCCCATGTGTATTAATAAAAAAGCTCTGCAATGCATTTTAAATATTTCTCCATATATATTTGAATTTTCTCCATATATATTTGAATTTTTTTAATTACTTACATGAATTATGGTACACATTTTTGAATTTCTTCGATTTTTCTGATTTTTTTGACATATTACACGAAAACCAGGCCGACCGGACCAAGCCGCGCCACATGACCCCAGGCCGGCTCAGTTTGTTCGGTTCAAGCAGTGAACCGACCCTTGGCTGGGGAGCTGGTCCGTTGGTTCGTTTGGCCCAGTTCGCATGGTAACCGGATCGTAAACCGAACTAGGCCAAATGATTCGGGCCGGCACGATTGTTTTTTTTTTTGTTTTCGTCTATTGTAGATATGTATAATACATACACTAGCATATAATAAACACAAGCCAACCAGCGGCCTCCTGGCTAGCGCGCGAGGGATAAGGCCTAGTAGCATGAGGTCCCAGGGTCGATTCCCATGCGGCGCAGGAGTTTTTACCCTTTTTCCACGGCGTCAGCTGGACAGCAGCGACGCCCGCTTGAGGGGCCTCGCGAGCACGTCCCAGCGGCCTAGTCCGAGCGATGCACCCCCTCCTGGCCCATCAGCTTGCCGTGCTAACGGGCCGGCCCGACACGGCTACATGGGCCTCGTGCCATGCCTGGGCCGCCACCCCCGCCCATGGGCTGGCACGGCACGGCACGATTAGTTACACGGGCCGTGCCGGGCCCGTGTAAATCGTGCCGGGCCGTGCCGCCCGTTTGGCTATCTATACTCAAAGCCCACCCGTACTCTGCGCATCAGGGTCGCGTGCCATCGCGAAGCCGCTGAGAGCCCGCTTCTTGGCCAGAGTGGCGTCGCCGTCCTTCGGTCTCAGCCGTCGAGCCATGAGTGCCGACGCTGGCGAGCCGCGGCCGCCGCTCGGCACACCACGCCATCTCCGCCTCCAATCCCACCGCTGACGAATTTTTGTGGTAGCTGGAGAAATGAAAATGGGATCGGGAATGGCCTAGGATTTTAGCCGGTGGCATGAATATCGATCGTCAGATCTTATCGGACGACCATAATTTAATGAGGCACTTATTGGCTGGCTGGGTCAATGAATGGGCCAAAATTCATTGGCCTACCAGGCTGTTTTAATTTACCTGGGAAAATTTATTAAATAGCAGTTTATTAAATTACTCCTAAAATTTTATATTCTCTAATTAAATGAAATCAAAGTGGATTTTGGTGAATGAATTTAACTTGGCTCAGAATTATTATATGACCATCGTTATAATAATTCTGAGTCATTCATCATTTATTAAATTTCCTAAATTGTTTCTGCCCAACGGTGATGCAATTTAGGTTTAAATTTTGTCATTATATTTTCATATCGTTTCTGCCCAACGGTGGTGCGATATGAATCATAAATTATTCAAAGAATTTAATTTGTGGCTTATAATTATTATGTGACCAACGTCATTGATAATTTTAGGTCATTTATTATTAATAATTTTCATGTTGTTTCTGCCCAACGGTGATGCGGTGTGAAATTTTAAAAAATTTCGTCATAAACTTGCTTTTAGTCAGACCAACGTATGATTAATTGTATAAGACATTTATATTGTGATTATTGATTAATTTGCGTTAGTTTTTCGCAATGATCAATTTCACTATATCGGTGGCATTGCGCAGCTGACTGGTACTAACTTTCCCTCATGGAAAGATCATATTACCATCACACTAGGCATTATGGATTTTTACCTAGCATTAAGGGAGGATGCTCCCACTGGTCCTGCTGCTAGTGATGAAATTTTAATACACTTAAAAGTCAGTACATGGCTAATGTTGAGGGGAACTCAAAGGTTCTTTCAAACCTAATGCAAGTGCATTAACTATGCGTATGCTCACGTCACACTATGATGTCAACACCAGTGTGAACGAGCACATAATGAGCATGACTGGCATGGTTGTGAGACTCAATAACTTTGATATGGCCAATTTTGATAACTTTTGGTTCATTTAACTATGAGTTTTCTTCCTACTGAATATGGGCCATTTAAAATTATTTATAACACTCAAAAGGAAATATGGTCCATAACTAGACTCATTAGTCACTCTGTTGAGAAAAAAGGCTAATGCCACCCTGCTCAGTTTTTAGGAGCACATCATAGTTTTCTTTCGAGCACAATAAACTTTATTTACTCTCCATGAATGATTATAAGGAAATAAAAAAATAATGAGACATCATCGAAATTATGGCATCGTTGCTTAAGCCATATGTCGGGGATAAAATCACGGCCCATTGCCATGGCCCACTCCCTGACGGCCCAATCGAACAGCCTACCAGGGCCCAATCCCCTGGAAGGTTCTATCTGGCCTATATGCATCCTGCCGAACAGCATCCTGGCTGGCATGGTGCGTAACGGCCAAGGAATCGTGTTTGAGTCCATCTCGAACAGGAGTTCTGCACGGCTACGTGAAGACCCGGACGTGGTTTCCCGGATTGGAATAGGAGTCGTGATCCCCAAGAATTGGAGTTTACCTTATCTACCTCAGGATGTATTTGGCATGTATGAGTTCGTTACGATCTCGTAGTTAACCCGGCCCGATATTCCCTCGGTAGGTCGGTTTGCTCACCACTATATAAAACAGGGCCCCTATGGCGTTTAGAGGGACCCTGGCCAAGAGCTTTTGCATCTTAACACCTCGTAGACATCAGATCATTGCGTTCTCGCACTTGTACACACATAATCTCGCCGAGACTTGTTCGTCTCGCCGAGCCACCTCTTGTATTCATCTCTGATATATAAGAAAGGCTGGACGTAGGGCTATTATCTCTCCCGAGAGGCCTGAACCAGGATAAAAACCATTGTCTCCCTGTTCGTTGTTGTTCGTTCTGTTCGGCGT
Organism: Raddia guianensis; assembly: GCA_036346415.1. Taxonomy (NCBI): domain Eukaryota; kingdom Viridiplantae; phylum Streptophyta; class Magnoliopsida; order Poales; family Poaceae; genus Raddia; species Raddia guianensis. Next base: position 49,975,786 of record CM070535.1, on the reverse strand, counting down.
GTCTCCTATCTCCCTCTTGAAGAACCTTAGTTGACTTGGGTCAATATCCCAACCGTCGACACCATATTTCTAGGGGGAGAATGGATTGTCTCATTAAAATTAAAGAGACCCTTCTCTGTGAAATCAGTTGATGGATATGATTCTTTAATCTCGTTCGCTGATGATTTATCTCATCATGGTTACTTTTTCCAACCGTTCCGAAGCACTTTATAAATTTAAGATCTCTAAGGCTGAAGTACAAAATCAAAATAATCTAGAGATCAAAGTGGTGTGATCAGAACATGGAGGATTATATTATGGGAGATATGCTCCTTATGGGCAAATCCCTGGACCCATTTCTAAATTTCCTTACAAAAAAGGGGATAGGTGCTAAATATCCCATGCCTTGGGAACCACATTCGAACGGTGTGACAGAGCGTTGCAATCGTACCCTTATTGATATGGTTCGTAGCATGCTAAGTCACCCTAGCATGCATGTTGGATTGTGGATGGAGGTACTAAAAACAGCTGCTCACATAATAGAGTCCCTAGTAAGTTGGCACCCAAGACACCTTATGAGTAGTGGATTGGGGGAAAAGCCATCATTAAATTATTTAAAAGTATGGGGCTGTCGTGCTGAAGACAAAATTTTTAATGAGTTGTCACTCTATCGGATACCATGAAAAATCTAAGGGACACCGATTTTATTATTGGGACGGTGTGACTAAATTTGTTCAAACTTCACACGTCGTCTTCTTAGCGGACAGTGAAATCTGTGGGAGCTCACAAGAAAGGAAAACAAACCTTGAGGAAATTCGGACTCATTCTCCATCACCGATGACTCAAGAGTGTGTTTTTCCTATTCCTCAAATATTGCCTCAGGTTGTGACGCCTGTTGAGGCCTTCAATGAACCAAATGATCAAATAATTGAAGAAGTGCCTCAACAACCTAACATGCCTCAAGAACTTCCTATTGCACCTAATGAAGAAATACCTCACCAACTTCCTCAACCGCTAGTGATCCATGATGAACCCTTAAGAAGATCACAGCGAGCGAGAAAGTTTGCCATCCTAGGTCGTTATGAAACCTTCTTGCGAGAAGGCATTGCGAAGGTAGATGACCCCACCTCATTTAAAAAAGTTATATGATGAGTGAACATTCATCCAAATGGGTTGAGGCCATGGAATATGAACTAAAGTCTATGAGCTCTAATAAAGTCTGTAATTCAGTAGAAGTACCCGATGGAATCAAAACAATGGACTGTAAATGGGTCTACAAAACTAAACGTGACTCTAAGGGGAATATCGAAAGATTCAAATCAAGGCTTGTAGCAAAGGGTTTTACACAGAGAGAGAGGGTTAATTATAATGAAACCTTTTCTCTTATCTCAAAGAAAGACTCAATTATAATAGTCATGGCATTGGTTGCTCATTATGATCTAGAACTTCATCAAATGAATGTCAAGGCTGCATTTCTTAATAGTTACTTGCATGAACAACTTTACATGGAACAACCTGAAGTTTTTGTCATGAAAGGCAAGTAAGGCAACGAACAATATGTACGCAAACTTTCAAAATCCATCTATGGACCTAAGAAAACGTCCAGACAATGGTACCTTAAATTCCATGAAATAATTAATATGTATGGATCTAAGGAAAATGAGATTGATAATTGCATATATATTAAAAAAATAAAGGTGGAAAGTTCATTATCCTAGTACTCTATGTGGATGATATTATTAGCATGCAATGATAATAATATGTTGTGTGACGCTAAAGAATTTTGTCCTCTAACTTTGATATGAAAGATCTTGGTGATGCCTCGTATGTTCTGGGCATTGAAATACACTGAGATAGGTCTAAATGAGTGTTAGGTTTATCTCAGAATCATACATTTGACAGAGTACTTGAAAGATATAACATGAGTAAGTGCTCTATCACGCCTGTTCCAATAGCTAAGAACGATAAATTTATTTTATTCCAAAGTAATCTGATCAATTGAAATTCATTCCTTATGTTTCTGTTGTTGGAAACCTAATATACGCTCAAATATGAACACATCCAGACTTGGCATTCATTACCGGGATGCTTGGCAGATTTCAATCCGATTCAGTATTAGACCACTGGAAGGCTGTTAAGAAGGTCTTGCGTTATTTGCAGGGCACCAAACATTACATGCTCACGTATAAAAAGATCTGATACCCTTAAAGTTTTGGGTTATTCAGATGCTGACTTTGCAGGATGTGTGTGGACACTATGAAATCCACATCAGGCTATGTCTTCACCCCACAGAAGGAGCAATTTCATGGAAAAGCTCCAAACAATATCTCACTGCATCGTCGACAATGCCGGATGAATTCGTGGCATGTTATGAAGCAACTGGGCAGGTCATATGGCTTAAGAATTTTATCTCAGGACTAAAAGTGGTGGATAACATTGCTTGACCACTCACTATATAATGCGATAGCATAGCAGCAGTTTTCTATTCGAGTAACAACAAATCGAGTGATGCTGCCAAACAAATCGATAGCATCTTGTGAAAGATAGGATCCAGGATCATACTATTAAAGTTGCGCATTAAAAATGAGTCGATGCTCACGGATCCGCTCACCAAAGGCTTACCTCCCAATTTAATTAAAGAACTTGCTGACCAGCATAAGATCAAGGAAAACTTTTGAATAATAATCCTGGACAATAATGGGCTTAATAATCAATCAACATCCGTTAAAATTAAGCTAGTGTTCTATCAAGGTTGTATAGTGGACTATGGGTACGGGCGTTTCAATGGCTCTTTCGTTTGCTATTGTAACACATTGCCCTAGACCGTTGTCTATTGAGAGCGAATATATTATGACAGCCTTTCAATCAAGTGGGAGAATGTTGGCTGATCTTAGGCATGGTCAAGGGGACAATGCATTAAACACCTTCCCAAACTACCTCGTCCCCTAATAAAACACCTGGGTAATCAAGCACATGCGGGAATCCAAATCGTATCCTAATCAATGCATTTAATTTCCCTAATTAACACAGTTAATTGCACTTAATTTCACGCCATGATCGGAGGCGTTTTCTTCCCGTTTGGACCTACCCCCGAGTCTCTCCAGTGCTATATAAAGGGATGGCCGCCCTGGGGGAGAGGTGACGATCTCTCTCCCGGTTCACTCACCCCATTATTTACACCGATCCTAATTGCGCTGGGAGACACCCGAAGGGTAGTGTTTGGCTAATGTAGGTGGCGTCTGGTAAGACGCCGATCCTTCTACTTGTCTTCGAAGGATCAACTACACGGCACTAACGGCGTCAACAAATTTTGGTCAGTTCATCTATTCCGCATAAGAACAGTGATCATGTTTAGGCTAAGGCTAATTTTCATAATAAATCATTTTTAGATCATGAACAGTAAGATCTAACACGTTACTCCGTCGCCAACTTCCACGGCTGCTGGTAATACGTATAAAGTATAAACGATCGATCATCGATGGGTGCATGCGATGCAATGTTTTTGGCTAGAGACGTGCTGTCTCCGCTAGCAAAATGGTGCATTTTCGACGGTTTCATCCATCTACCGTAACTACAAAGCAACTCGCTTCACATCAGCTCTTAGTCCTTTCTATACCGTAAATCAAACAATTCTATATATATGACATATAAAAGATCAAACGAAAGCCTCTAGAAACAGTCTAGATATATGAGAAAATCAATTTATTCTTATCTAAAAATTATTTGGCTGACGATTAGCGAAAGCAAACTAGAAAACCTATCAACTACCGAGCATTCGTTTAGCTATCGAAAACCTTAGGTTTTCCTATAGTTTATACCACTACGTATGTCGGTATGTGCGAGATCTTACAGGTTTTGTACTTTTGTTGCCGTGCATGAAGGATCCGTCAACTATGATACCGCATGCTGCGGAGGGCCCTGCATGCCCCAGTTTGCAGCGCCGTGCGAGAACCGCGACCAGTATTTGGTTTTGGGACATCTCGGAGCAGGCCGCCGCCGCATTCTACGACGGCCCGCGCCAATTCACCGTGCCGTTTAGCTTCAAGCGTCTCATCGAGAAAAAATGATAGATGTCGCAGTGTCCAACAATGGGTGGTTAGGGCCGGGTCTCTGGCTTATCTGTGTTGGTCTCACATCTTGCCACTTGTGTGTCAATGTCTCAATCGTCATTGTACCCTCAGCTTTATGTTTCAGATTCAATAAAGATATTAATGTCCGCATAAAGCAGTTACAGTATTTATCGGTTCGAATTGATACATGGTACCTATAAATATACAAGAGGGAGTTTCAGCTCCCTCCTGCATGCCACGCGTCATCGTCATCGTGCCATGTTGCCCCGTTTATCCGCAGCTGTCCGATCGATCGCGCAAGCAAGATCTGGTCATCCATTCATTTCTTACATATAAAAGGATTTTTTTCACCCGAACCTCACCAGCTCGGGCGCTTTGCCCAGTTGGTTAAGTCAGCCAGATTGTTGCCTGGGAGCCCTGAGTTCGATTCCCTGTCGCCACACGTTTTTTTGACCACGCAGCGTCTTTTTCCAAACGGCCACCAGCCACGTGTCCCCAGCGCCTGGCCCTACTTTTTTCCCGCGCGCCTGCATGCCAAGTAATAATTATATTAAAGTCTGCGGATAGATCCTCGATCTTCCAAGCAGTAGCAGCATCTCTATATGCTTGTCCACGATTGTTAGCGTACAGGCAATGCCTAAATTTCAACGGAAAATACTCTGTACGTTAATTTTATTGGTTTGAATTGCAATACCATATCTGGCATCATATATATAATTACCGTGTGTATACTATCACCACGCGAATCGCTGAAAATCTCGACAGCCGTCGAGACAGGTACCAAAACCGTCGAGACAGAGTAATCTCGACGGCCGGCCGTCGAGATTTGGCCGTCGAGAAAGGCCGGTCGAGAGAGAGAGCCTTTCTCGACAGCCCGGCCGTCGTTATTAGTATATCTCGACGGCCGCGTCTGGCCGTCGCCGAGATACTAGCACGGGGTATACACGACGTGATGGGAACTTTTCTCGACGGCCGTAGCCGTCGATATTGTTCTTAAGCGGGCCGTAGGCCGCCCAACCCACTGTTAGTCACGGCGGCTAGATGCCGTCGAGATAGATGATACGAAGGAGAGGACAGCGATGACACGTGGGCCGTGTATGTTATTCACGACGGCTTACGGCCGTCGAGATAGATCCTCCTCTGATCCGGCAGAGCTCGACCTAGCATGTGGGCCCTGTGATCTTTCTCGACGGCCACGCGATAGCCGTCGAGAATATATAAAAACAGCAAAAAAAAATTTAAAAATTTATAAAAATCACAATAATTTTGCGCTATCGCACCTGAAGAAGAATTGCCGCAACTCACAAACCCAAAATAGCTCCCGCATTCAAATTTCCCACAATTTCATAAATATAGCTACTACAAACATCGCATCACATATATCACAAACATCGCATAACATACAACGTATCACATAGCCCACAAACATAAAATCCACAATCACAAACATGTAATAAGCATTCACAAAATCGTAATGACAGTATCAACATCATGAACACAAAACAAACATCGATCATGGCTGCGTGGTGGCGCCTCAAGATCGCTCCATGAGGTTGGCGGCCATGTTCCTCGAGCCGTCGTCGCCTGCTGGCGTCGTCACGAGGAGGTGGCACAAAGGACGAGGCGAGACATCGCAGAACCCGAACCTTCGAGATTTTCAATTAGTAAGTTGACATATATGTATTATGCGATAGTGTATTGATTTTGCATATAAAACTTACATTGGATCACGGAACCGGGGACGCCGACGTTTGGGTAGTTGGGCGTGGGGGCGAGGCGGCTTGGGTCCAGAGGTCCCGGTGGTGCCGTCTGCACAGGTAGCCGCCCGCCCAACATAGGAACTGGAGAAATTTGGGTGGCTACCGTACACATGCCCCACTGTGTAGGGACCCGCAGCCCCACTGCTTGAGGAGTCGCCCGCAAGTCCAGCGTGACCACTCGGACCGGCCTACACATATATTTGATTGCTTTAGAACAAATGATAAGATTTGCATCTATAAAAGAATTGAAGTGCGAATCGTTCTCAAGCCGACGAACGCCTCGGTAGTCGAAGCCTTCTGTCGTAGTCCTCCGGGCGCTCTCGACTCTCTTGCATTGCCCTTAACATTTCTCTATCATGAGCCCGCCTCCTCGTGTCTCTTCTGCCGCCGCTCCTCTCCTCTCGCAGCGCTCCTCGAATCGGGCGACGGTCTCACCGCCGCTTAGCTAGCCCGTACATCGGGCATATACTCAAGACTCGCAACATGTATAATATAGCGATCGATTCGCAATCATAATATACGAGTGTACTAAAGAGATCTTACCAGTAGGTGGTCGCCACCGATCGCCAGCGCCTGTGAGCCTTGCCTCCCATGTGCTTATGAATCACATGAGGATCGAGAGGAGCCTCCTCTGGATTGCTCTCCTCCCCGTGCTCCTCTCTATAAGCGTCCTTATAACGCTCCTACATGTCGTTATGATAGTCAAAACCAATAAAATAACCAAACAGAGATAGTTGTATTGACTAATGCTGTCGAGACTTACCAAACGGAGATAAGCATGGGGATCCAAGGTCGGTTGTCCATCAGGCGTCACCTTTTTCGTGTGGGCCTGCTTCCACACGTCCATCGGGCTGGGCCTAACCCCCGTCTTCGCTAACTAAATTGTAATATGACCGACATGTGTTAGTTAGAAAATCTAAAGTGAAGACAAGTAAAAACTTTTTATTACCAGTTTCTTTCCCAACTGTGCGATCGACCACCTCCCATTGTTTGATTTGTAGTCCTTCACGCCTCTGTTCTTATTTGCCTTCTCGGACTTCCCCTTCCACTCGGGGCTGTCCCACTTCCTACCTATAGCCTCCCAGGCGTCCTCCTGACACCACTCAGGGCGGACTGGTTGTACTTGTTGGCGATCAAGTATAATCGACGAAAGCGAACTGGTGTGAGATTTTGCTGTTCCTGTCTCCTAACAAAACAGGAAAATGTGAAAATTAGAAACAAACACATAAAACTTAAATGTATTGTCAGGTTAGGCTACTCACCTATGATACTCCTGAACGGCCGGAACACGGGCATTGGACATCATGTCCTGTACCCTCTGCTTCGTCATCCTCTCGATACTGTGAGGCGAAGTCGATCATGAAGTCCCTCATGAGCGAACTCGAAATAAGTAGGATATAACAATGATATAGTTAGAAGCTAAAATAAATAAATGAACTTAAGTTATTGTGTATCTTACCCAAAACTCATGGATAACTCGATCGCGGCGGTATATCCCATGCAGGGCTAGCTTTGTAGTCATCCCAACAGTCACTGGTCTTGTCATCCCATCCCGAAGTTATTAGCCCAGATAGTCTCGCCGCCAGAGTGTAAGCGCGATCCTCGGCCGATGCCTCTCGTTGACATCCACCGTGGACATGTTGCTACACATTAAACAATAAATGTGACATGTTTATATAATTAAAATCGAAAATAATACATAAGTAATTTGCAATCAAAAATATACATCACCGCTCAACTGGATCGCAGGTCGTCCAGATTCTTTGAGCGAGGCGGCCTCACCCCTGTTTGGGCCCTCTTCCTCCTACTTCCACGAGAGGACGATCCTCCTCGGCTATCTCCGCCCGGACGCACTAGCTCCACTCTCCCGAGTCGAGCGAGCTCTGCGCCGGGCTCGAGGCCTCCTCCTCCTCCTCCACATGTTTGGAGGGTTGGCGAACTCTTGCGGCGGCATATCCCTGCATTTGAAAATTAAATAATAGCTAGTCAAATAAATAATGAAATTCTTGATTAATAATTGAAATTAAGATATTTTAGTACGCACATGTAACCTCGGATATTTATAATGTCTAGCAGTAATTATCGTCGACATCCATAATATCTTCGTTTAACGATCCCACGACATCCGGGTCTTCTTCAACCTCATGTTCTTCTTCTTCTTCGACATCCGGGTCTTCAATTGCTTGTAATACGTCAAGTCCCGACCCAATATCCACTACCATTGTGGTGTTCAGTCGGTGATCCTGTGTTGGACCATCGTAATCATCGGTTGTTGGGTCTAACAATGCTCTGGCCGATTTAACCTTAAACACAACCCACCACGACTTTAAATCTTCCTTAACACTGCCTTTAATAGGTTTTTGGCATGGATAGGGGAGATAATACACCTGTTCTCCCTGGTTAGCGAGAATGAATGGATCGTATCCTTTAAGTCTGGAAGTGCGCTTTAACTCAACTAAACCAATGTCATGTTTACGTCGGACGCCATCATATGGATCAAACCACAGACAACGAAATAGAACTACTGAGAGCTCTTTAATTCCTTCGAATACCAGCTCAATAATCTTTTCGATTATACCGTAATAATCAACCCCATCCTCCCCCTGACATAAGACACCACTGTTTACTGATCGCAAATCAGGTTTTGACTGCTCGTGTGTGGAGGAACGGAATCGAAAACCGTTTATATCGTAACGGTTATGAACTTTCACAGATCTCATGCATCCACGTGACATTTGACGAAGATCATTATGTAAACTAGCATTAATAGCAGCTTGTTTCCAAAACCCTATAGTTCTCCTAGTGCAACGATGGCTAAAAAGCTAAAATTCAGCGTAATAGCACTTATGTTATGCACTAGGAGAACAATATGGTTATGCTGCCGAAATTTTGTCTCGTCCCTATCGATGCCATAGCGGGACACACCTAAACGGCTACTCGTGAGCTGTCCATTGGGACGCCACACATTGGCTGTCCACTGGACAATTCGGGGACATTTTACACAAAGCGTAATAGAAATGAACGAATCACCGTCCAATTTCTTTACGCGTTGTGTTTTACCCGAACGGTGACGTCTGACTAGGTTACTAGTTCGATTCGATATAATATAAATTAATTCTTGTAAATTAGACAAAGCACATGGCAAATCAAAAACATATATAGGATCATATGACAAAGCATTACAATTGCATTACCTAATTTAACTATTTTATAAATTTTGTAATTTTTTAATTATCACTAATTACAAAACTAACTAACTCAATATTATATTAAAATCTATATATAAATTGCACCTAAAATTAAATGGTAAAACAAAACAATTGCATTATCTATTTTTAAATTTTTAAATTTTATTAATTTTGAATTATTACTAATTACAAGACTAATTAAATTTTCGACGGTTTAAGACCGTCGAGACTACACAACAATAATTTTAAAAAAAGCGAAGAAACAACACGCATCAAGCGGCGGATTAAAGTTCTGGCTAGACGCGACGGCAATGACGCGGAAGAGGCAGCTGACGACGCAGCCTTGTGATGCAGCTTGTGGTGTCACTCACACGGCGGAGACGAGGCAACGGAGGCTGGCGGGCGGGGCGGCAGGGCAGCTGCGGCTGTGGTGCGGCGACGGCTAAGCGGGGCCAGCGACGACTGGCGGGCATGGCAGGGCGGCGACGGCGGGCGGCGCGGACGGCGGCGGCGGCGCGAGACAACGGCGGACGCGGCGGCAGGCGGATCGAGGCGAAATTGCCTAAGTCCCGGTAGCGAAGTTTTTTATAAACACGAATCTCGGCGGCTTCCGCCGTCGAAAGATCCCCACCAAACGATGGAACGAACCAAATCATGACACGTGTCCGTCGCATCTTTCTCGACGGCCATAAGCCGTCGATATAAAATGACACCACGCGCGACCGTTGGGTCCCAACTATCTCGGCGGCTACCACCGCCGAGATAACTATCTCGTCGGCGTCAACGAAGCCACGTGTCGCATTTATGCAGGGCGAACTCTATATCGACGGCTTATAGCCCGAGAATTACTGATTATAAACGTCGCGAATCTCACATGCACGATGTTGACTTGTCTCGACGGTTATGGACCGTCGAGAAAATTCAAAGGGTGACGTGGCCCATTCGTTCCGTCTATTTCGACGGCCAAGAGCCGTCGATACAGATATGTTCTGTCGGTTATTGGCTAGGCTCTATCTCGACGGCTGGTTATGTCTAGCCGTCGAGACAAGTCTATATCGACGGCTTACGTTGACTACCGTCGTGAATTATGCTCTGTCTCGACGGTATTTTATTGGGCCGTCGAGAATGGTTTTGTAACATCCCAAATTTTCAAAACCAAATTTGGCACGTTAATAATTTCATTAAAATGCATAATTAAAATATTAAAACCATTTGAGCATTGAAAATCATCTTGGCATCATCCTTGCATGCAACCTTCTGGAATTGGGTTGGGTCATTAATTTTAAAGTAAAAAAATTAGTGTCTTGGGTGCCAGTTATTTAAAAGTATTTTAAATAAATTTTGTCAAACCTTTGAAAGAAGAAAAGAGAAAAACAATATTAGAAGATAAAATAAAATAAAAACCACTTCTCCTTATCACCGTGGGCCGAGCCTTCCCCGGCCCACCTCTTTCCTTCCCGCCTTCTCCTCATGGCGTGGGCGGCCCACCTCCTCCGGTCCGGCCAGCGCCAAGCCGTGATGTGTGTACCTCCTTGGTCCGTCCGACAATGGTCCCGCCGCCGTGGGCCGGCTGTCAGTGTTTCTTCCTCGCGCTTCTTCCCCGAGCCTCCTTTCTCCGGTTTCTCTCTGTCTCTCCCTCTCTCTCCGGCTCCTTCCTCTTCCCCATTCAGCGTCGCCGTCTGCGCGTCGGCAGATCGCCGCGCCCGTCGCCTCGCTTGCGTCCGGACCGCGACTTTGCCTCGCCGTCACGCCTTGCCGCCATGAAGCGCCGGCCTAATCCGCAATAACTTCACTCCGTCTGCGGCGTCGCGTGCCCTTTAATCCGCCACCCACTTCCGCCGCGCGCATGAAGCGCTTCGGCAGGCCGCCGCTCAAGATCGCGCTTGACCTTGCTTTCTGCGCGCGCCATCGCCGCCAATGCCATGCCGCGCGCCATCGTTCGCGCCGCCATTGTAGAGAGCAATAGCGAAGGTCTATCGGTGTCCTCCTCTCGTCATTGCGCCACCGGCGACTTTAAGATCGAGCCGTTCCCGCCGAGCCGCCTCGCTTATAAACCGCCCTGCCCTCCGTTGTCGCCGCTTAGCGCCGTGCCATGCCCGACCCTTCCCTTGGTGAGCTCGCTCTCCTTGCCTCTCCTCCGCCACCTCGTATCTCTCACCGTCACCTCTCTCTCAGAGTCCCGGGCGCCGCCGAGCCGAGGAGCACGCCGCCGCCGGATCCCCTGTCGCCGCCGCCTCTCTCCGTCGCGCCCTCAGGGTGAGTCTCGGCCGCCGAGACCATCATTAGCATCGCTGTCGCTCCCTCTTCCTCTCCTCAAGACGGAATCGGCCGCGGTGGTCTGAGTCGCCGCCCGCCGCCGCGATCGCCTCGGTGCGAGGTTGAAGGTGACGGGGATGGGGAAGTCCCGATCCGGCTCGAGCCGTGGCTTCGCCTGGTTAGCCGCCGGCTTGGCGGGTTTGTTCTTTATTTTCAAAGCGAATTTAAAAGATTTTAGCACAAAAGATTTTGCGATTATATCAAAAGCCATTCCAAAATTTCGTAAAAAATTCTCAAAGATACCTAGCGACAAAGTCGGGTTTTATAAAATACTAAATCAAGTCTGCACCCTTTGTAACCCTTTGCATTTCTATTAGCTCAAATGTTTAGGTTCCATTATTTCATTGTGCATACAAAATGAGTTTAACATCTCTCTTTAAATAAAATGCATAAAAGCATTTGGTGCCTGATGTACTGTTATTTCCATTTGTATGCTTGGATCGTGCTCGAGTAGGAGGCCAAGGTGTCAGAGACCCGTCTGACGTCATTGGTTGTTCCTACCGTCGTCCACCAAGGCAAGTCCCCCTTGATCATATTGAGAAGCCATTTTCGGTTATTTAGAAAATATTTATTAGATTTGAAAATATGCATGCTAGTTTAAAGGATAAACGCCGTATTTGCTAGAATTAGTTATTATGCCAAATAGAAAAGGTAAGAAATATGGTAGGATAAACCTAAGGTTAAAAATATGAATTGCTCATATTTAAACGCCTTGTTGAGGTAGGATAACTGTTTCAAAATCATTTATGCGGAATGATGCACTCATTTGTGTGAAATGAGATATTGTTGAGAAATGTTTGGGAAGGATGATTTAAAGGATAGCGATCAAGGGTGATGCTTGATAGGAAAAGATTTTCCTCTTACCCCAAAATCTTTCCGACTAGGAGATATTTTGTCAGTTAGTGCGATGGCACCGGGTTTCTTGGGCTAAAATATAAACTCTCCCTAGTCTAAGGACCGCTCATCCTATAATCCTATGAACGGAGCCATTACAAAGGCGACCTCGAGCTCCGTATGGGACGGACCGGTCGTTGGCCCTCGTGGTTGATGGTCTTGTGGCGAAACATCGTGCAGGTGCGTAGCTCTCGAGGGTAAAGCGTACTCCACTCTGCAGAGTTAAAAGCGTCATGATAGCCGTGTTTCATGTTATGAGTGTGCGATGGGGTGATTATATGGTAGATTCTTCATTTAAAACCATTTTTGAAAAAGGATTTAAACAAAGGAGTTGAGAATGGATTTGAGAAAGGTTTTGAGAAAGATTCCGTTTGAGCTGGAGCCACCGGTGATATTCGAAATGGGTATCGGCCTATCGGAAAGTGTCACGTGAAAACCGGACCGCAAGTTTGGAGAAAAGAAAAGAAGAAGAATTTTGTTCTCGCTATGGCACCGAGGCCAAGTGGCGAGAACCGTTTGAGAAGAGCCCAAAGGAAATGTTGAGATTCAAGGTTTCCAAATTGCTTTGTCAAAACTAGGATAAATAAATGCATTTTCGCAAAATATCCTAAGCCCTCCTCTTGTACTAAACCCCATCCCGATATATCACGGCTTCATGGAGTACCTTTGTACTCACCCTGTTTCCCTTCTCCCTTTAAAAATTTCAGCACCATGAGCTCCCTACGACTCGCTTTCGAGGAAGACCCGGACTACGAGGAGGAGGAAGACTACGAAGACGAAGAGTAGGGTTGCGTGTCGCCACCGCCGCTGTTCGTGGATTAGCCACTAGCTAGAATAAAGTTGCGCTATGTTAGGTCCTTGTGTGACCGTCGTGTAACTCAGATCTCTACTGCGTGCGTGCTTGATGTATTAAATTGTGACTCCTTTTGGGACCCGTAGTCCCTACGTTGTAATAATGTAATTCAAGGCAATGTATCGATTCATTGATGTGTGTACTAGCCATGATCTTCGGGACTAGTCTCAGATAACACATTAGGGTTCGGTCATTTAGACCGGTCCAATGAAGCTATCTTGACGGCCAAAGGTCAAAGTGCCCCCTTCGATGGTCAACATAGCTTAGTTAATTTTTTTATAAAAATTAAAAAAATCTTTGGTGCTTCTTAATGGCTAATATTCTTTACGACATGATAATGTACTATCAAGAAAATTCGTATGCTCAAATTAAATTTACAAACGGAGTTGCCTATGTAAGGGGTTATATCGAGCAGAGTATCAGTGAGCGTTCTATAGAGTTTTATGAATTATGGCTTATAGGTATTTCAAAATTTTGAAATATTACACCATTGAGTCGGAGAACCATTGTACATAGATCATTGCATTTCGGATGTAACAAAATATTCCATTTTAAAAACATTAAAATACAATTTCTTACTTTTAAATATATATACATATATTATACCAAACATTAATTAAAAATAAAAATTATTTTAAGAATTAGTATGCAAAAAAATAACACCTTGTAACAATATATATTTTTGGGCCTGCGTCAAATTTTAATTTTTTATTTAAGTTCTTTTTATTTAAATTGTAAATTATGACAAATATTTACAAAATAAAAAAATTCAATGGGCCAGCCCACCAGTGGAGCATTATCTATTCTCGACGGCCAAAATCTGGCCGTCTAGATTGACTCATTATTATGGGCCGGCCCACAAACTATTCACGACGGCTTCGTTCTAGCCGTCGAGATAGAGTCTTCCCGCCACCCCGAAAACCGAAAAACCGAAAGGCATGGGTTAGCGACCTTATCTCAACGGCTTTACTGTGGCCGTCGACATTACGTTCACTGTATCGACGGTAAGGCTCTGGCCGTCGAGATTAAGTTCACTTTGTCGACGGCCTTTATTTGGCCGTCGAGATAAGTTTCAGCCGTCGAGATTTTGCGCGTTTCCTGTAGTGTATGGCACTTTATTTTTACTCACTTGTATGAATTTCCGTCACTTTGCACCGTTGGAACCAACTATAATTAATGCTCGTATTACCCCCCTTAATATATCTATGACAAATAGATCCCACCTTTTTTCTATCTGTTTGGACAATAGTTTGACGGTCGCTCAATGCAAAGCACGGCGTTGGCATTTATCCTGTCGGTGTTGGATAGATACTAATGCTAAGTCAGATTGGGTAGTTTTTGTCTCCAGTTTATCCAGATTTACATTTACCAGTGATATTGACAAGCCTGTTTAGAAGGTTGGTAAAATAGGTAGGTTCACTGTTAAATTGGTCTATGCCTTCATCGCTGATAAGAGGCAGAATAGAAATCTTAACAGAATTTGGTGCTCTAGGACTCCTTTGAAAATCCAAATTTTTCTTTGGCTGATACAGCATAATGTGTTGCTAACACGGGAGAACATGAGAAAATGCAATTGGAAGGGGGATCCTAGATGTGAATTCTGTGACAATGTGGAGACAATGGATCACCTCTTTTTTCTCTTGCCCACCGGCAAAAGCAATGTGCGGGGTTATCGCAGTCTGTTGCCATGTCAATTCTAGACCGGATAATCTTGAGGGATTCTATCAATGGATGGGGAAAATTTGGAATGTAAGCAATATGATGCATTCTTTCTATCTCGTGGCCTTTTGCTAGAGTACCTGGGGGCATAGAAATAAATCTGCTTTTGATGGGGCAAAAGTATGGTCTCCTTTTACTATTATACACATGATGCGTGTCCTTTTAAATTTCTGGTCAGGGTATTTGAAGGATGATTTACAAAGTATCATTAGAGATTGTTTCTTTCGAACAAGCGCAGCAGGGGCTAGTACTGAATCGTAGCTCGTTAACAGATAACGGTGTTGAAGCAAAGAAAAAAGACATATTGCTTGAAGGGAGCTTCCAGCAATCCTCTCATCCCACCGGAGGTCTTAGTCAGATATGAAGAAAAAAAAAAGGTGTGGCGGGGGACACTGCTAGGTGATGTCTGCTATGTCGTTTGACTCCAGGGCGAGTTGTTAGCAGAGTACGAATGGAGTAGTGCTGTGATAGAAGTGGTCTTGTTTTTTGTAAAATGATTTGGGATGAAACTATGGTAGCCGATCGTTTTTCTGCACTGGACCGGACAAAAAAGGTTGCAAAAAATACCCTCAACTTTCCTTTTTGTTTCCGTTGTCTGATAATTGAAATCGGTGTCTTATCCCCTTAGGCCCTGCTTGCCAACTTGGAATTTTTTTACACTTGTAAACAAATACAAGTGTAAATTCTTGGGCACAAGAAACAACCGGAAAAAAATTTCTCTGCTTGGGAGATGTAATTTTTACAATTGTAAATGCGGAATGAATTTGACGTCCCGTTAATTCATTCAATCAAGAAGCTCGTTGATTGAATCCCGTTAATGCACAGCAAAGGCCATGTGAAATCTTGAAATCTGTGTTGAGTGTGTTCGTGCCATAGAACCAACGAACGGCAAGGATTGATGCGAGCGGCAAGGGGGGAAATTTCGTGATTTGGCAAGAGCAGGCACGGGCCAGATCGGTAGACGGGCGGGGCAGGGGGTTCTCACCTTGGTGACATACTCGATCTCGGCGAACTTGAAGGCGATGCTGAGGCAGCTGAAGAGCATGAAGACGAGGGCACAGGTGTCGCCGAAGGGCGCGAGGCAGAGCTCCCCGCCGTCGGCCTCCATCCCGCGCACCAGCTCCTCGAATGCCTCCGCCACCGCCGTCAGCGGCGTCTCCATCCCCTGGCGCGCCGCCATCACGGCCGCCGCTGCGTCGCACTGCGGCTCCGCCGGCGCCGCCGACCACGGCATCTGCGGCCTGAACACCAGCATCCTCCCTTCTCCTCCTCCGCGCAGAAGGTGGCTGCCCCTTCCCCTCCTGCCCTCGAGAAGCGCGGGCGCGACCTAGCCCGTGAACGAGCGACGGGGGTGGTGGTGAAGGTGGACGCGCGCAAGGATGAATTAACGAGACTCTGGAGCGAGGTCCCGATATTGGTCGTTTTTTTCTCAATCCAAGGATGGGGATTTTTTTTTCCGGGTGTATTGGGCCAATCCGGGTGTAATGGCAATCAAATACTGGCCCATCCAAGCAGCTCTTTTACAGATCCGGAGAAAAAACAATCGGGCCCGAATACAGGCCGTTTTCGAGCCGAAAACCGGTTATCCAAGCAGGCCCTCATGGGAAAAAAAAAAAAAAAAAACAGATCCCACCCGTTAGCATTTCCGTTTACTCTACATATTTCCTCTCCTCCTCCAGTTCTCTCTCTCATATGTGTCTCATGTCTGCACCGCATTCTTGGAGATGTACCCTTCGACAGTAGCTTCAGGTGCCCCTCCGGCGCCCCCCCGCCTTGGAGCCCTCCAATCCCGGCGTCTGGAGACCCCGGTCGTGCCGGCCAAGCAGAGAGCGCACATCTGGGTGGTGGGAGAAGAAAGAGCGAGATCACCCAAGGAATCGATGCCCCAGCTAGAAGAGGTCTCCACTCTCCACCCTGTGTTCGGCCGCCGCCAGAGCCCAGAGCAAGACGGAAACCCTCGGGCAAGAGCTATTTCGGTTCGATTACAGCTCGCCTAAAATAAAGAGCTCTTTGCCTGCACATAACGATATACTCTTTCACCGGTATATCTCGCATCTTTTGTTCGGACAACCATTTTAAAAATATACTGCCTCCATCATAAAATGTAAGGCGTATTTTGATTTCAAAAAAGTCTTTAAAGATTAATTTTGACCGTTAAATTTATCTGCTATATATTATAAATTTCTGCAAAAGGGATATTGTATCAAAATCACTTTGAAATATGAACATATTATTACAACTTTTGTACACTAACGATGCATATAACTTGATTAGTTTGTAATCAAAGTTTATTAATTTTGAATTTTTTTTTTGAAGTCAAACTGCGCCTTATATTTTAGGATGGAGAGAGTACTCCACTATTATTCTTTGTACGCAGTACAAAAACTATCTTAGTATTAAAAATGTGAAAACGATAAGCCGTTACACGAGAAGAATGGATGTTTCTATTTATATTATCCTAATTGGTAGATATCTAATGGTGGCCCTATTCCTTATTGTAGATATGATGTCGTACATATTAAAAAAAAAGATTGAGAGTAAGATACAAGATAGATGTAGGGATTGAGAAAATAGGCCCAGTTTTATTTGGCAAAAATAAGAGTTTGTCATGTAAATAGTACGACTGGACAACGAATAAGTAAGAAAATGGTTTAACATTGCAAATGCTCTTATGATAGTGTCCTTTAAAATTTCTAAGAATAAAATGGCAAGCACAAGATGATAGCCATCTTAAAATGACAAAAGATGAACACAGCAATAGAAAGAGATGATTATCATGTGATTCATGAGCCAGTTACAGCACACAAGCTCCACTTGTATTTTCATGGTCCTCCCAAGTCTCAGCCCTAACTAATTTAGGGCAGGCCACAATGGAGGCATGGCAGAACAATGAAAATAACAATCACAAAATATAGAAACGCAGGGACAAGCGCATTTGACACATCAATACACCTGATTCATTTGTTTCTCCTGTGTTGTTCGTTTCAGCTGAATAGATTAGGAATGCAGGCTCCCGATTCAGGATTCTGTTGCTCTTTCCAGATACGACCAGTGACCCGTAGTTTCAGCTCTTTCCTATCTCCACCTGAGAAGAACAGAGCCATGTTACGCTGAATAATGAGGCCATCATGGCTGTCTCTCACCTTCCGATGGCTGTCTCGGATGCTGCGGGGAGTGCCCTCCCATATCATCTTTCGGCCATTCGCCCCAACCTCAAGGCTATAACTGTAGTTCCTTGCATCATTTTCGTCACCCATAAAACGAAGGAAAGCCATGTACACTGGTGCCATGCCAAGTTGGAAGGCCTCAAAGTGCAAGCAGAAGTACTGACCAAAGCAATGGAAGACCTAGAAAGAGGTACGATAATGTAATGTTATTTATCCCAGCATTCATACACATGGTTAAAGCATAAGTTTTCCCATCATGTCAACGGGATGTGGACACAAAAATCATTTTTCGCATTGAGCATTGATAAGCTTTCCTGCATACAGGCAAGTTTTTAAATACTAATATTTTTAATGAGTGTCCTTGCAGATTACTAAAGGTTCAACAATTAATATTCACACCAATATATATTTTGCTCGGACGAAATTGGTAAAAGTGCTACAAGCAAGCAATAAAGACATAGCAAAAAAGTGTGCGCACTAAAAACCATGAACAGAAGAAGATACTTACAGTTAACATCCAGGTTGCATTTTCAACCTCTCTGGGATTGGACTTAACATAACGGTGATTGAATGTGCATCCTGAATGCATGTCAACTTTATGATCATCTCTTAGATGTGCAACAAGGAAAGGAATATCACCGACAGCCGAGCATTCCGAGCCTGCGTAAGGGCAGTTGTATGGCCTGAAATTGCACTGGGATTCATGCTTGAGTTTGCTGTAGTATGGGAAGATCTCTGGACAACCCAGTGTGTAGTATTTGCAAGGTAGTTCAAGTGATTCAGCCACTTTTTCCAATGCTAAACACCTAATGTCTCCGAGCTCCTGTCGACAGGTTGGGCAGCGATTGTGCACCCGGGTTTTGCAGGTGGAACACAGGGTATGACCATTTTGGCACTGAAACATATTAAAATTATTAGTGGATTTCAAATTTGATGTGTTAAATAGCTACCTACAAATGCTTAACCTAAAAAAATGCATAGTATCATGTATATAATTTCTACCAGGAGAAGAAAGCAACAGCTAGAAATTGGAAAATATAAATTAATGTAGACAAGCAAATAATGAAAAGTATTGAGACAACACGGAATGAAAGATAGTAAAATACAAGGGGAATACATGCTAAATTTATGTTTGATAAACTGATGATTCCACTGAATGAAGCTTGCATACCCACTTGAACAGTTGTACATTATCAAAGAGCTTCCCGTGTAATCTTATGGATATCTACCATACGACAGTATTTTGCTATGTGTGATGAGTCAAACTATAAACAAGAGACCAACTCAATTACCTAATCCTAGCTTCTGCAATCCCAACTCACTCTCCCCTCATGTACTCCTTCCCAGCAGTGATGGAGGAACAGCTAGGCTGCATGCAGCCAAGTTGTCAATGATCAATTGATGGATGCAAGAGGCATGGACAGGCACCAGGGGAAGCACCGAAGCACAACTCGGCCGAGGGGCAAGTGGCATGGAGGTGTGAATGGCAAAAGGGAGGTGAGCATGCCACATAACACCAGATGAGCCGATACAGCACTGAGCAGCAGCTAAAAATTCTTTGAATATTAGGCAACATTTAAGAATCCTTTGAATCTTTGATCATCCCAAACAACTTCAACAGTTTCACGTTCCACGTTAAATGTGACATCAAGCCTGCTAACATATCATTCAACGCAAAGTACTTGCAGAACCTTAAGAACAGTGACAGGCAACTGGAAAATGAGGGATTTTAGTGAGAAGATTTGTAGAATGCTAAAACCAAATTTGCCTAGTGTAGCCTCAAGTTCTCAATTTTTATTTTTGAAGCTCTGGTATTCACTTGAGAGAGATGTGGACACCCAGGTTCGAGCCCAGATGGTTGAAGTGCTCAGCACACCATTCACCAACCGAAAGAGTGTTTGGTCTTTCAATACTCCCATTGCCAAGGGCTGGGACGAAGAGGAGGTCACAACAGTACTACACTTTTGAAAAAGAAAACTTCTCAATTTTTGTCCTACAGAATACCATTTTCATGTGTTCATGGGCATCCATGGGCCCTATCATTAGATACAGGTATTGCTTTTACTGTATTTTACATTCTCTCTGAAACTTGTCTATTTATGTATGTTGAATTTGGATTACACTAAGCAGTCAAAAGCTTTCTCCCATGAGCAGCTCTCTATTTTTCTGCTGTGTATGCTGGTGATTGTGTTAAAAGACAGACAAATGATCAATTTTATAGAAACATATCAAATTACATAAAATTTTGCCATACAACTGTAGAGTAAAAGTCATCATATCAAACCTACGAACAGTTTGATCAAATAAACTAAATAACACTTTCCAGTTCTCATCCGTTCCATCCACATGTATAGGAGCATGGAAGCATGCACAAAGGACATCCTAAACTACAAACAGAAAGAAACGACTTTATTAATGGACAATGAAAGGTAAAAATAATTTGTTCAAAAGAACCCCACTTAGCTAGCAAATGCCCTAACCATCATTCTCGCCTTCCAGGGGTGATATACTGATATTTTCCACTAGTAAGTATACAATACTATGAAAGAAGGCCTCAAAGTCAAAAGAATCCTGAAGAGAGTGAAACAAGAGCAAACTGAATGGATACCCATCAACCAATGTTCTGTGCCTCACATATTGATTCCATCCACAAGCATAAATTCACCAAAAAAAAAAAGGGGATACCCGATACCATATTGGTTAATGGGTATGGGTATGGGTGAATTAAACCCATTGCTATAAGGTAAAAGGGAATTACACATTTCTATCACATACCACAACAAACAATTCAACATTTCAAATGCAGGATTTCCGAACCCTCATTTGCCCATAATTTCTGTTCGGCACGCTGCCCTGCTTCTAGTTGAAGAAGCCATCCTACGCTCAAATACGCCAACTATGCCATTTTCCTATGAGCGAGAGAATGTGCTGAGACCAAGAACCCAAGAACACGCAACAAAGATCTAACCTTTACGGCACCAGATCACGCAATTCACAGGCACGAGGCCGAGATCCCGACGGGGGCAAGAAACGAATCGGGGGGTGGGGCGCACGCGGGCCGACCTGGTGGATGGGCGGGTACATGGAGTTGGTGCAGACGGGGCACTCGAGCAGCTCGTGCACGCTCGTCGCCGGCGAGATCAGCGGCCCCGCGACGGCCCCTGCCGCGCCGGCGCCGGCGCCGGCGGAGACGACGACCACGTTGACGGGCTCACCCGCGGCGGCGGAGGACGGCTTGAGGAGGGGGCGGGGGAGGTGGGGGTGGGACGCCGCGTCGTCGTCGTCCATGCCGTCGGAGGAGGACACGCACTCGATGCTGTCCACCTCCATGGCGCGGAGCAGATCGAACCGAATGGCGCCGGAATTGGGGCGCGCCAGCGCGCGGCGGGCGGGGAGGGTCCGGCCGCCCGGCGCCTCCGCCCTCTCTCCTAGAGGAGGAGGAGGAGGAGGGGAGGGTGATGGCGGAGGCGGCGGCGGCGGAGAGGAGGAGGGGATTGGCGTTTGGTGGCGTGGTGGTGGGGGCACTTGATGGCGCGGGGCAGTACGTACGGTGGCCGAGCTCCCTCTCTGGCTTTTGCTTGCTCCACTCCATTTCTTATTTATAATTGGGGATTTTATTTTATTACGGGAGCCGGAAGGTGGTGGTGGTGCGGTGCATGTTCGAATTCGAACCTCTGGCCCGCTGGAATGGGAAGGCCCCACGGCGGCAGGGCATCCATTGTGAGTTTGTGATGACACTACTCTGTTCTACGCGGTTTTTTTATAGAATTATTTAATTATCTGTTTATTGGTTATTATTGAATATCTCGAGATAGTAGAATAAGCAATCTCAAATCAGCTGTTTATTTGCTTTTTTTTAAAGAGTGATAAAAAGGTCGAAATTATGTTTCAGCGGATAGTCAGATAATTTCAGCATCGTGGAAGCGGTTACGATTACCAAATACTTAATTTGTTTGATATTATGGGATGCAAACTAGCATCTCAATTAGTTAGTTGTCTCCGAAATCAACTCTTCGTGCATGCTTATATAGAAACATTATTTTCTATATTTCTATCACCTTCGATATCACTCTCCAAATAACGCTACAATAGAAACAATATAGAAAGGGGAGAAAGAATCTCAATATTTTGAGAGATACACAATCTACATGGGGAAATAGAGAATATTAGATGAGCTATTTGTGAATAGGGATGGCGACAGGCCATTCACCACTCCATGGTACGCGATTCCACCAATAGAGGCATGTTTAAGTTTGAAAAACAAAGAGCACATTTCCACGTGTCAAAATGAACGCTCACTACTTGATGTTCATGAAGAAATATTTTGTAACGTTGTAACTTTTAAAGAAATAAAATTTTAGAAAATATTAAACTTTATTTGAGAGAATCATTTCTGAAAATAAAATATATTTAGAATTTAAAATCATTTTTAAAGAATTTAAATCAATATTTAAAATAAAAGACAAAATTAGTTTGATGCGTATAAATAAAAGTAAATCTACAAATTTCATATTCCAATTTTATTTTGGAAAAATTAAAATATTTTTTTATAAAAGAAACCAAGTTTAATGAATTAGAACAAAGTAGTTCAATTTCATAGGGAAATTTTCCATTTTTAGAAATTTCTAAAATCTGTTGAATCTTAATAATATTTGTTGGGTATCATTATCCACCGGATGCCCCTCAACCCATATATGTTTCTATCAAAAATCCAACTAATTATTCATATATGTATCATTTTTGTCCGAAATAGGAAAATATGTTCCAAAATAGTAAAATACGGATCCAAGTCCAGATTCGGTCATAAATTATCTAACTAATTTTCATCCCTACGCGTTGAATCCAAGAATGACCGGTCATCCCTCTATATCTGACACCACCCTTATCATCATCTTGGACGACAACATAGTCTTTCCCCATGACCCACACACCAGCCCTTCCTCTTTCCTCTTGTCTTCAGCTTAAGCCGTTAAGATCATCTCAAAAGAGCAGGGCCTTAATTTCCTTGTTGTGCACAACCGTTCTTATCGGTTGCATCAAACCCAAGAGCCCTGCGTATTACCACGTCCTAGAAAATCCCTTCAATTTAACCCTACCAAAATTTCATCTTCTAGAATTGTCTCCTCCACCCTATAAAAATCGTCGAAGCCTGGTCTTTCAAATCAATCATAGCCGCCTTGGTGAAATTTTTCCCATCCAAACATGTTCTTCCTCTCTTTATCCCTGAGTTGTCCAAGGTGAGCGCTCACAGAATCGTGGACTGAGTGTACCAGATTTTCGCTGAGGACCTTGCTGAAATTTGGCCATGACACCACAACATTGAATTGTCGTTCCCTTGTGGTGAGACCTCAAGTTAACCCCTAGTCATGCTTCATCATCTCTCTCTATAAAGCTCGTGCTCAAGATGCCCCATAGTTGAAGCACCGTCATACTTAGAAATTCAGAATAAACAATATTAAATTTATAGCATTGTTATAATCATAATTTAAACTTAACAAATGGAATGGCATTAGGCAGGGTGACAGGGCCTCAAATTTGCTTACCTTTGAAACCCGTCATATGAAACTGCACTAGTCCCTGAACCAGTACACTAGTACCTCACATTACATAGCTGGATCAACTCATACAATACCAAAAGAAATTTATTACAAGCTAGGAGCATTAACCATATTTTGGTACTTAATTACAACAAGAAGTCTTAGAGATGTTTATATTACAACAAAAGGGTGTTCACTGGCGGAAGCATTGTTTTTTACTACACATGAGGATTCTAAACTATGTAAGTGACCCTAGACTGTAGGAGAGACTAAGTCTGGCCGTGATCATCGAACACTAGGTCACCTTCTACATGACAGGCGTAGTCACCATCTTCTGGGTCTCCGTAATCTAAAAATGTGAGTGGGTGTGAGGGTAAGTGCGCAATCAAACCGCACTTGCAAATTAACACCGTCCTTAATGCATAATAGTGATAAAAGTCATATATATATAGTAAAAATACTTGGGACTCCATGGAGCCTGTGCTCCGTACCTAGTTTGGAAACAATTAACTGTGCATTTACTGCATTCACACCTTTAAATGGTAATGTTTTGCATATATTTACTTTGTGTGTACGAATCTTGATGAAATCCAAGGACAACAAGGAATGGGGCACTGACTCTATGGAGTCTCATTCCGTTTTCCTATATATATAGTAAAAATAACAGGGACTCCCCAATGCCTGGGCTCCCCTGTTCTCCTTCCTCGGATCAGCTTTAAAAACTGTGCTAAGCTTTGCGGGTATCGGTAGTTTGGAATGGTTTAAACCCGTTAGTGGGATTCATAATTAGGAATGTAATTAATTTTGTCATTTATTTCCTTCCTTGATTCCAGTGGCCCATATACCTTCAAACACTGCGTTGCTCCCCGTCTTCCACAGATCCGGCAGCCACGCCCCTCCCCCTCTCTCTCCCCTCTGCTCCTAGCCAGTCCCTCCACGGGCGATAGGGGCGACCGGCACGCCACCCCCCTTTCCTTTTCCAGCGGCGCCGCCCCCTTCCTCCTCGATCCACGCCGCCCTAACGCTGCTCGTCCCGATCCGCCGCCGCTTCTTCTCCACGCGGCGGGGGGCGGCAGCGCCTCTCTCCTACGGCGGCGCTGACGGGCCGGCGTGGCGACACCTTCCTCCCGCCGCGCATGGCGCCGATACCTCCAGTGGATCTGGCGGGCGGCTTCTCCCCCAGCGGCGCGCCGACCCCTCTCCTCCGGGCGGCATGGACGACCGGCACGCCGCCCCTCTCCTTACCTCGACGTGGCTGCGCTCTCCTCTGCATCCCCATTTCGTGACTGCATCGTCTTCCTCACATCTGGCCGGCGACGCCCACGAACATACTATCGTCCTCCACTCCGGCGACGCCGATCTGCGCGCGGTGATGGCGGGCGGCGCCTGGGCACGCGGCGACGACGGCTTGTGCTCAGCCCGTGCGTGACCCGCCGCTCGACATCGCCTCCAGATGTTTTTCTTTTCTTCATGATGCATCAGGTGATGGCCTCACATCAAGTCCATGAGAAGACTAATTAGTTGTGTTGCATGTTCTGATGAATTACACGAAACTTTCAGGTCTTTTGAGAATGTGAATTAACTTCATGGTGTTCTCCGGTTCTTGATGTCACGAACATGAATATGTATAATTAGGGGAATATACACAGTTGAAAGTTGGGTATATGCCCACAATTTTTATGTAAATACGCATCTGGCAATGATCTTTGTAGATAATGACGGGCATGCACTGTTTACTGTACAATATGTACTCATTTTTCTATGGATGATTCTAACAAAAAATGAGTATATACATGCTTCGATTATCACATACCTATATATTTGTATTTTTTTTATTAAAAAACGAGTATGTACCTGTACTTTCGTACCCTTCGATGTATAATTATATGATATGGTACTTCCAAAAAAAAAGAGAGTATATACATCGGATACCTAAAAATAGTGTATACTTATACATGCAGAGCTATGTTTACATACCTATTTGCGTTAAAAAAAATCATACCTAGAATTCCAAACCGTAGCTATGTTTACATAGCTATTTTCATTAAAAAAATCATACATAGAATTCCAAACCGTACCTATGTTTACACATGTAAATCATACTCATGGATTCATCTTAAAAAGTACTTCCATACTCGTAATATATAAATGTACATACCCATGTTTTATTAGAACAACCGGAGTGCATGGATATACCATTTTTTTAGACATACTCGTATTTTTTTCAATATCAGAGTATATAGTTGTACTACACTTATACCATACATACTCTCAATTTTATTTTTATGCCATCCTCGTATTTTCAAACAAAAAATTCAAATGTACATGCATAGCAATTAAACCTATTAACGTGTACATGCATAGCAATTAAAGTTAATTCAAATATTTGAATGTTTGTTTCCATATCAAGAGTAACGGGTATACCCGTTATCTTTGCTATTCAAATGGAGTGCACAGATCTTAACACAATCCAATGGAAATGAGGCAGGGAGCCCAGGCCTCGGGGAGTCCCAATTCTGCTTCCTAACCACCAATCCTACGCTATCGCGCGATGGCCATACGTTGTGGTGTTAGGAACCAATTCTTACACAAAGAAAATGTCAGTGACTTCCCGCTGTGCACAACACATGAGCACCCCTTCAGACGAGCCCAAACTCCATCTGGTTATTCCACCTTCTCATTTTTATCTATGCATAGATAGATATCACACAAATATCGCTTGTGTACCGACTCTAAACGGAGATGCTAAGTCTGGGTGTTTCAGAAGACTAAGGATGATTTTACCATAATACCCTTAAAAATTCCATTTTAAATAAATGTGAATAAGCTTTTATTTATATCTTATTTAATATATTCAGAGCCTCTTCTATAGTTCAATATCTAATTCATAATTTTCCCAGGGTGTAGGGTGATCCTAGTATTACTATAATTTTTTAGGAATTTTTGGAGATATTCTACTATTTTTAATAAATGGATATGTATTTTTGGGATTTTCTAAATCGGTTAAACCCAGAGAAATTATTGGAACAACAACGGGCCAGGTCAAAGATGCCTAGGTAAATGGCGCCTCCACTTAACCCAACGCGTGGGACCAAGGGCCCACTGGCCAGCAAATCAGATCTAGCGATTCGCAAGTGAAACAGAGAGGGAGAGACTGGCATGTGGGTCCCAGCGGCCAGTGACACACACGCACTGCGCTTGGGATGATGACGTCACGCTGACATCATCGTCTTCAACCGAGGCGGAGAGAGAGGGGCGAGCAACACCGGAGAGAGAAAGCGGTGGGAGAGAGTGGCAGAGAGAGGGATGAATGGGCTGGGCCGGGAGTTGGCCTAAGAATAGCCCATCTAGAGCCCAATCCGTGAATTATTTTTGAATTTTGGAATTTCACCTAAATTTGATCAAGTTTGAAATTTGGCTTAAATTTTTGGGTGTTACACAGGGTTAATTACTCATAGAGTTAAAATATCAAACAAGTAATAATAATCAAATCTATTAAAATGTGAAGATATATAGCTATATAAAGAAACTACGTTAACTATTTTAATTTAGCTATCATATTAATCTATAAAACATTTTATAAGTGCATCCAAATGCATCAACTTGCCTTGGCTTGGTCTGTAGCGTCTTGTAGATAAAATTCTTAGTCTTCATACATTTCCTCAAATCTATCTGGATCTAACGATTAAAAACAAGATACAATAATTAAGCCAAAAATACACAAGCAAAAAATATCAGATTAAAAATACGAGAAGGCATTAAGAGCAGAAATTTTAAAATTTTTTTTATTCACATCGTTGAACTTATATGTTAAAAGGTAGGAAATTAACAATATTGGCTATTGATAAAAAAATAAATTAAAAAAAAAAGATAAATACAAAAAATATGAAAATTCACTGGTAAGAAGATTTAGATAAAGAAATTTGTTTGAGGCGAATTGGATTATAAATAAATTTTTGGTGACCATGGGAAATTTGCAAGGATCATGTACAAATTGTATAGGTACTTGCAAGTCAATTGATTTGGGAAATTACCACTCATGACCCATATAACAAACTACACCAAATAAGAAGCGTACAACAAATAGCTCTTAGGGACTAGACCTGCTCACGGGAAGCCGGGCCTGGCAACCTGGCCCGACCCAACTAGTGCATTGCGTCGGGCTCGGTCCTCAATTCGGAGCCCGGTCGATGGGCCGGGCCAGGCCCAAGCCTGGGATTTTCATGATTTAAGCCATGGCCGGGCCAGACCGTCGGGCTTCGAAACGAGCTTTCGGGCTTCAGGCCGGGCTCAGGCCTGGTTTTCGAACCCAACGCACCGGGCTAGGCCGGGACCGGGCTTTTCCAAGCCTGGCCCGACGTTTGATCAGGTCTATTAGGGACCACCGACTCATCAATAGATGCATCTTCCCGAATTGGAATACATTGTACTTTTTTTCGTCGTGTATTCATATAAAATTCCTTATGAACTAATGACCCATTGCTTTCCTTTATTAATTAGTTTAGCGATTATTTTATTCCAAGATTGAGTTATTATTGGACAAAGAAAAATTCTCATTATATTTTTTTAATAAGGGTGAGATCAGCTCAGTTCAATTGGCGTGGCTGCCCTCTTTGACCCAAGCAGCAGTTGCACAGGTTTTATAGGAGAACAAAGCATATTTGTGGGCTTGTACATTTCAGCGCATCGTAGCGTAGCATTTCACTGTAGCAAAATTTGAGAGTCTTTAAAGAGAGGTTTAAAAATTATAAAAAATAATTAAAAATGGTTTATTTAGTATCTCTAAAAGAACTACTAAAAACCTAAGAAAAATCATTACAAATTATTACACCAAATAGGA
The DNA here is from genome assembly GCA_036346415.1 of Raddia guianensis. Lineage (NCBI taxonomy): Eukaryota > Viridiplantae > Streptophyta > Magnoliopsida > Poales > Poaceae > Raddia > Raddia guianensis. The sequence goes on along the minus strand of CM070535.1, from coordinate 49,947,463 downwards.
TATACATAAAAAAAAATTGCTACAGTTAAATGCTACGCTATGCTAAAATATACAAGGCCATCGTGGTGTGGTTCTAGTTACGCCTTCGCCGACAATTAGTGGCATGGTCAGCCAAGGCGACGGCGGTGGGTGCGGTGTGACCCGGTGCTCACTTGAGATAGCACGGGGATGAAAAGTGGAAGAACGTGTTGTTGGAAATATTAGGAATTTTCTCAATATTTTAATCCACAAAATTATGTAAATCATAATTAAACAATTGCCGGTTTCCAGTTCAAGACCAAAGGTACTAGATATAAAAATATCTATCTCATACGCAAGGGCAAATGAACAGGAAAACAAAAAGACAAAGGCACGGTATAAACAAATATACCCATGAGCCGGAGCCGCAGCCACTACAGGCGCAGGGACAGGCGCTGGCGGAGGAATGACTTGCACATTCTCAGCCGCCATGACGGTTGATGTAGACGATCACAAGTTGTTGCAAAGAAGCGTTGATGCAGTGTAGAGATCGATGCAGTCGAACGTCGGGGCCGTGTAGATGTACAGGCGCCTCCTCGCAATGATCCAGGGACGAAGAACTCGAGCAGTCGCGTGAGAACGCTCCCCAAAAACCTTATTGACCTTCTGTCCCGAGCAGGACCACGAGAAGGACGAGGTTCCAGAGGCCTGCTCCCTCGGCTCCTTATGCGCGCAAGGAAACAGAGGCGGGAACGCAAAACGGCAGCGCTACAGATGGAAGAATGGAATGTGCGGGAGAGAGAGCTCTTGAGAGCGAGAGTGTATTACACAGGGCGAGGTGCTCATGCTTTTATAGGCGCCAGGAAGAGAAGGTTCGTCGAACCTGGACGCCATCAAGCACTAGTAACGGACGTCATTAATCTGGCCATTAAGTCGTCGGTTACGTAACGGACACCATTTACTACCAGTCATCAACCATTACAGTTACTGGTACTAAAAGAGGAAAAACAATTACCAGAAACGGTAAAACGCTCTGCATCCGCGCAGCGCGCAAGTCACGTCTAGTCATGACACGACACGACTCGGCTCAGCGCGCACGTGGCATGCCCTTTCTCTTTTCTCACTTTTCTAATTGGGAAAACCACAATCCAACTATTTAAGTTGATATATTCTCCTCCCAATTTTCCGTACGGTACTAAACCGTTTTCATAACTCCTAGTATTAAATGGGCCTCTTGGAATTTCTATTAAAATAATTAAATGGGCCAACCCCATAATTATTCTAACAATCCCCACCAAATTTCATAGGCACATTTGAAATACTCTCGCCCATGTAGTTTGATATACCGGTGTTTCGATGGAGACTGTTAAGTTGAACTTCCACCTAGAACAAAGGTTACATTCATCCACAATCGAACAATGGACTAAGTCTTGAATTGACAGTTTTGTGTAACGAGTTTCACCAAAGTCCTTATCGATACTAGGTCGCTAAATGCATCCCTCGGTTTGGAGCGTATAAGTCATACTCCTTTGCCTTTCATGAGCCTCTAGAGATCACCCAATCTCATAGATCGTGACTAGCAATCGAGCTCATATAGGTGTATTCCTCATAAGATGTTCGAGGACAACATCTACGCTTTATTAAAAGCCACTCGGAACACATTAAGGTATAACCAACCTGCCATACATAATAGGAGAGTAGTGCATCTCAAACGGAGTGGGTTAAGTATAAAAGTACTCTCCTCTCAGCCAGTCACTAGCTTGTCTCAACATCCTAATTCACGGGATCTCCGATCAAATAGGATGAGTTACCACTAAGACATGACTTTCATGTGAGTCTCAAGCCCATCTCCTTGATGCTTCATCTATCACATTCCGTGATAGTCCCTTTGTAAAGGATCGCCAAGTTTTAGCCGTCGGACATAGTCCAATGCTATAACTCCGAGTTTCTCATCTTCTGACAGACTTCAACCGCCTCTTAACGTGTCTTGATGACTTCATGTTATCCTTTGAACTGTTCACCTTGGCAATCACCGTCTGATTGTCACAGTTCAAAAGGATAGCGAGCACCGGTTTTTCAACCACCGGTAAATCCATCACAAGCTCACGCACCAATCGGCTTCCATAGTGGCGATGTCTAATCTTTGTGAGTTCGCTTCCATTGTAGACCTCGTTAAGATGGTGCGCTTGCAAGACTTCCAAGAAACAGCTCCACCACCCAATGTGAATACAAATCCACTTGTGGCTTTTATCTCATCAGCATCGGATTTCCAGTTTGAATCACTATAACCCTCTAGTACCCTTGGGTACTCGGTGTAGTGAATACCATAACTTGATGTCCCCTTTAGATAGCGCATCACTCTCTCAAGAGCATATCAATGATCATCTCCCGGATTTGAAACAAACCGCTAAGTTTGCTCTGACAAGCGAGATATCGTGTCTTGTTGCACTAGCTAAATACATCAGTGAACCAATGATTTGGGAATATCTCAATTGATCATTTGCTATACGTTGGTTCTTTCGTAATAGCACACTTGGATCATATGGCGTTGGAGCAGGTTTACAATCGCTAAAGCCAAAGCGACTCAACACCTTTCTCACATAATGGGACTGCTCAAGAGTTATCCCACCATCATCTTCTCTTAACAACTTAATGTTTAAGATGACATCCGCTACTCCCAAATATTTCATTTCAAAATTCGCGGACAGAAAATCCATGACTTCCTTAATCACATTAAGGTTCGTCCCGAAGATCAGTATGTCATCAACATACAGACACAGAATCACTCCTTCACCCCCACCATAGCGGTAATACACACATTTGTCAGCTTCATTCACAACAAAGCCGGCAGATGTTAAAGTTATGTCGAACTTCTCGTACTTCGCTTAGGTGCTTGCTTAAGGCCATACAAAGACTTCAACAACCTACACACTTTTCCTTCATGACCCTTTACTACAAATCCATCCGGTGATCCATATAGATTTCCTCTTCCAACTCTCCATTAAGGAAAGCCATCTTTACGTCCATCGATGAACGATCGACCGTAGGAGGCGACCATGGATAGTAGTACTCTAATAGTGATCAATCCGCAGCGGTGAGTAAGTATCAAAGAAGTCCTCGCCTTCTTTACGGGTATAACCCTTGGCCACAAGCCTTGCCTTGTACTTTTCAATTGTACCATCAGGCCTCAACTTCTTCTTGAACACCCACTTACATCCTCTGTGTTTACACCCATATGGACGATCAATAACTTCCCAAGTTCTATTGCTCAAGATGGAATCCATCTCACTCTGGACCGCTTCCTTCCAATAGTCAGCGTCCTGAGATGAATAAGTCTCCTCAATGGTTATTGGAGTATCATCCACTAGATATACAATGAAGTCATCACCAAAAGACTTTGCGGTCTTTTGTCTCTTACTCTTTCGAGTTACTTCATTGTCTTCATCTATTGAATTTTCCTCAAAAGTTGGTTCAATTTGTATAGGAGTGGAAGGTTTAGCAGAGAAGATAGATTCTTGACCAGATGAGCTAAGTGTCTCTTTCATAGGGAATATGTCCTCAAAGAATGTGGCATCATTGGACTCTAAGATTGTACCTTCATACATATCAGGTACTCCAGATTTCACTATTAAGAACCTATATCCAACACTGTGAAAAGCATAACCAATGAAGACACAATCAACGGTTTTTTGTCCAAGTTTACGCTTCTGGGACAGCACATTAACCTAAGCCAAACAGCCCCAAGCACGTAAATAAGTGAGATTTAATCTTTTCTCTCCCATTCCTCGAATGGTGTGATTTCTTTATTCTTTGTAGGAACCCTGTTTAGGACATGACAAGCAGTCAATGTAGCCTCACCCCACCATTCCTTGAAAAGTCCCGATGTTTCTAACATGGCGTTAACCATATCGTTAGAGTACGGTTCTTTCTTTCGGCAACCCGTTTGGTAGGGGAGAATAGGAAGGCGTCCTCTCATGGATTATTCAAGTTCCTCGCAGAATTTATTAAAATCACTAGAAAAATATTCTCCACCACGATCTGACCTAACCAGTTTGATTTTCCTATCAAGTTGGTTCTCAGCTTCAGCTTTATAGATCTTAAAATAGTGAAAAGCCTCATCTTTAGACTTTAATAAATACACGTAGCAAAATCTAGTAGAATCATCAATCAAAGTCATGAAATACCTCTTACCACCCTTCGTCAACTCCCCGTTCATCTCGCACAAATTGGTATGAACTAGTTCTAATGGTGCCAAGTTTCTCGCCTCTGCTACTTTGTGAGGCTTGCGAGGTTGCTTAGACTGCACACACACTTGACACTTATAACCTTTGACTTGGGTAAATTTTGGGATTAAATCCATACCGGCCATCCGCATCATACAACCAAGATTAACATGACAAAGTCGTGAATGCCAAACATTAGTCTCATGATCACAAACATGATTAACCTCATTATTCATGTCCATCAAAGATAAGCGGAACAAGCCTCCACTCTCATAGCCTTTTCCAATAAAATTTCCAAACTTAGAAATAACACATTTATTGGATTCAAAAACTAACTTAAAGCCATCTCTACATAATAGAGATCCGCTGACAAGGTTCTTATTTATCGCGGGCATATGTTGTACGTTCCTTAGTCGTACCACTTTGTCTGAAGTAAACTTCAAGTCAACTGTACCAACTCCACGTACAAATGCCAGCGATCCATTCCCCATCAACACGAAGGCAGCCCCTGCGACATGGTAAGAAGAAAATAGGGATCTATCAGCACAAACATGTATATTGGCCCCTGTGTCAATCCACCAATCAGGTGAACGACATACTGAAAGAACAATGAGGTCTTGTTACATACCAGATGTTCTCGCCTCAAGATTGCCATTAACAACGTTGGCGGACTTTTTCTGCTTGTCTTTACGATCAGGGCAATCCTTAGCCCAGTGATCAGTACCATTACAGACAAAGCAGTTTCCCTTCCCTTTATTCTTCTTCTTCTTGAAGCTAGTAGTTTGATTGACTTTGTTCTTGTTGTCAGGCTTTTCAGACTTGTTTTTATTCTTGTTGAATTGAAAGGTTTTCTTTTGTACCACATTGACACTAGAACTTCCTTTCCCACGTGTATCTTTTGCCCTCGCCTTCTCCTCAACATCTAGAGACCCAATGAGGCCAGCAACGCTGAACTCTTGTCTCTTGTGTTTTAGAGTAGTGGCAAAATCCCTCCAAGAAGGTGGCAGCTTTGCAATAATGCATCCCGCCACAAACTTGTCGGGCAATGCACATGTAAAATTCTCAAGTTCTTTTACGAGAGCTTGCACCTCATGAGCTTGTTCTATTACAGAATGGTCATCGACCATCTTGTAGTCATGAAACTGCTTCATGACATAGAGCTCGCTACCCGCGTCAGAAACTCCAAATTTTGCCTCACGTGCATCCCACATTTCTTTACCACTAGGCAAAATCATATACACATCAACAAGATTTTCTACCAAAACGCTAATCACGGCGCCTCTAAATAAGTTATCCGCAGCCGCGAAGGTACTCTCCTGCTCAGGAGAGAGCCCTCCTCGAGCTCGAGCTTGCCTTTGCGCATAACGTACTCTCTGCTTTCAGAGAGAGCCCTCCTCGAGCTCGGGCTTGCCTTGCGCAACGTAATAGACGTTCATGGCAGTCAACCATAAAATCATCTTGCCGCGCCAACGCTTGTAATTTGCACCGTCAAATACCGTTGGCTTAAGCGGCAGCGATGCGGCTGACAGCTTATGCGCGGCTTGTAATTTGCACCGTCAAATACCGTTGGCTTAAGCGGCAGCGATGCGGCTGACAGCTTATGCGCGCAGCGCTACAGATAGAAGAATACAGTTACTGGTACTAAAAGAGGCCAAACAATTACCAGAAACGGTAAAACGCTCCGCATCCGCGCAGCGCGCAAGTCACGTCTAGTCATGACACGACACGACTCGGCTCAGCGCGCACGTGGCATGCCCTTTCTCTTTTCTCACTTTTCTAATTGGGAGAACCACAATCCAACTATTTAAGTTGAGATATTCTCCTCCCAATTTCCCATACGGTACTAAACCGTTTTCATAACTCCTAGTATTAAATAGGCCTCTTAGAATTTCTATTAAAATAATTAAATGGGCCAACCCCATAATTATTCTAACACGTGTTTGGACGGCTCAGACAATTTTGCATTCAGAGTTTGAGGCAACTAAAGATTGGAGAGACGGGGCTTCGAAATTTTTTACAGGGCAGAGTAAAGGGTTTTGGAAGATAAAATAAAATACTGACAGGGCTAGATTGAAGGGATTTGTAAGGACGTGATTACAAGGAATCATGGTTCCTCTTCCGCCATTGGTGCGAACAAGTGCCCAAAGCACACACGAAGAAGAAAAACCAATAAAGGAGAAGAAAATTCACGGCATGGTAGGAGTATCAAATAACATAGGGTGGACGTGGTATCTTCCCAAATCGAGCACGAGACGCGAAGTAGGGTGGCCCGCACCAGATCCACTCCCGGGAAGCCTTGGCGGCCATGTACTTCTCGCCGGTGACCGGGGTCAAAGTCAGAGCGGCTACGCTACCTACACGGCAAAAATGTCAACCCTCAAATTTTACTTACCCTGAGAGTCGGAATCCCATACACTAGTCCCTGAATCGGTACATACACTAGTGCAGAAGATCACATAGCCGATACAAGCATACATCGATTAAAACGTAGCCCCTAAATATTTAATGTCCAAGTTACGCCTTTAGGCGATTTCAGTAAAACAATTAACATAAGCCTTTAGTGCTAAATATAGCTCAGAGTATTGCGGCTATCCTAAAATATGTACCCAAACGAATGTCCTAACGGTTAAGTGTCTTACAAGCGACTGGAGCATCCCTTAAGACTCGTCAGGCCCACCGAAGTCCTGTCCATCATCTTTATCACACTCGTAAGGATCCACCTCGATCCCATCGTCTAAAGGAAAGTAAGTAGGCGAGGTCAGCGTCATCCAAACGTTGGCTAGTTAACACTTCCCTAATGCACGTAGTGAATAGAAGGCCTTGAATTGGGGAAGGGTTTATTTTATTTGCGTAAAGCCAGATTTTTAAATGAGTTGAAATTACTCTAACTAGCCTCATGTATTAACAGTCAATAAGTCACAAAGAGTTTAGCACCAAAACAAACTCTTTTCAACCACCAACCTCAACAACCAACCCTAAGTAGACCAACACACTCTCTACTTTATACACCACCACACCAAACTCCTCGTTGCCCCCAACATTTTCCCAAGTACGCCATAGACTGCACGCCTCGGCCTAGGGGGTTGCTAGCCCGCACTAGCCTAGCGTCATCTTAGGGAAGTGTGGCTTCCATCACATCCGGTGACGACCAATGCCGGTCCCTATCGAGAGTGGTCCCAGAGGGCCTCCGCAGAGCGCTCACAACTGGCGAACCAAACCCGTACTCCGCTCGATGGCCACGCATTGTGTTGGAACCATCCTCCATATGGCAGCGACCTCCCCGCTACGTGTGTTCATCCACGCTCCTCCTGGGTAAGCCCTGGCTAAACCCAGCCCAAGCTACCTCATGCCTTAATCATCCATCAGGATGTCGTCTAGGGGCAACCTTCCAACCATCTAGTTTCCACTTCAATAACCTTTAACATTGCCACACACGATCTGCCCCGATCTACAGACCAAACCAACCCGACACACCACATAGCCATGCCCACAACCACATCCAGCCCATCATGCATCTACTAGCCCTAACTGTCACATGTCATAATAATTTTAATGCAAGAATGAATGACTGATGAATATCGGTTTATCGTTCCGTGGCTAATTACCGAAAGATTTATTTAATCCTAAGCAGGTTTTACCCAACAGGTAGGGTTAAAGTTGTTACCAAACTATCCTTAGGCTAATAAGGAATATGACAATCAAGGCTGTCATAAAGGCCAAAGTAATCCACGGGTATGCATGTATAAATATTAACATAGTTAACAATAGGGCAGGTTAATAAGCATGCATTTTTAATATTAAACAATTTAGTTTGGGAAAACTGGGTAATAGACAATGATTATATCGATGTTAATCCGCACTAGGGAAAATCGCAATCCTTCCCTAATATGGGTAAACATCTATAAAAGTGTTAACTCGCCTTGCTCAGGTGGAAGGTCTTCCTCAGCGTCTCTAAACCTTCCCTCGGGATCGCCTACGTCTAATCACACATACAATCCAACAATTACTCATTGGTGCAAGACGGAAACATGATGCATGTGCGTGCCCTAGGTCCTATCATCGACACTACAATGTATAAGGTCGGGTAACGATGCTAATTTTTGTATGATATGCAATGCATGCCCTATTGTATTATTAAATAATAATACCATTACATAATAGCCTAGCTATACTCCAAAATACGCTTTTGTACGATATACTCCCTCCAGTTTGATAATTCCTGTCGCTGGAGCGTTTTGTGTTTAGTTGGAACATTCCTGTCGTTCTAGGATGCATTGATTGCAAGCAGAACTTTACGTGGCCCTAGAACCATTTGTTGGGTGTGCATGTAAATAAAGTGTAGCATCAAAATTCGAACCTAGACATGCAACTCATGGGAAAGTGGGAGCAACCACTAAGCTACAAGCATTTATTTGACCATATTACTACTACGAGATATTTAATACTTCCTTGGTATGTGAGATCATGTCTAAAACGACAGAAATTATCAAACTGGAGGGACTAGTAGTAATTGAGTGATTGGGGTTGTACGGCGACATACGATGACGGCACGTCGTAATACGGCCTACATACGAAGTTAAGTTTATCGGGGTTGACATTTTCTAAGTGCTCCTAAATATATAGTGTAATTCAAGTTATAAGATATTTTAATGTATTTTTCTAAGGCCAGCACCGAATTTAATTAATAAGGAATTTACTTATTATTTGTTGGTGTTTAGCAAATTAATACTCTAATGAAGACATTTGGACAATAATGGCATTTTTATAATGTTCTATATCTATTAAGGCATTTATGTACCTATTTCATTTCCTTATGACTTTACAGGGTCAGATTCATTATTTAATATAAATAAAGTCACCCAATTTCTAGTTTAATCATTTTCTTTATAGCAATTCTACTCATTTTATTAAACAGTGTCATTATTTCATTACAGTGGTGGATCGCATAATTTTATAAAGTCCGGAGCAGTCCCAACTATTTATCTAAATGTTTCTAGAAATTTTGGGAACCTCTAGCTATTTTAAATAATTCTATAACTATTTCTGTAATTAAGTAATTAGTTAAATCAGTGGAAATCGGTTAAATTTCTTCGGGCCGAACCAGCAAATGACGCCGGACCAGAACGAATTCAGCCCACGGTCCATGCGAGCGCGAGCCGGCACTAGCGGGGGCGGAAACGTCCAAGGCGTATTTCGCAGGGACGCCAACGCACAAGCCAGCGCAGCACCCAGGGGCACGTCCACTTAATCTGCCCGGTGGGCCATGACCCACTGGCAGCGACACAGAAGCTTCCCTTTTAACCCAGCGCGCGAAGGGTTTTCCTGGCAAGTGGGGCCCGCCTGTCAGCGACTGGTTCAACGCGTGGCTGCACGGATCTTGGCGTTGATCCAACGGCCCTCCTTCATCGTCAACCTCCATCTCGTCGACGTGGCCGATGGCATCACTGCCGGCGGCGACGGCAAGCGACGCGGCGGCACTCCTGCCCTAATCCGGTCAAGTGTGCATGCATGCTCTCGCATCTACTACTTCCTACGGTCCTAACAACGCCCTCACCGAGGCCGGAGACAGCCGGGCGCGGCGGCACAACGAGTGGCAGGGAAGCTGAAGGCTCGCCGGAGTTGCCCGCCCTCGTAGAGGATCTACACGCTATGCAATTTTACGGGGAGTGATGGAGGACACCGGGGAAGCTCACCGAGTGCTCGGACAAGCACGGGGCGAAGCGGAGACGGCTAGCGATGAGGAGCTCGACGGCGGCCGAAACAGGGGCTCCGCAGGCATGGCTCCTCCAGGAAACTACACTGCAATTAGGTGAGGAGAAACGTTAAAGGTGAGATGGGAATGCTCGGGGCGAGAGGAATTGATCTGTGGCTCACGAAATTGATGAGAAATTCCTCGGCGCCGGCTCGGGAAAAATTTGGGGAAAACAAGGAAACAATGCCGACGGGGGAGGCTTTCGGCTTTATAGGTGCGGGGCAAGGGCGCTGGTCCGATGGCCTAATCGGCGCCGTGGGGGATTAGAGGGGCACGTCGACGGGACGTGAGCGGCGCAGGCAGAGTCGAAGCGGTGCGCGTCACAACGGCGAGCGGCGTGGCGCGGCGCGGTGATGATGGCGCAAGCGGCGTTGCGAACAGACGCAAGCAGAGGGGTTGAGCGAGGCGAGAAGCGAGTGGGCGGCGAGGCCACACGGCAGATAGAGAGAGAGCCCACTTGGCAGCACAAATTCTAGCGAATTTTGAATTTCAAATTAATTTTGAAATTGTCCCCAATTTGGGATGTTACAAAAAACAATGCCAGATAGCACAATCATATCATCAACCATCTAAAAACAAGTCTTTGCACCGGGTTAAAATGAAAACACGATTTTATGTATCCAAATACACGATTTTAAAGATTTTCGGCCTAAAAAAAACGCAGAGCAACTTTACGTATCCAAATACACGACGCAATTTACTCTTGTTAAAAATTCAAACATCATTTCAACAATAAGGAAAAGATATGCTTTGTTTGGTCCTTAATTATGGCCCTTGATCTATTATTTTTAGTCCATGAACTTCTGAAATGGATTAGCTTAGAATGTTAAATCCCCTAACCAAGTTGAGGATTGTTTCAATTGATCAAAGTTGTTTTTTTTAGTACAATAGAATTTCTATTAATCATTCACCAAAGGTTACAATCATTGGAAAAATATATACAACACCACCTATTAGGTCCTGTTCTTTTGAGCTGATCTTAACGGCTAAACAGCTGAACGGCTGAAATGACTAAATTTCAAGCGCTTCTCGAGGTAGTATCGAAATTCGGATCCATTTCGTTTGACTTGCTTTTTAAAACGTTAGGACCCACCTTTAAAACAACAAAAGACCAGACTTAAAAAACTCAAAGCATATGGTTTTTTAAAACGTAGATAAGTCGTTAAGCTGTAAGCCGTTAAGCTGAAAAGAACTGGGCCTAAATCAACACCTAGTAGAAGTATTGAGATTAACTTGCATTGCGTCCGCCTTGATCAAGCATATGTAGTATGCGTGGTTTGGTGCTTGCATTAGTGTCTAGAAATTTTTTGCACATTCTTTAGGTCATACCTTCTCCTTGCCAGAGATGATGCACGAACATCCCAATTTAACCTCTCCGCCATTCTTCTTTGATCTGCTTCAATCGACGCAATAACAGACCGACAAAAGCATCAAACATCGCTGTGTAAAGTAACTCTACCCGAAAACCCGTCACAAAATTTTCATCACAAGGAGACACAAACCCCCCAATAGCCAACGAATAGTTCAAGGACCAAGGGTACCAATCCTATCAAAGACACCGCCGAGGAGATCGCCAAAGACAAACATCACGAGACCGTAATTTTCAAAGTAACTTATTACAAATCCAAATTATTGTCACATAGGACAACACAAAAACCAAACCCTAGCCACAAAAAACAGATCTGGTAAAAACCTAAAATTTCAAGATGAGAAGAGGGTCTCCATCACCTCCCCAACTTCGACGAGATCGCCGGAGTTAGAAGGGTGAGGGGAGTGGAAATTCCCCGCTTCCGAGTCTCCGAACTCTCCGTTTTTCTCCGCGGCCACCACTCTTTTTTCTCCGTTGTCATCAAAGTTAGTTTGAAGTGTTATATATTTCTCATTCAATAATTCATGGAATTTAATTAAATGGAAACACTTTAGGACGGACGTCCGTTCGTCTGGACTCCTCCATCGCTCGCGTCAGCTCGCTCACTCATGCTCCTCCTCCTCGCTCGCGCTCCTCCTCCTCCCGCGCTCCTCCCTCTCCGTCGCAACCTCCTCCCGCGCCTCATTGTCGTTGCATCTCCTCCTCCGCCGCCTCCTCCCGTGCTCCTCGCCGTCGCCCAGCGCCGCGCCTCCTTCTCCCGCGCCTCGTGCCTCCTCCCCTCCTCATTGCCGGTGCCGCCCCACCTCCTCCTCCCTCTCACGGCGGCCGGTGCCGCCCCGTCCTCCTCACGCTGGCGCACACGCGAGGGACCTCCTCCTCGCCGTGCTCCAAGGGCCACCACCAGATCTGGAGGGGGACGGTGACCACGCCGACGAGGGAGCACGGGGAGTAGCGATAGTGAAGCTCGCCGTCACGACGGCGGATCCGGCGAGTAAGGGCAAGGATCTCGCCGGATCTGGGGAAGAACGAGGCAAGGAGGAGACCCATCCCCATTTCAGGCTCGAAACCTGAGGTTTGTCTCTGAAAACTTAGGATTTCTGTGCTCGAAACTTGGAGTTGTACATATAAAACTTTCTATTTTCCTCGATCTGGAACTTTAGAGGACTCCGCTCATGGAAATGAACTTCTCTCCTACCGAAACTTTCTGTCTAACTTTTGAAACTTGAATATCTGCCTACCGAAACTTGAACTTTGCACTATTGAAACTTGTCTTACTCTCGAGACGCTTTTTGAAACCTTAGGTTTCATCGCCAAGTTGCACGAAACTTGAGGTTTCACGACCTCGAAACTTCGTTTTTTTCCTGAAAACTTAGGTTTTGCTCAATGAAACTTGTATATCGCCTACCGAAACTTGGATTTTGTACAGTCGAAACTTGGTTCTTATTCTCGAAAACTTTCTGAAATCCCAAGTTTCGCCCCTAAGTTGCCACGGGTTATCAAGTTTCCACCGTTATTTTTCAAGTTTCAGTAGGTATCCGCGCAAGTTTCCTGCTGACGTCAGCAGGTCCGGACGGTCCGGACGTCCGATCCCTGGCGTTGCCCTTAATTAAATTATATATTTGACTACGTATGGTCGCCTGGTCTCATGAAAAATTAACATATATTTTTCTAAAATTTAAGGCATTCGTTCTATTTTTAAGGCTACTAGAAAATTTTGAAGAAACAAATAAAATGCGGTAAAATAATTAGGAACTCTGGTATACTATTTCGCATGAACTTCATGAAATATTTTCATTAAAATATATTTAACCCTTTGATTCAACCACTCGATGACTAGTCTGTCCCATTTAGATTTCTTTTCCTGTTTGACTTAATATAAACAAATAAATGTGGTCTTTGTTCTGAGCTATGACCTCAATCCATTTTTGTCTCCAAGAGCATCTCCAAAATCTAGTTATGTGGGTGTCGATCAAACGATTTTAATGGTTTCTAAAAAAAGTAAATCCAAAAGAAGTATCTCTAAAAGATCTAAAAAAATATGGTCCAAATGACACTACTAGAGAAATGACCTAATTTACCGACACAACAGTATTGGTTGCATTGAAACCGTTACTGATAGTGTACCAGTACCGGTTCATGGAAACAATAGTAATTTAGACTTTCAGTATCGGTTGGAGGCAACAGTAAAGATATCTTTTGCATGCGGGTATAGGTCAGCTAGCGCGCAAACTCATTAGTTCCGGTTCGTAATATGCACACTAACTGATAGGGGCTCATCAGTCGGTAACTAAAGGCTCATTCTAGTAAACTTCGAAAGGAAAGCATATCTTATTTTAATCAATACGTGTGGGTGGGTTAGAATGGTTAGTGGAGAGTCATGTGGTGGCATGAGGTCTCAGGTCGAGTTTTTAGTTCGTCATGTTTTTTAGATATTTTTGTTGCTATAGTCCTGGCTGGGGTCCCACCATAGGCCTTTAGTCCCGAATTGCATGTTCCGGTTGGTAGTAGTGAGAGGGTTTCCCAAATACTTATAGTAAGCTTAGTTTTGCACGTTCCTTTTATAGATATCTACTCTTGTTGGAGTTATAGTTTTTTGGAAACCTCAACATATAGAGGTCGAACCCATATAGCTACCTCTTTTTAAGATGCTCTAAGAGCATCTTCAAAAGAGTTGATAAATAGGTTGATATCCTTATATTTTAGGATTCTTCAAAAAAATTGCAACTCCAACGGTAGTTGGTATCTTCAAAAGATCTCAAAAAAATATTGCCACCTTGGCTTTTATTTCTACTTGGTTATAGTAAACGACAATATTGGATTATTCCGCCTTACTTTTTTATTTCTACTTGGTTAGCTCTATGAAAGATTTCACATTTAACTTTTTTTTTTTTTGAAAACCTTGAAATCGAAAGATAAATATTGTCATATGGCTTCAATTATTAGTTTATTCATTTGAATTTGGTTATTAGTTTTTGAAGTCGCTATCGAAAGCGGCCAATTTCAGTTTCAGCAGATAATCGAGTAGTTTTAGCACTACGGAACCAGTTTGGTTTTGAAAAGAACAGACTGAACAGTTCATCGAGGAAGCTTACACAGTTACACTACTACATATACGTGTTTCAACATGTTTGGACAAAACACGCTCTTGCATAAAGGAGAGGACACTGGAGATTGGCTTTCGATCATAACATAATGGGATAGAGAAATGTTACGCAATCCCATAGCTAGCGTTGCAATGGGAAACACTTCCCTTCTTCTCTCCACCTCACCCCTTTCTTTTTCCTCGTGTTACGGTAGTACATGGCCGGCATGGTGGCAGGAGAAAGGGGTCAGGCAACATGGGCATCATTGGATTGCTGTGGGTAAACCTAGAAAAGATGGCAAAGGTCAAGACGAGATGTGGGACGAAGGTGGGGCATGGAGAAAGCCATTGACAAGCTTACCCCAGGGGATAGCGAGCACTAGCCGCTTCTAATGGGATATGAGCGCCTACCGGTGATTTTAGCTAAATTTTACAAGTAAATACTTTAAGAATTACCTATGCTAATACAAAGGATTTAGTTCTTAATGTAGAAATCAAGTATTACTCCTCCTGTTATGATTTATGAAATAGTAGTTGTTTTGAACATTGATATGTACTCCAAAATAGAACATTGGCCATAAAAAACTTTTAAAAATTTATTTATAATCCATTAAAAATTATATGATTATTAAAATTCTTTTGAAGACGAAACTATGTATACAATTTTTGTGTTCTTAATATAAATAGTTTAAAAGCTCTCTATGAACATAGTTTTAAACTTTGATTTACACAAGTCTATAACAACTATTTCATAACCGAGTGAGTACATGCTATGGTTGAAGATGCACCAAAACTAAACTACGTGTGGCCCTGTGTCGCACACGCATAGGCGCAATGCTAGGCCCCTACGGCCTATCTCAATGCCTGAAGAACCCTTCCAAAAAGTGTCATCCACTCATGCTTAGGCTATTCCCAATGGGTAGTATCATACTCATTAATGAGATGCCACATATGAATTTTTGCTGATGTGACACAACATTTAATAGGAGGGAGAAGAAAGCTGTATCTTAAGTAAGATACTGCTTTGGCATGATATCTTAGGCCATATCACAAAATTCAATGCCATGGATCCACTCTCATAGACACAACATCACACAAATTAATTGTTTTAAAAATATGAGTATTGTATCATGCATTGTAGAAGATGTTTCTTTCTAGCAGTATCGTACTTTTCATCCTATGTGGCATTCTTGGATATTGAAATATGATACTTTGCACTAGGAATAGCCTTACAAATCCAGCGTCCCTACTGCTTAACCGGCCAATTCCCAGCAAGACAAGGAAATATGCCGCAAGCAATTCATTGCCTGACTTTCCTAAAAAATATTCAGTGACTGACAGCTTCCCCTCAAGGCCCGGCGAATGATCAGAGGGTCGGAGAATCGCATTGCAATTTGCAAAAGAAGCTATCCACCTCTTTATAACTTTTTCGATATAATAGAAACAAAAGATTTAGGTCGCCCTGACAAATTACACCCCCGAAATGAACCTTATACATGATGGATTTATGGGCATGACTTTACATTTGAATGGGCTGAAGTTACATGGCAGATAACAAGTTATGTACATAAGTCGCTGTTATCAGAAGCATTACATGCTTGCCACTCTTGAAGGGGTTTCTGCATCAATCTCAGGTTCTCCATCGGACTTCTCTGGTTGTCGTCGCTGTAACATAAAGCATCCTTTAGAGGCATGCAAACAGATGAAGCTGGACGGATTAATCAACAAACAGAGTGGTTTTGGTAATAAAGTTGTATCAGATTAGTAGTACCATGTGTGACAGTTCATCAGTTTCTCTATCCATACAAATAAATTAACAATCATTATCATTCGATGGTCTGCCTGGTTGTCCTTGTCTAATTGAAAAGCTATGCACAAAGGTGATAACAGAAAGGTGGTAACATAGGGGCTACCCACTTTATTTTGTCACAAGGCAGATAGGGTATACCAAGAAAACATTTTGAGAAAACAAGAAGCAATGTAGGAAATGCAGGAAACAACCTACCCACTAGTAACCAGTATGCCTCTTAACATCAGCAGCCTCATTCATAACCATTGAAATAGTACAGTACTAGCCTAAACTACTGCAACATCCTTGAGCTGGCTAGCAGAAAAAATACAGTACCAGATGATCATGTGCACATAGAGTGAGCTGTAAGGCTAGGATGCAATGCTATTAGGCAATAATAGCATTATAGCATGTGAAACACAATGATAAATGACACGCACCATTGATTCTTTATCATGTTGGTCCAGGTAAAGGTCCAACGCTCTTTCTCCACAGAGAATCTTAGCTCCAAATCCATGCTGATTCGCAGATCCAACAGACTCTTGATCAACTACAACAGCATCTATTTTGTCTTTTCCTGTTCGTGTATCTGGTATCTGCAAGACTTGTCCATTAGGAAGTTATTAAAGTAACAACAGAGCATCTGGAATAATGGGACTAAAAACAGATTCAGGCTGAACAATGCAGTGATACAAATTGACAACCCAAACTGTAATACAATATACTAGATAACTATTATCACCTAGTTTGATTGTTTACCACTTAATAGATTTAGCACTAAAATGTACAGAGAAAGAGAGAGCACAGATATAGACACATGGAAGTTTCTTTTATTTCATGGAAATATCTTTCTACGTTTCTAGGTATTAATGTGCTCAGATATTTGGGAGGTGTTTTGCCGGAGAAATTTTTAGTGGAATCCAACTACATGCAAATCGATTACATTAGCTGTTGATTGGTTATTTGGTTTACCCTGGGCTAAAATCCAATACAGTGTAAATAGATCCCATGCTATGCATGCCCATTTACACCACAGATCAAGCTATCAAATGATCCTACCGCAGCTTCGTCACGTGGGACTCAACTCACCTCCAACCCTCCATGCTCAACCACATCGATCCCCACCTGCCTCTTCCCAAACTCCATCCTCCCTCTGCCCTCCACCATGCCAAGTAGGAGGAAATAATGTCCGACCAACAGACCAAATAAATATGGATAGTGGTTTGGATAATTATACAGATATCCAGCTGTTTTCCGCAGATACGGAAAATGGATATTAGGCTGTGGATAAGAATACGAATAACTCGGATAATATTCGACAGATAATATCCAAAGAAAATTACAGATATCCATTCTTAGACCCTATGGCCTATGGGCTATCAATATCATTTATCAAGCTATGGGGAAGTGAATGATATGAAGTTGAACATGCATGAGTTAATTAGACATCGAATTGCTTTTTATTACTGCACTGCAGTCTGTACTCCATGTGACTTGTGTGATCCTTATTTAGTGTTTACTAGTGTCTGCAAATGTTGTATTCCACGCTTTCAAATTATTTCATTTACCTTCACTAATTGCCAGTATGGCAGTATTAGTAATCGGTGAAATTGTTCAACACAAAATCGTATATATATACACGTGTACTTTGAATGTTAATGCTTCTTTTTCAATCTATGTTTCATGTATCATCCAAAGGGTTATCCATTCCGAACAATATCCGAACTTGTAGTATCGTCCGTATCCGAGACTATTTGTATCCGTATCCGACTCTCTCCGTATTTGATTCCATATCCAAAAAAGAAATACAGATATGGATACAATATTACTAGTATCCGGCCGTATCAGCTTCATTTGCATTCCTAATGCCAAGGTCTCAGCTTCCCTATCGTCCATAGACGATGGCCACAACACTAGTGAGATCCGAGCAACATTGATGAACGATGTTGAGAATTAGGTAGCTACAAGATGCCGCCACAAGCAACAGTTAGACCGGACGGTGACAATGGCAACGAGAACCATCATGCCACGACACCAGTGAGATCCAAGCAGCAACATGGGAGGCGGCAAAGACGTTGAGACTTAAGTGGTGACGAGATGCATGCGACAGTTAGACAGCATGGTGACAGCAGCAACAAGACCTGAGCATCACTGCATCAATCTGGGATGTATAATCTAGGTTGTTCCTTAAACCACGGATGCATGCAGTCAAGCAGTGGCAATATAGCTGCGAGGAAATCCGATTTCTTTGCACCGTCTGGTGAAGCCAGCAGTGATGGGCCTTCTGTTGTGAATCCATTACCTTGACCTCAACCAAACAAGATGAGTGATTGTCCATTACATTCTATTTGCATTCCCCATGCATTTTAATTACCATTGCATGAACCAAACACTATCTTGGGACCTTAAGCATAGGATGGGTTTCTTTCTCGTGTATAATTGCACTAGTCAAACAAACTGCAGATGGCTTGATTGGCTTGATGACTTATAGTGCATGGTTGAGGATATTCTTTTAAACCCAATGCAGAGCTCTTCTGGAAGGATGAACCAAAAGGTATCAAAATTCTATATGAGGTTCACGTGGCTGCCTCAATGCTGGTTCAAATTGAGATGTTCTGAAATGTTATAATAACCCAATTATAAACCAGGAGCGCAGGAATGGGAAGAATATATACCTCATACATTGCTTCAGTCAATATACTTTCCAATATGGACCTTAGACCTCGAGCTCCAGTATTTTTAGCTATTGCTCTTTTGGCAATAAGCCGTAAAGCCTTATCAGTAAAATGCAACTTGACCTATAATGGAGGCATAACATAATAGCATACATTATAGGTTATGCTACAGTAGCACTATCAAGCAATGCTTCAAATTTTATGACAGTCACTTACATCATTCATTTCAAACAACCTTGTGTACTGCCTGCCAAGGGCATTCTTTGGTTTTGTAAGTACCTGCAGAGGGGTGCAGTGGTGCACGAGATGAATATATTCAAGTGTGCAAACTATCTAGGAACCAAGAATGCTCAACAAAATTATAGAAACACTTGAATTTTGCCAAAATTTGTGATATGGCATATGGCATTACACTGAAGCGACGGTGATATTAATGATGACCACCAAACATGACAATATCAGCCCAAAAGGATAGTGTGTGAACCTTTTGCGCCACAAAATGAACAGGCCCTAATCCATAAGCCAATACCATTATAGGGCACAATACCCTGTAACCAGCCACAGTTACCATATTTGGAATAAATAACCACTTATGTCCAATCCTGGTTTGTGTGGCAGATGATGGCATATTGGCATGTTTAACCCAATCAGAACAAAGTTAACAGAAAAAAGGACACAACAATTATGGATGAACAACAAACTGCTTAATTTGTTCATGCGAAAATGCAAAACAAGTTTGCAGCTGGGTAGCAAATAAAATTATTGGGGTTGAATTTTCAAACTATAATAAATTGAATCAATGTAGGCAAAAATAAACAAAAGAACACCCAAAGCTAGCCTATTACATGTATGTAATACAATCATACAGGTTACCTCCACAAGTTGATCTTCACTGAGGGATGATAGACTAACAAGAATTGGAAATCTACCAACAAACTCTGGGATCAATCCATAGGCAATGAGATCGCCACTTTCAACCTGCAGAAGTTTCTTCCAAATAAAAACCTCTACTATTCTGAAACAATCAAGGGTCAAATAGATATACAGAACAAAAGAACAATATATATTCTACTACTTGGTCACTGACATGGTCCCATAGTATACTAAATAAAAGTCACTTAGTTTTCACTCACAGATTCCAGTAATGAAGATGTAATCTCAGCATTTATAACACTACCAGTCCGCATATTTGAACGAACTGGTGCTCGGAAACCAATGGAAGAATCATGCCTCCTATAAAAGATTCAGGGAAAGTCTAAAGTAAGAAAACCCAGTAATATCTCAGGTGAAACATAAATTGAAGTGTGTGCACAACCTTTCAGAAATAGTCTTCTCCAAATCCACAAAAGCACCACCACAAATGAAGAGAATATTCTTCGTATCAATCTGCGATGCATACAAAAGAACATCAGATCATATTAAACAATATTTAAAGGCTTATCTGGAGACAGATGTATAAAAATGCAAGTTATGCAAATCCAACTGGCTCACATCTCTGACAGGTATGTTTGGATATAAAACATATTTTTTGGGTCAACATGATACAGCTATTGTAAAGGGATACATTAGTCTTTTCATTCTTTCTTTTTCATTTCGAGGGCTACATGTGATCAGAAGTGCTGCTTGCCATTACATAGCCTAAGCAACAGAAAAGGTGTTTATGGTAACAGAATGTTTCTGGATCATCCAGCAACAGAAAAGGTGTTTATGATAACCTAATTTTTCTGGATCATCAAAAAAAATTCCAGTATTGCAACTAATTTGTTCTGATTATGCTCAGTGTTCCCCTAGGCAATCCTAGGCGGTGGCCAATCGCCCCGCTTTTGCCCTAGGCAATGGTAACTAATTTGTTTGGATTCAGTCTTGTTAGAATAGGTCCTCTTTGTATTTCTTGCCCTCTATAGGGACTTCTTTATATAGAATAGGTCCATCTCAGCCTACTGCGTCTTCCTCGGCTCAATATCTCCTGGAAGACCAAGCGACAGGATGTTGTGTCTCGCTCCAGCACCAAGGCTGAGCTTCATGCTTTCTCTTCGGCCATGGCCGAAATCACTTGGCTTCACTAGCTCCTTGGTGATCTTGGAGTCCCTACCACCGCTCCGACAGTGATGTATTCCGACAGCACCGGCGCTGTCAGCATTGCCCGTGATCCTGTGAAGCATGAGCTCACCAAGCACATTAGCGTTGCAGCTCACTATGTTCGCTCTCAAGTGCAAGATCAAGTGATTACACTTCAGTATGTGCTTTCGGCTCTTCAGCTAGCTGACTTCTTCACCAAGGCACGGACTAGAGCGCAGCACGATGTACACATTTCCAAACTCAATGTTGTTTCCAAACTCAATGTTGTTGATCCACCATGACTTTGAGAGGGTGTTAGAATAGGTCCTCTTTGTATTTCTTGCCCTCTATAGGGACTTCTCTGTATATTTTACCATCTCTCCTTGTACATGTATAAGACAGCCCATTTAGGCCCATATTTGAATAAAGCTGCACATCCCTATCCCCTTACAAGTCTCACATTCTCTAGGCAAATAGATTCATGGAATAGACACAGAAAGTATTAATCTCGTGCGAAAGTACCAAACAGCAGTAAAAGAATAAATTAACCTATAAGTACCTGGATGTTGTCACCCCTTGGATGCCTCCTTGCCCCCTTCTCAGGAACACTAACAACCTATCTTAACATATAAAAACAATTGTAAGAACTGGATGATTAGTAATCGGTTAACTTATCAAGTACCCTCAATATTTTACATTCCAAACATTCAAGGGTACTTTTTCATAAACATCTAAAATGGAAGAAACATAAATGTAAAGAGGATAGTAAATCATATATACCGCCACAATATTAGGGGGAGAAGCAGCTTTATAAATTGATTAAAAAGGAACAACAGCAAGGAGAGGTAAAGCGACCCATTATCGTTTTCTAATTTTTGGCGATGCAATATACACATGCTGATGCAGCACTGAAGCATATTTTACAGCCTTTGGATGAAGATCATCCAACAATTTTGGTTCGCTCCTCACTTTTATATGTAACTAATATAAGCTTTTGGTTCACTCCTCACTTCATATATAACTATATAAGCTTTCTTTCCAACAAAAACCTAACCCTAGCCTCCCCAGCTCCTCTCCAGTTCCTATTCAGTTCAGCCACCCCATTCGAGTTGAGCTGCTTCTCATCTCCTCCTCCCCACTCAGTTGCTACCTCCATCCAGACAAGCCAAGGTGCTCCACCACTTCCTCCTCTTTCCCTCCTACCTAGCCAACACATCCTCCCTTTCCAGCCGAATCACACCATCACATTCTGATCCTTGGACTCAGATCAGACATATACAAGCTAGGATGTAGCCTTGGCAGGCGAATCAGGTGGTGGCGGGCTCAAATCAGGCCATGACGGCTAAAAGGCAGCGGCTGCATGCTAAAATCTAGCAGATCAGGCGATAGTGGCCACGGATCCGAGCACCATGTAAAGGTATGTTGTAAGAAATCCTTTTTGAGCGTTAATAGACACCATGACAACCATCGAAAGCGTCAAGAACTTCAACACCTTGTTTGGTCACTGATTTTGTGAAGGTTTATGGTAGTCAATGCTGAATCAATGAAATGCATACGACAATCATTTGTGTACAACTGGTACAATAATCCTGGTACATAACTGACAATTACTAGAAAGACTGGTGCATATTTGGTTTGAAACCACAACTTGCCACGCCACAAGTTAGGTGGTCACAACTCACAACTCCCAACTAGTTAGCCTGCTGCTTGTTTCACTGTAAGAGTTTAAACTTACTACAAAAACATAGCTTCCTGCCCCACCAGTCAATTGTCATACTCATTTTCTAGCCAAGTTTTGCAACAGGGGTGGCGTTCATTTTGGACGCCACAAAAGCACACCATACTTGTGGCACAAAACTGTGGTGAAGTGTGGTAACAACCAAGCAGGCCATACACCCCAGAATCCCTTATATAGACTTCTGATGACTTTGAATCAAATAATTTATTTTGACGTCAGTACTCACAATTAATTTTACACTGATGAAGCAAGTAAGTCATTGGTAACTACTAACTAGTGGTTTGAAAAAAAAAATCATGCACTGAAGAAGGGACAAGGAAATGAGCTATCAACAATGTATGTAGTTCATTGTTTAAGATAACGAGATAAAATATGAAGAAGTGACCAACATATCAACAAATTAAGTATGCACACAGAACGAAGTTAATACATGTCTTTTGAATTCTGTCATAACCATATTCTATGCCGGCAATCCATTTGAAATAAACCACAACAACAGAAAACTATCAAATATCTTAAGGAATTAAGTGAACTGTTTCTTGTGAAGAATTTGGGGCATGAATGGGCACAAAGGTTGACAAGCTCACCGTTCCCTCAAGCATTTTTAACAGCGCCTGTTGAACGCCTTCACCAGAAACATCTCTGCTAAGGTTGATACTTTCAGACTGAAAAGCATTCAAACATCAGGATCCAATAAAATAAATAAAATATATGATGTATCTTCGCATAGGTGTAAGACTGTGAGTTCTAACAAAGTTAACAGCAGCACCTTCTTTGTTATTTTATCAACTTCATCAATGTAGACAATCCCTTGCTGGGCAGCAGCTATGTCAAAATCAGCAGCCTAAGGTCAAAATGGGAAGGGATAAGAGCAGTGCTTTAATGAAAAATATTAAGGCGATTATATTGTGCCATAAATCACAATGCAACAAAAAAAGTCATCTTCTGGTTAAAAGTCATGATTCATTTCCTCAAGAGAACATTTTATTTAACTCTAAAGACTACATATGAAGAAACATCATTCAGCTTAAGATGGAATTCTGGTTTCTGAATGGATTGAAGAGTGGCTTGGACACAGGTTCAGCAGAAGAGGGGGAAGGGCAAAATGGGCTACCATATGTACATTTATTACATATATATATATAAATATATACACACACATGGTAGCGCTATTCAGCGATGTAGGTGCTGAATAAGACCTTGTTCTTTTCAACGTTACGTACCATTGCGTATTACTTTAACAAATTTTGTTATTTTTATATAGCATATATGTTGTGATAATTTGTAACGATTTTTTCATGACTTTTAGTGGTCCTTCCAAAGATCTTAAAACTATTTTTTAGTTATTTTTTACAATCTTTATACCTCTTTTCGAGGGTTCTCAAATTTGCTACATTAATACGTCAATGCAACGATACGCTGAAAAGAACAAGGCCTAAGTATACATCACCTTGATCGTTTTGTGCCTAGAGGTAGAGCTGTGGCACCCAGTCGTAATTTGTCCACCGTTACCCACACACGATTCCGCCAAACAAAAAACTATAACGCGACTTGATTAAAACTACCAAACTAACGATTAAAAACTATCAAACCTAGTAGTTGCATGCAGCCCGCAACTCACATGTAAATGCATTAAATAGCCATGGAAACATCTTTTCTCATTGTTTTCATCGTATTTTTTAAATGGAATCTCCAATTGACTAACGGTTTTCATCGTTGTGTTTCTTATATTTATTACGAACAAAACAACACCGGACTACATATAAAAAAAATTATCATCAAAAAACTATAATGTTGATGGAAATTTACGATAATGTATTGGAAAATAACTATAATCCAACTATCTGAGTCATGGTAACTTACAGATTTATAATGGCAGAGATAGTCGAATTATAATTATTTTTCACATACATTATTGTTAGCTTACTAGTTTTTTCTACATATCATACTCTTGAGCTAATTTTTGCTAGCTTACTAATTTACTATTGACTCGATAATCGGATATAGTTATTTTTCGCATACATTACGACAAGCTTCCATTCATATTATAGTTCTTCAATACTAAAAAATATTTTTTACATCAAGTCCGGTCTTGTTTTATTCGTAAAAATATAAGGAACATAATGGTGAAAACTATTTGTCAATATAAGGTTCCGTTTGAAAAAATAAGATGGAAAAACGACCAAAAAGATATTTGCATGGCTATTTAATGCATTCACATGTGAATTGTGGGATGCATGCAACTATCAAATTTTGATAGTTTTTGTCTGTTGGTTTGATGGTTTTAATCCAAACGCATTATAATTTTTTCCTTAGCGAATTTTTTAAAAATATATAAATCATGTTCATGACTTGCGGGGATGCATGCAACCACCAGATTTGATAGTTTTTAGTTGTTCGTTTGATGGTTACAATCTAGAAGCACTATAGTTTTTTGTTTAGCAAATTTAAAAGTGAAAATGGTCATTTATTCCTAACGCATGGATTTGACGGAAGCACATGGGTTAACAGTGGAATACATATACCACATAGACCAAACATTTGTAAGTACAATATATGCTCCATTACAAGCTACAATGTTCCAAACAATACTTCAACAAACATGCCAAGTTGATACATAAGTTTGTAAACATAAATATTATTTATTATCGTTATTGCTAGTTCGCTGGAGCCTACAAACAAGCACTTCTTGCAGACGATTTTATATCCATCCGATTCTTTTGCCAAGACCTGTGCGGGGCCAGAATGTGGGCAAGCCGCGAGCCCGTGAGAAAAGGCCCAAACACGAGTTGTTCTCCAATAGAGAAACGGAAGGGGAAATAGAGAGTTGACTGAACGAGTCAGTCATTGATTTTTTTTCTCAGGGTCTTCCAATAGGAAATTGCGGATTTTTCTTTACTTCTTTCATTTTCTCTCGTTCTCCTTTCTAGCGAGATAAGATTGTCTTTCCTCTTGTTCTCCAATAGAGAAACGAAAGGGGAAATAGAGAGTTGACTGAACGAGTCAGTCATTGTTTTTTTCTTGGGGTCTTCCAATAGGAAATTGCAGATTTTTCTTTACTAAACACAACACGGGAGGGACCTGTTGTTCCAGCGGCGTTTGGAAGAGGTGAGTATTTGTTGTTCTATATTTAGATAATGGCATAAATTGGTGAGATTCTTGTCGGGGATGCTTAAATTTTTGTTGATTTTTTGGTCCCTGCGCTTGTGAATGGATTAGCTTCTCTCAAAAATGGATGACATACTGACTACTGAGGTTAGTGTCATATGGACGGATAATTTTTTGTCGATTAGGTTTTGGCTGTGTTACTAGTGATGTCTTCTGATTAATTCCACCCCTTTATATGTTCACTGGATTCATCAAATGCTTTAAATCGGACATGTTGTTACAAAGTAGGGTATTGTCCTCACTGGCTGCAAGTTACAGAGTAAGGTATTGTCCTCCCTTGCTGCAAGTCCTTGCTCCAAGCAGCAAGCCTGCAACAGTGGATGCAACCATGTCTATTTATCTTTAATTTGTTGAGTATCGTCCAGTGCTTTTTTGGAAGCTCAAAATTTCATGAACATGATTATTAAGTAGTACACTCCCTAAAAAACCATATGTGATACCATACTCCATGCCCCATTCTTATATTATTCATGTTTTTCAGATCCTTCATGACCTCATGTAGCATTTTGCATTAATCTTGGTAGACATTAGTAGCAGCCTAACAAATAATGGTGCCCAACCTATATCTGAGTTTTTTTAACTCTAGAAGCCAGCATTTGTCTCCCAAGAAAGAAATGTAGAAGCATGCATGAATTCAGGCATGGAATCATGAGTTTTTTTTTTTCACTAAAAAGAAATTTGTTGCCTCACTTTTTGACCATCTCGTATTCTCGTTTCTCATGTGCACTTTATCACTTGTTTGTGTTATTCCTAAGAAGTTTTCTTGCAAGTATGTTTTTTAGAAGCCTTATAAGTTTTCGGCTGAGGGCTTGTACATTTCAGCTCAGTATAGCATAACATTTCACTGTAACAAAATTTGCCCTTTTTATATAGCCTATATGGTGTAATAATTTGTAATGAATTTTTCAGACTTTTAGTAGTCCTCTCAAAGCTCCTAAAACTATTTTTTAATTATCTTTTAGAATATTTAAACCTCTTTTCAAAAACTCTTAAATTTTGCTACAGTGAAACGCTAAGCTAAAATGTATAAGGCCCCGTGGATCTATATTTTTGTTAACATTGAAAAGAATTAAAGCTACTTGAGCTGTCATAAGTCAAAAAATAATAATAACATTTTTTTCACTAACTTCCTCACCCTTTGCCAATTTTTCACTACACCTCGCCGTTGGTGTAGCGCGCCACTAAGGATGTGACGGCCTGATCCTTGCTCACTTATCACCGTATCCGGATCAAGAAACGGCTCGACACCAAGGGGATGTTAGCTCGGCCCTTGCTCATTTATCATGACACTTCGGTTCAGATATGGCGCGTCGCTAAAAGGGTTACACCCCAACAATTTTCTTTTGGGCTTCATTTCAATGAGCATGGCTAGGGTTTTATGTTGGCTCGCCATGCCTGTCACAACTCTCCTCCTTTAACCGGGCTTGGGACCAGCTATGTTGAACAACATAGGTGGAGTTCACCTGTGTTGAAAGATTACACTCTCTAATTTGTTTATAAATTTTAAAATCCTCTACAGCTCAAACACTATAATGTTAAGTGTTAACAGATTTATGGTAATTAGTAAAAATAAGAGAGATTCATAAGGTTCTCCGAATTTGAATCACAAAATAAAGCACATAAAATGGAAAGGCTATATAAACTTCACTGTCATAACAAAGTTATTGAGCAGTACCGCTAGGAGCTTATACAGAATAGATTCAACGTCCTCACCGACATATCCAGCCTGCGAATTAGAGGACAAAAGTTATAAAAACATGAACTTTTGAGCACCAACAAGTGCAGTTCATTAGATCAAGATGCTGCCTGCAAACCCAATACTCAAACAAAAGCACCACATCTGTTATGGATCATGATTTTGGGATTTATGGAAGAAAAGACAAGTAAAAAATTCGGGAGGTGTTTCAATGCCATTGAAAGTGAAACATGTGAATTTTATTTTTCCAAAGCATTCAGAGAATTTGATTTGCAAACATCCAATACTCTGCTATTAACAATGCCACTTCAAGGTTTTATGCCAATTAGTTTATGGTTTAAAATACGGTTTGACATGGAGGAAGACGAAAAGAGGATGACATGTGGGGTCCACATGTCAAACCGTATTTTAAACCGTATATCCATGTGTATTTCATCCTAAATCCTCTCTCAGCCCAAATAATGGCATGTGTGCACGTTTCTTTTGTTTATAATGGCGTCTGTTTCAAAAGTGACTTTGCGATGGCATTTCTATCTAAATGAGACTCTAAAGTGGTATGTGCTTTTTACCCTTTTTTAAAATATCTCCATATATTAGTGTCGTTTATAGTTTTTATAAAAGGACAAATAACTTCAAGAAGGTAAATTTAGTCATATTAGGTTTTTGTCATAGAAATGAAAAAATCTATACTAAGCAATAGCAAAAAGAAAGTGAAAGCCTGAATGGATAAAAATAAAAATAATTCATCCAGAACAATTCAAGGTGAATGACAGATTTCAGCTAACCTGAGTGAGGGTTGTTGCATCAGCTATAACGAATGGCACATTGACAAATCTTGCAAGTGTTTTTGCCAGCAATGTTTTCCCTGACTTTGGGAAAGATTTTAGAATAATATAAGCAAAACATTCATAATATAAGAAGATTTAAAGACGTGTGGCATAAAATAGTTACCATGTAGAGAGAGAGAGAGAGAGAGGGATCAAAGAGTTGCAAATATTGATGCAGACCAGAATATGCCAATCAAGTGAATCAACAGTAAAAAGAAAGTAAAAATTCAATGAATATATCATCTACCGCAAACTTTAATGTTCAGAAGATATCAAACACATACCATTTCATCTATTAGCATGGTGTGATTCAATATACCATATGAATACATAGCATCAGCATATCAACAGGCGGTACTTTTTGCGTACCCAAAAAAACATTGATTTTAGACATTCATGCTTCTACAGCACTACAAGATCTTCTCATTACTAAACAATGTTAGCATAGGGGCGAATGGAAAGAGAAGAATACTCAACAAACAGATTGATTTTAATTTTCAAGTCAAACGAAAATAAAATTTACAGTGCATCATGTGTGTTTCAAATAATTGCAGCATACAGCACCATCACAATCAATTGTCAGAACATGTACCCGAGCCTGTCGGACCCATCACAAGGATGTTGCTTTTCTCGAGCTCTACCGTGTCAGTATCACTTGAACAAGAATCACTTTCGCTACACTCTCCAGCAGACCTGAAGTTCACATATTTTTAGTTCAGTTAATTATGTGATGCTACACAGCAACTCTCACAAAACTGATGGTCATATAGCACCTACCGGCTGGAGGGTGACTCACAATGTATCCTTTTATAGTGATTATAGACTGCTACAGACAGCACCTGTGAAAAGAGACACAAACCTGATATATCAAATTACCTGACAAAACACACCGAGATCATTACTATAAGACAAGTACAAGGATGTCACATTGGTAACAACGAGTATGCTATAACCCAACCAATAAGAATCTGGGCTACAATGCTAGAAGAATAAGGGCATGTAAGCATAAATTAACTCGTATTACCAACATTTCAGCACCATCTTGCAATACCAAGAAAGGCTGATCATACTAGGCAACTCAAGAATCACCAAAATTTCGTCAGGGCCCTCCAAAAGCATTACCTTCTTGGCGCGCTCCTGGCCTATGACAAACTTGTCGAGCCCACGACAAATCTCCTTGGGCGTGGGGAAGCGGCGCCCCAGGTTCGCGCCGCCCCACCCCGCACCGTCACCTCCCTCCTCCTTCCCAGCAAACCCACCCCCACACCCACCACCGCCACCCCCCGCTGCCCTAACCACGTCGATCCTCCCGACGGCGCCCGCGCGCGCGCCGTGCGCCTCCCCAGGCTGGCGCCAGATCTCCGGCGGCTCCCCGCCGCCTTCATACGCTCCGGCCCCGCGCTCCGCGACCGCTTCGTGGAAGGAAGGCGCGGCACGGGGGAAGCGCTCCTGCTGCCGCCGGCGAAAATACGCCCAGGGGCGGAGGCCGGGGCTCTCACGCTGCTGCTCCCAGGCGGCGAGGCCGGCGTGGATGCGGCGGGCGGCAGAGATGGCGGCCGCGGCGCGCGAGCGGACGGCGGCGGACATGGCCGGCGGAGGGAGGAGGAGGAGGAGGAGGAGAGTCGTATCGTAAGTGGGTTGGTCTCGCTCTCGCGTGTTCCGTGCGGTGAAACGTGGGAGGGAAGCGGGGGGTGCGTAGGAAAAATATCAGTGGATTTTTGGAGCAGGTCACCGTCCTCCGTAGCGACGAGCGACTGGCAGCCCTATCCTTTTCCGTGGGCCATGGGGCTACTTCCACAAGGCAAGCCGAGGCGCATGGATGTTTCATGCTGTTATATATAGGCATCTCCAATTGTGCCGTAAAAAGGGTGCGTTATCCGCTCAGTTCTTTCTCCAGACCTTGTGCATTTTAGCGTAGCGCAGTGTTTCAGTAAAATTTGAAATTATTTAAACAGAGATTTAAATATTGTAAAAAATAATTAAAATAGTTTTAGAAATATTAAAAACCTGAGAAAAATCATTATAAATTATTACACTAAATAGGCTATATAAAAAAGATAAATTTTACTGAAACGCTACACTAAGCTAAAATGTACAAGGCCTAAGCTTAACGGCGTAATAGCTTAATCATTTATTTACGTTTTGAAAATACGTATTTTTCCGTTGTCTCGAAAGTGAGTCCTAACGCTTAAAAAAGCAAGTCAAATAAAATGGATCCGAATTTTCGAGACTATCTTGTAAAACTCTTAAAATTCAATCATTTCAGTTGTTTAATTGTTCAGCCGTTCGGACAACCCAAAAGAACAGAACCTAAATAAAAGAAGGGTAGAAAAATTGGTACCGGCTCTTGATGTAGAGCTAGTCTATAAAAAATAGTGTGAAACCACTATGGTCCTCTACATTTCAGCTTACGTAGCATAGCGTTTTACTGTAGCAAATTTGAGAGTCGTTAAAAAAAGGTTTAAATATTGTAAAAGAATAATTAAAAATAGTTTTAGAATCTTTAAGAGCACTACTAAAAACCTGAGAAAAATCATTACAAATTATTACACCAAATAGGCTATATAAAAAGATAAATTTTGCTACAGTGAAACGCTACGCTACGCTAAGCTGAAAAAAACAAGGCCTATATGGGTTGGTTCGGTAGGTCCAATACAAACAAGCCTGTTCTGGTTGCTGATCAGTGGGAAAACAATTTATGAAATGGTCTGAAATGCCCATTTGAATATGAAAATAGGGCTACATCGATTTTAGCCAATAGAAGTGAATGATTTAGGGTGTGTTTGGTTGGTGGTGCTGGGTTGGATGGAACGGGATAAAATAAAAGTTGTATGATATCGTTCGGTCAGAAAGATTAAACCACACCATACAACATAAACAAATAATATTAGAGGTTGTTCCTGAGCCGTACCGTATCGGATTTTATACTATCTTGGCGAGATGGGATGTTTGAAAAACTAAATTGTTCAACTTATTGATAATGGTTCTTAAGAATCTTGGAACAACTACTAAAAAAATTAGGGACAAAACGAAACAACTTATCAAATTTGCTTCTACAAGTTCTTGAAAATGTCCCACCTCGCTAAGATTCGTAGATAATCAGATATGGTACGTCTCAAGAACAACCCATTATCTAGATTTGAACCATTCGGTACCGTTCCATCCTATCCCACCAACCAAACAGTTGCTTTGTCGTTGGCTTTGTATTCTCATGAAATAAAAAAAAATATCGGAGATTTCTCGATAATCCATTAATGTATAATGTACCTTCCTCCCTCCGGTTCTTGAAAACTTATCATTTTAGACATTGGCACGGTCTTTGAAATGCAAGTTTGACCATCGATGCCATTGCATTTGTTGAAAAATTACAAAAAGTTATATATTATGGAAGTATTTTTTAGACAAATATATAAGTATGATTTACATGTGTAATATAAATAGTTTAAAATATTTATATGCATAAAATCTTTAAACTTTTGTTTTAGGACATGTCTAAAACATCATGTTTTTCATGAACTGAAGAGAGTATTATGGACAAGAGGAGATAATGACAACTTTCATCGATAAGATAAATGACACAAGTGAAACAAAAAAATATTACTAGAATAAAAGTTTTCTCTTATGCAACAACAAAAAATTAAAATGAAAAGAGTCAATTTGGGTTACAATAAACAGACGCAACAAAAAAAATAAACCGTAAAGAAGAAGATATGATAATGCTTCTGTGCAACAAAATAAAATGATGGTGGCAAAAATCGCATCATGTGACATCAATATTTGGGTGGAGCTTGGAGACACCTTGGCCCAAGCGGCACCTAGAAGCATGGAGGCTTGCATAGGTTCCACCTCTCTCCTAGTATGCGCTCTCTCTCCTTTGTCTCGGGGCATGTTCAATGGGTTCTAACTTAAAATGTTCTAATTGTAGCAAATAAAATAGTACAAAGAGAAATGTAGATTAATATTGAAAAAGAAGTGTGAATAGTGTTTGTGACGTCATAAGTTAGGACGCCATTGGTGATGCTCTTAGGGTGTGTTTGGTTGGTTGTAACAAGTTGGACCTATATGAGATGGTACAAGTTGAATGGGATGGTTCCGTACGATATAATTCAAGTAAGATGTTTGATTGGTTAAACAGGTTCATAAAAGATTTTGTTTGGTTCTCGTACGGGATGACGTAGAATGGTTCAAGTATTCAAACATCATCAAATAACACGTTATATCTTGAGAAAATTTAACCTTACGCATAATTTTATTTTGGATGATTTAAACTAAATTTAATTTTAACTTCAACATTCAAACCAAATTTTAAATTTAACATTCAAATTGGATTCAATAATCAAATTGGATTTTAAATTCAAACTACATTTAACATTTGAATTTTTAATCAATTTTTGAATTCAAAATTCAAACCAAATTTAAATTCAAATTAAATTTTATATTCAAAACTCAAGTCGTATTTTCAATTAAGGATTCAAGCAAGTTATAAAAAATATTTAAAATTTAAATTCAACCCAAATTCAAAAAATGATTTGAAATTTAAATTCAACCCAAATTCAACCAAACACATGGATGGACACAAATTATGTACCATCCAATACAGGAATCATATCATTCAGGTAACCAAACGCATCCTTAGTGTATGTGTAATGCTAGCCTCATCCTAATTACATCTCGATACTATTTATACACTTTTTAATCTTTATCTATTCCTCCCTACACAATTTCTATATTCCCTCTCTTATATTTTTTACTGCAACTCTACTACTACAATAATCGGGCAAAAACTAGGACCAATATGTGGCTAGCATTACGCATGCCCTAGCTCACATGAGCACAACCTATATAGGGAGAGGGGGAGTTAAATGTTGTAAAGAGAGGAGGAGAGGAGATAGAGGGGACTAAGGAGGGAGAGGAAGACACTACTAAAGGGAGGGCATATGTTGTCATGCCGAGGGACAAAAGCACTAAATTAGAGAGAGGAGGAGTAGGAGAAGATGGCACTCCTTTAGATTCGAGCGTATGACGTGTGAGGAGTGAGAGATGGAGAGGGAGAGAGGGAACGAAGGTTGGGGAAGACGCAGATAGAAGCTACATGCATCTTAGCTATGCTCGGTGTGGTACAATGGAACAATTCAATGGCTTTCCATTCTTTCAAATCATCCTTGTATATCTTTTAAAAGAAAATTCCGTCTATGCCACTATACAGGTCCCTAAACTAAATACTATTATCATTCAAGGGGAAAAATACCCGAAATAATCAACAGTTAAATAAAAATTAATAAAATAATCCACTGTAAAAGGAAATTACGAAAATATCCTCGGGTCCCGCCACCGGCGGCGGCCGTCATCACGCACGCACGGCCTTACATTGAAGCCGCCACACGGAGACGGCGCAAGAAGAGAGCCGCCGCCACCGGTGGTGACTTCATTCACCGCCGCCACCCGGTGGTCAGCGCCCCATTGTCCCCTAATTAACCGGACATTGCATGCACTTAGCGGGAAAAAATATATTAAAATAATACCTGCCGACAATACAGTGCGTAAAAAAATATTAAAATAATGTTCCACCGACAAAATAGTGTCGAAAAAAATAATAAAAAAATCCTCACCGACAAAATAGTGTCCAAAAAATAATAAAATAATTCTCACCGACAAAATAGTGTTGAGTTTTTAATTAATCAAATAGTAATTGCATGATTTACGCTAATTAATACTGATTAGAGGTCACAGTGATCACAAAATTGATTCTATATATATCGCGTTGCTCGTTTTCACACACGCAAAGACTCTCGCTTCGATTAATTTCACACACGCGAGCTTCACACGCAGAGCGGCCTTCACACACACTCTCTCGCTTTCGGTTCACACACACGCATGAGCTTCACCGCAGAGCAGCCTTCACACACTCACTCTCTCGCTTTCGGTTCTTTTGATTCGTTCGATTCGGTATATTATTCACGATACCTCGGTTGAGATTCATCGAGTGTGACTTCGCTAATATTTTATGCTTTCGGCGTGAGGGAATATTTTGGAATTTAAATTTGATGTACTTGCTAAATTAGTGTTATTGCGATGCGTATATGCAAGAGTTAATTTTGACATAATAATATTCTATGCTAATATTATTTGCGTGTTGTATGCTAATCTTGCCATATTAGTACTTAATATTGTATGTATATATTGATATGTGAGGGCTATCGACTATCTTGATGTTGGCATAGTATGTTGTTAATGGTAATTAAACTAATCACCATCACGTAATTAATTAATTAAACTAAGCACCAAAGACTTAGGTCTTGCTTTTATTTTGTTATTAATTTTGCACATAAGCACCGTAAACCACGCACCAATTCAGAGAGAAAAGTAAGATACACAGATTCTGAAGGTAACAAGTACATACGGTGATAGTTTAATATGACCACTTAATTTCAGTATATTCGTGTAATTTACACGCTTGTTTTAATTTTTCAGAACTTTGAACCAATCGATTTTATAACCGTCAGGTACGCATTTTATAGTTAACATAAACTTGTTGTGTTAAGTTAACTTAAAATATGATTAGTGATTAATTAGTTCTATAAGGAGAGAAAATGATGTACAAATATAATGGAAATTAGTGAATTTTTATACATGTAATATATGAATGTTTAAATTTTAATTGCGTCTGGTATAAAATTATATATAATTAGCGACAAATTAACGCTAGTGTGCGTACTTAAAAAGAGTGACTATATTTTTTCATGTAGTAATTTTCTTGTTAGCTTAATTAAACATAATAGGGAAATGAATCTATATTTTGCATGCAAATAGTAATACAATTGTATGTATTTTAGTGACATTTTACTTAATAATTAGGGTCTTTGGAGTATTAGTGGAGTTGCTATATTGTATGTTCAACCCTTATTTACACGTATTATGTATTAAACACGTAAGCTAACATTTTATGTAATGTTTGAAATAATAGTTAAATATAAAAACAAACTTATATTTAATATTAATATGAATGAACACGTGCATGTTCTGAGGCGTAAATGGAGACAAGATCGACTATTTTTACGGAGATGCACCCGTGCCAATGCAAGGAATTTTGTAAGCATGCACACATGCGACCATTTGCGACCACAATAACATTGCCAATAGAGTCGCCAATCTTTGGCGAGGGTTATAGCTCGAAATCTCCGTATAAACCGTCAAGAATACAAACTTGTTCTACGGTGTTATGCCATGTCGAGTTCCAAATAGTTCAATGTACGTATACAACCTGTGGCCACCGAGAAATAAGTCGACTTGGACGTACTATGTTAATAAGGCGAGAAGAGGGTACCACTTAGATGTGTACGTCTTTGCTGAGGCAAGACAATCGAGGCGGGCCTAGCAACACCGTAGAAGAGAGTGCACATGAGGAAGTGCCGGAAGGGTATGCGGAGGACCCAATTGGTAGTATGGCATCGCCGGTGTCGAGCATTCGGCATGGGCACGGATCCGGATATCTCAATGGAGGAAGGAGAGATAGATGCACATGCGTTAGGGGATGATTTCGATGAAGGGGGTGAAGATGATGTCGAAGAAGAGGACGACCCGATGCCCGCCATAGCGTATTATGGCGCTCTGGATGCTTCGAATTGGGTGATCGGGATCACTCGAATATTTCGAGATGGGGTATATGCATAATGACATAACAATGGGTCAAGAGTTTAGCACGAAGGATGAGGTCATACACTTCATCAAGAACTTTGGTGTCACAACACGGCGCGAAAGCACTCCGTGGCACGGTCCGGACCGGCCGTGTCTGAGGTGAAGTCGCGTGAAGAAGCCGGAGTGCTCATTCCATGTTCGCCCATCGCCCAAGATATGAGCACCACTTCATAATCGGTAGGTACGAGCGCGCACGTGTACGGAGGAGTTGGTACGCAATATTAGCGATAATGTGGACTCGAAGTTCATAGCGCAGATGTTGCTAAGCGCTATTCAAGCCGATATCTCAATGAAACCACACTCCATAATGGCCGAGGTGCGAACCGCACCGGCATGTCGATTACATATCACCAAGCATGGCGAGCCAAGCAAAAACCTTGAAATTGTTGTTCGGGATTATAAGGAGTCATACAACTGGGCTCCCGTCTCCTCCGTGAAGATACAGGAGACCAATCACAGGACATGCTATGTTTACGCCCATGAGGTCAGTATATCTCCCGATGGAAGTGTCGCACCCAACCACTTCTACCTGATGCGCCTGTTTTGGTCTTTTGGCCAGTGCATAGAGGCCTTCCGGCATTGTCGTCCTGTCATTTGTGTCGATGGGACATTCCTCACCGGTAGGTACTATGGTGCTCTACTGACGGCACTTGGAGTTGACGGGAACAACCAGATATTGCCTCTGGCATTTGCTTTTGTGGAGAGCGAGAACAATGTCATTGTCATCTTACGAGCTCACTGCACTGAAAAAATTATGGGAGGCTTTCTTCGAACGAAACCTACCTCCCAACGTAAATTATTTTAGACATGCCATTTTACTAATCAATTATCAATAAAATTACACGCCACCGACTACATATTTTTGGACAACTATAATAATTTAGTATATATTTATCATATATTTATATTAAAATATAATATTAGTAAAATGGGGCAGTATACATATTATACATATATAACACATGCATACATAATATACATATACATAGCACATGCAATACCAAAGGGCGGGGCGGGGTCATGCCACCGGGATGGCGGCGGTGAGTGCGGCCGTCTGGTGGCGGCTGCCTTCAGCGCCGGCCACCTCGGGTGGCGGCAATGAAGCCGCCACCGGTGGCGGCGGCTCAGCGAATGGCCGTCGAGTGGCGGCGGCTCATTACCGCCGTGTTCGATGGCGGCCGCCACCGGTATGGCGGGACCCGAGGATATTTTCGTAATTTCCTTTTACAGTGGATTATTCTATTAATTTTCTATTTTACTGCTGATTATTTCGGGTATTTTTCCCATTCAAGGAGACCCATGTGTGTCACCGCATTTATGGACCACTACCTTCTTTGTTATTGATAAAAAGTTGAATTTTTTGTTTAAACTGTGTAAACATTGTTAAAATTTTTTGGAAAATGATAGTATTGACAAATCTGTAGCACCAAATATGGAATTTTTTTGTTATTTTACTATTAAATTTTGGTGATAGAAAATATATTTTTCATGTTTATAATTGTTTTGTTATATTTATTTGTAAAAATACCTAAACAATCTAGATTGAAATTACTTTTTTTGCATCACTATAATTATATCTAAAAATTTTAAGGATGTTTATATCGTTTAAACAAAAAGGAAATTTTATATAACTCACAAAATACGATGGCACGTATTTGGCACTTCCGCGGTGGCATGCAAACAAATAGCCCTATAGAAAAAGGAGAAAATTGCACCGAAGCTCCTCAAATTTACAGTAATTCTCACCTCCCCCTCGATTTTCATTTTACTTTGTCACTCACTAAACCTTTCTCCGCTTGTATGGGCATCCAAAACCATTAGAAAACCATTAAAAGGCGACGTGGCTGATTAGGTGTCCGTTAACTACTGAAATGGATGCCATGTGGCTTAAAACGTTGACATAGCTAGCCGTACATGTGCAATAAATTTAAAAACGAGGTAAAGTACACTTAAAAAATTTAAAATTTAAAAATATTGGAACCAAATAAAATTCCATTGTTAAAATGCACCAACTACGAATTTGAAAAATCGATGATCTTAAAATCCAAATTCATTTTCTAGAATGGATTAAAACTTAAAGATTTGCCACTTTAAAATTTAAATTTTGATTTATTTTCTATTTCCTAAAACAAATTTTAATTTTAATTTTTTACACATTTTGAAATATCAAAACCTTTAAATTTCAATGATTTAGTTTATTTTAAAAAATATTCCAAATTTGGAAAATTAAACATCAAAATTTATATTTTGAAATTGAATTTTGGAAGTTTTTTGAAAAATTAGAAATTTTAAAAGCAAGAATTTTGAAATATCAAAGTTTAAACACTTTAAAAAAATTTGTTTTTTAAAATTTGGAAATTTTTAAAGTGCATGTCACCTTGTGCATAAGTTTATTCCACATGTGGCTAGCCATGTCAACGGTTAATGGCGATGTGACATCCACCATTGTTTAACGGCTTCCTAAGCTTCTACGTCATGGTTTAATGGTTACTCTACCGGTTTTTGGGGTAACCATACAAACAGAGACAAGTTTAGGGGTTGATAAAGTAAAATACAAGTTCGATAGCTAAGTGAGAATCACAACAAGTTTGAGGAGTTATAGTGCAATTTTCTCTTTTTTTAGAAAAAGAGACTTATGATTAAATCAATGTCCCTTTTACAGAGAACCCCTCACACAATAAGAAAAATACATTTTTTTGCAAGAGTCTATTGCTAAAATTCTAACGTCTCTAAATCTCTCTCTAACTCTATCGTCTTCATGAACTCTGAAGACCGCCGTAGTAAACCATGGCATCAACTTCTTCATCCTCGTCCACCACGGGAAGTAGATTGGTAGGTCAACATCAAGAAGTAGTCGTGGAGGCTTAAAAAATTGACTCGAAGAATACTTCGAAAAAGGAATAACCATGAAAAAAACGCACCCAGATTGCTCGAATTCACCAAGATCTCCGGTCTAAGAAACAGATTGGAAACGCCCAGATCTAGCAAACGAAAAAGGGTAAAACAATTTCCCCTTTCTCGACTCGATAACTTTACTTTGGTCCTCACAGGTTAGGGTGGGCATTCGATAATACGGTATATTCGGTTTCGGTATCTCGGTATTTTTGGAAGTTCGGTATTCCATATTTGAGTACCAAAATTTCTTAAGAAATTTCAACTACCAAAAACGAAATACCAAATTATTTCGGTTCGGTATTTCGGTATCACCGAATTAGAGGAAGAAAAGCAACGAAGGAAGGAGGCGCAACACTTGTCAAGCCAGTCAAGGCGCCGCGCAGGCCACCGGGGAAGGAGAGGAGCCGCCGCACAAGCCGTAGGGGAAATAGAGGAGCCGCCGCACAGGCCGTAGGGGAAGGAGAGGAGTTGCCGAGCTCTGTCGCGGTGCGCACAGGACGGCGCCGCCGCGCCACCTGCTCCCGTTGTTCACTGCCGTCGTCCTCCGCCGCCTATCACCGCCATTCAGATCTGGTATAGGGTTGATCGGATGAGGACTTGAGGTGGGGAGGAAGGCCAGGAGCGCGTCTATGCGTGGGGGAGAAAGGCTGAAGGCCATCGTGCTTGAGGTGGGAGAGGCCCGGAGGCCGAAGGCCATCGAGAATGCGTGGCCGCGTGGGGAGAATGGGCCTACGTATTGGGCAGTTCAGGATTTCGGTTTTTTATGGCTCGAAACAAAAACCGAACTGAATTTGCTGAGTTTTCTAAAATCATAAATCAAAACTGAACCGAGATACTGAAAAACCAAATTTTTCGGTTTGTTCGGTTCGGTGTAAAAATGCCCACCCCACTCACAGATATTCGAAAGAGAAACCTTGCTTCGAACCCAAATCACCAAGCTGGCCATCAGCACCGCTACGTGTACCTAGCCCCAGGCCGAAGCTTTGCATCCTCCTCCGTTGCGTCGCCGCAATGAGTCCTTTATTGGTTAGACTCTTGACCCTACGATCCTGTTCTTTGGAGCTGATCTGAATGGTTAAAATGATTGAACTTCGAGAGATTCTTGAGGTAGTCTCGAGATTTGGATCCATTTTGTTTGACTTGCTTTTAAAGTGTTAGGACCCACCTTCAAAGCAGCAAAAAAAAAAGGGACTAAAAAACTCAAAGCATGTCTTTTCTAGATAAGTCTTTAAGCTATTAAGCCGTTAGAGCATGCACAGCAGGTCCTGCATCTCACGCGCCGGCATCACGCAACACAATGATTTTTTCCGCCAAAGACGTCCGCTTGATCCACGCTGCCGCTTGTCTCATGCGATTCAAATCTTCCTTGACATGCCCACTAGCACCGTGCATCACGATGATCTTGGCGTATGATCTGAGCTTCTTGTGCATGTTCTTAAGCTATTAAACTGAAAAGATCAAGGCCTAAATCCTATAGCTAATTATTCGTCGTTGTCTTGCTCACCGGGAGCCCGAAGGCCACCACGAGCGAAGACGACGGATCGACACCGGCGACGAGCTAACTTTTTCTCTTCTGGCGGCGGCAGCTAGGTCACGCACGTCTAGTGCAATTTTCTCTTAGAAATAGGCTAGAGGCGGTGTTGGTGTTATCAAATTTAATTCCCAACATCTAGTTTTTATCCACAACATAATAGTATTTTTATTTGGATTTTAATTCTTCCGTTAGTGCATTATAGTTTGATAATTTTTTTTTATCAACTCTACTAAATCATTGTATTTTTATTTTTTTTGCGTGCTTTATTTTACCTTTTGATCATAGTGGCCTGTTCTTTGAAGTTTAAAATCTACACCATGAAAATTGTGTTTTTTTATTAACGCTGTAACATTTTGTAGCTATTTTTAAGGCTTCTAATTTTTTTTCTCAAAGATTCCGAAACTATTTAAATATATTTTTCACTTTTTCAAGTCTTTTTTAGCCATGTTTTTTGAGTTGAAACCATCGATAGATTATAATAATTCGAAAATGTCATGTACCTTGATAGAGGACTTGAAGATCAAAAAAATGTTAAAAATGATTTTAAATATTTTAGAAAAAATACTCAAAGTCTTAAAAAACAACTATAAAGTGCTACAACATTTGGCTTGCACAAGAATAACAAATTTTTAGCGACGACTTTTAATTTTAATTTAAGCGGAAGAGAACAGTTTTAGTTTTAGAGCCGTCAATATTTAGATTACATTGTACCATAACTTTTGAACTCTTATCAAACAAGGTTGACAAGTGTAAAAGGTTGAGAGTGAAACTAAGAAATGAGGTAAACAAAGAGACACAATAGAATATAATGTAATATTTATTATAGCAAACCAAATAAGTGAAGTTTGACTAGTAAAATAGAAGAGTTTTTAGACGTTACATGCGATCTTGCCACCACGCCTCTCATTGTGCCATCCAGTTGGATGATGGTGGGCCATCTTCCTCTAGATTGAGCAGGCCAACATGGCCGAGCGGGGTCGAAGGTGGGGTTAGACGGTGACGGCATGTCCTTTATATCGCCACCATGAACAAGTAGGGGTCGAGTTAGGCGGTGTCAACAACGTCGTCCTCCTCCATATCTGTTGGAGCCCTGTGGTTGATCTAGTTAGGGGTGAAAGTGGCGGTAACCTATCGTGGTCTGCTTGACTGCTTCTCCATCGGCTGAGGAGGAAGGAAGAAAAGAGAGAAAGAACGTTTAAAAGTGCTTTAAGATTTGCATAATGGTATAGAGCTAATCTACACGTTGTTTTACAATGATAAATTAATATGCAATGTAGATCTCAAATTAGAAGTTTTTTTCCAGAGGAATCGCATCGAAGTTGGCATTTCTATCATTAAACTTTTATACCCGACACCGACGAACCGACTTGTGTCCGCTCTGGCCGGCCCACAAGGCAGAGAGACAGGGCCACATCCGGTTCAACCATCGCCACGGAACACAACCGCACACGCCCGCCACGTCGCCACCAACCGCCGGGATGCCGCGCCCGATCACCTCCTCCGGCCGGCCGCCGGCGGCGGCGGAAGAGGCGACGAGCTCGACCCCGTCCTCTTCCTCCACGGCGGAGTCCTCCATGGCGTCCCTCATCGAGCGCGCCACCTCCACCACCGACCCCTCCGTCGACCCTGCCCTCCTCCGCGCCATCAAGTCCTCCGCCCGCGCTTCCGACGGCGCCATCCGCGACGCCTTCCGCATCCTCCTTGCCCTCATGTCCAAGCCCCACGCCCACGTACGTGCGCCGCCGTCCACCTTCCTCCTCGAATCTCCCAGGCTAACCCTCAATTTTTTCAAACCCTAGCGCGATGATCTCCTCTCTCTCCTTTGTGCGCAGGTGCGGCTCCTCGCCTTCACCATCGCCGACGAGCTCTTCATGCGCTCCAAGCTCTTCCGCTCCCTCCTCGCCGACGCGCTCGACGGATTCCTCCCGCTCGCCGTTGGCTTCCGCCGGGCACAACCGCTGCCGCCTCCCGCCGCCTCCGCCGCGACGCTCCGCAAGGCCGCCGTCCAGGCGCTCGAGCGCTGGCACCATCTCTTTGGCGCTCACTACCGCCAGCTTCGCCTCGCTGTTGAGTACCTCAAGGAGTCCGCCCGCGTCCAGCTCCCTGGCCTCCGTGCAGCCATTGAGGCTCGTGCTGCAAGGGAGGCACGCACCCAGGAGATCTTGACTGGCAAGGTTCACCAATTGCGCCAAAACCTTGCTTCCATCAAGGCAGAAATCCAGTCCACTTTTGATGAGATCCGCAATGGGTTGGAGATCATCTGTGCCAAGTCTGAGAAATTCGAGATTTATGCGGATGAGGATGATGAAGAGCAGGAGATTGCATCTTTGGCGATGCGCAGTATTAGGATGGCATCATTGAAGGCCGGTGAATGGATTCCAGAGACTCAGGAGAATGAGGCAGTTTTTGATGCATTGAGGGAAGCGTACCGGCTCCTTGTGTCAAAGCATTTGGTTGCTGTTTCTGAATGGATATCTGTGCTTGTTAGGGTCAATCTTGAAGACAACCGGTTCAGAGATTCTGCTTTGAAGGAATTAATTGATGTTAAGAATGAGATACGTGCAGTGCGAGACCGATGCAGCGAGCTAGGTGTTGATCTTGACAATGTTCGAAGGCGCAAGGATGTCCAGGAGGAAGAGAATGATGACTTTTGGATCGAGGGGGAGATCGAAATTCCTAGTCCTGCTATAGTCGAGAGCAGTGCAAATGTTGCAAGTACGAGCAAGGATACTAGGAAGGGAAAGAGGGCATTATATGGTGTTAATTCTGGTAATGGCAAGGCATCCAGTGCTGGTAACAGATCTCGAAAGCTGGATCCAGAAAGATCAAGGCTACTTGCAGAAGCTCCTGTGCTACCATGGAGTTCTGTCTTTGACCGTTGGGGTTCAAGTGGGGATGCACATGTAAACCAGAGGGGGCTTGAGCTCGAGAGCCATTGGGGGAGAGTGGACAATGATGCTGTTATACCTGCAGCAAAAATTGCAGAGTTAAATGTTCACAGTTCAGTTTATAAAGAAGAGCCTGTTGACATCCTACCATGCCGTGCACCTATGAAGAAAGGAGGTCTTTGCCAGAGAAGAGATATCAGGATATGCCCGTTTCATGGACCCATTGTCCCACGTGATGCCGAAGGAAATCCAATTGGTCAGAATGGTGGCAGCGATGCAGAAGGAAATGCCAGTGAGCAGAATGGAGGCAATTGTGGCGTGGGAGGAAATCCCATCAAGGAGAATGGAGGCAGTTGTGATGCAGTAGGAAATTCCATTAAGTCAAATGGAAACAATGATGGTGAATATATGCAGGAATCCTCTCCTTCAAGAATGACAAACAGAAATAGCGATGCCAGTGACAGCGATGGAGTTCATGATCCTGGTAAAATTATAATGGAGCAGTTGGCTAGACAAGCAGTTAAGAATGTCCGGAGAAGAGATAGGGATGACAAAGCACAGAAAAGAGCCCAGCGTGCGAGAATTCGTCAGCACAATGAAGATGTTTTGCGGGAAGCGGCTCTTGCTTCAACTTCGCATTCAGCAGCAGCATATGACCAGCCTTCAGAATCACAAGCTCGACGGGGACGCCGAGGTAAGACAAAGGCACCAACGCTAGCATCGATGCTGAAAAAGAAAGTTACCACCAAAGATAGAATTGCAGAGAGGCTTCTGAATACTCGTGCTAGGGATGCGACAACAAGGGAGATATCTCATAATGAAGATATGAGCTACAGAGAAGCATTCCCAAATCAGTGGTAGTTGACCTTTAAAAGGTCAGTGGTAGTGGAATCGCTTGGTGGTTCTTGTATAGGATGGGTGAAATCTTTGCGATAGGAATTAAGTCAGCACATTTTCTCATGTACAATAGTCAGCTTACTAACAGGTGCATGGTTTTTGTCTAGTCACAAATGAAATTGTAGGTTTCTGTTAGGAAATTTTAGTTACTGTACACCAGTATATGAATTTCTTGTGTTTCTTTTGTATATTCATTTTTATCCCATGTAAAATCGCCCCCCTTGGATCTAACTTCATACTACAATAATCTGGT
Organism: Raddia guianensis; assembly: GCA_036346415.1. Lineage (NCBI taxonomy): Eukaryota > Viridiplantae > Streptophyta > Magnoliopsida > Poales > Poaceae > Raddia > Raddia guianensis. Next base: position 49,902,966 of record CM070535.1, on the reverse strand, counting down.
TGCCGTTCAAGACATTGGTACAACGAAGCTTTATTTTGCTTGAATGCCAATTCTTTGATATGTTCTATCTACTATTAAAGTATTTTAATCTAATTCGTGATGCCCTGAACAGTTCCATGATACTCCGTATATATGTAGCAGTACCACTGGCATTACGAAAGTTCACATCCCAAGGCGGCAGCTTGTTCTGTCAAGCTTGACCTGATTAGCATTTTTTTAGGGTTGATCAGCTTAGCATTTTTTGAACGGTTGACCAGCTTAACATTGCTTGCCTTCGATAATCGTTACTGCACGACCTAATTATGTTAAAAATCAAGGGATAAAATCTTATATTCCACTGGCTTCGAGCTTAATCCCACCATCTCTATCTTCTATACGGTTGACACTGCTATTTATCCCTTTCTATGCCATCGTCATCAAAGCCAGTTAGTTTTCACCGTTACATACCCCCTCATCCCTCCTTGCCCCTTTACTCTTCTCTTCTCTCCTCTCTCATTCTTTTTCTTTCACCTCTCTCGGTGCTCTCTGTCAGGCATCTACCTCTTGCTTAACGTCGCTTTGAGGCCATCATTGCCTAAGCCACCCCTAGCAAAGATGGCAATTTTACCCATGGGTTCGAGTACCTGTGGGTACCCGATCCGATGGGTTTGGGTATGGGCGTGGGTTTATATTTATGAAATATTTTGGGTTCGGGTATAGTTTTCGGGTTTCAGGTTCGGGTTTATTTCTACGCCCATGGATACCCATGGGTACCTAAAAACAATAATAAAATTAAATAAAATATAACATGTCACCGTATGTTATCAATAAATATGTATTAATGAAAGGCTAAAGTATACATATAAGTTTATATATATGTTCAAAGTTAATGAAAAGTTAGAGTTGAAATTGATTAATGCCATCTATATTGTATTCAATATTGAGATATAAGCTTATTATATATCTCGGGTTCGGGTACCAATTGGGTCTGGGTATGGGCGTGGGTTTATACCCATGAAATATTTCGGGTTCTGGTATAGTTTTCGGATTTTGAGTTCGGTTATGAGAGGGGTGTACCCGAAGGTACCCGACCCGATTACCATCCCTAACTCCCAGGAGGCATGCCCTATGCTCCTATGAAGGGCTCACCAAGAGGTTCGTGGCATAGGCTATCTCCCACGTTATCTTGGACACCGCCTTGACCTCCCAGCTCATTTCTATCGAAACTCAAGAATAGAGTTGAATCCTTTCTATGTTTTATCTGTTTTAGTCCTTGGATAAAATAGCTAGAATACACAGATATATAGCTCTTGGATCAAAACCATCAAAAGAACAAACTTTATTACATCAGAGTACGTAAGACAACATGACTTATTATAAATTTCAGACACACGAGCTTTAAAATAGTGGAAGACTTAAATAACTCGATAGGAGAAAACGGTAGTAACATAACAATTCCCACATGCAAGTTGTAGGGCGAACTCCTAGACATCAAGGTAGTTTTCATCTTGAAAGTCTTCGGCAAAATCCTCTTCAGTGTACTTCTCGCCATCAAGGTTGTAGCTCTGCAACTCAGGAACCGCTCGTTGAACTGAGCAATTCCGCGATTAAAACACGAGGACGAGTATATTTAACATACTCGTAAACCAATTTACTATAAAGCACACGTAGGTTAGGCAAGGGAAATGGTTTGACTCTTGCGAGAATGCTAGTTTTTGTCTAATTTTGCAAAGCAATCTGATAAACAGTTGAAATTTGAAATCATTTATTTCATAAACCAATTGGTTCACCACCGATACCTTAAACCTGGCTAAGCCACTAGTTTTCATCAAAATCCCAATTTCCTTTCAGCATCTCCGCTGTGAGCCTCATAAAACCAAACCCATGAGAACATTGTGGTTTTCTCTTTAAATTTCTCCGAAACAAAATTTTTGGAAAACTACCCTTGTGGCAACACCCCCAACATCTTCCCTTAATCGTGGGCATATCTATCATGATGGCTGTACACTCTATAGAGGTTGCTCCCTTCACCCATGAGACGCGACGTTCTCTCGTCGGAGGTTCCGTGAAGACCTTTAACCATCTAGCTCTTGGTTGGCATCCCCTCTAAGGATTCCCCATAGCGGAAGCTAAACCTCTTGTTGGATGTGTTTCCCTCTTGAGTCAGAAGGATGACGCCATGTATCTTTTGCATCTTCTCCACCACTCGAGATGTCTGTAAGAATCAAGCTCACATGGGCTTTGTTATTTATTCTGGAGATTGATGCACTTAATTCTCAAATGGGAACTCTCGGTTTTTATGGACCCTGGTGATTTTCTGGCGTCGACTTCGCTCAAGAATAAGGACTTTATTTTTATATTTCTTCTACGTTCTTGGGTGAGTTGTTGGTGTAACCTAGATGCTTGTGTAAATTCTCTTTCTGGCTGCAGGGTCCCAGGAGCACAGTTGAGTCATTAGTTATCTCAGTTTTCGAAGCCTTTTAGAGATTGTTTCATGTCTGAGCATCTTGTTCTCAAGTTCGTTTTTCATAGCGCCTAAGTTTTTCCACCTCTCCAAATATCCTCTCCGGTGCCAAATTTTCTCTCTCAAGCCACGTGATCTACCGAAAAATGCCGGTGGGTCTCCTTGGGGGTAGGACTGTCCTAGTTGAGTGTTCTCTTCTACTGCACAGTTGAGCTAATGCCTTAGGTCGGACTGTCCAGCCTTGGAGGCCGGATTGTCTGGCCCAAGTTGTCTCCTCTCTGGCTTGCAAGTTCCTTTTTCCAGTAAGCGCCTGCCTTCGGCCGGACTGTTCGGACCGCTTTGTCCAGACTGTCCGGACCTTGTTGTGTCCCTTCTGTCTCATATTTCATATTTTACATAGAACGCTTGCCTTCGTCCGGACTGTTCGAGAGTTGTTCGGGGTGTTGTCCGGCGTAGGGTTGAATATGGATCTGAGATCTATTTCTTAGGGTTCCTGCCGACGGTTGAGATATCGATCTCAAGTCAACTAAGGTTCTTGAGAAAGGGAGATAGGAGACACGCCGAACAGAGCGAACAGCAACCAACGAGCAACAGGGAGACACTGGTTTTTATCCTGGTTCAGGCCTCTCTGGAGAGATAATAGCTCTACATCCAGCCTTTCTTTATATCAAAGAGAATTACAAGGTGGGACTCGACGATATGAACAGGTCTCGGCGAGTAGTATGTGTCAATACAATGATGCTTGGCCCCTCTACACGTCGTAGGGGCTCTGTTTATATAGTGTTGAACAACCGACCTACCAGGGATAATCGGGCCGGGCTAACTACGAGACCGTAACGAACTCGTACCATGCCAAATACGTCCCACGGTAGTTAAGGTAAACTCCAATTCTTGGGGACCACGACTCCTATTCCAATCCGGGAAACCAACGTCCGGGTCTTCACGTAGCCGTGTGGAACTCCTATTCGAGACAGACTCAAACACGAATCCTAGGCCAATACGCACCGTGCCAGCCAAGAAGCTGTTCGGCAGGATGCACATGGGCCAGATAGAACCTTCCAGGGAGCTAGGCCCTGGTAGGCTGTTCGATTGGGCCGTCAGGGAGTGGGCCATGTGTAGGAAACCTAGGCCGAGAGGGGGGGGTGAATCGGACTTCTAATTCAAATTTTAACTTTGTTTTCGTGATTGATTAGTCCGGTATTTACCCAAGCTACCTATAAAATCATATTCTCTAGATGCGGAAGTGATGGCACAATTAATCAACAGGAATGGTGGCTCGATGGCTCACACAAGCAATGCACAATTTAAAATAATGCAAGAGACGAGGAGACGCAAACCGAGTTCTTTACCGAAGTTCGGTGCTCAACACATGAACACCTACGTCTCCGTTGAGGAAACTTCACACAGCGAAGTCGGGACTCTCTCGTCCCTAGCCCTCAATCCACTCGTGGTAGCTCTTCACCAACACATGGTAGGCGAGCTCCAAACCTTCACACAAGACGAGTTCTTCCACACGCGGAAGCTCCTCGCACCCGCGGCGCCGACACACGGCACCGACCCCCGACACACGGAGGGTTTTGTACACAACTTTCAACGGATGAAGGCAACGCACCTCCAACACACGGAAGTGACCCCCGACACACGGAGGATTTCGGTTGATGTAGTCGTTCGGTTGATGAAGTCCGTGGCATGACGACGATCTCTCCGGCGGCGAAGTCCCAAGAGCACAAGATCGGAGACCGTCTCTCACCACTACCCCTTCACTCCCTCCATGAAGACTAGGCCAAGAACACCATGGGAGAAGGGGCAAAACTTGGGGATGGATGAGAGGAGGTAGGGGGCACCTTCTTCTTCCTCTTCCTCTCTTCTTCTCCCCCTCTCTCTTCTTCAATCTCTCAAGCACATGAAACCCTAGGAGGAGGTGGGAACCATGGGAGGAGCTCTCTTGGTGGCTAGTACAAGGGGTGGCTGCTAGATGAGGCTCTCTCAAGTTTCTCCCGTGCTCCAAGCCCCTATTTATAGGCACAAGGTGAAACCCTAACAATGGACGGCTCAGATTCGTTTTCCCGAGTTTCGGATCAATCCGTCGGACCCCGTCCGGTGCTCATTGGACGCCGTCCGATTAGGTTTAGTCCAAAATTTGTACTCTGTTAGACCCAGTCCGATAACTTACAGGACGCCGTCCGATAAAGTTTAGGCCAAATTTGTATTCCGCCGGACGCCGTCCGATGGCTTACCGAACGCCGTCCGATGAGGTTCAAATTCCTAGAGTTTGGGCGTTGTCGGATCCCGTCCGAAGGGCGTCGGACCCCGTCCGACAGAGGCTGTGTTTTTGGGACTTGGTCGATTTTTCACCTCGAGCTTTTACCGGACCCCGTCCGATAATTTGTCGGACCCCGTCCGACAGAGGCTATGTTTTTCGGGACTTAGTCTCTGGAGCTCACACGTTTATCGGACCCCGTCAGATGATGGTCGGACGCCGTCCGATGGGCTTTAATCTTCACACCCCTTCGAACTTAGCCTCTCTCGCCCCCTCTCGTCACCACGCCTCGGGTCTTGAGACACTTTTGTCGATTTGTGGACTTGGCGGGAATATTTGGACACTTAGGCGGGAATTTTCGCGCCCACTGAAAATATCTGGTTTTGAGACTTGGCGGCTACAAAACCCCGAACAACTAGACCCCCGAACCTTCTCGACCCTGGGACAGGTGTACTCACTCTAGATGGTTCGCTCAAAACTAACACCTGGCACTCTTAGAACCCCCATGGAACCCACGGCTGATGTTTTCAGGATCTGTGCTCAGTGGGACCCTGCAACCAGAGAGGTGTAGTCGAGCCAAAGACGCACACAAGGAAATGAGAAGAACTATAAAACAAAAGGTCCTTATCCTTGGCGTTCCAGCTGTACGGCCTAGTTGCCATCAATTACCAAAATCATTCAGCGCATGGGAGGCTTGATCTTACACCATGGCAATGGGCCATGATTTTATCCCCGACTGCTAGCCCCCGAGACTCAAGTGGAAGGACTCACTGGAGTGGGGTCTTCCTCTTGAGACTCCAAGTCACAAAGAGGGAAATCTTGCTGTCATAGAGACGAATAACGATCAATCGAGCAAGTTAAGGTTCCACCGAACAGGACTTGTTCGGGACCGAACAAACCCGATCAGTACCGAGCAACTCTGTTGCACCGAACAGGGAACAACATCTGTCCGAGCAGAGTACCCAGCCTTCGATGCAGAAATCGAAAATCCAGTCCCCAAGCACAGAGCTCGTCGCGGGGACCAGACGCGCACTCCGGACGAAGAGCTGCCCGATGCGAGGTGAATCATCTCCTTGAGGCTGAACGTCATCAAGGAGGGATTGGATTCTTGGTAGTGAAGAGCATACCACCGCATCCGGTAAGATCAGATCTTCCGGGAGAATGAACATAGCAAGTCGCGAGATGGACTTGTGTTGCTGCATCCTGGTATGAAGATACCCAAGAAAACATGAACGGAAATAGGGAAACCATCTCTTGGGCTAGAGCTTGCCCGAGGAAATAGAGATTGCGCTCTCGAGCAAATGTCGTGCTCAGGAGCAAAGGTGATGTGCCCCCAGACGTAGATCGCGTGCTAGGAGCAGACAATGCATACGAGGGGGAAGGTGACCCAGTCCCCGAGCACAGAGCTCGTCAAAGGAACCAGGTAAAGAGATTCAGTCCCCGAGCACGGAGCTCGTTAAAGGGACCAGAAAGTGCGACCAGGTGAAGACGTACCTGGTAGGAGACTATCCAGTCCCTGAGCGCGGAGCTCGTCGCGGGGACCAGACGCGCCCGGCGAAGAGTCGCCGGTTGGGACGCGCGCCGGCGAAGAGTCGCCCCGGCGAGGTGATCCGGCCGAGCACGGAGCTCGTCGCGAGATCAGACGCTACCGGCAAAGAGCTGCCCGGTGCCAGGTGAATCACAACCTGATGCAGTAAGAGCCGCAAGAGAACGTGTGAAATCAATACTTTAGCCATGACGTATTCCTTACGACAGTGTAAGCGTTGTCTTGGCAAGTGCAGAACCGATGCTTGGAGTGCCCGTTGCGATGAGAATCGGCTTACGATGGGCAGGACTCCGTTGGTAGCGCACTACCTTGACTTAGCCAAACTGTGAAGGTCAGTGCCGGGCAAAGGAAAGAAATCAAACGCGGATGAAGTGAATCAGTCTCCGAGCTTGCGCGGAGTAAGCCCGAGAAGAGAGGGATGCAGACATCGGTTTTGGTGGGGAAGCCTAGGACCTCGCCGCGACCATCACCGGAGTCTGACGTTCCCCGTTCCTGTATTTCCTGCAAAAGACAAACAAAGAAACGGGCCAGCAAAGGAAAAAAGAAAAAAGCAAGAACAGACTCTAAAAAGAGCAAAGCGAGTTTTGAAAAAAAAAACGGTAGGACGCCAGCCTAACTCCCAGCCCCCGTTGTGCTGCTTGTGCATCTGCTCAAAAACCTGAGTTTGCGAACTCGAACAGGTGCACAAGCAAAAGAGCGACACCCTAGCCCCCGGTACGGAAGATGCATGAAGACCTGAGTTTACGAATTCAAGCACGTGCGTAGAGAGATAGAGCGACACCCGCATCCTGATCGACTCGTTCCATGAACTGCTCGTTAACGTAAGTTAGGCAATTCCAAAGGTAACCGAACAAGAAAAGTGCTTCTGCCGCGGAGGGCTTACGAGAGCAGGCTTTGCCAAGTGGTCGTGCCATGAGCGGTGAGTGCCTCTGCCGCGGAGGGCTTACGAGAGCAGACTTAGCCGCAAGGCTGGAAGCCGTGTTACGCAACTCTGAGTTTAGGAATTTGCCGAGACTAGATACGGGCAGGGAAAAACTGAAGATCGCAGAGCCAAGAGTTTGCAAGACCGGCCAGCCATCAAGTGTTACCAGAGAGAGTAGTCTGAGAAGACGAGTGGTGAAAAGGGCCACAGGGGGCCACGAACATTCATCGGTGATTGGATTGAACTTTACATGGCAGCCCAAGAGACTTGGACGAACTAAGGCGCGAAGTTTGACAAAAAGCGCGGAGCTAGGAAAACACACGAAAGACCTACACAAAGAACTTCGGGTGGTCGATGTTCCAAGTCTTTGGTCGGCTCTCTCCGTCCTCCATTGCGGCGAACGGCCCCGGGCGAAAGCGGAGAAAGCGACCAGTGAGCGGGCCCTCCCACGGGGAGTTAACTTGTTGGCACCGGAGTTTCGACACGCGCGAGAATGAGGTCGCCCGCCTTCAAAGCCCTTGGTCGAACTGATTTGGCAGCGTACCGGCGAAGATCTTGGTAGCGCGCCATTCCGACTCGTATCCGGTCGCGTGTGCCTTCGAAGAGATCGAGTTCGAGCAGGCGCTCTTACTCTACGTCAACCAAGTTGACCGAGCTCGTGCGAGGCGAGCCGAGTACTACTTCGGCGGGTAGGGTAGCTTCTGCACCGTAGACCAATTGGAAAGGAGTTTCCCCGGTTGAGATGTCGATCTCAAGTCAACTAAGGTTCTTGAGAAAGGGAGATAGGAGACACGCCGAACAGAGTGAACATCAACCAACGAGCAACAGGGAGACACGGGTTTTTATCCTGGTTCAGGCCTCTCTGGAGAGATAATAGCCCTACGTCCAGCCTTTCTTTATATCAAAGAGAATTACAAGGTGGGACTCGACGAGATGAACAAGTCTCGGCGAGTAGTATGCGTCAATACAATGATGCTTGGCCCCTCTACACGTCGTAGGGGCTCTGTTTATGTAGTGCTCAACAACCGACTTACCAAGGATAATCGGGCCGGGCTAACTACGAGACCGTAACGAACTCGTACCATGCCAAATACGTCCCACGGTAGATAAGGTAAACTCCAATTCTTGGGGACCACGACTCCTATTCCAATCCGGGAAACCGACGTCCGGGTCTTCACGTAGCCGTGCGGAACTCCTGTTCGAGACAGACTCAAACACGAATCCTAGGCCAATACGCACCGTGCCAGCCAAGAAGCTGTTCGGCAGGATGCACATGTGCCAGATAGAACCTTCCAGGGAGCTAGGCCCTGGTAGGCTGTTCGATTGGGCCGTCAGGGAGTGGGCCATGGCAATGGGCCGTGATTTTATCCCCGACAGTTCCGAAGTGGGAGAGTATATAAAGGCCTTTTCCACTCAAGGGAGGATTAAGAGACTCATTTGCAACCCTAGCCACCTTTTCCCAAGTGTGTGAGCTCTCTCCCATGGATCCTAACTCTAGGGTTTCCATGTGCATGTGAGAAGAGTGTTGGTGAGGTGAGTGTCCTCTGGATTGTGCTCCTTGAGACTTCATTGCTGGAAGGAGGATCTTCACCAAGCCGTCTTCATCAAGCTTTCTTCGGTTTCTTGTGCCTCCGTGTGTTGGGGGGAAAGTCCACCGTGTGTCGGTGGCCGCCGCCGTGCGTTGGCGGTGATGGAGTGAAGTCCATCATGTGTTGGTGGACGCAGCCGTGAGTTGGTGGTCTGGGTTTGAGGAGTTCACCGCGTGTGGGAGCACTCAAGACCGTGTGAGGGGTTAGGAGCTCACCTCGCTGTGTGTCGGTGAAAGAATTTCCATGAGTGGATTGAGGCGGAAGGCTCGAGAGGGAGCCTCGCGTGTTGAGGGCTTGCCTCAACAGGGAGTAGGAGTTCGTCACCGAACATCGGGAAAATATCCTTGTGTCTTTTTACTTTCCCGCAATTTATTTTCTCGCAAGCTTTCTCTTATATGCATGCATGTGATGTGTGATACTTGTCAAATTAATTTGTGTGATACTTCTCCTTGTGTAGTTCTAGGATTCTCTAGCTAAGTGGTTAACTTTTAATTTGCATAATCATCAAGAAAAACACAAAAAAAAAAAGTAGTTCAATTCACCCCCTCTTGGCCTTCGATCCCTTCAATGTCTAAAACCAAGAGTTCGATGGATACTCGGTGAAGGCCAGCCCATACAAGCACTCATTGTTGCACTTTTGTACTTACGTTTGACAATCACAAGGTGTTGGTCCTTACGGACTAGGGTGGTTCCCACACTGGCCCCGAGTCTCGTGCAAAGCTGCACTCGCCAAGCAACCAACCGCCCTAATCAGTTTTATGAAATTAACCCAACCTGCTGGTAGCCCCAGCTACACAAGATTCCCATTTCATAAAACCGACAACACAAACTATCATCATTCCAAAACATAGCGAAATTATTATTGGTACAAGGTCACAAGGAGGACATAAAAACAAAAAACTAATAGCATGGCTACGCAATAATTTCCTAACTAAACAATGGATCATGGCAATAATAAGTAAAGTAGTAATCCTGAGGTTTCCATTGTTGTGGCATGTTGTATGGGTTTAACTAAACATACCCATATATCTTTTTAGATTTTTATTATTACAGACCATCTATGAAAATCTCATAAACAGGTATAAACATAGAACATGAGCAAAATAGTCAACATTGGACTTGTTTTGATCACCTAGGTCAACACCGGCTCCGGCTTGGTCGACGATGTCGACGAAACTCATATCTAGCATATGAAAACCATAAATAAATATAATGGAACGATAAAAACAAAAATAGATGAATGCATATGATTCTAAGGAGCTACATAAATAATAGTGCACAATTTTATAATCATTTTGAAACATATATTTCATAATTTTTGGATTTAATTTGTGAAAGATATGAATATACTAAGTCTTTCAAACAAATAAAATAGATAGGAGGGGTATTGGGCCTGGCCGGTCCTGGCAGCCCAATCCAAGGCACAACGCATATATGGCGCTTGCGTGGCGGTCCATCTGACCTAGGCAAGGAGGCAATGACAAGGCGGCCGGTGGCGCGGTGGCCCAACAAGCAATGCAGGCAAGACCCAGTGAGGAGGAGGCAGGAGGCGGCCTGGCGCCTGGCGTCTGGCATGGACGTCTTTGGATTGAGAATTTTTATTTTTGCTTTTTTATATTTATTTTTATTCTTTTATGCAAAATTGTATCTTGGATTAAACATTAGACACAAATAGACGCCGGTCGAGCGTTCAATTAATGATCGGGTACTTGTCGTACTTTTGAAAGCACTACAGGACCCCTACCGTCACTGGCCGTCAGGCTGGGGACGTTTTCTGGTACCTGTCGCACTTTCAAAGCACGACAGGTCCCACACTCCCACTAGATCTCAGAATTTCAGAAAAATAGTCTTTGAAAATTCATAGAAAATACTATAGAGCTCGGAAAAATACGAGGTAGGTTTCTGAAAATTCAGAAAAATAAAGGGAGTCCAAATATAATATTATTTTAATATTTTATGGGATTTTAGTCCATGAAAAAATAGATAAAAAGTTAAGTAAAAGTCAACACTTTTGAATTTGAAATTTCAAAACATATTAAAATGTTTTAAAAAGTATGATAGTTAAACTCTCCTCAATTTTATAGATTTTTGGATATTTTTCAAATATTTTTCGGAGCTTCCTACTATTTTCTTATCCTTATTTTTTTGTTTGCTAAATATTATAAACCGCAAAAAATAAGAAATGGGCCACCCTTCACCTTCCTCATGGGCCTTTCCTCCCACCTAGGCCCATGCGCCTCAGGACACCTATGGGCTACGCCCACAGGCCATCTGCCTACTGTTCTTCTTCCTGAATGTTAGACACAAACTATTTTTCTGAAATCCTGAGATCTGTGGGAGTGTGGGACCTGTCACACTTTGAAAGAGCGACAGGTACCTGTCGTGCTTTGAAAGTGTGACAGTACCAAAGAACGTCTCGACTGACGGCCGATGTGGTAGGGACCTGTCATGCTTTCAAAGTGCGTCAGGTACCCGATCGTTGATTGAACGTTCGACCGGCGCCTATTTGTGTCTAAAGTTCAATCTGAGATACAATTTTGCATAAAAGAATAAAAAAATATAAAAAAATAAAAATTCCTGGATTGACAGGGTGGTCATCGGCGGCGCTTCAGCAACTAGTGGCGCTTCGATGAGGGTAAAAGGAGGATAAAATCGAAGGTAAAATTAGGGGGAACTCCCGAGAGGACATGTGCCTTGAAATATTTTCTTACTCCCTCCGTTTTTTTGTTTGTTTGATGCTTTTGACTTTTGAACACATCTTTTACCTTTCGTCTTATTAAAAAATTTACTGCAAACATGCAAAAAAATAAGCCATGTTTAAAGTATCTTTATTGATAAAATAAATCACAACAAAATAAATGATATTTACATAATTTTTTGAATAAGACGAATGGTCAAAGGCGTGCTCAAAAGTCAAAGGCATCAAACAAAAAAAAAGGAGGTATTATTGGAAATTGAATCTCTACTAGTAAAAGTACCTTATAGTGATGGTACGTTCTATTAAAAAAATTCGTAATCCCTTATGATTCGGTGCAAGCAGTTCTGCCAACTTAAAATCCGGACCCTCAAATCTATCCATGCGGCTCAGATCCTCTCATCTTCCGTGCGCCGCCCAAAGGTCCCTCAAGGCCCTATCTAGCCATCGCCCTGACCATTGTTAACGAAACCATGGTTAATTGAGCGAAAACCACGGTTAACCGACAAACCGGCCCGGGTCGGTTTTTAAAAACCCAGTCGGCTAGGTTTGAATTAAATCCAAATTTTGTTCAAATTTGAAAATTAGTGAAAAAATGTAAAAAAATTTATGAAATAGTAAACATTATTATATGACTATCGGCTGAAACAGAATTTGAGAATTCGAAATTTTCATGTGATTTTCATTTGATATGAATGAAAATAAATACATAAAGGAAGAATAGCATATTCCATATTTAATTAGTGTCGGTGTTTGGGAAACACGCCTCGGAGGGCAGCGGGTCCACGGACCGGCAGATGAATTTGTAGTTGGAGTGAGGCTCAACAACAACCCTTCTCAGCATCCCGGGGCGGCGACAGAGCTCACAGGGGCTCAGGCCGCGCGGTCTTCCCGGACTACGCCTGGTGCGACTTGGCGATCCAGGTACAAGTCCTCCGCACGGTGAGAAAGAAAGAGGGGAAGAGGAAGGCAAAGAAAATACAAACTGTGAAGACACAAGCGATTTACTCTGGTTCGAGCCCCCACTGCCGGGTAATAGCTCTACTCCAGCTCTTGTTGATTATATGGTGGAAACAGTACAGAGGTGCCGAGACCGGGCTTGGAGGCACCGATCCCGAGCTTACAAGGAGGTTTTGGACACTCAGATGACTAAGGACTACGGCTACTACTAAGGAAGTTTTGGATGAATATGCTGCGTGGATCACTTGGCCCCCAACTGGGTCCGGGGCCTGTCCTTTTATAGGCGCGGCCGGTCGCCCGGAGCTGATACGGCGGGCCCCGTGCCTATCTCTGCTTTAGTGGCGGTGCCCTTGTCTCATTCCGGGGCTCCGTCCTGTCTGTGTCTTGTAAAGAGAAGCTGGTTTTGTCAGTACTGGACACGTATTTGTCTTGGAATGCCTATACGGGGAAGCCAGCTACGCAGGGAGAAAATCACTTTCCCTTTATCCCCAATACAGCTTTGACTGGACCGAGCCAGCCTCGTGCCACCTGTTGGGGGCGTCACGTAGCGCAACAACCGTCGCCGCCTGCCCAAGGGGCAAACGATAAACCGAGCTGCCAGCGTGCTTCTCCCCGGGCTGCGGATCCCCGGGGAGACACAGTTCTTCCCGGTCAAGGCCGGGGAAAATGTGGTGGGACATGACAGTTGTCGCCATCTGCCCACGGACAGGTGGACTACCCGTGGGACCCACTCCCAGGCTAAGGAGAGGAGGCGCACCACGGTCCTGGTTGGGTCCCAGAGAGGCATGGTTGACTTGGTCAAGCCCGAGGATGACCCTGGCGGGCTAGACGTTTCCTTTAGTACGGCCAAGGGCAGCCTTTTGGGCCCTTTACACGTGCGGTGGGCCTGTATGGAATCGGCCCAAGGCCTACCTCGTGGTGGGCCACTTATCAATAACCAACAATTAGCTGCCTCCCCCGGTCCTCCCCCAACCTGGCCACCCGTGACCCAGGCACCCATCTCCCAAGTCTCAGCCTCCCACCTCTCCTCCTCTCCCCCCCGAGCGCCCCAGGCGCACGCCTAGCCGGCCGAATCGAGCAGTTAGCCGACCAAATCGAGCGGCTAGCCGGCAAATCTAGCGACTAGCTGGGAGGATCGGGCGGATCGGGCGGCTAGCCCTTCTAGTAGGGCGGTTAGCCGGCGTGGGCAATCAGCTAGCCGACACTGCGTGGGGCACGGGGCGAGCGCCGACGGCCAATCGAGAAGCGCCAGCGGCTAGCCGGTGTGAGCCAGCGGTTTTCCCAGGTAACCGGGCGGCTAGCCGAGGTAGCACAAGGCACGCGAGGGCACCAGGCGAGCGCCCAGCAGCTGGCCGACGACGCGCCAGCGGCAAGCTATCCTGCTCCAGTGGTTTGCCGAGGTAACCGGGCGGCTAGCCGCTCTGTGTGGCAGTGGCAACGCCCCCCTAGATTCATATGTACTGTTAGTGTTAGGGTTAGGTGAAAGATTAGGATTTGGTATGATACCAAATTTATTTATTTGTTATTACGAAGAGATTTTGTGTTGCCATGCAGTGAGAAGTTGAACAAATGGAGGATGAATCTAGCGATCCGGTTTGGGAGTATGGTCACAAAGTGAATGCGGGATTCAAATGCAATTTTTGCAAAGAAACAAAAGCGGGAGGCGGCGTAAGCAGATTTAAGCATCACTTGGCTGGTCGTGGCAGCACCTGAGGTGAGGGACTTCTTTCGACGATATTTGGATGGAACCGCCGAAAAAAAACCCGAGAAAGTATGAGAGCGGCTTAGATTGGAAGAAGTTGCAGCATCGGCTGGGAGAGGTAGAGGGGCTTGGCATGAGCAGGGGCACCACATATGGGGTTATGGTAGTGGTGCAGGCGGTTGGCAGGAGCAGGGGCACCACATATGGGGTTATGATAGTGGTGCAGGCGGTTGACAGGAGCATTGGCAGAACACATCGGGTGATGGGAGTGATGCAGCACGCATGTCGCACCCACTCACAAGGGGTTTGGGGACATGTGATCTTGGAATATTTGGGAGTGGGAGTGGTGGACAAGGATGGCAGTAGCAGTACACAGGGGGTTACAACGAGCAAGAGCAATTTGACCGGGCCATGGCTGCGTCGAGGATTGAGTCAGACTTTAGGGCGCGGGCAGGAGAAAGGTATGAGCATGACGGTGGAAGTGGGGGTGGTGCTCGCGAATCTGAGCCTAAACTAGGGAAGCTGCGGCAAATGTTCTCGCGATTGAGCTCACAAAGGGAACCTCGACCTATTGATGCCTCATCCACTGTTCAGTCAAGAATTGACGAGGCAGGTTCTCACAGGAAGTCAAAAAGGCGAAACGTTTGGTTGGCATGGGGTGGGCCAGATGGTTTCCCGTGGGCGACATTCATGGGAGGAAAGCCGATAGTCCTTACTTTGTCGCTGCCGTAAGAGAGACACAAAGACTAGGTAAAAAAGTTTAAAATGTTTTTTCCAACCGTATACACTAGTTTGTGGCCAACTAATCATACTTTGTCATATGTTGCATTTGTAGGAGAGACGGTGCAATCACCAAGCGGTTAGGATATAGATGGAATATACTTAGATGACGAGGAGACATAGATGAAAAGAGAGATGGAGGCGTGGAAATAAGATTGGGGTCACTATGGAGTGACTATAATGCGTGATTCTTGGACGGGGCCTGTGGACTACATGGGCCCCGGGTATCCTCTAGAAGGCCCATAAGGGAGCAGATGGGGGGCGATCTAAGTCGGCCGATCAAGGATAGAGACCACTCGGGTTACACGCGCCTTGAGCTCCAAGGAAGTTTCCGAGGATATAATCTATCTCCATGTAATTAGGAGATCAACACATGCATGACATGTAACGGCATAACAGCATTAGGTACCGTGAATCACGTGCTACCGTGTAATTCTATCTCCCCCTACACTATATAAAGGGGGGTAAAGGCCATAGGCATAGCCAAACAATAGATCTCTACATCATAGAGCATGCGCTGTAATCATCTTGGTCATCTTGCATCCCGCATGCATCTTGATTAAACATAATCCCAGAGCAGAGGAAGTAGGGTATTACCTCGGTGCTGAGGGCCTGAACCTGTATAACCCGGTCTTGTGCTACCATCTGGTTTGGTTCTTGATTAGCGTCCCCTCGTACAAATTCATTGCCGGCGGTGACCCCCCTAGTTAGTCACCAGTCGACAGGGCCGACTGGCATGAGCATCATAAACTTCATGCTGTACTGCAATGGCACAACTTACTTCTACAAATCAGTAGATGAAACGAACCAGACACAGGACACTAAATTCCTCGTCGAGGTATACTTCGCCTATTTTGTTGTTGTTTTATGCTCTACTACCGTCTATTTAATGTGGACATGTTTTTCATGCAGATAATACATAAGGTGGTGCTGGAGGTAGGGGTGGAGTTCTAAGCTACCTCTTACTGCCAGTCTGAAGACGGACAATATACACATCAAAATTTGTCATATCTACGTTGGTGGGATTGGGTTAAAGAGTGTATCAATTCAGTGGAATACTTGTATGTTTTCTTTCGTATGGCTGACCAAGACAAGTTTCCAACCATATGCAATGTGCTACCAATGTACCGTGATGTCCGTGAATGGATGTACAGCGACCTAGAAGAGCCCGATCGCACGCACTACCTAAGGGTTCTTAATACCAGGTTTACAGATGTGGCGTATGACACATATACTAGGGCAGGTTAGCACTGAATTGTTTTACTGAATTGTGTAGTAGTAGAGATCCATTACAATGTGAATTGTTTTATTGAATTGTGTATTTTTTCATGCAACTGCGGCTTTGAGCCCATCCCTCCACTACAGTAGGGGCACTACTGAAACCACGCTAACACATCTGCGATGGGCAATTGATAGAATGACAGACAGTGTTACTGCTGCCCAAGCATTGGTGGATGCAGATGTGTGGAGGAGAAAGGGTGGTTCGTTCAGTGGGCAGACTGCTTATCAAATGGCAATACATCAAAATACTAACCCAGGTAATTGTGATTTGCGATCTACTATTGTACAACAATTGTGACTTATATTCTTAAAACTTACCAATGTATGTTGTTACGCGTAGGGCAATGGTGGAGCATGTGAGAGAAATTGAGCACCTTCGCCCTCATTCACACGAGGCCCGCAACAAATTAGGATATAGTAAGCTCCACAAGCTTGTTTTCGTTTGTTACAACTCAAGACTTCGTCTTGAGCGGGTAAAACTCAGAGGAAGGAGATAAAATATGACCTCTCAGGCCAACTCTTATACCTTTCAATTGCAGGCAAGAGAAATCCAATGTTTGATTGGTTGAAGAATGGAAGGTACAGGCATATGTCAAATTATTCTAGTATAAATTCTAGCATATGTCAAACATGTATAAATTCTAGCATAGGTCATATGAAAATCTAATTTGCATGGTATGCTTGTCACTTTTGTTGTAGGTCAAACTCTACTCCAGTATTAGATGAGGACAACACTGATGCCGATAACCCACTGCCATCACCATTTGTCGTTAACCTAGAAGACCTAGGCACTATCCAGGCAAAGACCAAGGGCAAAAGTATAGGCGAGTAGGCTGAGGAGAATGTGGGACACACCCACATTGGTAAGAGAAAGACTCGCTTGCCTTTTCCTATGAAGCGTTTATCGAAGCAGGTAAAGGGGAAGAGGCTGCCCAGGAAAGATGATGAGGAAGAGGATAGTGATGCGAATGAGGAAGAGATTGCAAAAAGTCCCCCGTACGAAGAATCAAATGACAGTTCCTCCCCAGATGATGGGGAGGATGATGACGGGGGTGATGGCGATGGTGACGGTGACGACAGGGGTGATGGTGAGGGTGACGGTGATGACGGGGGTGATGGCGAGGGTGGTGGTGATGAGGGGGTGATGGTGAGGGTGGCGCTGATGACGGGGGTGATGGCGAGGGTGGTAACGAACCAAATTACCATTCTGTGAAAAATTCTACACACAAGATTCAGCTCCTATCTCGCAGAGAGCCACCAGGCCCAGGTCCTCTAAGTCTAGGAGGGGCAAGCATACAAATAAAGACAACCCACAAATACCAGGATAGCTCAAACTCTGTGAGTGGTACTTACACGGGTTATAATTTTTGTCCTCCCTCATATCCTCATCCAAATCCACATATGAGGATGGTATATGAATGGGAAATGCCAAATTACTATGCAACTCTCTATCAAAGTTGGCATGACAATGCTTAGATGACATGGCTCAATTGGGATGAATTTAAGGTAGACTTAATGAACAACCATGGGCTAATAGTCATGTCTAAAGAGGAGTACTCCATAGCATACCCTAATGTTGGATTTGGATTTGACCAACATTATTGATAGAACATAGAACGATAATATTATCTTCTCATTGCATAGTTACATCTATTTATTTGTAACATGCATGTGTGATTTTTTGTATGTCTCATTTGTAGGTGCCACTGCCGCATGAATCACCGAATGAGAAGGTTTGAACTTTGAACTTGCAATATGTGGCAAATTGAATTGATGATATGCTTGTTACTTTTGTTGTATGTCTCTATAATGTGTGGTAAATTGACATAATGGAGAAGGTTTGAACTTGCAATGTGTGCCAAATTGATGCAATGTCTCATTTTGAAGACCCGAGCTAGGCGGCTAGAGGGGGTGAGTAGACGCAACAAATTTTCGACGCTACCGTTTTCACCAAATCCCGAACAACTTAACAATTATGTGTACCCATAGCATGCATGACTAAGAGTCATGGAATTTGTGGGATTTTTTGCATCCACAATCCTGGTTATCAAGTGTCCAAAAGAGAGAAATCAATTCAAAGCTTGCTTTACAATAGATGATCAAGCCAAATGATCAAAGTGACTTTCAGAAAAGCGAAAGCAGATTTGTTCTCAGTTGGAGGAGATGGATGGTGGTTTTCTGGTGCTGTTCATTTTTTGGGAATTTTTGTCCCTATTCCATAATTAGTCATGAGAAACTGTGCCAAAAATCTCCTAAAAACTCTCTGTAGAACAAATATGAAAATTCAAACAACACAGACTGCTTTCTGGAAAGCAAAAGCAGATTTTTAAGAGTTTGTTTCTAGTTGGAGCAGAGAGATGATGGATTTCTGTTGCTCCAAAAATTGTGAAAATTTTTCTCCATATGCAATCATGAGTCGTGAAGCACTCCACCAAAAATCTCCTCAAGAATCAGTGCACAGAAAATATTAAAAATCAAACACCATGAGCTGTCAAGAACTTCGAACAGAAAGCTTGGGGCTTGGGTTTCACTTCATAGCTCCCAAATGGAGAAACCAGTGGGCTTCATGTTTTTACCACAGATGGGTATATGAGTCATCCATCTTTTTCAACTAGAATCATACCAAAAATATTTTTGTAGAGTTTTCTAAAAATATTTTACTAACTGTCGCACGGATGAAAGTTTCTGGACAGATTAGCAACAAGTCAAAAACTTAATTTCTTGCCTCTCATATGGTTGCAAAGTGTATATGAAATCATATTAGCAACCTCAAGGCATCATATACCACCAATAAATAGTAATAAATCATCCAAGTTCTTATGAAAACAAGAGCTACAAAAAAGAAAAAAAAAACAAGAAGAAGTAGAAGCAAATCAACATATGATATTCATGGAGAAAAATGATTTCGTTGTATAGAAGTTGGGGATTGCAAGCCACAATCCATGTGGTTACAAGCACTCTAAGTGCCACCCAAAACACTTCCAACTCACCCTCTCTATTTCTGAAATTTTCTGCTCTAAGGGGATGAGGAGGAGGTGCTCCTCTCCCCCTCTATTTATAGCACAAGGGTGAGATGCCCTACACCCTAGAGCCCATCTGCACCCTTCATTTGAGGATGAGTGGTGTACAACACACACTACAAGACACACTCCCGAGAGGGAATATTCTCCACATATTCCTATAGGAATTATCTTCACAGCTTCCTCTGTCATGACCCATGCACAGGTTCACGGTCAGAACCGACTTCACCACTGAGATTCTGGCGTCATGACCTCCAAATGCCTCAGATTCCTTTCCATGGCTAAACTTCTCGAGTACACCACCTCATGTGACTGTCAGGTCATCGAACCCGGTCGACTGCACGCCTCCGGACACACCAGCCTCCAGCTGTCCCCACGAAGCGTCAGCCACGTACCCGCCGATACTTGCATGACTAAGGTGAACACATACGAAACCAACACACCTTACCTCACCTACAAAGTTAGTTGATCACAAAATTTTCAACATCATAATCCCTTCGTGACATCACAATTAGGAAGCTCTAACACACCATGTGTCAGCTTAACAAATTCCACCGGACCATGTCCGATCAAACTATTACCTAGCCCAAGCTCAACACAATATTCCGATTCCAATTCCACGGCAATTTTCACAAATGTAACATTTAAAATTTTTCAAAACACTTAAAATTCCATCTTGTCACATATATTCATCATCATCCCAGAGTACCCTCCACATGCGTCTCAACACATTTGTATGTCCCTATAATTTTTCTATTTTTAAAATCGATTTTTCTATTTTTTCCTATTTTTCTCTAATTGTTCTATTTTTTGCTATGACTTCTCGGCTAGCCGAGAAAACCGACCGGTTAGCCGATCGAGCCGTTTTTTTTGTATTGAAATTTGAATTTGCCGATTTTTGCTCGAATTTTCCGGTTAACCGTGGTAAGAGCATCCCCATCTCACCCCTCAAAAAAGCCTCTACTTTAAATTTTTTCAAATTTCGCAGGAGGGAAGCTGCAGCCTGTGAGGAAGCAGAGCACCGTGTGGTTTAAAAATCAGATTACTGTAGCGATAGAGGCCCATTTGATGTCCCTACTGGGGATGCTCTAACCGTTCGATTAGCCGAGCCGAGCCTTCCTCGGTTTTTGGGCTCGATTCCGTTGTGTAATCACTGGCCCGTACCACCCCTCTCTCCACTCACGATGTCCCTCCGCACCACCCATCCTTGCGGTGTCCCTACCGCCTCTCACCTCATCGCCCACCTCGCGCCGCCCCTCTCCTTGCCGCCGCCACACCAACCACGCACCATGCCTAAGCACGACGAGTGCTACGAGGGCAATGGCGACCTCCTGGCTGGTGCCTTCGCGGGTTCTTCTCCGCTCCCAAATCCCGCCGACGGCCACCTAGACGCCCGTACTTAGGTGAGCCCCTTCGATCCCCTCCCAACGCCTCTCCCTTCCCAGTCCCCATCTCCAGCCGCCCCTCTCTCCCAGCCACCTCTGCTCTCTCCCCTTCCCCCGCCACCTCTTCTCCTCCATCACTGCCTCTCTTCTCCAATCTGAGGAGCGACGTCGCCGCTGTTGCACGCTGTTGTGCCCAGCCAGACGTAGGTCGCCCTATCCACCCAGCGCGCCCAGGGCCCAGGACGCCGCTGTCACCTACCCGTTTCCGTCTCCGCCAGCCAACCACGGACGTCAAGCTGCGGCTACTCCCTCTTCGCCCGGATCTGCGTGGCGACTCCGAGGCCGAGCTGCTGGGCCGCCGCGTCGAGGAACATCTCCGGATCGAGCGCGAGTTCAAGAAGCCGTGAGGATGAGCGAGTAGACCGCTGCCGCGCCGCCATCGCCTTCTGTTATTTCTGTGGCTTGCTTCGCTTCTTCCCCCTGTACTCGGCTGAGGTTGGAAATGGCGGAGGCGGAGGGGAAACCGAGGCTGTGCTCATGATATTGAACTAAAAAATTACATATATTATTCATATTGATTTCTATAGGAGGCTACCACATCAAATGCAGTATACGACATACGAGCGAAATAACGTATGCAAAATGACATGTCTGGCCACTAAGAATTTTTCATTTGGTTGGCTGTTCCATTTATTTTGGTAGCTAGATGATACCCATATTAATGAAGGCAAAATGTGTCTATTAATGTAACAACCCATTTTGGGGGCAAATTCAAAAACACAATTGAATTCAAATTTTGATTGAAAATTTGCTAACACGTGGACGCCACAGCCCCTCTCTCTCTACTGTTCTCTCTCTCTGCCCGGTGGGCCTGCCCGCCGTTCGACGCCGCCCGTGCTACCACCCTGCTCTGCTCGAGGTTGCGTCGCGCGCCGCACCAGCCATCATCACCGAACCGCGGCCATCGCATCGCCACGCCGCGCTGCCCCGCTCCTGTCACAACCGTCCCATCGCCGCGCCGCGACCTTCGGGCCAGAGATCACGCCCGACGCCTATAAAGCCCCGTGCCGCCCACCGCCCGAGCTTTCCCCGTTTCCCCCAATTTTTCACCGCGCCGGCGACGGAGAAGTCTCCGGCGATTTCGTGAGCCGTAGTTAAATTCTTTTCGCTTGGAGCATCCACACCTCATCCCTAATCCATCGCCGTGCTTGATTTCAAAGGATCTGGGTGGATGAGCCAAATCGATGGCGCCCCTGTTTCAGTTGACGATGGGATCCTTGCCGCCAGCCGTCTCCGCTCCATCTCATGCCCGCCTGTAAGCTCGGTGAGCACCAGCAAACCTCCCTTGCGCTCTCCTTCCACTTCCACGGCCTGTAGATCAGTAGCTTGGCTCGGCATCACCGGCGAGTGCTCGGCTCCGCCGCCACCGTCGCGCCGCCGCGTCTGGCCGTCCTCGGCCTCGTGCGAGCCTCGCCAGACCAGTACGAGCCGTAGATGTCGGCACGCTAACGCGCATGGCTAGAGCAAGGTCGTAGCGCCGCCGGGTTGTTTGCCTTCGCCACCGGGCACATTGTCGTCCCGGAGGAAGACGATGACGGAGTACTGTCCGATGCGCATTGCGATTCGTGTAGACCGTGAACGTGGAGTCGCTGACGCTCAGGCCCCACCTGTCGGGGAAAAACCATCGGGCGCGTGTTTAAACCTTACGCTTAGAGTCACTAACAGTGGGTCCTTGGCCCACCGGTTAGGTTAAGTGGTCGCGCCGATGTCGAACTGCCCGTGGTGTGGCGCCCAGCGATATCGCTTTTGGTTAAACCATGGCATTTGGAAGCGGTAGCCATGGAGCGCATGGGCGTGGTAAAGCGGCAATGGGCAGCCGTTCACGGCTCGGTCGAAAGGATTTTTATCCCTTTTCCAGCGATTTAATCATTTATTTAATCCAGAAATCGATTTAGGTTTATGTAAATAACTAAAGACTCACAAAAATTCTAGAAACTGTACACGCAGTGATGCAGGGGATTAATGCAAGGGCTGCTGGGGATGCTCTAATCACCTAATTACGATCACATTGTACGAAATCGTATTTTAGGGTATAATAAACTATTACACAGGGGTAATATTATCTATTAATGCACTCAGTCATGCATGGCATTTCATATGAAAGCTAGTATCGTTACTTGATCTTATAATATAGTGTCGAGGACAAAACCTAGGTCGCGCATGCATCATGTTTTCTGTTTGCATTAGTAAAGTATTATTGGTTTGATTGTATGTTTAGACATAGGCGATCCCGAAGGAAGGTTTGGGAACGCCGAGGAGGAACACCTGCCTGAACAAGGCGAGTTAACACTTACTCTTTAGATGTTTGTCCGTATTAGGGAGAGATTGCGACTTTCCCTAGTGCGGATTAACATCGCTAATAACATGATGCATTACCCAGTTTTCGGTTAACTATTTTATTTAAGTATTTAAATGCATGCTTAATTGAACTGCCTAGTTGTTAATCATGTAATATTTATACATGCATGCCCTTGAACTGTTTAGCCTTAATTACTGCCTTGATTGTCATTACTCTTGATAAGCCTATGATTAGTCTGGTAACCACTTTAACCCTACCTAATGGGTAAACCTTGCTTAGACTGGCTTAGTCTTAAACAAATCTTCTGGGTAAGCGCCACGGAACCGTGAACCGATATTCACTGATCATTCATTCTTCTCATTCAAAAATGATATGACATATGACAGTTAGGGCTATTAGCTGAATGTTGGGCTAATTGTGTTTGAGGGTAAGATTAGGTGGGATGTCGGTCTGGTCGGGATAGTCCAAATATGGTACGGTCGAGGACCGTGGAAGCAGAGATTTACCAGTGGGTTGCCCCTAGAGGACATCCAGATTGATGATTGAGGCACAGGGTGCTGGTCTTTGGGTTTAGCGAGGGCTTACCCGAGAGAGCGCTTGAGTAACACGCGTGAAGTGGGAGATCGCCGCCATCGAGGATGGTTCCAACACAACGCGTGGCCATCGCGCGGAGGCCCTCTGGGACCATTCTCGATAGGACAGGCATGGGTCATCACCGAGGGTGATAAAGGTCACACATCCCCAGGATGACGATCGGCTAGTGAGGGCTGGAAACCCCCTAGGCCGAGGCGAGGATGCCATGGCATGTGTGGTCCACAACAGGATTGCCAAATGCTGGTAGGATGGCGGAATTAGGAAATGTTGGGGGCAACCGGAGGAAAGTCAGGGGGAACGGATAAGCTGGTTTGGTGATCGGTTAGGTTGGTTTGTGTATTTGGTCAAGAGTTGGTCGAATGTGGGTTGGTTGGTATGGTAGGTTGATTAGTTGGGTTTGGGGTGTATTTATAAGATGATAAACCTCAGACTTATATAAACAAGACAAATTCTAATTGATGCTAGTTAGGAGGATTGCAAAGTCTTATAAATCTGGCTTTACGCAAATAAAATAACCTTTCCTCCAATAAAAGTTTTCTAAGCACTATTAGCATTAAGGGAATTGTTAACTAGCCAGCGTTTGGATGACGCTGACCTCGCCTTCTTACTTTCTTTAGACGAGGGAATCGAGGAAGACCCCTACGAGTGTCATGAAGACGATGGACAGGGCTTCGGTGGACCTGAAGAGTCTTAGGGTCACTCAGGTCGCGGCGGGACACTTAGCCGATAGGGATTCTTTTGGATACATATTTTGGGTGATAGCTGCAATACTCTGAGCATTGTTTTGTAATACTAAGGCGTGTATTGTCCGCCTTACTAAACTCGCCTAAGGGCGTAACTTGGTTTGTAATATTTAGGATTCCAATTTATTGATGTATGCTTGTATCGGCTATGTGATCTTCCGCACTAGTGTACCGATCCAGGGGCTAGTGCGTGGGATTATCGACCCGCAAGGTAAGTTAAATTTGAGGGTTGACAAAGCTGGTATCAGAGCGTGCGACTTTTGGACCCATTTGACTTAGAGGTCGAAATTAGGAAAAATTAAATATATGTTTCCCTTTTATGACAATTTTTATGCCTAAAACACCCTTTAGTACTCTGTCTATCTGTTCTAACAAAATTGTTGTCAAAATTTTTCTATAGATGGATCGTTGCCACCAGCACTCCTACGCCATCGAGATGTTGACCATGGCTACGAGGACCCACGTTACTGGAGCCAGTGGGTCCGGGGACTGCAGCAGCTGTGCCGGTCTCCCCTTCAGCGAGAGACCGATGTTCTTTTGAAGGGATGCTCGATCCCTTCCTCGTACTACCTACCTCATGCGGGTAGTCATATACTACGAGGGGGATGATGTGGAGGCACACAGCTACGACACGGAGACGCCGAGAGATCACCTGTTGGCGGCGATCAACGACGCTGCTATGGGGGCCACTACTAGACTTCAGAGGGAGTACAACGTTTATCTCGGGGGGGGGGGGGGGAGGGGGCTATGCACTGCCGACGACTATGCATATGAGGTCACTCCCTCGGTTAGGCCACACCTCTGTGCCGATCCCGCACCAATTGATCCGACTGGCGCGCCTTCACGATGGTACTACCCAGGTGGTCGATGGAGCGCTGGAGGAGAACGAGTTGTTGCGTTCGTCGCTCCTGGTGGCGGACAATGAGCTGAGGGTGGTGGGGAGACAGCTACACCACTATGATAGGAGCCTGGCCTTGGTGAGACGTCAGCGGGACGTGGCTAGGGCGGCATTTCACTTACTCCAGGAGGAGGAGGCACGACGGATGCTGGCCCAGCAGGACCAGCGGGACCCTTCGCTCTCACCTCCGGGGCTGGATTATCCGTCGTCGGAGCATGAGAACCCCCGCACTACGGTGCAAAAGAGAACACTGCCTCCCCGAGCCTTGGTAGGGATACCGCGCCATGGGCCGTCGTCCTCTGAGGCTCCCCAGGAGCAGCCGCCGATGGACGTGAACCCATGGAAGCGAAAGATTGGCTCCGAACGATCAAGCGGAAGCTAGCCTTGATCTGGTGCCCTGAAGAGGACATGGTGCTTTTCGCCACCCATCAATTGGACGGAGATGCCGCCGACTGGTGGGAAAACTACGTCACCGCTCGGCATGGCGACGACGGGGTGACGAGGGAGCAGCAGAAGAACCAGCTGAACAGGAGGTTCAACAAGGGCAAGGCGGTAACAAGTAAAAAGACATAGATGAGGATGGTCTGGGAGAGGACCTTTAGCCTATTGCGAACCACGCAAAGGACATCCCTTGGGACGAGTTCGAGACTGCTTTCCGATCCTTCTAAGTGCCCCGTGGGGCCATTCGCATGAAGGAGCAGGAGTTCCGCCAGCTGAAACAAGGGAACTCCTCGATCAACGACTGTGTCATCCGCTTCAATCAGCTAGCACGCTACGCCCTGGGTTTCGTCGAGGATGAAGTTGAGAAGATCGACAAGTTCTTGGAGGGTTTGCTCACCAGCCTACGCTCTCGCCTGATATTGCTATATTACCATGACTTCCAGCATATGGTAAACAAGGCCCTAATCCTGGAGAACGAGATGAAGGGCATGGAGGTCACTCGGAAGAGGAAGCTGGCTACTAGAGCCGGGTCAAGTTCAAGCCAAAGCAGGCCAAGTGCAACCAACTTCTCTCGCCCTGTGACGCAATACCAAAGGGTGCAACCTCCATACCGTCCGACACCGACATATCAAAACCTCGGAAACTGAGGTTACCATACCATCGGGAGGCCATCTGCTCCTCCCGAGCCTACAACCAGTTGCTTATCTGGCCAGAATTGCTAGAGCACCTTTACGTGTCTGGCGGGGCACTTTCTTGCACACTTACGAGAAGAGGAGGGCTCCGGCGTCTTTCAACATGGTAAACACCCGGGCCAGAGGACCAGCACCACCTGGAAGAGCAATGGGACAAAGTTCAGTTGCTGGATCAGTCACCAATGCTGGCCGCGGAAGACTCAACCAAGTCACCGTGAAGGGAGCCGAGGAAGCATCGGGCTTGCTGATGGGTACGTTCGCGTTACTCAACAACCCAGTGCTAGTACTTTTTGATTCCGGAGCATCGCATTCATTCATTGTACAACATTATGTGGATAAGTATGGGCTACAGACCTTCCCACTAAAGAAGGCTCTGGTAATAAAGTCTCCGGGAGGTATGCTGACCGCCACCATGGCGTGTCTGTATGTAGAAATAAGGCAGGAAGATAATAGTTTCCACTTTGACTTTATGGTCATACCCTGTCAAGGGGTTGATGTGATCATCGGGATGGACTGGCTCCAACGCTATCAGGGAGTTATAGACTGTGCCCATAGGGAGATCAAACTGCTTCGGAATGGATGTTACAAGACCATTTGGAAGTTGGACGCCCCTTTTAGATGGGGCCGAGCAATCTGGTTCCTTAAGGAGGACGATCCTGCGTCAGTGACCATGGTAAAGGAGTATCTGGACGTCTTGCCTGAAGAACTACCAGGTTTACCACCGGATCGTGGTATTGCATTTCCCATTGACCTTATCCTTGGAACTGCCCCAATATATAAGCCCTACTACAAGATGAACCCAGTGGAGCTGGCCTAACTGAAGAAATAGCTGGACGAGATGCAGAGTCAACGATTGATTCGCCCCAGTTCCTTACCATGGGGTTCTCCAGCCATGTTCGTGGACAAGAAGGATAAGACACGGAGGATGGTGATAGACTATCGAGCCCTTAATGCCGTTACCATCAAGAATAAGTACCCTCTTCCCCGGATCGATGATCTGTTTGACCAATTGAGAGGTGCCAAATGCTTCTCAAAAATCGATCTTCGGTCGGGATATCACCAAGTCCGAGTTAGAGAGACAAACATACCCAAGACAGCCTTCACCACCAGATACGGATTGTGCGAGTATCTAGTGATGTCATTTGGTCTTACCAACGCCCCAGCACATTTTATGAATATGATGAACAAGATTCTATGGAGCTCCTGGATCACTTCGTAGTGGTTTTCATTGATGACACCCTTATATACTCCAAGGATGATGGAGAACACAAGGAACATATACGGCTGGTCCTGGAGAAGCTCAGAGAACATCAACTCTATGCCAAGTTTAGCAAGCGTGAGTTTTGGATAGATGACGTTAGTTTCTTGGGGCACATTGTATCCGCAAATGGAATCAAGGTGGATCCGGCTAAGGTGGCTACGGTGATGGAGTGAGTAGCTCCTACGACTGTCACCGAAGTAAGGAGTTTCCTCGGAATGGCTAGATCCTATCGGCGTTTCGTCGAGAATTTCTCGAAAAAGGCCCGACCAACACATCTCTTGAAGAAGGACAAGAAGTTCAAATGGACAGATGCCTGTGAGAAAAGTTTTCAGGTGCTAAAGCAAAGACTCACCACTACTCCAGTATTAGTGACACTGGACACTAGCAAGAAGTTTGAGGTATATTGCAACGCCTCCAAATATGGTCTAGGGTGTGTCTTGATGCAAGAAGGAAGGGTGGTGGCCTACACATCACGTCAGCTGAGGAAGCAATATATCAACTACCCCACCCTTGACCTGGAGCTGGCAGCAGTTGTGCCTGTGGAGACACTATTTGGTAGGTAGGCCTTGCGACAAATTCACCGACCACAAGAGCCTGAAATATGTTTTCACCCAGAGCACCCTCAACATGAGGCAAAGGCGGTGGCTAGAGCTGATCAACAACTATGACATGAATATTCAGTACCACCCCAGGAAGGCCAATGTCATAGCCGACGCTCTTAGCCACAAGTCCCAATGCAATCACATGGAGATCAACTCAGTTCCATAGTAATTAATTGAGGATTTGAGTCGACTTAGAGTCGAAGTGGTTAACCAAGGGTACCTGGAGCCGAAGTGGTTAACCAAGGGTACCTTGCCGCGTTGGAAGTTAACCCGGATCTGCTCGATCAAATCAAGGAGAAGCAAAGGGATCATCCTAGCACCCAAAGGATCGAGAGACTCATCGCCAAGGACAAGGGCTACAAGGTTTCCAAGGATGACCAAGGAGTGATGTGGTTAGGGAAACGGATTTTCATTCCATAGGACTCGACTCTGAGAGATCTGATTCTGTCCGAGTCACATAATTCTCCCTACACCCTACACCCGGGAAGCACCAAAATGTACCAAGACATGAAACTAAGGTTCTGGTGGCCGAGGATGAAAAGGGACATAGCGGAATATGTGGCGAAATGCCACATATGCCAACAAGTCAAGGCCGAACATCAGCGACCAGCTGGTCTACTCCAACCTCTCAAAGTTCCGGAATGGAAGTGGGAAAAAAACTGCTATGGATTTCGTACTTGGACTCACTGTTCTAAAAATCGGTATTACTCGGCGAGTACTCGCCGAATACTCGCTACTCGCCGCTCCACTTAGTCGAGAAGGGCCAACTCGGTTGATTACTCGGTCAGACCGAGTAATTGGTCAAAAACCGAGTAAAAACCGAGTAACGGCCGAGTAAAAACCGAGTAAAAACTTTGAGTACTTGTTGGTTGTGATTTGCGAACATTTTATGATGTTTTAGTGTATTACCTATCATGTATTCATGTAATCATGTCATATGTTGCGAACTTGCGAGTTGCGATATGTCATATGTTGCGAACTTGTGAGTTGCGATATGTCGTAAATCGTAACGTGCACTCTACTTTGTGTTAATAGTTCATACATGTAGATTTACAAATATCATTAAGTCATATGAAAGAAGATATGCCATCATTACGCCGATATATGTCTACTAATCCTATATTAATTTTTCGAGTAATTGGTACCGAGTAATTTCCGAGTACTCCCGAGTAATCCGAGTACTCGCTACTCGGTACCTCACCGAGTCAGTACCGAGTAGCGAGTTCTTGAACCTTGCTCGGACTACCCAAGACCAAAGTGGGATTTGATTCAATTTGGGTTATCGTGGACCGCTTAACCAAGGTCGCGCATTTCATACCTGTGAAAATGACCTACAAGGGAGAAAAGCTGGCTGGACTATATATGGCTAGAATAGTGAGTCTACACGGAGTTCCCAAGCGAATTGTGTCAGACAGAGGGACACAGTTCACCTCCTAGTTTTGGGAAAAATTACACGGTGCTTTAGGGACCAACCTGTCCTTTAACACCGCCTTCCACCCCCAGACTGATGGACAAACCGAACGAGTTAACCAAATTTTGGAGGATATGCTAAGAGCTTGTGCCCTGGAGTTCTCCGCAAACTGGGAAAAGTGGTTGCCCTATGCGGAATTTGCTTATAACAACAGTTTCCAGACCAGTCTAAAGATGTCACCTTTCGAAGCTTTATATGGACGCAAGTGTAGAACCCCTCTCCATTGGTCCGAGATGGGAGAAAATCAGGTTTTCGGCTCAGAAACCCTTAAGGACGCTGAGGATAAGGTCCGAATTATAAGGGAAAGGTTGCTGGCCGCCCAATCAAGACAGAAAAGCTACGTGGACAATCGACGAAGAGACCTGTCTTTCCAAGTGGGAGATTCGGTTTACCTCGAGGTAACGCCATGGAAAGGAAACCAGAGGTTCCATCAGAAAGGAAAACTGGCACCATGCTATGTGGGACCATATCCTATTAGGCTATCACTGCTAAAAGAGGACAAGTTGCCTACTAGTTGGACCTACCGGTAGAACTGGGGGACGTCCACAATGTCTTCCATGTTTCTCAGGTTAAGAATGCCTTTAGGTCCCGAAAATGAGTTGGTTGAACTTCCAGAGCGGACCATGGACGGAAATCTCACTTATGAGGTACGACCGGTTCGAATCATGGATGGAAATCTCACTTATGAGAAGCAGATGAGGAACAAGGTCATCAAGATATGCAAGGTTCAGTGGAGCAATCAAACTGACAACCAGTCTACCTGGGAACCCGAGGAGCTGCTTCGGCAGAACTACCCCGATCAGTTCTCCGATTAGGTATGCAATCTCGAGGTCGAGATTTTCTTTTAGGGGGGAGGGATTTATAACGGCCCATTTTGGGGCAAATTCAAAAACACAATTGAATTCAAATTTTGATTCAAAATTCGCTTTTCCTCTCTTCCTCTCTGTCTCTCTCTGCTCGGTGGGCCTGCCCGCTTTTCGGCGCCGCTTGCCGTCTTTGCCCTACTCTGCTACGCTACCGCTCGGGGCAGCGTCGCCTTGCAAGCCATCATCATCATTGCGCATGCCGTCGCATCACCTTGCCTCGCCTTCTCCTTCGCGCTCTGGCCGGCCGTGAAATCGTCC
The DNA here is from genome assembly GCA_036346415.1 of Raddia guianensis. NCBI lineage: Eukaryota > Viridiplantae > Streptophyta > Magnoliopsida > Poales > Poaceae > Raddia > Raddia guianensis. The sequence goes on along the minus strand of CM070535.1, from coordinate 49,872,198 downwards.
CATCGCCACGCCATGCCCTGCCTCGCACCGCTAGGCATGCCTTCGGGCCAGAGATCACGCCCGGCGCCTATAAAGCCCCGTGCCGCCCGCCGGCCCAAGCTTTCCCCATTTCCCCCAATTTTCCACCGCGCCGGTGCCGGAGAAGTCCCCGGCGATTTCGTGAGCCGTAGTTCAATTCTTTTCGCCCGGAGCATCCACGCCTTATCGCTAATCCATCGCCGTGCTTGATTTCAGAGGATCTGGGTGGAGGAGCCAAATTGACAGCGCTCCTGTTTCGGTCGCCACCAGCCATCTCCGCTCCATCCCGTGCCCGCCCGTAAGCTCGGTGAGCACTAGCAAACCTCCCTTGCGCTCTCCTTCCACTTCCAGGGCCTGTAGATTGGTAGCTTGGCTCGGCATCACCGGCGAGCCCTCGGCTCTGCCGCCACCATTGCGCCTCCGCGTTCGGCCGTCCCCGGCGCGAGCCTCGCTGGACCCTTAGGAGCCGTAGATGTCGGCATGATAACGCGCATGGCCGGAGTCACTGACAGTGGGCCCTTGGCCTACTGGTCAAGTTATGTGGTCACGCCCCGTGTGCGGCGCCTACCCAATGGCATGGCGCCCGCGAAATCGCTTTCGTACAGAAAGCGCCACGTGGTGGCGGCGGCTTGGTGCATGGGCCGTGGGCAGCTGGCGGGCAGCCGTTCACCGGCTCGGCCCGAAGGATGAAACAACCCAACTAATATACCCTTATTGTCAGCGGTGATTACCTAAATAAAAATAGCTTAACTGCACTGTTATAACTCTTGATGGCACATCCATCTGTTAGTAACCTCTTAACATAAATTTTTCTCATGGAACCAAAAGGACGTATGCAGGCAACTATATTATCCATTAGCTCATGCATTAATTTGTCAGTAAAATAACTAGGTTCAATAAAAATAATGATAACAAAGAAAAATATTATTAACTCAAGATATGTAATTTTAGTCTTATTGCATTGCTCTTCGTCACTATAATTTATATTTATCCATCCCTTCTAGAGTCAATACTTAGGTTATCAATTTTGGAAGATACACAGAAGCCACGCGTCATTCTTTTTAGCAGATAGCACACACACCTGGCACTAGTCTCCCCTATAATAAAAATATCCACTACTCGAGAGATCAGCACAGGAGTATTCTTCAGCTTCTTCCCCAAAACCAAACCTAGCTACTCTCCCCAAACCCATCCATCGCCACCAGCAGCCGGAGGTGCCCTTCGATGGGATGTTGAAGGAGCTGGAGGCCGCCGTGCTTAGGTGGAGAAGGTCAGGACCAGGAGCTTGGGCGCACGCAGGAGGAGCAGGTCACACAGCGCTGCATCTCTGGGGATTTGGGAGCATTTAGCTACAACACACATAACCGGAGTTTTCCCCAAATTCAGGTTCACCTACACTTGATTTTCTCCCAAATCTAGCATTCTATGTATCTTCAGCATCCATATTTAGATTTATGCTTACATCAAATCTTTGCATTCTTAACTTCAAACCAAATCTGGTTATGCACCCATTCTTTTCCACAAAAATTTGTCATCTCTCACCTGGAAATCATGAAAACCAACCAAGAAAATCACTAGATTGAAGACCAATTAGCAGATAGGTGAGGGGAAATAGGATTTTAGAACCTTTTGACAAAGGGAGGAGGTGTAGGTAGCTGTCCAGCATCTATCGCTGCTGCTTGCTGCTCTCCGTTGCTGCCGATGGCCGCCTGTAGTTGCTGCTGCTTGCTGCTGCTAGCTATAAGCCGTCGCTGCTGCTACGTGCTACTGCACTTGCTGCAGCTTGTTGCTGCGTGCTGCTGCTGCTTGTTACTAATAGCTGCTGCTGCTAGCTAAGTGCAGCATAGCTGCTTCTAGTTTCTGTCCAGCACAAGGAAGAAAAGGAAAAAGCTAGAACTAGTTATGCTGTGGCTGTGCAATAGATTAAATAAGAAGAAAAGAGGGTTTTAAATAGTGAGCACTAGGAAGAAATAAGCCTAAATGTAGAGCTTTGCATCGAAATGAAATAACTCTTTAGCAGAGCACTAAAATAATTTAGTTTCTCTAGAATGTAGGATTTATTTAAAAACCATCTGATAAATCATTAGTGAGCGGTGGGAGTAATAATTAAATTTCACTTATGATGTATATATTAAGTTGTAGGTAAACTTTAGCAATTTGTGCAATTTCAGGAAACGTGTTAAATCAAGCGGAGGTTTATTCTCGAGAGAGTGAAGAGGCAGCTGAGTTTTATTATCCATATCAAGACAAGTTACTTTTGATCATGTTGATTGTAATATCTTAGTTATACAATTATTTTGGAAATATTGTCACCTCTAGTAGCTGCATTCAAATATTGTTTTTATAAATAAATGTGGATTGTTGAGATGAGAGTAGTGAGTTCCATCCAGGGTGATGGGATCACTTAAAGCTAGAGGTGTGATGGCGAGGCCATGCACTGGTAATAGTATATATGGTAATTAGTCTATTATTTGAGCATTCAGCCGTATCGAACATATCGACCATGGTTTTACGAGATAATCAGAGAAGGTTAATCTAAAAGGGTGTACATTCTCCACATTGCCTATTTTAGATAACTAAGAGGGAAGGTGTGGCAAATTTGCACATGTTTCCACCCATCTGAAAGGCATCGATTGATGACCAACCTAGGACGATATATTACGTCAGCGATGTTTGTTGCCAATGGCAAGGGCATCAACGGTGAGTTCAAAAGTTGGCTGGATGGTTGGAATCCGCCACAGCTTTTAACCTACTGGGTTGGAGACGTACATACTAATTAGATATAAACGCTCTGAGCTTCAATATAATTGGAGCGGCTATGGGTAAAGTGGTATGTACCTGCGTAGGGTTAAATCATGATGTCATGCCAGTCTCTTGGAGTGAGGACTATGGGATTTATATCCATTCTCATACTCGAGTGATAGTAGTATTTCAAATTTAAAAAGAATCAATTCTTTCAAATAAATTATTTTCCTAAGTGTCGGTTGACATTGAAATCTTGGAAAGGCCACAGAATGAGTCATCTTGCATATTTGCTATCTATACTTGCTGAATACTGTGTATTCATTCTTGTATTTATACCCTTGTTAGATCCTAGTTGTGGAGAGGAATTTGGTGACTACGTCGCAGCTGCGAGGGCTGAGGGTTACTCAGAGGGGAAGGAGGACCCCGAGGGTTACTACGTATACGAGAATAGCGAGTAGGCGACGTTCATGTAGGCAACGTTATAATAACGGGTATTTTAGTTATCTGCTAGCTTGTTTACTCCTATTATACAGCTATGGTGTTGGGCTTACTTTGAAACTATGAGTTGTACCCTAATGTTGACTGTTAGTTTATAATAACTGTTTACAGCCCTGCGTGGTTGCTGTATGCAATAAAATGTGTGTCAGCCTCTAATGGTTGTTCTACTGTAACACTCTGTTTTGATGTATATTCCAAATGTCATCCTGCTTGGTTGATTGTTGGAGTAATACGTCTAGATCAGCATGATTATCATGAATTAATAGTCTTGCTAGACTATTAGCTTGTGATAAATATGCGGGTCGCCACAGGTGGTATCAGAGCAATGGTTATGAGAGCCACGCATATAAACCAGGGCTGAATAAGTTTAGAAAAACATTCTTTTAGTTATATTGCCTCATAAAATAAGTAGTAAACCTTATCATAGTTCATTTAATTTATTTGCATATGATCTATTAATTTCAGCATTGTATTTTTTTTAAATTTGACTAACCCGTCGGGGGTACTAATTAGAGTATATTATTGCAGGATGTCACGCAGTAGGATACCGCCTGAAATGGTGCATGGAGCTCATACTTTAATATTATGGCAAATAATGCATTCATTGGGAGCAGCTGGATCTGAGTACTTACATGGCATATTTGTTGATAGGGCTATACCTAGAGTAGGGGCAATAATAAGAGGCATTTCCAGTAACTTGGCATATTACAGTGAGTACCCAGTGCTGTACTACTCTGGGGATATCAATATGTACATCTAGGATGCTGCTAGGGAAGCTATCTATAAGAAATACCGTCTTTAAGAACTTTCCTGCCTACACTCCAGGGTTTGAGAATAGGGTTAGGTATTTAGGGTTTGATGATGCTAATGCTGGAGATATCTATACATCTGCTTCAAGTGAAGTGATGTGTGGTTCTCTTATTATGGCGGATACTTTTTAAAATAGTCGCAGGAATACCCCTTAGCTAGCTGGTTGGTATCTAAATAATATAGGTATTAGAATTATCTTTCTCCCTCGTTCCCTGTGGATTCGATACCTTGAAATACTCCTAGGTGAAAACTACAAGCGATATCCGTAAAACTATGAATTAATTTCTAGGCGTAAAATTGCCAACAAGTTTTACGGCGCCGATTGGGGAGGGAGCGTGCGATGAAGATAATTCAAAAAAAAATATTTCGAATCATAAAAAAATATCTTTATTATTTATACCAGCCTAATTAGCGGGTTTATCCCTACTTTGTCTTGTTTGGAGAAACTAGCAGAGCTGTACATGACCGGATTTGACCTTTTGAAAAACTTCCACCAAAACTTTTCGGAAAACTTCCCCTAAAACCTTGCGACCCTCATAAGCAATCCTTTCCTCTCTACCAACACACCATCGTCGTCATTTGAGATGGTACATTGAAAAAACCATCTTCGGTTCTCGTACGTCTAGCACAACCGTCCCACTGGTACGAAACCAATGTGGGTCTTGGGAGGCTTTGAATTGAAACCGGCTCTTGTCGACGTGGATGCCAATTCCATCAACAACGGATTTCGTCCACGATCGAGCTACATGCTAGGAAGGAACTCCAAACCCAACTTCTCATTCGCCCACCATCGAATGGGCAGTAGTGCTAAAAAGAAGCATGCCACCCCAACGAGGTCGACAAAGATAAGGAAGTGTTTGAAGTGGAACCTCATGTTGAGCCGCGAAGAGCGAAGGAGAAGACGCGAGTACTATAACTAGTCCCGCCAAGTTCATGGATACATAAACCGCCAATTCCATAACATCAACACCAACCAAGCTGCAGGCGTCCGATTCGGTAAGTTTGTCGAGGTAATAAAGAAATTAAATGTCAACATTCCATTGCTAGATGCGCTGCAGGTACCCACATGCGCAAGATACCTCAACAACAAGCACCCGTTGCCGATGGCGAAGGTCATTAAGTTGACCAAGCAATGTAGTGTTGCGATATTGAACATCTTCCCGAAGGATCACAGAAGTCTTGGTTATCCAACCATCTCATGCTCCATTGATGCACTACACTTTGAAAGTGTTTTGTGCGACCTGGGAGCACGCGTCAGCATTATGTCCAAGGTAATTTATGACAAATTGAAATTTGTACCTTGTCTCCTACTGTCATAACCCTGCAGCTTGCGGATGGATCAATCCGTCGTCCTGTCGGAGTTGCTAAGGATATACCAGTGAAAACCTGAAAATTCATAGTGCCCGTGGACTTTGTGGTACTTGACATGGAGATGGACGCCAAGATGTCTCTCATCCTTGGGAGACCATTCTTGGGCGCGACAAATGCGGCCATTAACTTTGGTGCAGGATGGGTTCGACTCAACATCATTTGGCCGAGAAGAAATCTTCAACTTCAAGCCAAAAGTTGGGCAACTCTCAAAAGTACGCACATTTTATGGTGAACACATCAAAAGCTGTGCGGAGGAAGCGGAGGCTACACAAAACCTCGGTGGGTAGCGACTACAACCATGTGAAACCTCTCCAACCATCGGACGAGCCTTCACAGCGTCCATGTTGGATGGAGGGTAAGGAGGCGAATATCCCGAACCAAGGGCGGAAGCAACTGCGGTCGAAAATTGAGCCCTTGATCGAAGGTCAGCGCCAAGGGAAAATCTCGAAAAAAAACAAATGTGGCGTGATAAGAAACTCCAACCTACCGCGACATCATCTTCGATCGCGGAAATTTTTCAAGTAAAATAAGGTATGGAGACGGTCCGACTCGAGGACCATGAAAAATTCGAGTCCTCGTCGGGAGGTAAGTAGGAACCTATCCCTGCATTCATATTTAATTCTTGCATTTCCACTGCATATTTGAATTTTTCCTCATTGCATCCACCTTGCTTTTTTTAAAAAAAATTTACCAATCACTTCCATCTCATCCACTACTTTACTTGCTAGATTAGGCTTTTAGCCAATCAAAGTATAGTAGATAGTGACAATTTTTTTTTACAACATGAGCATTCACCCCATTGCATTGCATCATTGCTAAATGACATTGTGACTTAAGCAAATAATTTTTGTGGAGGCAATGCAATAGGCCCCGCAAGGACCACTGATTTCGCTAATTGTTGGACCTAACCTTTGATCTTCACTCTATATATCCTTTGGGTATTTGTGGTCTAACCCATTTTGCAGAAATGACGTGGAATGGTAAGTTTGGCAAAACACTGTCCAAGTGTGCCAAGGGCATTCGTAAGAGGTTCAGCTTGTCCACCTCGAAACGGACTCACACTCCGACCGAGGCCTTGGACAAACAGCTCATGGTTGGAAGAACTTCGGGAAAAGGTGTGTGTCTTCTAATCCTTAAATTTCTAAGTACTCTGCACATAATTGAAACTACATACTTGTTTAGATTTTTCAATGAAATGCTTGAATGCTCGTTGCAAAGATCTAACTAGAAATCTTGGTTTTTCCATGGGTTGTAGAGTCACACATGATAGGCTAAAGACTTTAACCATGATGATTTCTGGGTATTGTTTTTGGCAAGGCACACACAATTGCAACCACATGAATGAAACACATGATTCTACTTTTAGATTCATGCATGACCAGCTGCTGTGGTGATTAAGTCTGGACATGATTTGCGTTCTATGCAATCGACTTTAATACCTGTATGCTAAAAAGAAACTTACGAATCCAAAAGCAAACATGGTATTGCACTAGCTAGAAATGAGAAGCATGTTGGATGACATAGACTGAACTTGTTTTGTCACCCGCGTTGTGGAAAGTTTGGGGATTCTAGAAAGTGTTAGACTGACCTTCTTGGAAACACCAAAGGGCAAGTCTTGAGGGTAGATAAGTACAACCCTACTTCATATGATTTTCGGGAACCATGACCAAGGTTCGCTTGCCTAATCCAAGGCTCAACCTTTGTTTCACTCGAAATCTGACCCTTAACTTAAAGGCCATGGAAACCCTAGACTTAGCATCTCTGGGCCTATGACATATAGTCATGCTCGTCGCTAGCAAGCCAAGCACAATTGCGAGCAGCACGCTCAACCCAAGCACACCAAGCCTTGATGAGAGACGCCTCACCACCTCATCAATCGAGGATGGGGCACCCACGATCAAGAGACTGGGAGCTTGTGGCATCACGAAGCCGGAAGGTCTCAATTTTCACAAAACCAAAGTCCGTTGTAGGATGGGAAGGGCCATCATTGGCTTGTTACCCTTCCTATTTTGCGCCTTTTGCACGAGACCTCCACGTTGTAAGAGAGATAGTGGGAACACTAGGTGTTGACATGGCGGCGTTAAATCGAGCAGCTTGGCGTCACACTAAGCGACACTAGGCGATGGCCAAAAACCTTGAGCCAACAATGACCCTTTGACGGCTGGTTCCGGCACATGGTTGGACCATTGACTCCATAAGGTACGCCTTGTCCTCTCTCCCATTTACTTCGCTATTGCCATTGTTGTTGCTGCCCATTATTGCTGCTGCTAGATCATTGCCAGATTATCCAGGCTGCCTTACATTTTGCTCTACCTTACCCTTTCATGTTTCACCTTTGCCCTGCCATGAAATTAGAGTTTGTTTAGTTGCATTTGTCATTTGCATGTTAAAAAAAAATTCATAAAAATTTGCAAAAGAATAAAAAGACCAAAAATATTTCCCTTTGAATAAAGGCATAACTATTGATTTTTACCCAAGGTAATGATGAAAAATTATTCTATCCTATTATCTAAACACTAGGTTTATAATTTAGTACTCTTATTTAGTTTAACATTTATTGGTATGAGGAGTAATTCTGCCAAGTCTTTACCTAGTAGATGTTGACATTTTGCTCCAAGTCTAAGTTGTTGTGAGATATGATATGACTATGATTAGAGCTTAGTTGCTCATACCTCTAGTAGGAAAAAGTCTCAAAAGAAAATATTTTATATATTTTATGATATGTTCCTCATTGGGATTTTCTTCCCACCAAAGCCAAAAGTACTCAAAAGATTAAAACCAACATTTTAGCCACTTATGGTTGTGTTGAGTTTTGTCAAAACTTATAACCTTAAGGAGTAGTGACTCTTCAAAGCCGGTCATTTCCTTTCGCGTACCCTTTTGATGGCTAGCCTTTTTCATATCTGGCTATGCTAGATTCCACATCGAAATAAAGCATCCATTCCGCCAGGTATTCCCCCACCAATCAAAATGAGCCAAGTTTTTCAATGTGTCCACTATATACCAACCTATACAGTCTAACAAATTAAAGACTTCAAAGTTATCTTGAGTCATCCCTCGACCTTTTGAAAATTGAGAGGCTAAAAAAGAAAAAAAAGGAAAAAAAGGGAATGAGAAAAAAAAAAGAGTGAGAGGAGATATTCATGATCTCCTCGAAAAAAAAGAGAGAAATGAAAAGAGGAGATATTCATGATCTCCTAGAAAAAAAAAGGCTCTCTAAAAAAAATTTCATAAAAAGGATTTGCTCAAAATAAAGAAGTTGTATAGACTGTTTCCATAAACACAAGATCCCATGTGATGGACTAATTAGTACCTCACATCCTTGCACTTGTGTTTCTTCATTCCTTTAGCGTGAGTCCATTCTCTCCCTCACCCCTGGAAATCATTTCTCTAATGACCGGAATGCGAAGTGACACCATCTTCATTAGGTCCAATTTTTGACTTAACAAAATTATGCAGCCTAAGTAGGAATCCCTACCTCGAGCTCCACATAAGCCTTTAGAATATAGGGATAAGAATTGGCCTAAGGCCTTGGTGAGGATTGAATAAATACCACTTGAGCGATTTGAGAGTACCAATAGAGGAACTAAAATTTTCAAAGAAAACGTTTTCTCAGACCATCCTGAAAAAGGGTAAGGTAACAACGCTCTATCTTGGTTGTTCTATCTTTCAACCACCTAAGATAAGGTGGTATTTTGGAAGCCCTACAGGTATAAGTACAAGGTGGGGATACGCTTGTACGAGGTTATGTTAACAAATAATAAGGAGTATTATCTTGTGCACTTGATGTTTATTGATTAATGATATTGATGCAATCCTGATCCATCGGGTTCGATATTGATTTTTTGCTCGAGGACGAGCAAAAGTTCAAGTTGAGGGGTGTGTTGACGGTCCTTATTTGTAATATTTTGTATACTTTCGACCGTCAACATATCTATAAAATAAAGGAATTCATACTATATTGAGACTAACATTAATGAGTTCCACAAGTTTTGGTGTAGTCTCATGTTTTGCAGGCGTGCACAAGAAACGACGATTTATCGGCCGTATGCAAATTAGACGAAAGATGGAGTTTAAAATAAACATATTTTAAAAATTCATCAAATAACAAAATGGACTGCACCATGATGAAGAGCTCGTCGAGACGATCGAAATACATATATTATTTGCTATATTTGGAGCTCGGATGAGGGAGAAATGGGCTCCAGAAGAGGACGAGCCTGACCGGACTAGACCAGGTCGGCCAACCCAAGCCAGGTCGGCCGGCCCATTCTTTTGGCCAATTTGCGTCGGTTTTTCTTCCACACGCCAAGGAACACACCTAGAGGCCATCACAACCATCCATGCAAGTCGGTTTCATCCAGAAGGTAGAGTAATCCTCAAGTTAAGCATAGGATTCTAAAGGAACTCAATGCTACCGGTCTCCAACTGCCAAACCGACTTGAGAAAGTAATCTAGACCGTCTATGGAGCATCTACACCAAATTGAAGGGCCATATGATGAAAAAGGCGGGCCGGCCGACCCACCTAAGCCGGCCGACCCACCCCCGGGCTCGCCTTGAATTCTCCTTTGGAGGGGGGTTGTGTGACACTTGTCCCATGCCGTGGCACTCCCCATTGGCTCGGGAACACTATAAAAGGACCCCCTCACCTCACTTTCACCACACACCACCACACTTCACTTCATCCACTTCATTTAGAGTTGTTCTTTAGTTAGAGTAGATTAGTTGGGAGTTAGAGTCGAGTCGAGCTGAAGCCTCGGAGTTCCGAAAGTGTCTTCGGGAATTTGGGTAATGCTCTTGTATCCTTTCCTGTTTACCAAAAGTATTCGGTAAGACTACTTCATTCATTTTATATTGTGTTGAGCTTTATTTGAGATTGAGCATATCTACTATATGAGTTGTGTGGATTAGCCTTACCGGTAGCTTGTATTCGTCTGGAATCAGTTTAGGTTCTCACTCGTATACTTAGAGAGCTAGGTATTAAACCTAGATCATCTTCTTAGGATCCGAGGAAGGTTGATTAGAAATAATAGTAGACGTGGTGTCTGAGACTAGGACTAACTCGATTTACACCCGGGCCCACGTATATGTGGTAGGTGGTAGGTGGTGACAGGCTGACAGCCCTATCCATCCGTAGATATTAATTATCTCGTGCGTAACCCACAGCGTCCGGCTTTGGACCAGTAGAGCCAAATCGGAACGATCATAACCATTCGGAATTCCAATTCTGGATAGCGGGTGGTAGTGAGTGTCCGAGCTCCGACGACGAATGTTAAGTGAACCACTGATCGTTATTGCCCAAGTTCTCTCAATAAACTGAATCACACGGCATTTACGAACTTATTAAACTCGTCTCGTTGTCCTTCCAACTGTCTGCCTAATTATTGTAGCACTCTGCTTAGTGTGTGTGTGTATGTGTGTGTGTGTGTGTGTCACCTGTCTATTTATCGTATCGTATTTACCCCTTAGCTAGTTGGTTGGTATCTAAATAATATAGGTATTAGATTTATCTTTCTCCCTCGTTCCTTGTGGATTCGATACCTTGGAATACTGCTAGGTGAAAACTACAAGCGATATCCGTCCGCTTGCGGATTAATTTCTAAGAGCGTAAGAATTGCCAACAGTCATGCATGGCATTTCATATGAAAGCTAGTATCGTTACCTGATCTTATAATATAGTGTCGAGGACAAAACCTAGGTCGCGCATGCATCATGTTTTCTGTTTGCGTTAGTAAAGTATTATTGGTTTGATTGTATGTTTAGACATAGGCGATCCCGAAGGAAGGTTTGGAGACGCCGAGGTTCCGATTATATTGTAAGTATAAACTTGTAGGTTCTAATAGGAATTTAAATAATAACTATATGCAAAGATTATCAAATGAGAGTGTTGGTTTTGCTTATAATAGTGTATGCAATTATTTATAGATTTAAAATTCTATATTATTTTACCAAAGTTTCTCTTTATAAAAGATTTAATACATTATCAGATACTATCTCCAAATACTCCATTCCTTAACACATCATCTGTAAGATCAAGCCTCCCATGGGCTAATTGATTTTGGTAATTGATGGCAAATAGGCCGTACAGCCGGAACGCTAAGGATAAGGACATCTGTTTTTATAGTTCTTCTATTTTCCTTGTGTAAATCTTTTGGCTAGACTACATCTCTCTGGTTGCGAGGTCCCACCTGAGCCTGAGTCCGAAAATCATTGTGGGTCCCATGGGGTTCAGAGAGGTCATGGGTACTCTCAGAGGTCGCCTGGTGCTTGGGGTTAGGTCGCCGGCTCGTAGAAGGGTCGCTTAGTGCTTTCATAGAGAGGTTGCTGTGCTTGGGGTTAGGTCGCTTGGCCGCCGAGGGTCGCCAGTGCTTTCATAGGGGTCGTGGGTACTTTCATAGAGTGGTCGCCGTGACGGGGAGAGGTCGCCGAAATCAAGCGCCTTGTCGGACGGCGTCCGGCCTTCGTCGACGGGTCCGCGGCGTGGAATTCCAGTGAAACACGCTCAAAATCGACTAAGTCCCGAGACGACACCGTCCACTGCCGGACGGCGTCAAGCCCATCAGACGGCGTCAAGCGGCGTTCGACAACGACCAAACACTGGCGGGCAGCCCGTTCGTGTGCACAGTATACTGCCGGACGCGTCCGGTAAGCCACGGACGGCGTCCGACGGCAACCTAATTTACAGCCAAATCTCTCATCGGACGGCGCCGACGGAAGCCGGACGGCGTCCGTCGGGCAATGTGAATCTCGCGATTTAATCTGAGCCGTCCATTTCTAGGGTTTCGCCTTGGGCCTATAAATAGGGGCTAGGTGCAGGAGAAACACGAGAGAGAGCCACCATTAAGCGACCGCCTCTTGTCTTAGCCACCAAGAGAGCTCCTCCCATGGTTCCCATCTCCACCTAGGGTTCCATGTGCTTGAGAGATTGAGAGGGAGTAGAGAGAGGAAGAAGAAGAAGAAGGTGACCCTAGCTCATCTCATCTATCTCCAAGGTTTTCCCCAACTCCATGGTGTTCTTGCCCTAGTTTCATGGTGGGAGAGAAAGGAAGTGGTGAGAGGCGTTCTCCGATCTAGTGCTCTTGGGATTCCGTCACGGAGAGATCGTAAATCACGCCACGAGCTACATCGATTGTGCCGCAAACCCACCATTCGTTGGTGGTCACCGCCTTGTGTGAGGGTGCATCCTCTCCATCCGTTGGAGCCCTCAAGTCCGCCGTGTGTGCCGGCCATCTCCGTGTCGGGGTGCCAAGGTATCCGTGTGTCGGATCTAAATCCTCCATGTGTTGGGGGTACCTTATGTGTTGAGGTGAAATCCACCGTGTGTGTGGTGGTCGGTGCCGTGTGTGTCGGTGCCGTGGGTGTGAGAGCTCTCGCGTGTGAGAGAACTTCGCCTCCGTGTGAAGGTTTGGAGCTCGCCTACCATGTGTTGGTGAAGAGCTACCACGAGTGGATTGAGGGCTAGGGGCGAGAGAGTCTCGACTTCTCTGTGTGAGAGTTTCCTCAAGGAGGCGTGAGGTGTTCATGTGTTGAGCACGAATTTGATAAACAACTTCGGTTTGCATCTCCTCGCCCACACATATTTACTTCGCATATTGAATTGACCGGCTGGCTTGTGAGTGCCATCGAGCCTCCTAGTAGTCGCTTGTGCATTATTGTGATCACTTCATAACTAGACTCTAGGTCAATCAATAGCTTGGGTTCCTAATTTGACAAAGTAAACAAGCGAATCGAGAGAAGTAAAATTAGAGAAGAGCCGATTCACCCCCCCTCTCGGCCTAGGATCCTTACATCATCTTTCAGATGTCTCTTCTTTTTAAAATCGTGAGCATTATGAATAAAATAGGCATCACCCAGTTGACATAATCTCATATACTCGAGATAGGGTCCATCGATGTTTTTGTTATCAGCTCTGCAGAACCTAATCGAGGACGCCCTCAAAGCCTACAGTTCAAATTCACATCGAAGAATCTTCTCGGACGTACGCAAAGCCACCAAATCAAATTGTTCAAATCCACATCGGCTTGGACGTCTACTTGGGCGGAATTCTCCAAGCCAAAAACTAAATCGAAGCTGAAAGGAGCCTACATGGGTGGAGGATGTACCTCTTGCAGATTCGCAGCCGCCGACTTAGGGAGGCAGCGTTGAGGCGGCGGCGGCGAGGTGGTGGTGGGGGCGGCTGAGGCGGCAGCGCTGCGGCCACGACCGTCGCCTTGAGGCCATGCCCCTTGCAGCTGGCGCCGGCGTGAGGCGGAGGGCAAAGGGGAGGCGGGGAAGAAGACAGTGGCAGGGGGGCCGAAGGCGCGGCGGCGGAGGGTGGGGTCGGGGGGACGGACGAAGAAAACGGAAGACGGAAACTCTATTCTCTTTATTATTAGGTAAAGATAAAGATGTATTACTAGTTTTAAATGTTGTAGCCTTTTGAAGCCATTTCTATAAAATCTCAAAACCACTTTATGAAGTTCTTGAAATTCATCATTTCAGCAAACAAGCCCTGTGATTAAACCTAGAGAGATGTCAGGTATGTTTGCTGTTAAGCCAAATGCATCTCCAAAGGTCTTAATTACCAACATGTTTGTCAATTGAAAGGCTAGATTTTTATTTTTATTTTTTGTTTTAGCTAAGCATTGGTCTAACTTTGCCATGGTGGAAGCCAGGAAGGAATGTTTGCAAACCTTGCCAATGTATGGTAGCAAACCAAACATACCCGATCAACATTACAAACTTTGGTAATTAAGGCATGCATTGGCCAACATTGAAAAACAACTAAAATTAAGAATCCCGACAAAGCGGGTCGTCTTGAAGTTGTGGAAGCTCAAGTTAAACAAATATCGGCATTCAGCAATTCAGCTCATTTAAAGTGGTAGCGACAACCAAAAAAAATATTTAGCATGCAAATATGGCGCGCATTAACCAAATTGATACAAATTAATTTTATGATTTGTTCTTCTATGCTCACATTCTAAAGTATCAGCCATGCACATGCAAAATAAGATGGAGCCGGGCGATACAAGAATAGAAAATCAGTACAAACCAGTGAACCACACAGACCAATTCAGAAAGATGAGAAAACGTCCTTTCTGAATCAGCACACCTAAAAAAATGAAAAGAAAGGGGGGGGGGGGGGTGCTCTATCAAACATATACACATTATGTTTTACTTTTACAGCAGACCATAAAGCATATAAACATCGGTATGCACATGTATATACAGGGGTGGATCCACCATGATGGCAGTGTGGGCCGCGGCCCCACATCAAATTTCGGAGCCCATTTATGCCTAGGATTGAGTATACTGTAAAATAGATATTCGGCCCAGTAGGTGGGGCAAAGCCCAGCCAAGGGAGCAAGCCCATTTACCTAACTCATCTTCCTTAGTTCCTCTAGCGAAGCGAGAATCATTGCCTTGCCTCTGCCACGACGGCAGACACTGTTGCATGGTGCAGCAGCCAAGCCCCGCCGCCTCCTCTCCCCTCGTCTCGTGCTCCTCCTCTCCTCGGGGACTCGACTCCTCTCCTCTAGGCTCCAGTCCTCAGGGCTCAGGCTAAGGCGCTAAGTTCCGGACCCGGGCCGATCAGGGCTGCCGGCCAGCGGGCAAGGCCGCAAGGGCGCAAGGCCAGGCGGCAAGCCGCCCAACCACGCCTCCCTTCCTCCGGCCTCTAGCTCCGGTCATGCCCCCGCCCTACCCGGCCACCTCAATTCTAGCAGGTCCAAATCTCCATCTCAGACCAAAATTATTTGCTAATTCCTATTATTAACCAGTTGTTGATCAATTTTGTGAATGAAATTAAACCAATTGATGGGTGATTCAGTGAATAAAATTGTAAATTGTTATTGTTTCTTTATGTAGCGAGAGATGAGGTTTTTTGTTGACCGGTGGGCCTATAATTTAACTAGTTCGTGTTATCTTTTTGACCAATGGTTGTCGGTACACAAACGATGGTTTTAGTGTTGCCCCACCTATATTTTCATCCTGCGTCGGCCACTGTGTATATGCTACCTCCGGTCATGAAAAGAAGCTGTCGTTGACTTTTGAGCACGCCTTTGACCATTTGTCTTATTCAAAAAAGTTATGTAAATATCATTTATTTTGTTATTATTTGCTTTATTATTAAATGTATTGTGAGCATCGTTGAGCCCTAATTTTTATTAGTGGCATTGATGTTAAATTAATTAGTATAAAGCGCTAGGGGGTTTTTGGACTTCTCGGAACCCTAGCGAAGACTCGGCGCTTTTGCAAACCCTAATTCGAAGCGACGTCAATTTCCTGAGCTGCTCCAAGATTTCAAGTGCGTGACCGGGCGAGAGAAGAGGTCACGTATAGATTAGGAGTAGTTAGGTTTATTTCTGTTTTTAAATCGGTTCAAAAGGGGTTGAATATCTCGGACTATCTTGGGAGGCGAATTCTTGAAAACTTCGGTTTCGTAGTCCACCACTTCTAAAAATACCCAAATATCCCTTGGTGAGATTTCTAGAGAGAGAGAGAAACCCACCTAAATTTCCCCCTCACCTTTTAGCCGAGAATCCCTTCTGTCGGACGGCGTCTGGAAAAGCCAGACGGCGGCCGACCATCCAAAATCCCAAATAGTCCACACTGTTAGACGGCGTCCGGTCGTGACCGGACGGCGTCGTCGAGTAAAAATCGAGGCCCTTCTGGTGGACGGCGTCTGGGGGCCGTCCGGTGGCAATCTCGGCACTCCCCTTGTCGGACGGCGTCCGTCCTTACCGGACGGCGTCGATCAGCGTTGTTTTGTGACCGATTGCATTGTCGGACGGCGTCCGTGCCGTCGGACGGCGTCCGTAGAGGCTAACGGCTAGTCTTTTGTCCTCTTCCGAGGGGCAACGGCTAGTTTTGCTCTAGGGGCTATAAATACCTACCTAGTAGCTGGCTATTTTGAGGTTTGCTGCTCCACTTCACCTACCACATTCATAGCTCATCAATTAGGTGTTCTAGAGACATTCCTCCACCCACAAAGCATCCAAAGCCACAAATCATTAAACCCCAACACCGAGCTTCATGTAAGTCCTTCGATCCGGCATGATCGGGACGTTTCGGGCTTGTTACTTTTGACGACATCCTTCCTTGAGGCGAGGGCTTGGGAGTAGGCCTTGGCGTGTGGCTACTCTCGAGTCGGTGTACGGGTGATGGAGTCCACCTCGCCGGAGTGGCGGAACGACTACCGGGAGTGAGTGAGGCGCTAGGCTCGAGAGCGAGCCGGTCCTTGTCGCAAGGGTAGCCTCAGCGGAGTAGGAGTTGCGGCTCCAAACTTCGGTCAAACAAACACCGTGTCACTCTCTCATTTATTTCCTGCACTTACTTTTCTTGCATCGCTTGTGTTTAATTGTATGCCATGTCTTAGTTGCCTCGTAATTGCTTGTCGCTTCCGCTTACTTGTCAATTGCAACTAGGATTGGGTGATTATTAATATGATGCTTAATTAAGAATAATCAAAAGAATTTAAAATTACCTATTCACCCCTCTCTAGGCCTTAGGATCCTCTTTCAAGTGGTATCAGAGAATCTAGGTTCTTCGATATTAGCTTCACCGCTAGGAGATGGCTCAAGAGGGGCCTAGGATAGAAATTGGAAAAGCTCCTATCTTTGATGGAACAAATTACAACTATTGGAGAATTATGATGCAATGTTACTTAGAGGCACTTAGCTATGATGTGTGGGTTGCTTGTGAGGCCGGCTATCAGGACCCTCGTAGGAACAATTGCTCTTGATGAAGTTCATGCTAAGTACAAAGCGCTTTAATGCCATTGCTAGAAATGCTCTACTTTCTAGTGTGTCTTCCGAAGTTTTTGATAGCATTGGCAATCTCACTAAAGCTTATGACATTTGGAAGCATCTTAGAGAAATTCTTGTTGGTAGTGCCGAGATGCTTGAGGAGAAGCTATCTCGTGCTAGAAAAAGATTTGATCAATTCAAGATGCTTCCTAATGAAAGTGTTAATGAAATGTTTCTTAGGTTGAACCCCATCGTCAATGAAATTGCCGGATGTTCGGAGAAGAAGGTCTTGAAAGACATTGACATTTGTCGGAAGATGCTTGATGTTGTGCTATTTAGTTTCAATCCACTTGTGACCTTAATTCGAGCATCCAAGTCAAAACTCAAGAAGATGACACCGACAAAGCTCCTCGGGCAACTCAACTCTTACGAGATGCGGCTTCTTGAAAGTGAAGAGTCTCCGCTCAACAAGAAGTCAATTGCTCTTTTCGCCAAAGCCAAAAGTGGGAAGAAGAAGATCGAAGTTGAAGAAGATGATGATGACTCCGATGATGCAATTCCGGAGATTGAAGAATTGGCCCTCCTTGTCAAGCGGTCAAGAAAGTTGATTAAAAAGATGAGCTTCATGGCGGATCATCCTCTTCAAGGCGAATACCTATCTCCGAGATGCGTTGCTATGAATGTGGAGAGAAGGGTCACTTGGCGGCGGATTGTCCAAGAAATAAAAAGAACAAGCACAAGGCAAGGAATCAAGAGGAAGATGAGGATGATGACAAGAAGAAGTACCGTCACTACCGCAAGAGCGATCACAAATCAAAGGAGAAGAAGAAGGCTCTTGCCAGTCAAAAGATCAAGAAGGAAGATAGCTCAAGCTCATCGTCCTCCCAATCATCCTCCGCAGAAGAAGATACTAGAGCTCATGGGCTAGCCGGGCTTGCGATCGAGGAGAATGCTCCTCCGGTTCTTCCCAAGTAAAAGCTTTGTCTCACCGCCAATGTACAAGAAGAAGTAATTGGGGAATGGATCACCGATGAAGAGGGCTCTTGGGCGGACTCCTCCGACAATGAAAACACCAAGGTGTCCGGAGTCGCCATCGACAACCCCACACCTCCCATGTGTCTTATGGCGCTAGAGGAGAAGGTAACACATGAGCACCTCTCTAAAAGTGAGCTTAAGCTTTTAATTGATGATTTGAATAATGCTCTAGAGAAGGAAAAGTCTAAGAGGAAGAAGCTTGTGAAAGTGCATAAAGAACTTGCGAATGAATTTGAAAATTTGCTTGAAAAACATGAAACTTTAGAAGATGATTATGAAGCTCAAAATTTGCAAGTTGAAATTCTAGAAAACAAACTTGCTAGCTCTAATGTTGATGTTGAAACTTCTCTTGATTGCTCAATTGAAAAATGCGATGTTGGTGTGACTTGTGATTTAATTGATACTATAGATGGTTCACTTAGCTTATCTTATGACACATCTTTGAGCTTGTTACCCACTATCACATCTAATGCTAGCTCATCTACATCCACTAGTGCTACCTCTTTAAATGAAAATGCTTGTTCTATTGGTACTTGTGGTGTTACTAAATGTGCTAATGAGCTAGTTAAGGAAAATTTGCTTCTAAACGATAGAATTGAGCAACTAGACTCTAACCTAGCCAAATTACTTGTTGGGAACAACTCTCTTAACAAAGTGTTTCGGGAGCAAAGGTACACCTTGGGTAAGCATGGTTTGGGATTTCATCCTGGGGATTTGCCCAAGGGCGGTTGGGGTAAGCCCAAGCTAACTTTTGTTAAGGGAGGGACCCGTTGCCATATTTGCAAAAATGATAAACACAAAGCCATTGCTTGTCCTCTTGCAAAATCATCTCAATTCATGTCTAAAACTCAAGTGCTTAATGCTAGTTACATGCTTATAAGGAAGAATGGCTCTACCTATACTAAATATGTTGGTGCACCCAATGAAAAGAAAGATGTGAAGGCTATTTGGGTGCCCAAATGCTTGATGACTAACTCAAAAGGACCCAAGAAGAAGTCTTGGGTACCTAAAACCCAAACTTGAATTTGTGTGTGTAGGTGAACTATAAGAGCGGTGGTCGGCATTGGTTATTTGATAGCGGTTGCACCCAACACATGACCGGTAGCACAAGTATGTTCACCTCACTAGAGGAGGAGAAGGACCCCGAATACAAGATCACATTTGGGGATAACTCCAAGCGAAAGGTAAAGGGTATAGATAAAATTGCAATATCCAATGACCTATCCATCTCTAATTTGCTCTTGGTGGAAGCTTGCAACTTTAATCTTCTCTCCGTTGCTCAAGTGTGCGATTTAGGTTTTGATTGCTTCTTTTCGATCAACGGAGTTCGTGTGGTTTCCACTAAGGATCAAAGTGTTGCATTTGAAGGCACCCGGTTTCAAAACTTATATTTGGTTGATTTTTCAAACCGTGAATCTTCTCAAATCAAGACTTGTCTTATTGCTCAAACCACTCTTGGTTGGTTGTGGCATAGACGTCTTGGACATGTTGGAATGGGCACTTTGAAAAAGGTTTTTAAAGAAAACTTCGTTGTTGGAGTGAAGGATGTCAAATTCGAGAAAAATCGTTTATGTAGTTTATGCCAAGCCGGCAAGCAAGTGGCTAATTCTCATCCGACTAAGTCATGTTTACATCCCGACCACTTGAACTTTTGCATATGGATTTGTTTGGCCCAACCACCTATGCGAGTATAGGCGGTAATTCTTATTGTCATGTGACTGTCGATGATTTCTCTCACTTCACTTGGGTATTTTTCCTTACAAACAAATCTCTTGCCGGTGATGTGTTTAAAAGATTTGCTTTGAAAGCTCAAAAAGAATTTGACTCTTTTATTAAAAAGGTGCGGAGTGATAATGGCACCGAGTTCACTAACACAAATGTTGAGGAATTTTGTGATGAGTTAGGTGTGAAGCATGAATTCTCGGCGGCATACACTCCCCAACAAAATGGAGTGGTGGAGAGGAAGAACCGTACGTTGATAGAGATGGCAAGATCAATGCTTGACGAGTACAACACGCCGCATGCTTTTTGGACGGAAGCCATCAACACGGCATGTCATGCCATCAATCGACTCTACCTCCACCGACTCCTTCACAAGACCTCATATGAACTACTAGTGGGACGAAGGCCCAACATCTCTTACTTTCGAGTCTTCGGTTGCAAGGTATACATCTATAAGAAGAGAACTCATTTGGATAAGTTCCAAAAGAGGTGTGACATTGGTATCATATTAGGGTACTCCTCTCGCTCAAAAGCTTTTCGAGTTTTTAATAATTCTACCGAGCTAGTTGAGGAAGCCTATGATGTCAAGTTTGATGAAACTAACGGCTCGCAAAATGAGCAAGATTTGACAAAAAATGTAGGTGATGAGCCACCGCATGAAGCCATGGAGTTGGGGGAAATTCGACCCTCACCGGAGGTACCAAAAGATGAAGTAATCACCCCCACCACCTCCATCGATGATCAAGCTCAAGACACCTCTCCAACAATTCAAGATCAAGCGGTGGACGGAGAAGCTAATTTTGAAGTTGAACAAGCTCTAGGGGGAGGCATTGATCCACAAGTACCGTCCAACAACACCGCTATCTCTCCAAGGATCATCCCCTAGATCAAGTCATTGGCAATTTTAATCAAGGCGTAAGAACCCGTTCTCATACCGCTAATTATTGTGAGCATCACGCCTTTGTGTCTATTGTTGAGCCTAGGACTATTGATGAGACATTGGCGGATGCGGATTGGGTGAACGCCATGCACGAAGAATTAAACAACTTCACCCGCAATAAAGTTTGGGAGCTTGTGGAAAGACCGAAGGACCACAATGTCATTGGAACCAAATGGGTCTTCCGCAACATACAAAATGAGAACAGTGAAGTAGTGCGAAACAAAGCAAGATTAGTGGCGCAAGGTTTCACTCAAATCGAAGGTCTTGACTATGGAGAAACCTACGCCCCCGTTGCTCGACTTGAAGCTATTCGGTTACTCTTGGCATTCGCCTCTCTCTATAACATAACTCTCTTTCAAATGGATGTTAAGAGTGCTTTTCTAAATGGTTTTATTGATGAACTTGTTTATGTCGAGCAACCGCCCGGTTTTGAAAACCTCAAACACCCAAACCATGTCTATAAGCTCACTAAGGCGCTATACGGTCTCAAGCAAGCTCCTAGAGCATAGTATGAGCGTCCTAGGGACTTCCTCTTAGAAAAGGGATTTAAAACCGGTGCGATTGATTCCACATTGTTTCTAAAGCCAATTGAAAATGACTTATTTATTTGTCAAATATATGTGGATGATATTATATTTGGATGCACTAACAAATCTAAATGTAAGGACTTTGGAGAAATGATGTCTAAGGAATTTGAAATGTCGATGATTGGAGAACTCACTTTCTTCCTTGGATTTCAAATCAAGCAACTTCAGGAAGGGACCTTCATTTGTCAAGAGAAATACACAAAGGACCTTCTCAAGCGGTTTTCTATGGACGATTGCAAATCGATCAAAACACCAATGGCCACTAATGGGCATCTTGACTTGAATGAAGATGGAAAGCCCGTGGACCAAAAGTTTTATCGCTCCATGATCGGTTCGCTCCTCTATCTTACCGCTTCTCGACCCGATATTATGTTTAGTGTGTGCATGTGTGCTCATTTTCAAGCATCCCCTAAAGAAGTGCATCTTGTTGCCGTAAAACGCATTTTGAGATATCTAAAAATCACTACTAGCCTAGGTCTTTGGTACCCCAAGGGAGCGCGTGTTGAGCTTCTTGGCTATTCCGACTCGGATTATGCCAGTTGCAAAATTGATTGCAAAAGCACCTCGGGGGTTGTCACTTGTTAGGACGCTCACTCGTGTCATGTACTTCGAGGAAGCAAAACTCCGTGGCGCTATCTACCGCGGAAGCGAAATATGTAGCGGCGGGGAGTTGTTGTGCTCAACTCTTGTACATGACTCGGATGCTTAGTGACTTTGGGCTAAAATTTAAAAAAGTGTCACTTCTATGCGATAATTAAAGTGCGGTGAAAATAGCCAACAATCCGGTCCAACATTCCCGTACAAAGCACATCGACATCCGACATCACTTTATTCGTGACCATGTTGCAAAGGGTGACGTTGTGCTTGCCTACGTGCGAACGGAAGACCAATTGGCGGATATTTTCACCAAACCCTTAGACGAGGCACGGTTTTGCAAATTAATGAATGAACTCAACATACTAGATAGGTCAAATGTGTGTTGATTGGATTTTGTGATTTTTGGGTCTTATTTAAATTTTTCCATTTGCTTTTGACCCTTGTCACATTTAGGGGGAGTTTAGTTTCAACTCATGATCTCAAAACTCCCTCTAGTGGTGAAAAGATAAATTTTCATGTGCTTAAACTTTAAAGTGAACCCCTATGCTCGATTTTCATGCCTATATGAGAAATCAAGGCAAAATTTGGGTTCACACATTTTCTTGGTCTCTAAGATCAAAATTTAGGTTTTTGAATTTAATTTGGTTTAATTTGTCAACTTAGTATCTTATCCCTTCAAAATTAAAATTTTAAAATCACTTCAAATTGCTCACATTTGAATCTTCCTTTGAATTTTGAGCAAAAATGGAGAATATCACTTCAAAACATTATTTTTATAAAAATTCTCGCATTGGTGGGGCCCACTGGTCAGAAGAGCGAGCAGCTGCGAAATTTGCCTTCATCGGACGCCGTCCGACAGGGTTTGTGTGTGCTGAATTCATACTGTCGGACGCCGTTCGGTCACCACCGGACGCCGTCCGACCAAGTTCAATTCGCGCCGCAATCCTGCTGTCGGACGTCGTCTGGCCGCTCCGCGACCCCGTCCGACGAGGCTCATGTGCGCTGCACCCTTGCTGTCGGACGCCGTCTGACAGGGCCTAACCACGCGGAACTGCTTATAACTTACCTCTCCGCCTCCCTCTCTCCCCATTTGATCTCTTACTCCTCTCCAAACCGGCGCCGCCCCTGCCCCTTCTCCTCATCGGGGAAGACCCTCCGGCGACCTCCGGCGATCTCCACCACCACCGGCGGCCTCCCCTCGTCGTTCTCTTCGATTCCCTCCGCGAGGATTGGAAGTGGACGGCTCCGTTTGTGCGCCTCATCTCCGTCGAGTTCCCCTCCTTTCCCCTACCGGGAAGGGCCTTGGGGACGATCTCCTCGCGCGCGGCGACTTCCTCCTTCCCTTCTAGGGCTCGGTAACGGCTTCCCGCCTATATTCCCGTCAAATTTCGTTGTTTACCGAGTTCTAGGTTTTGAATAGGATTTTCCAGCGTTCATGTTCAGGGTTGGCTCGTGGTGGGGTTGGCATTTTGTCAGTGGATCGTTGGTCAGTTGCATTCGGCAGTGAGGTCGTTCTGGTCAGTGGTCACTTTGTCAGAGGAAGTAATTCGAGATGTCTCGCTCGTTGAAGAAGTTTGGGAAGGCTCTGGGCAGGACCCTCAGTGGTCGTCGTGGCGATGGCGATAAGGTGATTCGATTACGTAGATGAGGCGGCTAGCGATGCCGCTCCTCCTCGCCCTAGTAAAGTGACTAGAGCGGATATTCAGCAGCAGCCTGATCAAGGAATTCATTGGACTCGGGTTGCGGGATCTTCCTTCTGACAGTTGAGGATTTTGATGATGAGACATATCTTTGAGGACCGGCAGATGAGGATATTCTGGCGTGGTCGCCGAGGGCGACCCGTGGATAACATGGTTCTAAAGTTATCCATGGAGACCTTGAGGAAAAGCGAGATGTATCATATGCGGATGGTTCCCTCAGCGGCGAGAGGATACCAAGGATTTCAGGTTTCACACAAAGTTTGTAGCGACTTTATATGTGTTTCATTGCTCCCAAGGCGGTCCTAGGGATCCCCATTGTATTGGTAGGATGAGATCACATGGTAGTAGGACCCGAGGTCTACACCATTTTCAGTTCTACTCGGGCTTGGCGACTTTGGTCTCAAATAAGAAGTTGACATGGTCTAAAGAAAAAACTGTGAGTTCTTTGCCACACTGCTACCTGCTGAGGATGAGTCGAGTTCAGCTATTACCATTCAGTCGATGCAAATATTCAGGGAATCTCCGTGGCAAATATGAATAATGCTTTGGACACTCGGATCGTGCGACTTAAATGAGATGGCTTATGAGGATGCCTTCTGGAGGGCTAAATATCCTCCTTTGGATGAAGTCAGATTCATGTATCTAGATCTTGATGATGTGGAGATAAATGTGGGACAGGCTAATCAATTGCGACAAGAGCTCGCTCGATCAATCTCATTCTCTGAAGCACCTTTGTTTGTCCGAAGTGGGAACATGACAGAATCTTTCCAATTTATGCTGGTTTATGCTTTATCTTCTGACAGGTAGGACCATAAACATTGGAGCTACCCTTTTGGGAGAGTTTGATGACGCTATTTTCAGAGAGGTCAATAGACCACTTCCACTAGCTCCATAAGTTGGCTTGCTTCTTTCTAGAACTCAGCGGACTTCTCAAGATGAGGTGAAGAGTTGGAATAACAGAATCAAAAAGCATCAAATGAAAAATTTCTTGAATTCTCTGGGAAGTAAGGCAAAGTTGGATAGACCTGGTGGTGATGCTCCTCCTCCAAAGATCGGCCCTGTTTTTTGCTCCTCTTTGCTCAAAGACCATTTGTGCTGGCCTTTGGTCTTTGGTTTTTTTCTGTTGCCCTCCTCCTTGGTATGACGCTTTGATAGGTGAGATGAGGGGTCTGCGCACGGATATGAGAAGTTTTCACACTGAGGTGTGAAGAGTTAGCGACCACCCGTAGAGAGATGATGAATGGCGAGGAGGCAGACTTATTTAAATGATGAATTTGCAGAGTTCAAGTCAGCGGTCCAGTACATGGGTGCAATGTTTATGCCAGTACCAGAAGGGGCAAATCCATATGCTTGGTATTCTCATGCTTATGACAGCTATCAGGCTTACCAGCAGAATCAGAGTTTTCCTCGCCCACCTGCCTACCCACCACCGGTTCATCCTTGGGTATACCCTCCTTCCGGGCCTGCTCCCTCCTTTGTGCCTCCACCACAGTCATATCCTCCTCCTGGTAAGATTCATTTTACAGGTAGAGAAGTCGCTCGCCATCTCAACTTTTCTTTGCCAAACCCTCAACAGACCCAGCTTGTCGACGGTTGAGATAACGATCTCAAGTCGCTAAGGTTCTTGAAGATTGAGATAGGAGACACGCCGAACAATGCGAACAACAACGAACAGGAGACATGGGTTTTTATCCTGGTTCAGGCCTCTCGGGAGAGATAATAGCCCTACGTCCAACCTTTCTTATATATCAAAGATGATTACAAGAGATGGCTCGACAGAGGCGAACAAGTCTCGGCGAGATTATCTTGATACAAGAAAGCAATATGTGATGATGTGCTAAGTCTAGATCTTCTCCCCTCTACACGTCGTAGGGGCATGGTTTATATAGTCTGAGCAAACCGACCTCTGGGGAATATCGGTAGGGCTAACTACGAGATCGTAACGAACTCGGACATGCCAAATATGACCTTGGTAGATAAGGTAAGCTCTAATCTTGGGGATCACGACTCCTTATCAATCCGGAAACCACGTCCGGGTCTTCACGTGGCCGTCGCAGAACTCTTGTTCGAGTAGGACTCGAACACGAATCCTAGGCCGTTCACGCACCGTGCCAACCAAGAAGCCGTTGGCGGGATGCATATGGGCGGATAGAACCTTCCAGGAGCCGGGCCTGGTAGGTGATTCGATTGGGCCGTCGGGAGTGGGCCATGGCAATGGGCGTGATTTTATCTGACAGCTAGCCCCGAGACTCAAGTGGAAGGACTCACTAGAGTGGGGTCTTCCTCTTGAGACTCTAAGTCACGAAGAGGGTATTTTTCCTGCTACAAAGGCGTGCAACAGCGCATCGAGCAGTTATGGTTCAACCGAACAAGACTTGTTCGGGACCGAACAAACCCGATCGGCGCCGAGCAACTCCGTTCGTCGAGCGAGGAACGACATCTGTCCGAAAGCGAGCACTCACCTTGGTGCAAACACCAGAAAAAATAGCCGTTAGCGGAACTCCAACGGTAACTTCCTGTCATTGCAGCGGTGAAAAAGCGACCGTTTTACCTAGCCGTTGTAGTAAAAACTAGCCGATTACGGGACAAAACCGTTGCAGGAGCTGCTTATACGGGACTATAAAAGTCACGCAAGCTGCCTGCGCCTGACCATACGCTCTCGAGCCTTTCCTCTCTAAGCCCTAGCTCCAACCACGCTCGACGCCAGTACCCAAACTCCATCATCGACCTGCTCGTCCGTACAGGAATCGCTATGGCCAAATTCACGGGCACTAGCTTGACCGAGGAGGACCTTAGGATCTGGGAGGAGGAGGGCCACATCGACTGCCAGTAGGCTGGAGGCTGCCGGAGAGGAGGATACTCGGAGCCGCTCGAGGAGAGTTCGTCGACCGAGCAGTTCGTGCTTATTGGGTTGAGGTCTCTGAGGCGACTTCGTCGAGGCCTTCTTGAACATCGGGATTGGAGGTGGCGAACCTCAATCCGAACTCCATCCTCTAGATGGCCGTCTTCGCACACCTGTGCGAGGGCTATCTGGGCATCGATCCACCGGTGGGGCTGTTCCTCCATTACTACACAGTAACGAGGAGCAGCTCCGCCGCTTCAAGCACTGAGGTGCTACTACCTCAAGCTCGGGCCACCGCCGACGACGCGCCCGTACCCTCGCCCACATTTGCTTTCGACTCGATGGGCGCGTGGTGGGTGAGGTGGTTCTCTGACAAGCGGAGCGGCGACAACAAACTTCGTCTTCACCGGAAGGCGCCGGCAAAGGGAACGCCAATGCCTCGGCCGGAGATGACTGCCGAGGACTGGTACATGACAAGGAAGATCGCCTCCCTCATGAGCCTTGGGCTCGCAGGCGGGGAGATTATTAGGGACTTCACAGTGACGTGGTGCATCCATTGCGGAGAAAATCCTATCCCTTTTACAAGATAGAGGATGGGAAGACATCACAAGGGAGAGCACGGGTAAGTGCTTTTAAAACTCAACCTCTAAATACATTCTTTCCTCGAACAGAACTAACAATCCTTACATTGGGGTAGAGAGGCCAACCGACGCATGGGTGACCGAAGGGTCGACGCCATCTTCAAGGCGGCGAAGAAAAGACGGGAGGTCACCGGCGGTGGCATACACTGCCAGCATAGCGTGCTTGTCCGCCTGAGGCGAGGTAAATTACTTACCCTCGGCCTATGTTGCTGGACTTGCAGCGTTGTTCAAATGCTAACGTCCGCTTCTCAAAAGCGGGGAGGACCAATCGATCCTTGGAGGATCGTTGAGGAACTCTCAGTGCGAGAAGGAGAAGGCGAAGAAGGGCAAGGCCAAAGCGCCACGAAGCCCAAGGTGGCGGCCGAGCCTCTGTGAGCTCGCCTTGTTCTGGCGGCCGCCACCGTCGAAGAGACCGGCAAGGGCGACGCCAGGCGTCTGAAGCAGACCAAGCGGCGCGCGGTCAGCCATGAGGAAGAGACCAAGCCCCTCCCTCCTCGCCGAAAGCGAGCGACGAAGAGGTAAAGACCATAGCCCTCTGGCTCGGGCGTTACACGCAAGCTCACCCTGGTCGCATGGATCGGTTGCAACAGGTAGCCGAGCAGAGGAGCGCTCAGCTCACCAGGGAGCTGAGCTCGTCGCCATGAACACCCAAGGGCCAAGGCGAGAAGCCGCCAAGGAGCCCCCGAGGAAGAGGCGGAAGGTTCGGCGAAGAAGATCGGGACCAAGCCTTCCACGGCGGTATGTAGGAATCGATCTTTAGACCTTCCAACCTTGACGCGTTAGACTTAACGGCGATCTTTTTTTTATCATTGCCCAGGAGAGATCGCCACGGATGATGTCGAGGCGCTCGGCGAAGCCGCCGCTGCCCGAGTACCGCACGGCGCTTCACGGCGATGAGGCTAGCGTGCCTCAAGGACAAGTGGCGGCGTGGAGCCTGCTTGCCGCGGGCTCCAGCCGAAGCAGATCGACGCTCAAAAGCGCGGTGGGGCGGCTAGAGGCAAAAATAGCGACAAGCGGCGCCACGGACTTCGGTGCCAAAGCGATGGCTCGAGAGCTGCCGAGGCGAGACCGAGCAGCCGGTCTGCCGAAGCACTTCGTCGCGAGGGCAGCTCACCCCTAAAGCGACAGGATTCTCCGTGGCGGCGAAACCCGGCCGTCCGGGAACATGAAGAAGCCCCGAGCGGTCGCGCAAGTCGCCCTGCCGGAAACAACGGCGCCACCCGGCGGAGTAGCTCGGCCTCGCCAAGACGTCGGGCGGAAGAGGAAAAGGAAGAGGAGAAGGAGCGGAGATGAAAGTGCCGCCCGTCGCTCCCCGCACCGAGCGAATGCGCTCCGCAAGAAGAAGGAGCGAACAAAGCGGCGGCGGCAAGAGCGCCGCCTCATCCCGCATGAGCGGGCTTCATGACGATGGCCTCGAGGACCGCTTTGCATCATGGATTGAAGCATCGGCTTGGCGAGTAAACTCAAGACCAAACCTTGCTCGGTTTGAATGCGTTATCGCAAAGTGTTCGAATAGATCTTCTCCTCGTGTCTTTAGGGATACCATGGCGGAACTCGAGGATGGGGTCACCATCGAGCAGGCGTATCTTGGCGTCCTCCGGAGCATCTCCAGACGGGGATCCGGGCAGAGCGCTTCTGCTGCCCAAAGCCGGAGCTACCAAGGCGAAGCGAAGAAGCTCAAGGCCAAGCTGACCAAGGAGAGGCATTCTCTGAGGCTCTTCTAAAGGAAGCCGAGGAGCTTACAAGAAGCCGTGAAGGCGAGCACACCATGGAGGAGAAGCCGGCCGCCGAAGTGGCTCAAGAGCAGCTTGGCGGCGCGCCCCATCGGTGGAACCAGCTCATGGAGGAAGCCAAGAAGCTCAAAGCCCGGCTCGCCAAGGAGGAGGCGGGCATCCGCGGGACTCGAGGCTAAGATCTCAACCCTGTGGGCTTCACACGGGAGGAGATTGAGGAGATCGTGGGATGGCGGTGAGGCGATCACATGGAGAAGAAGGTCAAGGAGGCTGGACGAGCAGCTCAAGACCGTCGAGCAATGAGTTAGCAGAGCGAGGCTCGGACCGACCAGTGCGGGCCAAGACCGAAGAAGTCGAGGCTCTCCGTCTGAAAGCGACGGAGCAGGCAGAGAGCAGCAAGGAGGAAGCCGATCGTCTCGAGTGAGGCAGAGAGGGGTTCAAAGCCCAAGGAGAAGTCCTGCGCCTTAAGGAAGTGATCGAGGAGCTCAAGGAGCAACTCGCTTCTAGGTAGTCAGAGGGTCAGAACCGAGATGGACTTTTGTACCGCAAATTTTGTTAATAAAGACTTACCCTTTTCCTGCAAAGAGAGAGCAAACAAAGAGGACAAGAACGAACAGAAACTAAGAGAAAAGCGAACAGCGCCAGGAAGTTTAAGAAAACCGGT
Organism: Raddia guianensis; assembly: GCA_036346415.1. Classification (NCBI taxonomy): domain Eukaryota; kingdom Viridiplantae; phylum Streptophyta; class Magnoliopsida; order Poales; family Poaceae; genus Raddia; species Raddia guianensis. Next base: position 49,842,568 of record CM070535.1, on the reverse strand, counting down.
AGAGCGCTTAGCCAAACTCCCAGCCCCCGTTGTGCATTTGCTCGGAAACCTGAGTTTGCGAACCCGAACAGGTGCACAAGAGAAAGAGCGACACCCTAGCCCCCGATGCAGACGATGCTCGAGAACCTAAGCTGCGAACTCGAGCACGCGCGTAGAGAGAAAAAGCGACACCGAACCTTGCTCGATTTGTTCCATACCGCTCGTTGGCGTAAGTTAGAGCGATTCGAGAGTAACCGAACAAGGAAAGTGCCTCCGCGCGGGGGCTTACGAGAGCAGGCTTTGCCAAGTGGTCGCGCCAAGCAGTAGGTGCCTCTGCCGCGGAGGGCTTACGAGAGCAGACTTTGCCGCAAGGTGGAAAGGCCGTGTTACGCAACCCTGAGTTTAGGAACCTATCGAGACTAGACACGGGTAGGGAAAAATCCTTAAGATTGCGGAGCTAAGAGTTCGCAAGACGGGCAACCATCAAGTGTTACAGAGAGAAAGTAGTGCGAGAAGACAAAGCGGTGAAAAGGGCCCAGAGGCGCGAGATTCATCAAGAATTGGATTGAACTTTTCATGGTGCCCGAGAGACTTGGACGAACTAAAGCGCGAAGTTTACAAAAGCATAAAGCTAAGCAAACCGTAAAAGACCTACACAAAGAACTTACGGTCGGGTCGATGTTCCAAGTCTTTGGTCGGCTCTCTCCGTCCTCCATAGCTGTGTGAACGGCCCGGGCGGCAAAGAGAAACGACCGTGAGCGGGCCCTCCCAACGAGGAGTTAACTTGCGGCATTGGACAAGTTCGGACACGGCAGCGAGCGAGGTCGCCCGCCTTCAAAACCCTTGGTCGAACTGATTTGGGCGTCTTGCGTGAAGAGCTTCTTTGGTAGCGTGCCATTCGACTTGTGCCCGGTCGCGTGTGCCTTCGAGGAGATCGAGATCGAGGCGCTCTTGCTCGTCGTCAACTAGGTTGAGTGAGCTCGTGCGAGGCGAACCGAGTACAACCGGTGAGCGGGATGGCTTCGCACCATAGACCAATTGGAAAGGAGTTTCCCGGCCGCCGGTGGCCGTAGTCGCGGATTGCCTGAGAGACGGAAGGAACCGTCGACCAGAACCTTCTTGTGCTCGCCGAGAGCAGCAAATACCCGCCGTTTGATACCCCGGACTATCTGTCCGTTAGCTCGCTCGACTGCTCCATTGCTCTGTGGGTGTGCCACAGAAGCGAAGCAGACCTTGGTGCCCATTGTTCGCGATATTCACGAATAGCTCGCTTCTGAACTAGGTACCGTTATCAGTGATCAACTTGTGGGGGATCCCGAAGCGCGTGACCACGTTGCTTTTGAAAAAGCGAACAGCCGTTTTGGCGTGAAGAGACGACACAGGCTCTGCCTCAATCCACTTTGTAAAAGTGTCTATGGCGACGAGCAGGTGTGTATAGCCCTTGTACCCCTTAGGGAATGGGCCGAGCAGATCTAGACCCCATGTGGAAAAGGGCCAGGATGGTGGGATTGTTTGGAGCTCTTGGGCGGGCTTGTGTGCCTTCCGGGCGTGAAATTGGCAAGCCTTGCACTTAGTCATGATATCCCGGCCATCTTGTAACGCAGTGGGCCAATAAAAGCCCATGCGAAGCGCTTTGCCGACCGAGTTACGAAGGGCGTGGTTGCCCTGAGCACCTCGTGTATGTCCCTAAGAAGGAACACACCCTCCATTGCGAGATGCACTTGGAGAGAACTCCCGAGCACCTTGGCGGTAAAGGATTCCGTCCACAAGCTCGTATGGGCGGCACGCCTTATAAGTCGGGAACGCTTCGGCCGTCGTCAGGTGGTCCCATCGCAAGGTACCGGACAAATGGCGTTGTCCGATCCATGACCGCTTTCGATAACGGAGACGGCACCACATCTCTGTTGCCTCGTCTGGAGAGCGTGATTGAGGGCTTGTAAAGGTGCTCGGCGAGCACCCTGCCGGAAGCGTGTTAGCGTGAGGATCAAACTTGGATAGCTGGTCGGCCAGAAGTTGTCCTTCCTTGGCACGAAGAGCACGAAGAATCGAAAATGCCGCCCAACTTCCTCACTTCAACCGGTATCGCGCCATTGAGTTATCGCAAAGACCGATACTCCTTGTTAACTGATTGATGACCGGTTGTGAATCTCCTTCACAGTTAGCCGTTGGACACCAAGCGACTTGCACGCTCTTAGTCCCGCGAGGAGGCCTCGTACTCTGCGGCGTTGTTAGTCGCCACAAAGTGTAGTTGGATAGAATCTGGAGTTGCTCTCCTTGAGGAAGATGAGAACAAAACCAGCCCCGAGTTTCAAAGGCGCGAGCCATCGAAAAACATGGTCAAGAGGGTTCATCAGGTTGCTCGGGAGCTCCCTAGGATTTGGGCGGGCAAGTCCATTCGGCGACAAAGTCAGCTAGGACACGTGACTTAATAGCGATTCGGGCGGTAAATAATGATCAAACTCGCTAGTTCCATTGCCCACTTAGCTATCGTCCGCTAGATTCCTTGTTCCGTAGGATTTCTCCCGGAGGAGCGTGGTCGGGACCGAGATTTGATCGCTGGAAGTAGTGGCGAAGCCTCCTAGAAGACATGAGCAAGGCATAGAGGAGCTTACGGACCTCGGTGGCGCTCCTTTGATCCGTGAAGTACCTCGCTCACGTAATAGATTGGTCATTGTATGCCTTCCCTTTCGATTTGTCAAGACCGCGCTCACCGCTTGTGGCGTGCAACTTAGGTCTGATGGGAGCTGCCGCCATGCCGCTGGGTAGTCAAGGCGGGAGGATTGGGACAGTATCGCCGGATCTGGAAGGATCTATCGGCTTCTTCCGTCCACTCGAAACCATTGTGCTTATGCAGGCCTTAAAGAAGGCAGCCAGCGTTCGCCTTGACGGAAATAAACACCTTAGAGCAGCCATCCGCCATGATGAGGCTTTGTACTTCCTTTATGGTAGTTGGAGCTGCATATTTTCAATGGCCTCGATTTTTTCGGGGTTGGCGAAATACCTTGCGAGCCAATGACATAACCGAGCAACATTCGGATCGAACACCAAAGGTACACTTCTCTGGATTTAATTTTATTCGATGCTGGTGAGATTATGAAAAGTCTCTACCGGTCTTTTACATGATCTGGAGCATACTTGCTCTTTACAACTATGTAAATCGACATAGACCTCCGAGTTTTTCCATTTGATGCAGGAAGGTCTTCTCCATTAAAGCTATTTGGAGCGTGGCACCGACATTCTTGCAGACCGAAAGACATGGTCGTATAGCGAAAGTGCGAAAGGGGTGATGAAGGCGATCTTCTCTTCATCCTCGGGAGATGCTTATTTGGTGGTAACAGGAGTAAGCATCTAAAAACTCGAAAGTCAAGGCGTCATGATCGCATCGACCGATTTGGTCAATCTGAGGCGTGGGAAATTGTCCTTAGGACAAGCGGCGTTCAGATCGTGTGATCGACACACATCCTCCACTTGCCGCCTTTCTTCTTTACAATGGCGGGGTTGGCTAACCACTCGGTGTGATCAACCTCGCGGATGAACCAAGCAATGAGCGGTTTGCCTGTCGATCTTTGATGATCCTGTTTGAATTCAAAAGCAAGCTTCGGCGAGCGAGGCTTTTGTCGGCGGACTGACGGTTTGTGCTCGATTACCTTCCTTGGGACTCGGGCATGTCGGATGGCTCCCGGCGAATACATCTGCATTAGCTCGGAGGAAGGCAATGAGCTCGCTTTCCTATTTGGGGTCAGATTGGCCCCAAGTAAAGCTATCTTGGAAGTATCATCAGCGGCAATGGAACTTCCTTGGTTTCTCCCCTGGTGAAGGAGACCCTAGAGCGTCTGGACTTGGTCTGCGGAACTTGAGACATGGCGGAAGTTGGTCGACAGTAGGAGGGATCTTCGTCGCAATCCAGAAAGCGACTTTGTAGTTGCCCTTGACCGTGATCACACCGTTAGGACCGGTATCTTCACGCAATGGTAGCGTGGTGGGACCGACCATAAACTTACCGAGAGATGGCGCCTAAGATCGCGTTATATGCGCCGATGGGAAGTCGACCACGTCGAAAGTGATCAACTCTGTCCGGAAGTTGCTTGGGTTGCGAAGGTGACAGGCGAGGACAACTTGCCCTAACGGCTTGATGACTTCTCCGGAACAATTCCGTAGAAGGGCATTGCGACTTCCTTGACTTGGAGCGAGGAATTTGCATCTCGCCCAAGACTTTAGCGTAAAGCAAGTCCAAAGCGCTCCGCCGTCCACTAAGACACGGCCAACTCTCGCGTTCGCGATGGTCGGGCGACCACGATGGAAGCCGCGAGGCTTGGTCATCGAGTGGGGCAATCCTCCGAGAGAAGGAGATGGGGACCTCAGTCCACTTCATCGATTCAGTGAGGTTTTGCCTTTTCGACGTTATGGACCTCGGCGGCTTCCTTGAGGCTGCGGCGAGAGGTGTAAGCCGAGGAGCCGAAAATGACGGCGATATGGTTCACGGGCTCTTGATATTCATGATCATCTTCCCAATCACCATCGTCGGTTTGGCGCTTGGCCTTACCGGCATCACCTTGTTCGGGCAGGGTGGGCATTGGGCCCTTGCCGTTATAGAAATCTTCGAGTTTTGCAGCCCAAGTTCTACAGTGGCGTATATCATGCCCGTAGTGCTGGTGGAACTTACAAAATCGGTCGCTCAGACCTTTCTTGCCTTGTCCGCCTCCCTGAGCAGACTTTTTGCCCTTGTAATTATTGTTGGGCTTCTTCTACCCATCCTTGGGAGGAGGTGCGCGATCCATACCTGCGACGGTATTGTTCGCATCACCTTTGTTCTTCTTCTTACGGGACTTCTTGTCACCGGGAACATTCTTCTTTGCTCTTTTCTTCTCATCCACACCAGTGGTAGGCGGCTCGCGCCCTTGTCAACGCCTTTTTGTCTTGAGCAGCGCTCTGCTGCGCGTTGGCATATGACCACCGCCTTGAACAGTCGTTGGCGGTCCAGGTCTCGTTGATCTCGAGATCTGGGTGAGCCGCTTCGTCGCGGACTCCGTTTTTGAAAGCGCGGACAACATATTCATCCGAGATGTTCGGGATCGTGTTGCGGATCTTAATGAAAGCGCTTCACGAAGCTGCGGAGGTCTCCCGTTCATCTGGATCATCTGGTGCAGATCATCCTCCTTACCGGGCGTGCACGTAAAGCTCTGGAAATTAGCGATCAAAGCGTCACAAAGCTGGTTCCATGGTGATGGAACCCTCTGGCGATTGAGCGACCCCGTCGAAAGCGGCACCCTCAAGGACGGTCGGAGGTAATTAGCCATAACGAGCTCGTCACCCGGCCGCCATGATGGTCAGAGCGTAGATGGAAAGGAATTCCTCTGGGTTACGAGTCCCATTGTACCTCTCCATGTGACCGGGCTTGAACTTTGAGGGCCACCGGACAGCTCGAAGCTTCGTCAGAGAAAGCCCGCAGCCCGAGCATATGACCGACCACCTTCCCGGCGAGAACCTAGTCTTGAGAAGGCGTTGGTCTTGTTGCGGGGAACTCTGCTGAAGCAGGATGACTCGGCTGGAGAAACTCTCTCGGGACAATCCACCCGCTCCTTCCTCGTGGTGGCGACATAACGCTCCTCACGAGGGGACCGTCCGTGATCATCGCGTCGCGCTTGCCCTGTGGGTCACGATGACTACGAGGACTTGGCGGCGGCGGCGACCACGGTAGCTTGCTCATGGGCGATGATCCCGATGGTGGCGGGGTCCGCGATCGATCGAGCTGTCCGAATCATTCCGGCGATTTGGTCTTGTTGCTGGAGGAGTTGTTGACTTCTCCTAGAGACTTTAGGCCTTGACGGTCGCTCTAGGTTAGACGCCTACAACGACGCCGCCCATCTTGGCGAGATCAACGATTGGTGGATCTTAGGACCGTTGCTATAGCCGAGCCATTCCGACTTTGATCTATGGGTCTCGGGATCCACTGAACCATCCGCGTTACGCCTACCGAGTCCGGTCATGCGGGAATTGACCGAACAAGGAAGCTTCCGCCGGAGACTTAAGCGCCCAAGACGCGAGGTGGGTCGCGACGCTGTCGCTTACACGGTCGCGAAACCGTGCTAAGGTCGATTGATGGGATCGTCGAGGCTGCGGCGAATGGCGTCTTGCTCGCGAGCGACTGCGCGACCTCGTCTTGATGCGGCGAGTTAATCGCCCGACCTCGCCCGGCCGCCACGGCCGTGCGGGATCCTCGGAGGTTCCTACATCGGCCATGTTAATCTTGCGGGGGCCATGCGAAGGCACGCTAGGCGGTGTCATTCTTGTGTCTCCACGGTGGAATCTACCGACATAGCCTTGGAATCGACAAATCTAAACCGTCGTAAAATCATCAGTTCAGTAAGTCGCCGTCGATGGACGGAGTGCGATCTGAGGCTATCTACGCCATGTAAGCGGAGACATCGCCTCCGGATGCGAAAGCGTTCGAGACCGAACGGTCGTCTGGCGGCGAGGATGAGACATCCTTTCATACGAGTCGTAGCCCTCGGGAAGTATCTCTCAGATCGTGATGGAGTTCGACATGCTCGATCTGCGTTTCCCACGCAGACGGTGCCAAGCGCCGACGGTTGAGATAACGATCTCAAGTCGCTAAGGTTCTTGAAGATTGAGATAGGAGACAAGCGAACAATGCGAACAACAACGAGCAGGAGGCGGGGGTTTTTATCACGGTTCGATCCTCTCGGAGAGATAATAGCCCTCGTCCGGCCTTTCTTATATATCAAAGATGATTACAAGAGATGGCTCGGCCGAGGCGAACAAGTCTCGGCGAGATTATGCTTGTACAAGAAAGCAATATGTGATGATGTGCTAAGTCTAGATCTTCTCCCCCTCTACGTCGTAGGGGCATGGTTTATATAATCTGAGCAAACCGACTTACGAGGGAATATCGGGCGGGCTAACTACGAGATCGTAACGAACTTCGGACATGCCAAATATGACCTTGGTAGATAAGGTAAGCTCTAATCTTGGGGATCACGACTCCTTATCCAATCCGGAAACCACGTCCGGGTCTTCACGTGGCGTGCAGAACTCTTGTTCGAGTAGGACTCGAACACGAATCCTAAACCGTTCGCACCGTGCCAACCAAGAAGCTGTTCGGCGGGATGCATATGGGCGAGATAGAACCTTCCAGGATTTGGGCCTGGTAGGTACATTCGATTGGGCCGTCAGGGAGTGGGCCATGGCAATGGGCCGTGATTTTATCCCCGACACAGCTATATGATGATCCATCCTCACCTCGGTCGGTACCATCTGCAGCTCATATGCCTTTGTTCAAGCGTCCCAGAGGTCAGGGCTCCTCTTCCGGCGGCCAAGGAGATGACGGCAGCGACGACATGGATCAAGACCAGCAAGATTAGGACCTTTTCCCGTTTGTGTCACTTGGTGACAAAGGGGGAGAAGTTAGGGAGAAGGTAGAGAGAATAGCATAAGTTAGTAAGATGGGTAGTGAGATCGAGGTTTTGTCTTTTCCTGTAATATTATTTGTTGCCTCGATACTCGGTTAAGTTTGTGTTTGTTACTCTGGTTGGTTTTATGTCGTTTGAACCGTGTTGGCTTGTGGTTTCAAATTTATGCATGAATTTAGGGGGAGCTTTCTTTATTTGCACATCCTTGTGGTCGAGTTGTGGTTGTCTTAAATTTGAAATTGCTCGCATATTTGTATTGCACTAACCCCTTTTGCAGCTCCAAAAATTTTATTCTCTCTTGGGTTGCCATCAAGTCCCACAAAGGAGGAGATCGTGAGCATCATTGAGCCCTAATTTTTATTAATGGCATTGATGTCAAATAATTAGTATAAAGCGCTAGGGGGTTTTTGGACTTCTCGGAACCCTAGCGAAAACTCGACGCTTTTGCAAACCCTAATTCGAAGCGACGTCAATTTCCTGAGCTGCTCCAAGATTTCAAGTGCGTGACCGGGCGAGAGAAGAGGTCACGTATAGATTAGGAGTAGTTAGGTTTATTTGTTGTCTTTCGTCGGATTTCAAAAGGGGTTCGAATATCTCGGGCTATGCCGAAGGGTGAATTCTTGAAAACTCGGTTTCCGTAGTCCACCACTTCTAAAAATACCCAAATATCCCTTGGTGAGATTTCTAGAGAGAGAGAGAAACCCACCTAAATTTCCCCCTCACTTTTTAGCCGAGAATCCCTTCTGTCGGACGGCGTCTGGAAAAGCCAGACGGCGTCCGACCATCCAAAATCCCAAATAGTCCACACTGTCGGACGGCGTCCGGTCAGGTTAAAAACTGAGGCCCTTTCTGGTCGTACGGCGTCTGGGGGGCCGTCCGGCTGGCCAATCTCCAGCACACTCCCACTGTCGGACGGCGTCCGGTCCTTACCGGACGGCGTCCGATCAGCGTTGTTTTGTGAGCAGTTGCCGCTGTCGGACGGCGTCCGGTGCCCGTCGGACGGCGTCCGGTAGAGGCTAACGGCTAGTCTTTTTGTCCTCTTCCGAGGGGCAACGGCTAGTTTTGCTCTAGGGGCTATAAATACCTACCTAGTGGCTGGCTATTTTGAGGTTTGCTGCTCCACTTCACCTACCACATTCATAGCTCATCAATTAGGTGTTCTAGAACCATTCCTCCACCCACAAAGCATCCAAAGCCACAAATCATTAAACCCCAACACCGAGCTTCATAGAAGTCCTTCGATCTGGCATGATCGGGGCGTTTCGGGCTTGTTACTTTTGACGACATCCTTCGTGGAGGCGAGGGCTTGGGAGTAGGCCTTGGCGTGTGGCTACTCTCGAGTCGGTGTCACGGGTGTGAGTCCACCTCGCGGAGTGGCGGAGCGACTACCGGGAGTGAGTGAGGCGCTAGGCTCGAGAGCGAGCCGGTCCTTGTGCGCAAGGGGTAGCCTCAACGGAGAGTAGGAGTTGCGGCTCCGAACTTCGGTCAAACAAACACCGTGTCACTCTCCCATTTATTTCCCGCACTTACTTTTCTTGCATCGCTTGTGTTTATTTGTATGCCATGTCTTAGTTGCCTCGTAATTGCTTGTCGCTTCCGCTTACTTGTCAATTGCAACTAGGATTGGGTGATTATTAATATGATGCTTAATTAAGAATAATCAAAAGAATTTAAAATTGCCTATTCACCCTCCATCTAGGCCTTAGGATCCTCTTTCATGTATTTTAAGTATGACTTATATTTTTACATATTTGAACTAAATTTTTAAATAAGACGAATGATCAAAGGCTCAACGACGACTTCTTTTTGTGACCCGAGGGAGTACATTACATAGATATATCAAACCTAGCAACTATATGCAGCAGTGAAAGCTAGCACTGGCCGATCAATACCCAAACTTCAGATCAAGCATCTCGTTCAAGCTGCTGCCTTGGTTGCTTTTTCGCCCCAATGGCGGCGCTAGTGGCGGGAAGTTAAGGTCTAGCGTTGTGATCTTCGCGTCCAGTGCTGCAGCCTTGGACATCGCCGCTGTCAGCGTATTTTTCTGCCGCTAGATGAGAAGATTCAGAGATTCGACACGGGGGGTAGCACTGCTGCGCCTCGAACCGCCCTCGAGCTCCCAAGAACTGTATGAACACGGCGATGTACCCAGGTTCGGGCCCCCGAGGTGGGTAATAGCCCTACTCCTGCTGAGCTCTCGCTCTATGTGTGTGTATTAGGTATGGAATGAGGTGGAATGAGAGAACCTGAGACTCGTCCCCCTTCCCCGTGGTGGCTTGATCCCCTTATATAGCGTGGGTGAGCCCAACCCGACGGAGAGAGAGAAAACAGGGGGCGCATCTAACCTATTACATGATCCTTTGACTTTGGTAGGTATACAATAAATGCCCGTCGCCAGAGTAGCCGCCACGCACGCCCCTCTCGCCTTGTCGCGTCCCATCGGTGGCGGTGGGGCCCGAGTCCCGCCGATCCGCCAACTACTCACGTGGTCGCCCGTCGGCGCGGGGCTGATCGCCTTGACTGCCGCTCGCCACGTATCTGGTCGCCGAAGCGCCGCATATCGTCGCCGAGCTGCTTTCGCCCGGCGTCTTTGCGTGTCCTTGTCGGGCGCCTTTCGCCCGATATCTTGGAGCACGGTCGCCGCTGACACATGGAGGCTCGCCCGCGTCTTTGAGGTCGTCGCCCGCCTGACACGTGGAGGGCTCGCCCGCGTGCTGGGGTCTGGTCGCCCGCCTGACACGTGGAGGGCTCGCCCGCGTGCTGGGGTCTGGTCGCCCGCCGATCACGTGGAGGGCTCGCCCGGTCTCCCGGCGCAGGGGTCTAGCTGCCCCCACCTGCCGAGAGATGCCTCGGGGCCCAGTTCCGAGCAATGGGGCCCGCGTGCCCGCCAGTCCACTCGGAACCAGACCCGGTCTTCACGATCCTTCTGGATGACGCCGTCTTCTACCCCCTTTCTGGAGGAGGTGGAGAGGACACCCCGGTACCTTATGTACCGACAGCCGCCTAGCCGTCGCTGCCACTACCAGTAGCCGCGAGCACCGCCATTAGGGCTGCTGACGCCGACGATGTTCTGCCTCTGTCGTTTGAGGTGGAAGAGGCTGATGAGGACATCACAAACGAGCTTGCTGCCCCTGACGAGTTTGCTGATGGAGTAGGAAAGCGTCAAGACGGCATGAATCCTCATGCCATGCTATTTAAGCGTTAATCAACGAAAGTTCAACAAGTTAGTTACAAGGTTAAAGAAGTCCCCGACCATCGGGCATAAGTCGAGAAGACGTCGAAGTCGCTGCCGAGTCTAGTTCGGCCATTCAGAACCAGTGCACCTTCAAATGAACGCCCAGATCACATACGACGTTCAAATGAGGCAAATAAGAACTCTACGGAAAGCTTACGATATAAGCTTTCCAACAGATCCAGCCACGTCTCCAAATTCCATCCGAGTCAATGGGAATCGTGAAAACAAGTTGACGGACAGAAACTTTCCGGCGCTACGTCGCCGTATTTTTGGGCCCAAGGCCCGTGTACCCCCTAGGGTTAGGGTTGTGCGTGCGTGGACACATGTTTGGGCGCCGCCTCCCCTCTGGCCACCGCCCCATATAAGTCCTCCGCCGTGCTTCATTTTAGTTAGGTTTTGTTTAGTTAATTTCATCACGATTGTGTGAGATATCGCCTTGTTCTTCTTGTGTCGGTCATACAAACAAGACCAAGTTTTTGAATTCCAGTTGATCTTAATCTATATTCGCAATTGTGATTACTTATCTTGTGTTCTTGTTCGTTCTTCGGTTGCTTGCAGGAACCATCCTTCGTGGACAGGTCGATCGTGCCTCTGTTTGGTCGATAACAATTGTCGTGGTTTAGCGATCGCCGGGATTTCCAGTTCCTTGTGGGGTTGGAAGCCGGATCGTTTAGGTCTCCGTGACACCTACCGAATTATCCTCTTCACCTCTCACCAGAAGATCGGGACCCCGTGCCCGCGCCCATCAGAGGCGGCAGGGGGATCTTCTTGCCTTTGTCGGAGCGGTTCCGGGCTCGTGCCAGCAGCAGGAGGTTGGCGGTGACCTTGCTCTCCCACCCGGTGAACTTGCCAGCCGACGCGGCGGCGGTGGCTCCGGCATGGCTGGAGAAGCGCGGTGGCGGCGTGATCTGCGCCATCGGGCGCCTGGTGGTGGCGATGCATGCGGCGAGCGCCTTCGAGATGGGAAGTGCTGCGCGCTTTCGGTGCAGCGGCGTGTCGGCTGGTGGCGAGACCGCACCCGCACGACGCCGCCCTCGGGTCTCGTGGAGCGCGGCGAAGGAGGGCAGCGTGAGAGCGAGCGTGAGCGTCATGTCGTACTGCTGCAATTGCGGCGGCGATGGCGCAGGGTGACGGGAGGGCAGAGGAGGGAAGGAGTTGGCCATGACGGCGTGCGTTCCGGTAGAGTCAGGTGGTTGGAACTTGGAATTTGGAGTTGGGAGCGGATGGAATTAGTGGAAGTTTCTTTGGGATGGGGCGGAAGTTTTTATCGGGGACTGTCGTCGAAGTGTCTCGGACAATGAGGAGTGTCCCGCCCCCAAGGTGGAGGGATCACTGAGAGTAACGGGGTTTGGGACTGGAGACAGGAATAGACGATTAGGAATGGTAATAAATGCCTTGCCCCCATCCAAGAGGGTGCTCCTGTATTTATAGGGGTACTGATGATTAGGATTTACAATGAAAATACAAGAGGACAACTTTATCCCCGTATCTCGACCGTCGATCTCTAGATCAACGGCCATTTACAGTACCTAACCCCCTTTTTCCTTACATGAAAGGCCTCAATTACCCCTGTTACAATATGGGCCTTGGGGGCCCAATAGTTCCAGCCATCCTTGGCCTATCCCTTAGCCGTTATGGTGTTGGGCCAGGGTCCAGCGCCTGGCCCATAGTTGATCAGGCCTCTATCCTTGCCAGACTATCCTCGGATAACTATGGCTACCTTCGGGTTGCTCCATCGGCACCAGGAGTGAACTTCGGGAACATCCCCCTTTCTATCCTTGGGCCTCTAATCCTCGGAGATCCCGATGATACTATCAGACCTCGGGTTCTTCGGACTTAGCATATGGCCATCTTCGGGATTCTCGCCTTATACTTTGGGAAAAAGGGGAAGCCTCTCCTACAACAGAAGCCCCTTGCAGCCTCGGCTCGCCTCGGCGTGGTGATGGGCTGCCACCCGAGGTTCTTAATCCCTTTTTCACCACGCGGTGGAGAGAATACCGAGGATTCCTATCATTCCTGCCAAGCACATAGAATGTTAATGTTAGGTGATCTTACCGAAAAGAAATTCCGCCGCCTATTTACTGCCATGGGCCCACCATCTTCCAGAAAAGACAGTCGATGTGACTTGAACAGGGCCATTTTTCGATCGACGCGCCCCAGCACAGTGGTCGTGGATTCCACGTGTCAACCCTAGGGCGCGTGTCCCTTGAACTCCTTTTGGGCGGGAAAAATAAAAATAAAAAATATTTTTACCGCGAACGGTTCACACTCCAGCCGTAGATTTCAATACGTGTCGCTAATCCAGAGGGTGGTTACTTCCATAAATACCCACGGACGGGTGCCCCCCTCTTTTTACACTGTTCTCCTTTTCGCCAAAGAGTTCTTCCTCTTACCTTTCTTCTTCCGCTCCGGTGACCGTCGTTCACCTGCCGCTGCAGCTCCGCCGCCTAGGCTTCCCGCCGGTGAGGGATTCCTTTGCTACTCACAGTCTCGCCTCTGGTTTTTCTCCCTCTTTTGGTGGTCCCCAATGGCCCCCAAGCGCGTTTTGCCCGCCGCCGCTCAATCCAGTTTGTCCTGGGAGCTTGGCGAATCGCAGATGTCACAAGAGGACGCAGTAGCAGTGGCGACACAATCAGGAGTAGAAGTGGGAGCAGTCCGCTGCCCTGGGAGGGAGACCAGCCCTAACCCACATGAAGGGGAAGCTGTGTTGTTCCTGTGTCAACATGACGCCGGTCTTCGGATTCCCTGTGTGCCGTTGATTGGAGAAGTGTTGGGCATTTACCGAGCCCAAATATTCCAGCTCTCCCCCAATGCCATAGCCAGGTTGGCTATCTTCGAGTGGGCCATTCAGAGCCACGGCGGGGTCCCGTCAGCGAGGGTTTTCGCGCACCTCCACAAGATTTGCTGGCAGGGGAAGAGCCAAGTTCCCCATTCGGATGTTTCAACTTCGTGGTGAGGAAAGGTCGTGAGGATGGTTTCCCTACATTAGCCACCAAGAAGAAATGGGAAGGATCTTCAGGGCTATCATGGAAGTTGTTTTGGTTTTATCAAAGGATGGACGGAGAAGACCGAGGTCTAGCTTTCCTGCGGGGTGTCCTCGCAACCATTGGATCTCCCAAGGTCCTACTGGACGGTACTGATGAAGCACAGTTGTTGCTCTTGCGGAGAATTAGCCGCAAGTTCAGTATGAGGGCCTTGGCCGAAGAGTACATCTCCGCAAGGATTTAGCCTCTTAGGAGGGATTGGGGATACAGCCCAGTCTTCGAGGAGGGTGGTGCCCAGGTGTCGTTAGGGTCACGCTCGGCCCTCTCTCTCCAGAAAACAGAGGAGTATACAGACTTCCTCCTAGGTCCCACCTTGGCCGAGGAAGTCGCCAGAGCCACCAAAGTCGGCATCACGACGAAGATCAACCGGGTGCTGGGGACCGAGGTCCCCCTTGAAGAAGGCAGCCACAAGCGCAAGAAGGGCGCCAACTCCGGGGATGCGCCCGCCCCGAAGAAGATGCGAGGTCCTCGCCCAATAGCGGCTAGCCCCATTAGGTCCCTTCCCCCTCACCCAGATGCGAGTAGCGAAGGGTACGAAGATTCCGAGGGTGATCACAGGCCTTCCGACCCTGCCAGCTCAGCAAGTGCCACTCTCCCCAGCGGAGAGGACACTCCATCGGCTTCCAACCCTCCGACTCCATCCCCTGGCGAGGGCCAGCACCACGGATCGAATGATCCCGAAGGTACGGGCGGCGCGGGGCCAACCCAATTTCCCCCTAGGACACCTATGTCTCCGTGGGAGGAAACCAGGCCGCTGGAAGCCACATCGGTAGCATATACGCCATGGAGGAATTCTGGGACGAAGAAGGTATCTCGTGCTTATATCTTGCTTCCTTTTACTTCTCGGCTGACTTTGCTTCTACATATTTTTTTTTCAGCTTCCCCTGCTCCATCCCTGGGAGTGGGTGCCATTGTCCCCGGAACATCTCCTCCAGCCCCTGGTGCCGAGGATGTGGTCATTCCAGCTCCGACTTCGGGAGGAAGACCAATGATCGCCCCCGAGGTTGCTGGCCCCTCTATCCCTACACCTTCGGGTGAGGGACACAAGATACACCAGCCTTGGTCGTGGCCCTATTCTCTGATAACTCGGCCGAGAACATTCTTTCCGCCATCCCCGAGGTTGGGAATCTGAGTGAGGGGTGGCGCCCGAGACTATACTCCATGGCCTTCAAGATAGCCTTCTCCAGGTATCTGTCTCCTCTTTCTCTCTCTCTCTCTCTCTCTCTCTCTTTTTAATAATAAACTCTTCCTATTTTCGCCTTATGCAGGGGTTGGTCTGGTCGAAGATGCTAGGCCTTCGCTCGGGAGAGGTCTCGACCGAGCAGCGCAGGCGCCTCCAAGACCTAGAGGCCCTTCGGGCGGAGGAGGCAAGGGCCCACTCCCAGGTTCTTTTGGAGCGGCACACCACCCGTTCCGAGCTTAGCACCTCGCGGGGACGAATCCTCGAGCTGGAGTCTCAGGTTCTCGACCTTAAACAGCAGCTCTCCCTGTCTCGAGCCGAGGTGGGCTAACTTCGTGAAGCTAGCGAGAGGACTTCTGCCGACAACGACAGGCTCTGTGGAGTCAACGAGAAGATCTTTGTCGACCTCGAAAAACTTCGAGCTTCTCACCTCGGTCTCCAAAAGGCTTTCAAGGGTTCCCAGGCCGAGGCCTTAGAAATCGCTCGCAGGCTCATCATGAATTGGCGAGGCTCGGGACGGTGAAGGTTCCAAATGTCCCCCCTTCGGTCCCGGAGAAGGCTCTCTCCTCCCTCCAAAATGGTCTGGGCATTTTACCAAAGGGGCTTCAAGCCTTCGGGACGAAGTGTGCCAAGGTGGCATGTTGGCCTATTCCATGATACTGGAGTCTTTGGGGTGCCAGCACTAGAGGAGCACCCTTCAGGGAGAAAAGGGACCCTCCAGATACCCCGAGCACTACACCATAACCCACTATTAAGGGCAGACATATGGAGAAATCTGTCGCTAAAAGTACATAATCAGTGGCAGACCAACTGCCAGAAATTATGGAGATAATCACCAGCGGATTGTCTATCGGGAAAGATATTTGTTAAGGGCAGATTGTCTGCCAGAAAATTTGATGGCAGAAAGACCGCCGTCCAATAAGTCAGCATCTGCCGGCTAAGCGGGCGCGCGAGCTGGCGCGAAACCAAAAACGTGAGCTCTGGAGCGGGCGAAAAGCGGCGCCAAACAAATTTTATTTCTTACATATTTCCCCTCCCTCTGCCACGTTCTCTTCAAGACACTCCCCTTCTCTCCCCCGTTCTCTTCTACAGTTCTACCCCCAAATCTCTCCCCCAAATCCCTAAGGGCTTGTTTGGATCGAGCCTCGCCAGCAGCTCGCCCGGCCAGCAGCGATCCTGACCCAAAGCATCGAAATCGACGCTTGGGAGGCCGCTGGGCCAGCAGCTCGGCCGGCTCCCATCCAAACAAGCCCCTAGCCACTCGCCACCAGCTCCTCGCTCGACGATGAGGCTCTGGAGGGCAGCATCTTGGTGACGCCCAAGCTTGCCGTTGGCCGTGCCACGAGGTGAGGTCACCAGACACACACCTTGGATCGCCACCAAATAGAGGTCCTGCCGCCTAGCCGGAGACGTCGCCGGCCTCAGGCTTGCCGTCGTCGGGTACTCATGTAGGGGATCGAGCCTTGAGGTAGCTGCCACTGAATCCCTCAACCTGCTGTAGGTCGGTGTACCTCTGGACGTCGGGGTTCACGGTGCGCAGCACCTCATCGGTCGTTAGAGGCCCGGGAGAAGTATTGGCGCCGAGGTCGGAGGTGAAGGGTAGTGTCTCTCCATCTCCCCGTGCTTCACATCTCTCCCCCAATCCCTAACCTACAATTTGTTGCTTACTCAAATCTAGTCCATGCTCTAATTATATGTAAACAACCCATGATTTAGACCCTGTAATCTCTTATTTGGTCTTGTACCATACTGATTTCTATGATAATTAGGCTTTTAAACCTATGAACTAAGATGGGTCTTAATAAACGTACATGCTCAATTAGTCAGTACCATGTTCCATGAGAGCAATGAGCATACTTGTTGTGTGTGCTAGTTGCTGAAATCTGTGGCTGCTAGTAAGGCCTATGTACTTGATGGCTTATATTGTTTGATTTACTCTTAGTATATTGATGTGAACACTTTGCAATAATATATTGGCTCTTCTAGGTAGCTCACAGTTTTACCATGTAATTAGTCGTTGGTGATACCTATCTGAAGTTTTTTAAATGGAACTGATGCCATCTCCTTTTGTCAGAACTAGATTCATTTTAGCTCATCTTTTTGGTGAAGGAACTGATGTCATCTTTTTTTTCAGCCTCTATTTGGGTCCAGACATTTGAGATTATATCTACTTGGTCATTCTAGTGGATATCTTTGGTTTGGGCTGTAATATTGCAGCGAATCCTCGAATTGCATTTAAATAGACAGGTATGAAAGTCTTTCGCTCACTCGTCCATCATCTAAGTTTGTCGTTGTTCCTACTTGTGTCTATCATGATGCATTATAATTTATAACCATTCTTATCTATTCAATGAGGATAATTTACAATTTTTGTTCAGATTAACTTGTTAGCTTTGTAACCGTAACATGGATAAGGTATGGATGGACATGCCTAGGTACATCATATATATACATTTCCTATTTCAGAAAATGTAGATCTTAAGAAATATGTCCATGCTGTTTATAATAAATTATAAATAAAATTGTAGGAACACGGTTCATTACATACAAGGGGTCAAAAAGTTCATACATTTTGGTTTCACTCATTCAGCAAAAAGAAATAAGATGTTATGCCCATGTAGGAAATGTGTTAATTGCTCTTGGAGAGAAGCAGACATTGTATTTGAGCACCTGATCTGTGATGGATTTAAACGTGGGTATAAACTCTGGATGTTTCATGGGGAGTTATCATCCTCTTTTGCAACTGAAGGGGTCTATGTAGGACAAAGGGCAGAGGATCGTGACGAAATACCAGAAATGCTTAGAGATATGGCATATGGGTTAGATGGAGCGGGGGGTTTAGGTGGCAATGATGATGATTTAGGGGATGAAAATGCATATGTGGATGACTTTTGCAGACTAGTAGATGATGCAAGTAAAGAATTATACCCTGGGTGCAAGACCTTCTCAATGATGGAAGTAGGGAACCAGCTGTTGAGATAAGCTGAATTATAATGCAAGTAAGATCAGCAGTGACAAGCTGCTGCTTTGCAGCCAGCTCGCACGAACCACCAGTAACTTGGTTCTTACGATTATTCATGCTCTGCACAATATCTTTTACCTGCTTGATCTTCAGCTCAAGGAAAGATAAGTTGCTCAGCATTGCCTGAGGATCCCAATCTAATGCAGAATTATTCATTGAGGTATTCGATTCAAATTGGTTGCTGCTGACTTTAGCTTCACTGTCATCAGGAAGACAAGCTGGCAGATCGAGCGCCCAAAAAAATGGAGGGAAGCCAGGGAATGATTGGTTTGGTCTTGCTAGATAAGAGTGATCCAAGCAAAGCTCATAAGACCACCAATATAAACACAGACAACAGCCAGCAGTTTAGAAGAAAGATCAATTAGGCATAGCAAAGTCAGAAAGACGCCATGACTAGTATCTTTTTCTACAATTCTTTTGAAAGGATGAAATTATAACTAGTCTCCTAAAGAAATGGACCTTTCTAGTTCAAATGAGCTGAAACGAAAAACAGAAACATTTTCACTGCCAGCTAGACCGACGTTGTCTACCTAAAATTTGAACTTAAGCCGTGTTTGACATTCATGAATTGGGTCAGGTTCTACTATGTCTTATTATTTCTCTTACTTGCATGTACATTTGTTTTCAGGTAGCGGCCGGACTTGATACATGATTACCCACTTGTTGATGTGCTGCCAAGAAACTGGAGTAAAGAAAGGATTACTGATCATGTTGTTTTTTGGGATAAAGGGCAGTGGTGCTAGTAGTAGTCTTTTGCGTTACATTTGGTCATGGAGAGATTGTGTATTTTGGGAATAGATTAACTACTAAGTCATGTTCTGGACAAGCTAGTTATGTTTGTAAGATGTGACTTCTGATCTGGCTGTTTTTTGGGATAAACTGCGGTGGTGCACTAGTAATGTCCTGGACAAGCTAGTTATGTGATGTTTGCAAGATGTGACTTCAAATATTTGAACATTCCTTTTATGAAGTCAAATATGGAGGATGTAACCATCAATTTGTAATGATCTAGACCTTTTCTCTATGGTGTTAGTGTTTGATTCAGCATATTTTTATCATGTTATCATGTTAGACCTTTTCTCTATTGTGATGATATTATGTGCTGAACAATAATTGTGATTATAGAAAATGAATGTAATGGTACTGTAGTTGATGACTGATTTCTTCAAAATTATATTGTGGCAACCAATCTGTTGGTAAACAGTACAATAGGCGTCGAACTGTCTGCTGGGAAAACACTCTCTGTCAAGTGGGTTCGTGTGTGTGCATGTCTGCCGGGGAAAATAACGCCTAAAAATGACACACTATCTGCCGGTAAATCAGAGCGAACTATGGCATACTATCTGCCGGTAAAACTTTGTCTGCCGGTAAACAGAAATGTTGACAGCTGGGTTCCCATCGGACGCTCTCGGCAGATGGTCTGTCGGTATATCTCATTGCCGGCAGATGGTATGCCACCAAATGTCCTTTTTGCCGGCAGATCGAGCGCCCTGAAAACCATGATTTCTTGTAGTGGAGGACTATCCCTCGGGAGTGTTGCCTCAGGACCACCGCTCGACCATAAAAGACTTTTTGAGGCGGTTTTGGGTTCCTCATGGCCGGGCCTTCTCAGACTCCTTCATGGATAGTGCTAAAAAGGAGATGGATCTCAAACGCAAAAGCTCCGGAGGCCAAGGATCTTCGGGCTCAGGCGATGCTCCAGGCCCCAAGGATGACCCGAAGGGTAAGGGCCAGGCTTAGTTTCTCTGCGTGTTGTGTTGCTTGTAATGTGTTTTAGGCTTAACACTTTTGTAACATGGTATTATAAAGAACCCTTTTGGAATGAAGATATTATCTATCTCTCTATTTGCCTGCCTTGCATCATATGATTTTCTATTCGTTTACCTTGCGAGTCCTTCCATTCCCTTCCTTTTGTCATCTTGAACAAAAATCTTTTTTAAGATGGCAATTTTTTGAAACGCGAAGTAGACGAATAGTACGATGAATACAGCACATTACGGAGATTTTGAATTTACGCGACAACCCCTACTCCGTGGATTGGAGCCTTCGCGAGGAATATGTGAGTATTTTAAGTGTATGTGTTGAGCTCAAATCTCCCGAAGTACAATTGCGAGGATTCTATTTGTCCTTGTAGGATTTGTGTAATGCCATATTGATCTTCAGACTTTCTCTTTTTTTACCAGGGCGCTATAACACAACCTGGGTTTTTATCCGAGGTCTACATTAGACTTCGAATCTAGTACCAGGGCGCTATAGCGCTGTCAACCTAGGTTTTTATACGAAGATACAATTGATCTTCGTCAATTCCTTACCAGGGCGCTATAACGCAATCAACCTAGATTTTTGTGCGAAAAAGATTCGCATGGGATTAGACATGATTTGCAACGGGTCCCATGCCAATCCCGAGGATCGTCATCCTCTTAGGAACTTTTCCAGGGCGCTATAACGGAATCTACCTGGTTTGCTTATTAAAAGCATAAGATTGCTTCGAAGAATAGTTGACGCGAAGTTCACTTTATTCTTCGCTGATTAAACTCCTTAAAAGTTAGTTTGCAATCATTCCACCAGAATACATGCCACTTCGGGCCATTCAACCAGTCGCAGATGGCAATTTAGATAATGTATGGATACATGCCCAACTTCGGGCCATTTAACCAGTCGCAGATGGTAGTTACGGGTAGTACTTCGTGAAGGACTTCGCGAGGGACTTCGCGTTCCATGTGTGAGGAACTTCTCTTCCTTCCTCTGTGACGAGATGGTACGATGCATCCCTCGTCTTCTTCGCGATGATGAATGGACCCCCCCATATGGTGTCTAGCTTGGATGATCTTTGCGGCATCTTCTTCAACACGAGGTCTCCTTCGAGTTCCCTAGCCTGAACTCTTTTGTTATAGGACTCGGTCATCATCTCATTGTATTTGTTAAGCTGTTGCTTGGCGACTAGTCTATCTCCTTCGACGAAGTCCGCCGGAGGCATGTCTTCGGGGTTTCCTCCCCCAGTGATAATCCGAAGTGTCCTTGCTTGAATTTCAGCTGGAGTTACAGCTTCTTCTCCATAGACTAACTTGAATGGCGAGAAGCCCGTTGGAGTGGTTGGAGAAGTCCTGATAGCCCATAGCACTTTCTACAGCTCATTTGGCCATCTTCCTTTTGCTTCCTCCACCAATCTTCGCTTCAGAGCCTGCATGACATTTTGGTTGGCCCTTTCTACCACTCCATTCGCCTGGGGATAGCCCGCGGATGCATAGCATATTTTAATGCCTAAATCTGCGCAAAAAGACCGAAACTTAGATGATAAGAATTGAGATCTGTTATCGGCAACAATTTCTCGAGGTATACCTAATCTGCACACAACATTCTTCCACAAGAAATGTTGAGCCTTCGCCGCGGTGATCGCTGTCAGTGGCTCTGCTTCTACCCACTTGGAGAAGTAATCGATCGCAACGATGACCCATTGGTATCCTCCTTGAGAAGTGGATAAGTCTCCTACTATATCTATGCCCCATCGAGCAAAAGGCCATATTGGTGTTGATGGCTGTAAAGCACTGGCTGGAGCCTTCGGAGGGTCATCCACTGACACCCTTGGCATCTCTTGACTAGCTCCTCTGCATCAATGTTCGTTGTTGGCCAATAGATCCCCATTCTTAATACCTTCGCCGTCAAGTCCCTTGGCGCTTGGTGGGCTCCACAAAGTCCCACATGGACCTCGGTGAGCAATCTTTTCCCCTCTTCACGTGACACGCACTTCAGCAATGGTGCACAGACCCCAGACTTATACAATAATCCATCAAGCAAAATATATGTCCAAGATCTTTGTTGAATCGCCATTGCCTCCTTCTGATCTTCGGGCAATATCCCATCTCGAAGATATTGCATTATCTGTGTCCTCCAGTCGTCTTCGGCTGACTTTTCTGTAAGCTGCACTTCGGGGCATATAGACGGTCTGTTTGTTTCCTCATAAAATACTCCTTCTGCTATCTTCTCTTTGTATGCCACCATCTTCGCTAGCTCATCTGCCCTTGAATTCTCTCCTCTGGGTATTGCCTTAACCGTTATGCCCATGAAATGTTTCTCCACTGCTCGCACTGCCTCTAGGTACTTGGACATCTCCGCGTCTTTTGCTTGGAACTCCTTTGATACATGACCTTGCACCAACATCGAATCGGTGCATATCAACACCCGTTTTGCACCCATTGCTCTTGCCTTGCGAAGTCCCAGCATTAGTCCTTCATACTCTGCAGCATTATTAGTCGTCGAGAAGTTTAGTCTTAAGGCATACTCGGTTGTGCCTCCTTCGGGATCCACCAGTACTGCGGAAGCCCCTGCTCCTTGAGCTGTCCATGACCCATCTGATTTTATCGTCCATAACGGCGGCATCTTTGGGTCCTCCGAAGGTTCTGACGTCCATTCTGTTAGAAAATACGCCATTGCTTGTGCTTTCATCGTTGTCCTTGATATGAATGTTATCTCGAAGGGCGCCAGTTCGGCAGCCCACTTCGATATTCTTGAAGTAGCTTCTTTGTTCTCGAGGGTAGATTTTAAGGGGAAAGCCGTTGGTACTTCGATCTTGAACTCTTGAAGTAATGCCTTAGCTTTTTTAAAGCCATTAACAGAGCATATGCCATCTTCTCTAACTCCACATAATTTCCCTTCGCTCCTTGGAGTGCCTCCAATACATAGTATACCGGCATCTGCCCATCCTCGTGCTCTCTTACCAACACTGCGCTCACTGCGTAGTGGCTCGCAGAGAGGTATAACAACAGTTTCTCAGCTTCTTTAGGACTGGTGAGTTTCAGCAATTGTTGCAAATGCTCCTTCAGTTTCTCGAAGTCTTCAACACACTTCGGACCCCATTTAAAGGAGTCAGTTCCTCTTAGTGTGGCGAAAAAGTGTTTGTGTTTCTCTGCAGCCTTCGATAGGAATCTTCGTAAAGCAGCCAATTTCCCTAAAAGGCTTTGGACTTCCCTCTTGTTTCTTGGAGGATTCATCTGGCATATGGCGTCGATCTTCTCTTTGTTGGCTTCGATACCTCTCTGGGATACGAAGAAACCTAGCAATTTTCCTGTTTCGACACCAAACACACACTTCGATGGGTTGAGCTTTATACATTCTGCCCGGAGGCTGGCGAATGTCTCCTCAAGGTCTGCGGCGTGGTCATGACGCGCTTTGCTTTTATGCCTCCACGTTTCGTCCCATTTGCTTGGCCAACACCTTCGCGATGAGCCTCGCGAAGGTTGCTCCCGCATTCTTCAAGCCAAAAGGCATTCTTCGATAACAATATGTTCCAAACGGCATAACAAAAGCCGTTTTTCCTTCATCCTCCTCACGCATGTACACCTGGTGATATCCTGAATAAGCATCTAAGAAACTCATCAGTGCACACCTAGCCGTGGAATCCACAAGCTGGTCAATCCTCGGTAATGGAAAATCATCCTTCGGGCATGCCTTATTTAAGTTCGTGAAATCTACACACATTCGCCAGGTACCGTTAGACTTTTGGACCATGACGACATTCGCCAGCCACTCCGGGTAGGCGATCTCTCGGATCACTCCTGCTCGAAGAAGCTTCTGTACTTCGCTTTTTGCAAGTTCGATCCTTTCTCCGGACATTTTTCGGAGTTTTTGCTTTTGAGGCCTCGCGTCAGGTTGGACAGCGAGCGCATGCTCAATGGTGCTGCGTGGTACACCCGTTGCTTCCTCTGGAGCCCATGCGAAGATGTCTTCGTTATGCCTCAGTAAGTTCAGCATGTCTTCTTCTTCTTGGGTTGACAATTGAGCTCCTAGGGTCACCATTTTTCTAGGATCCTGTGGGTTCAATGGGTGTAGCTTCGTATTTTCTTCCGGTTTTGGTTTAGGTTTCCACCCCTTAGCCCCGAGCGTAGGGTCCCCTCTTTGCATATTCTGGACAGGTTCAAACTTCGGGGTGGCTTGGAGCTCCGTTCTCCTTGCTGCTTGCTGATCTCCTCGCACCGTGATGACTTCTCCCTCAGCAGGCATTTTCATACACAGATATTTGTGATGTATGATAGAGTCAAAAGCATTTATGACTCCTCTCCCGAAGATATCGTTGTACCTATATTTCATGTCCACTATGTCAAAGCATATGGACTTCGTCACCCTTCTCCGTCCTTGTTGAAATGAAACTTGTAAAGTAACTTGGCCAATGGCCACCACCGGTTCTCCCCCGAAGCCAACTAGAGGCAGGTGCGAAGGTTTTATCCTATCTTCGGGAATGTTTAGTTGTTTGAACGCTGATAGAAAAATGATATCAGCAGAACTGCCTCCATCTACCAGCGTCCTCTCTACATGGTATCCTGCAATCTCTGTTGTGACAATGAGGGGGTCTTCGTGGGGAAACCGAACTCCTTTTCCATCTGTGCTGTCGAAGGTTATGGCCACAGTTTGTGGGCGCGAGGATGAGACATTGGATACCTCCCTGAGGTACTGTTTTCTTTGTCTATTAGATGGCAAATTAATCGAGGATCCCCCGGATATGACGTGTATGACTCTTCGCTGCTCTTGGGGTTATTCGACATGGTTGACTTCGGGTTATCTTCTTCCCTCATCATCCCTTGGCTTCTCCCTTCTCTCTCTTCCCTCTCCCCTTCCATGTCGATCTTCTCTCCAATACCTATCCTCTCTTTTGTAATCTTGCCTTCTGTGGTCTTCTCTCCGATCCCCATCATAGCGTCTACCTGAGCCATTTTGCCACCTTCGGTTGTTTTCCCGCTGCCCTTCATGCTTCGGCTTTCTCAGATAGCTGTTTCTCTGGCTTATAATATTTCGACAATCTTCGGTGTTATGGGTCTGGTTATCTCCGTGTAAGGCGCAGTAATTCGTCTTCCTTTGGCCTCTTCGTGTTTCTGTTCCCTTTACTTCCTTTGCTTTATCTTCGATATTGTGCACCTTCTTGCTCGGGTGGTGGCGGCCTTGATGTTTATCTTCGCTTTTCCTCTTTTCTTGTTTCTTCTCATGATTCTCTTTCTTAGCTAATGCTTCCCTCCTCAAGTTTTCCTCCTCTCCTCGGGCGTACCTCTCTACCCGATCGTACAACTCCGATGTTGTGTTTGGCGGAGTGCTGGTTAGATCGTGGCACAAGGTCCCCGGCTGCAGGCCCACGATGAATGCATTGATGATGGCGGTATCACTGATGGCTTTATTCTGACACCACATGTTCGCAAATTTCTTATAGAAATCCCAACACTCTCCCCCTTCGCCTGCCTCATCGCGAACAAATTGCTCTCTTGCATTCTCGCTACATAATTGCCTTGAAAGTTGTTGGCGAAGGCCTCCCTCAGCTGCTCCTAGGAATGGATCGATCCCGAGCCTAAAGATGTGAACTAAGATAGGGCAGTGTCTTTGAGTGCTAGGAGTAGACTCTTGGCTTTAATGTCATCGTCGCCTCCCGAGGCCTCCACAGCCGTTTCATAGACTTCGAGGAATTCCATCGGATCTGTGTCGTCGGCAAACTTGTTAATGCTCCGCATTTTGAAGTTCTCTGGCCACCTTTTTTCTCGGAGGAAACCGTCAAGTGGTCCACCTCCTCCACGCTCCCTTCGGTAAGTACTCTGGGTGGGGTTCGTAGCCGGCGACTCGGCCTGGGACCCTTCGGGTTCACTTGATCTTCGCTGGTTTTGCTGAGGAGGTGCCCTAGCTGCTGCCAACTCCCTTCTGAGCTCTTCGATCTGCTGTTCCATCGCTCTTCGGTGCTGCAGGTACTCTTCGTCGAGGTGAGGGTTTGTATAGGTCGTCCTTAGTGCTCTGGGCAGACGCACTTCTGGAGGAATATGTGGATGTTGTGGTTGTGCTTGTGGATTTTGTGGAAGGTTGGGTGGATCTTGCGTTGGATGGGCGGGATCATAGGCGGCTACTGGCTCTTCGCGGTTTCTCCTTTCTCCCACTCAGCTGGACTCTAGAACTTCGGGCTGTGTCTATCTGAGGATGGCAGGCGCCTCCTCGGGTACTGCTTCAACTTCACCTCTCCCCACAGGTAACCTTGGTACCATGTTCCATCTTGTTCCACCTCCGCTCCTCGTGACGACTCCCGTCACGGCGTCTGCTACCTCGGGTACAGGTACTTCGGTGGTTGATCGGTTCCTACCTCGTACCATCGTCTCCGCCCCAAGCTCCTCACGGTCGGCGCCAACTGTTGTCGAAGTGTCTCGGACAATGAGTGTCCCCCCCCAAGGTCGAGGGATCACTGAGAGTAACGGGGTTTGGGACTGGAGACAGGAATAGACGATTAGGAATGGTAATAAATGCCTTGCCCCCATCCAAGGGGGTGCTCCTGTATTTATAGGGGTACTGATGATTTGGATTTACAATGAAAATACAAGAGGACAACTTTATCCCCGTATCTCGGCCGTCGATCTCTAGATCAACGGCCATTTACAGTACCTAACCCCCATTTTGCTTACATGAAAGGCCTCAATTACCCCTGTTACAATATGGGCCTTGGGGGCCCAATAGTTCCAGCTATCCTTGGCCTATCCCTTAGCCGTTATGGTGTTGGGCCAGGGTCCAGCGCCTGGCCCATAGTTGATCAGGCCTCTATCCTTGCCAGGCTATCCTCGGATAACTATGGCTACCTTCGGGTTGCTTCATCGGCACCAGGAGTGAACTTCGGGAACATCCCCTTTCTATCCTTGGGCCTCTAATCCTCGGAGATCCCGATGATACTATCAGACCTCGGGTTCTTCGAACTTAGCGTATGGCCATCTTCGGGATTCTCGCCTCATACTTCTTGAAAAAGGGGAAGCCTCTCCTACAACAGGGACGGATAACAGTTATGAAAGCGTGCTTGTACAAGTGCATGCCAGGCAGACAGGTGGAGGGAACGAGATCCTCTCCCACATTACATGGTAAACTACGTTAGATTAGTTGCATTCCCTTGATATCAACTATCAGATTGTAAATCAATGGCTCAGATCATCGTGTGTGTTCATCGTTCACTACGTCAAAACCTTGTATTAATGACGGGTTACAACAACCATTAGTGACCAGTGAAGCAACCGCCATCTTAGACGGATCACTAATGAGTCGTTATCAATGTTCTAAATAGCAGGCTATAGCGCCGCTATAGTGCCGCTATAGCATTTTGGCAGTGTAGACGCTAGGCTATTGCATATATGTCCGCTATCACCGCTAAGAGCGCTATAGCGGGCTATAGCGCCGCTAAACTGCTTAGCGGCAATAGCGTTTAGCGGCCGCTAGAGTAGATTTGCTTGTCCGATTTGTTGACATCAAATTTGTTATTTGTTTATGTCATTAGCGTCAATGTGTCGAACCAGTAAAGTACTAAATTTGTGTAGGAGTGGGCATGTCAAGCTAATCGTATCAATGTTTTTGAGTTTTTACTTTGTCACTTTGAACTTTGAAGCATATATATACTATTTTTTAACATTTTTCTAAAAAACGCTAAACTGCTTAGCGGCCGCTATAGCGGCGCTATAGCTGTCTTAGCGTTTTCAGAAGTGCTCCGCTAAAACCTATAGCCCGCTATTTAAAACATTGGTCGTTATATAATACTTAACGGGTTGATACAATACCCGTCACTTATCTTTGCCTCCTAGAGCCCCCTACCATTGGTTATCATGACTCATATAAGTGACGAACAAAATTTTCACACGTCTCCCATGATAATGATATAAGTGACTGGTTAATATATAGACCGCCGCCATGATAATAACATAAGTGACTAAAAAAATATCTACTTGTTACTCATGATAATAAGATAAGGGACAAACAATATTACCGTCCGTCACTCATGATAATAAGATAAGTGACGGTGTTAGGCACCAACCATATGATCAATCTCTCCTAGACCAGATGGCGTTAAGGTCTCGTGGAGAGAAGGGTGGATCATCTAAGGTTAGAACCTAGGGCTAGACGGCATGATTGTGGTTATGGTGTCACCTACCGTAGAGTTTGATACTTAGACCATCTCCAACCATTTTCTCTTCGTTTCATTCTCTTCCCCGTTCTCTTCCCTATATTTTATCTCTTTATTTTTTACCATCTCCAATGAATCCTTCAAGGATTCACGAGATTGAAGAGAGAATCTCCTTCTAAGGAGAATAAAGGGAGAAATCTCTTCACGAAGAGAACGGTGAAGAGAATCCATTGGAGCGTCAAAGAGAACCAAAATCTCTTCGCAAAGAGAAATTAAGAGGTGAAGAGACACCGTTGGAGATGGTCTTAGACAAGACATAAAACTAAAATAAGAGAGAGGAAAGACCATAGCTCAACCGCTTACTTTTGTACTAAAACTCATAAGAGCATATATCCACAGATATATAAGAGAACACATGTCTAAGAGAAGATCATAAACCTATGACTCATTCTACACAGCTCAAGCTCGCAAAAAGACGCAAACAAATACATGGGCATATCCGATAGAGATATAAACAATATAGCATTATCCCTTGTATAATTGTATGTTTTTATGAAGAACAACTCTATTCAGGAAAAATTGACCGGTACCAATTAAAATATTTACTTTGCTTGTTAGGTTTTGTGTTCAATATGTGTACAAGGAGGGTTACAATTAGACTTTGTGTTGTAATAGATAGGGTTAGTTTAGAATAGGAGTCGGACTCTTGCCAGGCCTCCGCTATATAAAAGAAGGCAACCCTGGTGTAACCCATGACAATGACTGCATAATAGCATCATAAGTCTGAGTGGGTCCACGGCCAACATGTGGTTGTGACCTGGGCAACCAGTATGCTGCGATATTATGGATTGAGGAGGAGCGCCCATAACATGTGGGTCAGAGCCTCGCAGATGTTGGCGAAAGCTGAATTGCGTTACCGAACATCGTATCTCCTGATGTCGTTCGTGATCTTGCATTGGCATAAATCCTAATAAGTGGTATCAGAACCATGGTCGGTAACGCGAACCGTCTTCCGGAGATCGCACGGTGTTAGACAGATGGTCCGATATGTGTGATGGGGGGATTGTTGGGTTTAGTCCCACATCGGATATTGGTTATTTGGGTACACAACTTAAAAGGTGGAGACAACCATCTCCCACTAGGCTAGTCTTTTGGGTTAAGTTGGGCCAGAACCTGGGTTGTGCTTCAAGTTAGAACAATAGATGTGGGGACCTTTTCCCGAGACCAGGTGTTGGTATTGGGGGAACCGGATCACTGTGGGCCAGGAGATCGTCCGGATGACTGTCTTGGGGGGAGGCTGATTGCTGTGCGCGGGTCGGATGACAGTTGGCTCTAAAAAGTACCGCCTAGTATCAGAGCGACGTTGGCCATGCGGAAGATTTAAGGGGAGATACGAGGTTCATGAATACACGAGAGACACGAGGTTCATACATACACGGTAGCCACAAAAAACACCTCATAGGCTCAAGGTGGAGCATCGTGGCGATCGACGATTAGATCGATGATGTTGAACACTTCGGTCAGGTGGTTCGAACCGTTCAATGAGCTACTATTTACAAAAATTACTAGACGTGGTGATCGGGCCGACAACGTAGCTGACGAGGTCGATAGACGATGGCGATGACCTTGGCGTTTGCGATTAGACCAACAGGCGTGAAAGTTGGCCGGAGAGATTGGAATGGCAGAAGCAGTGATTCGACCAGATGTTGCATAGGAGGCGCTGCATCACGACACTGGAGGTGAAGCTGTGGCGTGGACGC
This sequence comes from Raddia guianensis, assembly GCA_036346415.1. Classification (NCBI taxonomy): domain Eukaryota; kingdom Viridiplantae; phylum Streptophyta; class Magnoliopsida; order Poales; family Poaceae; genus Raddia; species Raddia guianensis. The sequence goes on along the minus strand of CM070535.1, from coordinate 49,813,026 downwards.
AGATAGCCAGAGTGCGGCATGTTTGTCGTGCATGACGTAGCTGCGCGAGGTCGTTAGGCGACGGCGATGACCTCGGTGTTCGTGATTAAACCGACAGGCGCGAAAGGGGGTAGAGAGATCGGAATGGTGGGAGCAGTGATGCGACCAGATGTTGTACAGGAGGTGTTGCATCACAACACTAGAGATGAAGCTATGGCGTGGATGCAGATAGCTAGAGTGCGTCATGTTTGTCATGCACGGGACGACGTGGTGCACGGTGGTGGACTGAGAAGCCTGCTCGAGGGCTCGGGGATTGGATATGGAGGTGGAAAAGATTTTTCTTGATTTTTTGGCGATGATGGATGTACTTAGTGGGTCCCATAATGTATGAGGTCACTGTGCATGTGGTGAACGACCTGGGACGTGCTCCACGAGCTGGACCGAGTGGGCGCACAGCGTCGACCAAAGGCGATAATGTAGCAGCGGCCTAGGCGGGGGCTTGGCTCGGGTAGCGGCCTAGGCGGGGGTGGTGCGCAGTGTGGCCTAGGCGGGGCGTGGCGCAACGAGGGCGGGACGGCCCAAGCTGGTGCACGGCCCAGTCGGGTGCGCAACCTAGGTGCGCAGTGCCCTAGGTGCGGGAGGTCGTCCAGTGTGGACGCGTGGCCGAAGCACGGGTGCGGGACGCTGTGGCCCAAGCGCGCAGGTGGCTACACATGGGGCCGACGAAGGCTACGGTGGGCCAGGCCGTAGGCACACTGGGGGCTGAGTCCCAAGAGGGTGTTTGTGCATGGTTCAGGGCAAATTTGAAGACAAACCGAGTTTGGTGGCTTTGAACAGTGGGCAGGCTGAAAATGGAACGAACAATTTCAAGGAAGAAGAGAGGGAGACCAAGGTAGAATAGAAATGTTTTGAGGCTAGAATTCAAAAGAGGGGGCATACTCACCAAATGAAGCAGATCCAAGGGGAGTCAGAACAAGAAAATCCAAAGGAGGAGGAGGAGAAGATTGTTCTTCAGGATAAGAAGAACTCAGATCCGTCGAACAAAAAGGCGGCCGGTGTGAGCGCGGTGTTAGGGACTGAACAGTCGGGTTGGTTCCAAAGGGAAGGTGTTCGGAAAAGCTATTAGGTGATTTGATTGTAGAGGTCAGATTGGCTGATGGTGAAATCAACGACGATCTTTGCCTAAAGATGAACGGATCAAAAAGTCATGACGGTAATCTATTCAAGATGGAGAACAAATTATGGAGATGAGACGATGGATCTATTTTTGATAGCGGATGGATCGGGGCGGTGCAAACCGTGGCCTGCAAGATGATGCTGACAAAAGGAATAAATTAGTGCTATTTGTGGCAGTGGCTGAAAGTGATTTAAAAGGCAATGGTGACGATGTCATCTTAAGGACCAGATATTCAGTCGAGCGTGGATGATTGGATTCAGTTGGTCTTCTTCATGTGACACAATAAGAAGTGGTTCTCTCCATAAGTTGTTGGTAAATTTTGATTGGTTCTACTTGAAGTATGAGCTTTCAAAATAAAAGTGCAAAGCCGAGTTGACCAGATACTTTAGGAGGTGAATCATGTGTTGAGACTATAGAGAAATCTAATTTGACTCAAGACCTTACATGATAGGATAAGAAGACCGTCGAGATCATAAAATGGTGGAAAGGTTGTAATGATCGAGAAGAGTGCGACATCGCTTGTGTGTAGATGCTGTAAAGTGACTTGTGAATGGCAGTGCAGGGAGTACCATTGCAGGTGAAGCTGCTGAGCCGGATGTTGCCAAGTCGGCATTTGTTTCAAAAGGCGGTGGTTCCAAGGTGGTGGACTCTTTGGGCGGTCCAACGTTAGCTGTCAAGAAAGCAACTAGCTCGTTCTTGCTATGCCCTAATGGTATGACACTCGCATGCTTGCGCATGCGTATTAAACCCAAAAATTTGTCGGGTATAGAGTTCGCACAAGACGCTGGGACGACTTAAAGGTGGAGAAGGTAATATTCTATAAGGTGGAGTTTGTTAGGTTTTGTGTTGAAAATGTCTACAAGTAGAGTAACAATTGGACTTCGTGTTATAATAGGCAGGGTTGGTTTAGTCTGTCTCCAACAGCCTTCTCTAAAGCGCTCTCTACCAAAAAATAGTGGGACGGATTCTTCCCCTATGCGCTTTAAAAGCGTTCTCTATTCCACTCCTTAAAATAGATTTTTTTCTCCATTCCCTTATTTGTAGGGATTCTCTCTCCTTCTCTAAATACAATTCTCCATATAGGAAACACTGTTCGAGATTACAGAAATATAGGGGAGAGAATTTTTTTAAAAAAAATCCTGAATATGAGACTATAGGAGACCAAATTTAGAGATTAGTAGGAGTCAGACTCTTGATAGGGCTCCACCATATAAAAGGAGACAATATTGATGTAATACATGACAATGACTGCATAATAGTAGCTTAGGTCTGAGGGAGTCAGCGGCGATATGTGGCTATGATCCGAGCAGCCGGTTGCTGTGGTGTTAAGATGAAAGCTGAACTATGTTAACAAATATTGTTATCGTCTCGAGGCGTAGATTCTAACATTGTCAAAATACTAATTTTTTTTATTGGCATGAGAAGGGAAAAAAAAACCCTGCATTCAAGAAGGAAAAGGAATTCTCCGCCTTCCACGGTTCCACCTACAACGTGGCTCCGCGCGCTCCTTGGTGGCGTCGCCGCCGCCTCCGCTACCGCCGTCTACCTCAGTTGGCCCCGCCTCCGGCGGTTCGGCCTCCCCGACGTCTGCTTCTCTCTCGTCCCTCGCCGCCACCGCCCGCCCCATCTCTGCCTCGACGTGCCTCTGTCCCTAGCTTCATGTCCTCGCCGGCGCCGGTCCCATCCCGTCTCCGGCCTCCCCTGGCCCTCCCCATTTAGATTTCTAGCTTTGCTCTCCCAGACAGGCAGTCTTCAAGATCTCCGGCGACAGCAGCAGGTACCGGGGAGCTCCTCCTTGACATCCTTGGAGCCGGGTGGTGGATCCGCCAATGGATATAGGCATGCATCAAGAACATCCTCCCGATGGGAATCGATGCGGACTTTGGTCCAATGGGATGGAGTTGCTCAAGGATGCGACAGAGAGAAAGCGCTTCCTTCCTACCGGACTTGAAGGGTACTCCTATCTTGAATGTAATTAACCTATTATTCTCTATTGAGACTCCTATCTTGAATTGAATACAACCATTATCTATTGAGACCTATTGTTCTTTTTGCGACCTACCAATCTCTGTCTAGGCTCTAGAGGATTTCTGATCAATTCGCAGGAAAATCACATTATTTAATGAAGTTGATTATCTTGTAATTTATGATGCCCTGGATTCCCAGAATCGATGTGCTTCTTGGAGGTGGGCTGCGCGAAGGTCAGTTGACAGAAATAACTGGACAGTCATCTTCTGGTAAAACACAGGTGAAAAATTGAATACTGTTTTAAAAGCAACACTTGAAGATACTTGGTTTGCTTACTTTGGCTCAGGTGCGTTGTCCCAACGACAAGACAACCGTATACTTACTGATGTACATCAACTGCAGGTCTGTCTATACTCAGCTTCACATGTTGCAGCCAGGCATATGGGTGTTGTTATGTACTTGGATACTAGTAATTCCTTCTCTCCTAGCCGCATTGCCCGCATTATTGATGAACTTCCCATCTATTTCGTCGAAGAGGTTAGTAATCAACCATATTTCTATCCTGCTAGCTCTGTCTTAGTGTCGTTCACAGATTATCGTAGTTATTTATTTATATTCTTATGGCGTAATCATGTAAGTAGATGGACACTTATTTCTACTATAGATTGCCATAAAATTTTGACCAAGTGGTATGCTGCTTAGGCCATCTCCAATGCAGGTGCTTAAGTATGTGCTTAGAGAAAAAAACCGGGTTATTTTTGCCACATCAGCAAATAGAGGTGCTTAGAGGAGAGAGAAGATGCCTAGGTTGGCATCGACTGTTACCCGGTGCTTGTGACCTTTTTTTCTACAGCTGCTTGCCTTGATGCTTCTTTCCCATCCCTGGTTAATTGTATTTTTCCTATTACGCTAGGCACCTGCCATTGGAGATTAAAACGCCTGGTCTAGGTGCTAACAAGGCAGTTATGGTTGATTGTATTTTTCCTGTTACGCTAGGCACCGGCCATTGGAGATTAAAGCGCCTGGTCTACGTGCTAACAAGGCAATTATAGTTTATAAGCACCTCTGGAAGCTCTGATGCATTGGGAGGAGGAGTTTTTATAGGGGTGCTTAGTGATGTGGCACCTTAAGCACCTACCTCTAAGCACCTTGCATCGAAGGTGGCCTTGTGATGTCTAATTATCAAATTTTTGACTTGCAGCCAAAGGATATGAGGCTTAAGAGGGTCATGAGCAACATCATTTCTGAGTCCGTATTTGATATATTTGCTTTGTTTGAAGCACTACATAAACTTGAACTCAAACTGAATGACAGGGTTAGTATGGAGGGCAGTCTTTTTTAACTCCTTTTTCATTTTCACAAACACTTCTCTCACATGGCACAACGTTAATAGGTAAACAATGGCAGTAGAAAGATTTGCTTGCTTATCATTGACTCAATATCATCTCTACTTGCTCCTATCATCGGAGGGAAGAATTCACAAGGTACTGCATAGCCTGTCTACTAGATTATTTTACATAGCACTTTATCTGTACAAGAAGCAACTCAGGCTTTAAACATGATTGTCCTATCATGCTAAGACATAACAGGTATGATTTTGAGTTAGGAACTTCAGACAATTAGTATAGAAAATACTTGGATAAGATTTTTTTCGTTTATTGACTTAAACAACATAATGCAACTGATTTGCAGTTATGCAGCCTATCATTGGTAGTTTGAGCTGGTCTCAATTTTGATTTACCTTTGTTAATAGTTGTGCTCTTAAAGACTTAACACTTTATTTACTGACATGATTACTTCCTGAAAGGAACATCATCAACTCTGAAGTGAAGTCTGAATTAAATTGTTGCTTATATTTTTATTAATAACCTGGCAGGACGGTCAATGATGATATCAGTGGCAATGGTTCTGAAGAAGTTAGCTCTTGAGCATAATCTATCCGTTCTGGTAATTCTATTCACTCTAGTTTGATTGGTAATCATTCATGGAATGAAGCGTATGCTTTAAATTGAGCATATTATTATCAGCCTTTCTAAAATATTTTTCTGATCCTTCGAGCTTATATGTGCATTCAGTTCCTTTTATCATAATATCATTGCTCTAGGAAAAAACTTATCTATGGTATTTGTTTATTCAAACCACACAAAGTTTGTTCTGTGTCTCTATGAGTCTTTTCAGAATATATATGATTAGAGAAAATCAAAATTAACAATATTGGATTGATGGTGTCAAAAACTTTATTTCATGAGCAGAGACCTACTACATAGTAGACACTTAGGCGGATGCACCAACAACTACAGATATATGATTTTGATATGACCAGTTATGTCTGTAATAATTAATTGGTTTGTATTCTTTGTTGATAAACTCACTGTCCACCAATTCAGCATGCCATCTTTTCGGAAAACAAGATGCTCGTGTATCTGGAAGAGTTTTCTCTGCTATTTATTTCTGTATTAACTTATCAGATAAATATACAAGTAATTTGATGGTATACTGTTGAGTTTGGTGTATTTGTCCATGTAAATCTTGAGTTGTAATTCAGCTGTCGTACTTGAAATTTGGCATGCTATGAGGCTGCAGAGAAGTCATATTATCATCAATTATCATGTCTACGATGATTCCTGACCCCCAAGAGTCAATTCATTTGAGAGGATGATAGTAAAGGTTATGTAGTTTTATTTTATCAGTGAAGAATGTCTTTGCATCAAGAGCTCCAAGCAGAAAATTCAGCTTTACGCAATTTTTTTTGAAGAGTTAGAGAAATCTGTCATAAATTTGTAAGCAGTTTTTTGAAATCCAATTTTGCAGTTATGTGTAGAGTTTCAACTTGCAAGAAATGATTTTGGTTCGACTAATAAGGGAACTTTGTAAACAAAACATACAGAGAACACAATGGTCAGTACTTCATGGGTAATCACAAAAAATACTCTTCCCTGGAGTTCTTTTATTAGCTGTGCATGAAGTCACACACAGAGATGATTTTTGGTATTTTCTGAAAAGTAGCAAATTATTTCTCTTTTGCTTAGACAGGTCGACATAATCTAATTTAAAGCTCTAATGCATACAAAAGGGCATGCTATCAAAGATGTAATTGCTAATGCACATTTCAGGGATCATCCCATACTCCCATTCGCATGGGAGAAAATGTAGTGATTTTGCTATGGTTGCACTGATTTGTTTTCGCTTTAGTTCTTTTCAGTAAGTTGGAACTATTGAAATGCTCCCAAGGATGGTCAATTATATAAATTTAGGTTTCTCACCACTTTTTGAATCTAAATGGGCATAAATGAACTTTTGGATAGTGAAATGGATTGCTCGGTCACTGCTTGTTTTCTTCTTTTTGAGGAGAAAAGTGGGACGCCTAAGATGCACTAGCTATCAATTATTAATGAAGAAGAACGTAGACACCAAAATCTGACTGAATAGGGCTCAAACCTAGGTTGTTGGTGTGTACACCAAGGTTTTGTTTTTTGAAAAAAAAAATGGAGGGGACCAAAGTTATATTTTCCTCATTATTAGATGATTTTTATGAACATTTCATTTTTTTGGATTAAAACAATAAAGAATGAATGAAAGTGCATCTTGGTCCTCCTGGAGGTTTGAACCTGTGACCTGTTGCATGCTGGGTGGAAAGGACTGGCCACCAAGCTGTGTGGGTATGTGTGGTATGTATTTCAATGATCCCTTATCAAAATTGTACAAAATACATCTGAATCCATTTTTTGGGGGAGAACTGTCATAAAATGGGGGTGTCCGATTCGACCAATCTTTTTGGATTTTCACCGATTTTCAGAACCCTGGTGTACATCTTTCACATACCGACCAAGCTAGGTTCAATTCCTGCCACTGGTTGGTTTCCTCCAAACATTCACGAACTATTAGACGTAAAAGTAGTCTACAAATCTCCATCACTGATGTAGTAGAATGTTTGAAACTTGTCCTGTAATATTTGTGGCAAACACTGAGATCTGAAACAAAAAAATTAATAAATTCATTCACTGGCTACCTGTTTTGTATTAACTCCAGGTAACCAATCACATGGTTTCTGGGAATGGATCTCCCAAGCCTGCACTAGGTGAGAGCTGGAAAGCTGTTCCACATGCTCGCTTGGTAATCTCTCACGATAGGGGCAGCAATATCTTCACAGCAACTATGCTAAAGCACACACTACTGGTATTTTCTTTGACGATGTTGTTATGCTTTCAGATTTCATAGCAGCTGCACATTTCTTGTTGCTATCATAGAAATTGCATGGATAAAAGACAAACTATCATTTTCTTGAACAGAATAATATCTCATACATATGTAAGTAATACAAAAAAAAAATCTGTAGGTTATTCGCCATGGAATTATGTGCCTTCATCCCTATGCAAATGTGTGCCGTTTGTAACATTACTTTATTTTCCATGAGACCTTTGATTTTTGTTTGGTCTTGCACGGTTTTTGAATGTGTTAGGATGAGCAACTGTGGTAGGCATGTACATTTAGTAGTTTGTAGCTAATGAACTTAGTATTATTAATGCATCTTTAATCTTTGGTTACACGTCTCTTAGGAAAGAAAAAAAAGGTGACTATATGCAGCTTTTCTGTGACATTCTAAACTGCTTTGGTAGGACATTCTAAACTAGTTCAGTGGAATGTTGATTGTAAGATGTTTCAGTAGAAAGGTAGCTCTACTGTGGTCGTAGCAGCTCCTATCTGTCATTGTGCACTCACACACCACACCACACCACACTACACGACACTACACTAACAGTAGAATAGCAAAGGGTAGTCCCTAGTTATGTGGATAATAAAATGTAATTACATACAGTTCGAATAAAATGCTTGTCATGGTCGTTTCTTAAAAAAAAAAAATGCTGCCTTTAGTTTTGCTTGTTTCCTGACATTCCACTTCATTGCAGGCTTCTGGCCGCTGTATGAAATTTGTGATACCAGGCTGAATTCAGCGACATGGCGATGGAGATAAGATAGAGAATAAAAGGCAAAAGGGGACTTCATCCATAGTGAAGATATTTTGTTAGCGTTCCCCCTGATTGTGTGCCATTGAGCTGAGCTGAACTGCGGCCTACACGATTATACAAGTTTTGCGTGATACCTGGATGTACAGGAATCCTTCGACTATAAAAAAAACTCTGGTTTTTGCCCGGCGCCTGACCGCAGGACAGCCGTTACAGCACAGGCAAACGAAATCACCGTTCTCAATGTTAAGCCTGTCAAAAATGCTATATTTTTCCACGTCATATTAAGTTCATCTTAAGTTATGTAAGTAGAAATTGTAGTTGTAAGAAGAAATGACGAAGTTAGCTTCAGGCGAAACATGCTACTTTTCTGAACGTGGCCATACGTTGGCTGCCTTGAAGTTGAAGCCGAGGCCTACTCTGTTGGCTAGCAGGCCACGTTGATCGATGATGATCATGGAGTGGTTTAAACGTATTTAAAAACTAAATGTGTTGACGTTTGTCTAGTCTATAGTTTTTTTAATCATAAAGTGGAGCTCTCAAAACTAGCATGCAATTAACTTTGACTATTATCTTCTGGTTGACCACTAGGTGATATATTGGCCAAAGCTTTAACATTTTGTTAGCCAAACTTCGGCGCTCTGCTACGAATGCTCTAGCGCCATTACTGGACAACAAATATTCGTAGGGTATTTGCTACTGTTCCTAAAGAATTATTTGGTCCCATATGTATAGGCACATGGATGGGGCATTTTGGCAATTCTCTAAACGTTGGGGGGCATTTTGGCAATTGCCCCTAGGAAGCATAGATGTAGACGTTGCAATCTTTAATGGCAACATATCTAGTGCAAATGGACAACGTTCCATCGTGAAGTGAGAATGGATAGATTACCAGGACATGAGAGAGGCGTAGAATGGTGATGGGATTAAGATCATCCGGGATGAAATACAAATTATACACAAGAAGGCAATGCAAAGGCACAGAGCAAAGTGAATCCCGCGGCTGCAAGTGCAACGCCGAATGGCACAAAGCAAAGATCATCGTAACGTTGAATGCTCTCCACATCTCAAGAGCAATCCAAAACGAATTTTAAAGATTAGTACTTTTATATTAAAAGTATGTCGAACATTTTCATAAAAACAACGATTTCATCTCGCAGACCAAGAAGATAGCTGGCCTTCTACCACACGCGCATTTCCTCGGTCCAGAAAAACAAACAAGATGAACCAACAATTTCACTTCAATCAAAATCACTTATCAATGAACAAAACGAATCGGTGACAAAATGTGCATTGGGCAGGCAGCAGCGCCCGCAGAAAGTAGGACTTCTAAAAAAATTAAATATCAGGTCTACGGTCTAATTTAGCAATAATTTCTGCAACAAAAACGTAAAAAACGTCCAGTACAGTAATGTATGCATACATGGAATGAATGGATGCAAATGAACCCCAAGACATTGACATTTCTTCTCGGACCATACAACATGAATGCCCCCAAAAACCATTTACAAATAGGAGGGTCAAAACACAGCTAATAATTGATCTGATGAATAATGCTTCTATGGAGCAAATTCATGCGGAAGAAACACATTAAAAATTGAAGACAGCACGGATTGCATGCTTTTGCTGAACAAAATATTCAAATAAAATCCTACAACTGAAAGAACCGCTGAGTGACAGAAGCCACTATTTTACTTGATACTAACATAAACGCGCACACGTCATGTCTCAAAAATCAAAATATGTAGAAAAAACCTTAACCTTCACGGTTAGATGCCCAAGAGTTCAAAACCTCCTATTTCCCTCTCAATAACCAAACATATCACTAAAATATTCTGTTTTGTTATGGGGAGCACTATAAGGCATGTATGATGTATCAATGTATTTAAAGAGGTCACACAAAAGATTGTATCTTTGTACCTTCGGATTAGATGTGTATCATGTTTATGATGAGTAGTACTGTCACTAGGCACTTCTCGTCATGTCACATGATTTATTTTTTTGGGAATAGTAGTGGAACTTGAGTTAGAAAAAAAGATAATTTCTAGAAAGAAACTCCAAAATCCAATCTATCTGGCCGCATTGTAGTGGTCAACATTCAATTTTGAAAAGCCTGAACATATGTAGAAACTCTGCCAAAAAGCTCACGATCTCTTCAAATAGGTTCTCAACTCTAGTAGTCTAGTGCATGTAGGGGGAAATTTGATTTTTTATCACCTCAGTGGATTCAACTTAATGCAAAACCAGCACCCCCAAAAAAGAGAGGTCGTAGAAACTGTACCAGTTAATGCAGAACCTTGTTTAGTTCTATTCTATAAAAAGCTACTGCATCTATAGTAATTAGCAAAACTCCCAATGCTCATTAGTATATTCAGAAATATTGCCAACGTATCCTGTCATCAATTTTACTTTCTTTAGGACCCATTCTTTCATCATCCGACTCAAGCAAGAATGAAAAAAAAAAGATCGTGGAAGATCCATAAGAGAATAAGGTATATAGTAACTTAATGACTCTAGTTAAGAAAAGCCTCATCTGATTCTCATTTCCAAAGTTGGGCCTAGAATTACTCATTGAAAATAATCCTATTCTTATGGAATGTCAATATCCAAAATGGGCTTGCAAACTTGATCATGCTCAATTGCTTTGTGGATCATCTGATGTCTCTGATATAGACCTTTAGTTGATGTTTATCCCCTAAATATCAGAAGTTTCTTACATCTAAACAAAGTATTTACTTACTACTAATAAAACGATAAAGGCACATAATTTGCAGGAAATTTAAAATATGCAAAATGGATTACATCAAGAAATAAAACAATGAAGATGTACACTTTAAGTGTGCTAAAAAAATGCATGACATCTCAACGAGCTATTAAGTATTAACCCCCAGAATATCAATGGTTTTCTATTTACTAAAGAACATATTCCTCTAATTACATGGTCACATAGTTGGCTCCTACGTGTGCTAAAACTGTAAAACATGCTTCTAAAAAAGTGCTCTTAGATATGCTTTTGAAAAAAGGCAACGAAATATTAACTCCCAGAATATCAACAGTTACTAAATAACTTATTCCCTTTGTTACATGGTCAATGTTGACACAGTCGCTGCTTCCATTCTTCATTGCTGCATTATGGTGGTGTTACGCTGGTCCTCTCATGCAATCCCATCTAGAAAAAAGAGGCCAAGTGGGTTTTACAAAAGATATCTTACTAGAAACGCAAAAACAAATCAAGGAAACAACCTTCATGCATAGTAAGTTCCAAGTTGAGTCACACACAGTAATACACCAATATGTTAATATGCAATACACAATTACACATAAACGATCATGATTCAAATGCAATGACCTTATGACAAGACAAATAATGAAGGACCAGCAATGTCTGAGAAGGGCTTCAATGGCACCATTGATAAAATTACCGCTTTAGCACTCATCTTTAGCCCCTCTTATGATCCCTGCCCTTCTCCCTGGACTGTTTTGCACCCTGTGGACGATATCGCTTAACCTCATCTGATCCACTACTTGCTGACCTCCGGTGCCTCTTCTGCTTACTGGATCGCTTCCTGTCATCTGCAGACTCAGTGTCACCACCATCACTGTCAGATGCATCCCTATGGTGATACCGGCGCTTGTGGTGGCGATGACGCCTCCGGCCTTCCCCTCCAGACTCACCATCGTCTGATGAGTCATCACTCCTGCGGTGGGTCTTCCGTCTCTTCCTATCCTTCCTGCTCTCTCTGTGTTTCTTCCTGTCACTGCCAGAGTTGCTATCTCTATCCTCATCTGAAATCTCACGCATCTTCCGTGTGCTCTTTTTCTTGTTCTTGGTCCTCTCATCATCTGATTCGCTGTCATTCTTCCTGCTCCTCCTGTGCTTTGATCTTCCCCTGCTGCTGCTTTTATGGCGAATTGTCTTCTTGCCATCCTCCCTGGACCGCCTCCCTCCATTCTTGGCACGCTCACGCTCAGCAATGATCCGCTCCAGCTCAGGATCGACATCGGAATCAGAGGAATCGCTGTCATCCTCGTCCTCATCTTCCTCGCTGGAAGCACCCTCATCAGCGTACTTTCCACCAAAGGCCTTCTTCTTGATCTCCTCTAACTTTGCCTGCGCAGCTGCCTGCACGCTGGCTTGGACATCGTCGTCCATCTCGAGTTCCTTGACGGAGAGGAAGTTGCGGCACTGGAAAGTGAGGTGGCCGACGCGGCCGCACTTCTTGCAGGCGCCCCGGGTCTCGTCGGGGTTGACTGTGGTCATGCGGGCGAGCGCGAGGAGGCCCTGGAAGCTTGTGTAGGCGTTGTCGGAGGAGGCGGGGGCAGAGGGAGCCGCCGCCTCCGCCACCGCGGCGGCGGCGGCGTTGGCGGAGACGGACGACGAGGGGGGCTGCTGCTTGTTGTTCTCGGGGGCGTACGGGTCGTAGCCGATGGCGCTCTGCCAAATACCGTGCGTCTGCAGCGCCGCGCTGCTGTGCACGCGGTTGTTCGCCGGCATGCGCACGCGCCCCGCCGTCGCCGGCATCTTGGCTCGCCGCTGGCTGCTCTCGCTCGGGAAGGGGAGGGGTGGCTAGGGTTAGGGTTTCGTGGATGGGAATCGGGGAATTGGGGATCTCGTATTGGGAGCGAGAGGAGAGGTCAAAGAGGACGCGGAGCGGAGGAAATAAAAAGGAGTGCTTCTGGACGATTCTACAGGTATCCTTTCCCTTATCTGAATAGGAATATAACTAATTTTTCTCTCCCTTTCCTCTCCTTTCCTTTCCTGGCCACCCACTTTTTTAATTATTACCTTATTTTATTAAATATTTCTCTTTATTATATTTTAATCATTATATATTGCTACAGTGTTCAACATTAAAAATAAACATCAAATAAATCCACCATTAAACATGCTTTAAACTAAAAAGTTTACATAAATTTATTGATACAGTTTATTTGCTACAAAGATTTTTACAAATTTGTATGTATTCTAAACAAAAGACAAAGAAAGCTAAACAGAAAGTTATTGCCCTTTAACATACCCATGGAATGAGAGAAGAGTTGATAAGAGAAAAAGAATCCAACCCTCGACCAAGTTCTTGAAAGACGTTTTCACATAAGAACCATCGTCTCATCGGTTTTGGTAAACCGTAAAAAGGAGTTAAGTAAAAAAAATCATAAAAAGATGCTAAAAATCAAACCAGCCCAGCAATTTGGTATTAATTTTTCAGTGATTTCTAGGAAATTTAATCAATTTATCAATTAGTTCATAGGGTAACTACTGAAAATGTAGAAAAGCATAGAAAATCAGAGCTACAAGTTTTACAAAAAAAATTAAACTACAAGTTAGTCCTCTAAAGAAAAACAACAAACAGTCTTGTATTTTGGTTTAGTCCTCATAGAGGCACTATGAGTGCAAGGGTGTCAAGCACATGGTGGAGAAGCATGATTACACACTCGAGGTCAAAAAAGGCAGTTGTCGGAACATTAAAAATAAATAATTCAAATATTTCTTTTCCCAACTTTTTTAGCGTTTCAAACAATTATGGAAAACTTTATAATGCATGATTTATCAAAAAAAAAACTTTATATTTCCTTTGTAAGGCTTAGTTGCATAGTAAGCCTTGCTTGTTGAGTATTCGTGTACTCACCTCGTCTTTTTATGTGAGCTGCTCATTCCAATAAGCATGTTAGAGCCATAAGAATTCTTATCCAGAAGATTAGTTCCAGGACGACGACTTTAGCATTGAAGTTCAAAACGAAGATTATTTTGACGTCCAGGGGCATGTCTCTATAGTTTTGCATGTGAAATTCTTTGGGGTTCCACTGTTTTTCAGTTGTACTTCGTTTACATTTAAAGTCTTTCACTATTGTGAGGTTTTTGAGTTTGTAATATTTGTCATGTTTGCAAGCACTCTAATGTAACAGAGTTCATTTGTTTGATGGCCATGGTCTAAGAGCTGAATATCTATGTGTTCTAACTACTTTATCCCAGAAATAGAACAGGTGAAGCACAGAGAAGATCCGACTCAATATTTGGGTCCCTACACTAAGAAAGTATCATCTTTCGGGTAAACCAAAATAGGTTCTAGCGGGTGAACTACCTGCTAGCGTTCATTAAATATATATTGCTATGGTTCCAGCAACTTAATGGCTTACATGGGAGCGCTAAATAGACTAGGATCATTACGTAGCAAGAATATCCTTGCTAAAGGTGTTGGAATATCCTTGCTAAAGGTGTTGGGGTTGAAAAGATTGAAAAGATAGGTGAAGGTGAAGCTATCTGTCCAATTGGTGACCCCGATTGCTTCTTGACCCATTCCTTGCTATTCAACAACCTCCATGTCTATGATTCTTGTGCTAAACTCTTCTTAGGTCATGGAGATATTTCCCTTGATCGTCTTGAGGATTGCAAGAGAGTTTTGGGATTGTTCAAAGTGAGAAACACATGAATCACTTCATTGTTGTCCAAAACAGTGAATTAGATAGAAGTAAAGCATCATAAACTCATGGAAAACCTCAATAACATGCTTACCATGAGGTTAGATGGATTGGTATAGTTGTTTGGCACCCAACCATGCTTCCCCATAGCTTGGGTCTAGGCCAACGATGAACAAAGAAGGGGCCAAGGGGGAAAACAAAATCAACACCTTATTGTTCAAAACTAAGCAATAGAGAGAAAAACAGATAAATACTATGATAAACTTTGAAATTAATGCTCACCATAGTGAGGGATAGTGAGGAGTATAACCCCCCAAGATGATCCTCCAACCTGACTCTTCTTCCCCAAAAGTAAGGTGAGTCGTAGGAGACAAGAATGGATAAGGATGAGGGTAATATCTTGTTGCAACTTGCTATTTCGTTTGCGCTATGGTGTAGCTCGTGGAGACCAATCAAATGGAGTATTTAGAAAGTGTGGGGAGTGGAAAAGTTAGTGATATAACCCCCAAATAGGTTCCCCCAACCTAGACATATGGTCTTCAAGGCAATAATTCACAACGGTGATAAGAGTAGATGAAAAAGTGAGGGGTGTCATGCTACCCACTTGTGCATAAGTGAAGAAAAGGGGAATCAAAGCTTGAGAGTTGGGACAACAGGATGAGAGGCTTATCCTATCTTTATTGGTGTTATTCTATAGGATATGGATCATTTCAAAATCTTCTATGCTTTTGGGTGACTCAATGTGAAGAAGCTTACCCGATCAACATTAGACGAAAAAACAGGGAGTATAGTTGGTCAAGGGCGACCGATAAGAACACAATTTGGATTTTTTGTGTGAGTTAAAAATGATATACCGATTTGCTTGGGGTCATCTCCAATCAACCCTTAGTGGCTTCGATCAACACGTGGATTATGTCCGGCAACGTGGCTAAGTTGAGGATTAACCATTTGGGTGATGAAACTCTGGTTTGGAAATGATCCACCTATATTCGTTGGGTCGGTCGCGTGGCCAACTCACTTGGTTGGGCCGAAATAATTTAGAGATCATTGTGGATTGGCTCTTATCCTTATTGATCACCAATACAAATTTTTAGTTTTAACTCCATCCCCTTTAAAATCAAAATGTTCATGCATATTTATGCATAATCTATGCATATTTAAAATATAACCATGAAACATGATGATGATGATATGCAAACTAAATCAAGAGTGGGGAATGGACAGTTACACGAGGCCATCAACAAATATAGCATAATGGAGGAAGTATTATTTTTAAAATACATATACTTTTATTAATATCCAAATCAATTTAGTGCTTTGAAATTAGAAAAGAAATCAAAGAGACTCTTGATTACTTACAACTGAGGTAGGTATTTTTAGTATTATAAAATCATTCAGGTAGAAAAAACATTAATGTCATGCGAATAAAATGCTATAAAACTCATAAATTAATATTTTTAAAATAATCCAGTGTAATTTAGAATTTTCAGTTTTTCATATATATTGATTTTTTTTTTGCAAAAAGTACATGCTTCCACTAGTCAAAGGCTTAGCTTGATTGATTTTCCCAAATGGGGGATCACGTTTACATGGTATTATGCTTTAGAGAGAAACATAATTGGCGAATAACTTTTTCTAGTGACATCAAACAAAAACTTGAATTTTGAATCGTCCTATATCAAAATCATATTCAACTAAAATAATAACATAGAATCGATGTAAATATGCTAGAAATAAACGTGGTTTCAGACATTTTTTTTAAATTGCTGGCTTGAGCAAGGTATGAAAAAGAGAGGCACTCTGAAGCCAACTGTTTGGAACAACCGTGGAACCTATGCATCGGACGGAGCAATATAACAAGAGAAGCAATGAACCGTTCAGAACTATAGTTGGTTGGCTACGCATGTTAGAGCATGAACAACTGGCTCTCCGTCAGCCAGCGCCTGCATCAGCCAAGTTCACGCGCGGGAACTTTTTTTGAATTCTGCAGGCACGGTTCAGCTGGGCGGGATTGCATGCCCCTGTCAGCAACCTGATCCAGGCCAGTGATAACTCCGCTGTTGGGGATAAATCAGGTAGCTTTAAAATCAGGGATTTTCTAGTTTGTTGGGTTAAGTAGACGAAAATAGGTTAAGTAGATTTTTTTTTTAAGTATTGAGGCACTCTTTTGTTCGTGGTTCTGATTTGGTTTTGTCTTGATTTGTAAAATTTGGTTATTTTTGTACAGATCAATTATTGTAACATTTTGTAATAATTTTTGAGATTTTGTGAGGTTTTTTTCAAAGATCTTAAAAACATTTTAAAATACATTTTTTTAGCCTTTTTGAGTTTATTTTAAAAGTTCTCAACCTTTTCAACCGCAGCCAAAACCAAACCATAGCCGCAGACCAAAAGAGGGGCTTGAGGCATTGTACAATTCAGCTTATCGTAGCGTAGCGTTTTAACAAAATTTGAAAGTTTTTAAAAAGAGGTTTAAATGTTATTAAAAAATAATTAAAAAATAGTTTTAGAATCTTTAAGAGAACTACTAAAAACCTCAGAAAAAACATTACAAATTATTACACCAAATAGGCTATATAAAAAAATAAATTTTATTGAAACGCTACGCTACCTTAAGCTGAAATGTATCAGGGCTGAGTGAAGCCTCCCGAGTCCCGGACATGGATTGCACCGGAACAGGGAAAAAAGGGGTTTCTTGTATCCGTGACCATTCAACACTTTGAAACAAGCGATATCTTCTTCAAAATTACGTCTAAATTACCTTATAGATATTTATAAAGTTTCAGCGCATAACATGAAACGTAGAAATGAAGTTATTGAGAAGCAGGGGCAGTATCCAAACATATGACAATTTTACAGACTTCATACAAGAACTCTCGAGACAAACAGAACCATCCCTGAAGAACAAAATGACACCAAGCAAACTCAAAAGGACGTGTAGTGCCATTAATACTTCACGTCTTGAGACTGTCAGAACCACATCAAAACTAACGCAACCACTGAAATACCACCTTGAGGTTCTCGGACACCTTAACCTTGAAGAGCAATTAAAACAGTCTCTTCAAGTGACAGCTTATACAGCTGAGCTACATGTCGCTTGGATCTCTTCCAATGAGCAACAAAAAAGTGACCCACAGAAGAAACAGCCCAGCAAGTCGGTAACCAAAACACCACCGAGCATAATACATGCAAAACAAACGGCCTCACTACAAACATAATCAGAACAGACATGTTTTTGCGTGAGAGTAGACAAGCTCTCTATTACCTATAGTTTATTGATGCTTCAACCCTCTCAATATAGGTTCTTGTGATTCATATTACTAATCACAGCATAGCTTATTGATGCTTCAGCACTGTCAATCTTGTTTCTTCTGATTCATATTACCAATCAAAGGTCCTTCTTTGGGTGCAAAAGCATAGCCAACCTTTCAGCCATAATATACCAAGTATACAGATCACCAAAGGATGCAGAAACTGGTGCTCCATCTTATTTCTTCTATCTCACAGCACTTCTACAGTAGGCCAGAGTTAAAAGATCACTGGGCTATTGAATCAAACGAATAAATTATCCAGATAGATGCATCAAAAAACCCTTAGGGAATAAGTGATTACTGAGCCATTAGATCAAGTAAAATGAATGGCCCAAAATAGCTTGGATGTATCTCAAAAACATCCTATTCTGATCTCATGGGTAAATTACCAGGCCCATGAGAATAAGAGCTGTTGTCAGGCAGAGTGCGCTGAGCAAAACTAAGTAACTGCTTTCGCTGATGCTCATTGGTATGAGGAAGGCTGGAACGCAACAGCTCTATTGGCATTTCCCTGCTAATTACCGTTGCCGCAGCAGGTTGCATTTGCACTGTATGAATCACACTATTAAATTTACTCATGCAATACTCTGTAAGGAGGCCAAAGAAGGCATCAAACGATGCCTGCCATAAAGCTCGGTTCTGGGTGCTGTAGGTGGAGGCCACATGCTGATCAGTCAGAAGCTCTGTTGCTCTGTCCAGTACAGACTTGATGACGACCGAAGCCCCATCACCTGCAGCATATCCTAGGGGGCGAAGAGGTGGCTGCGATGATGAACACACAATAGCTGCGAGACAGGCACTGAGTCCACTCAATTCCATCCGAAGAACGCACGCAGATACAGCACTAACAAGTTTAGTTATTGTCTCAGTTGCGCTGCAATCAAAAGGCAAACTGCCAAATATAAATCTCAGATGTCGGAAGACTGACATGCAAGCAATCCTTGCAAGCTCACTTCCTGAAGTCACAAGTTGAAGGTATCGAGACAGTAGTTTCCGGCCCTTCGGTAGAGAGACTATGCGGAGAAATACCAGATCATCATTTGGCGACAGAGGTGCATTCTTGTTCGGCGTAAGTGGATCAACTAGTTGCAGTGATTCTGCTAGCTGCTCTAGGAGAGCCTGTCTTCTGTTTCTCAGTTGCAAACCACCATCTTGCTGCTGGCTAAATTGCAGCAAACGGTCAATATCATCTACATCAAGTAGTAAGCAAATGCCATCTTCAATTGTGATCCTAGCAGCTAGCATAGGTTCCTGGTCAAGAGGTTTTGAGGTAGGTTTTTCCAGAATGTCATCACTTGTTTCAGAAGCTTGTTCAACATCAAGAAGCGGGCGAGGCCTGCGGATGGAAGAAAATGGAAGCCTCCCAAGAGCATCGACCTGGAGATATGCATGTGGCTCATCCTTGCTGCGTGCACGAGAAGATGTGTCTCTGATCAAGGTTGGACAGAAGTGGTGCTTCAGTTGTGCCCCTGCTGATTTTCTAGCCAAACAGGCTTGATGGTAGTAATCATCAATGTATGGATCGTTTATGTGAGTGGCAGCTTGCTGCATCCGTGCAATGTTATGTATTTCTTCAGTGGACATGTACTTGGATCTGAACCGTGGCCACCCATTATCCATCCTTTTATTGCCAAGCTCAAAACTATGGGGAGGGTACTGCAGGCTCTGTTTTCCATGGTGCAACATTGATCTTGCCCTTGGATCACTCAAGTCAGGCATTGCATAATTTGCATCAAATCTACCCATCATTTGTGTTGAAGGATGATGCGGACCGAACATCTGCAGGCCCTGTGTTGAAGAATGCTGGGGACCAAGCATCTGGGTATGTAACTGTGAGAACTGTGGTGGAGAATATTGAATTGGGAACATTCCATGTTGTTGACGGGGTGGCGGCATTTGAGGAGGCATCAATCCATTTGGACGCTGTAGTTGGTGCTGCATCAAATCCGATGTAAACCTGGTACCATTACCACGAATTGACTCACTAATCACAATATGGTTATGTTGCGCGTTGTTTGCTGGCAAGCCTGTTGAACCTACAAGAGCCAGGTTCCTACCATATAGTATCCCTGGAGGTGTACCACTGTGAGGGAACTGGGGAAAAGGAGGCTCATTATGTTTGGACATTGGCATCTGGAATACAGTGGGAGATGGCTTGTTCATCTGATGTGGTTGACCAGGTGAAGAATGAGATGCAGCTTCTGCACGAGCTGGAGGGAATGAAATGAATGACGATTTAGGTACAGGAATTGGTTCAGATTGTTCAGTATAATTGTATTGAGGCTCTTGCTGGGGGTATGATGATGTTCTGTGCAATGGAGATGACTTTGGTGCAAGAAGAGGTTCATTTGGTTTGTACTGCGCATCTTGTTGTGGGGATGAGGATGTCCTGTGCAGTCTGGAATCAGCGAAGTGGGTTGAACAGAGTGATTGAGACCACCCGTTCTTGTTATCCATTTCTTGTTCAGTATCTAATACAGGCTGCGCAGGCCAATATGAAGATTCAGGATGTTGAATCCAGTCTGTATTAGAACCTATATATTGCAGATATTAGAATTCAATGTTACACAGTGAATGAATACAGCACCCTAGTTACATAGTAGTAGTGAAAGTTAAGCAGTTCTATCATACATTCATCCCATTGGTCAGGCATAACAAAGCACATGAAGTATTTCAAAATAACAGATGTTGCAGAAATTACAAGAAATTCCGAAATATTTGATAAGCATGTAAAAACACTCATAAATTGTGAGTTTGTGACCTATTTTTCTGTAAACTAGCCAACACATTTCTTGCCCAAACTCAAACTTGTCATTAAGCATGAATACCTAAATATGGCACAAAGCATATCATTAAAATCCATAAAGGTAAATTGAATACTGAAGCATGAAAGACCATATTAATGATGAGTAAAAGAACTCTAAATAAAACTGAGCGATATAGAACCTTACTTTGTCCAGAAATTGAACTGCCGCGACTAACTATTCCATGTTGAATTGGTTCATTAACAGTGCTGGTCAGCTGAAAGAGTACAGAAATTGATAATCAGCTCTAATAGTCAAAATAGAGCAAATGAACAAAAGAACTCAGCCGGATTCTTTAAAAAAGGCTTTCAAGAAAGAAGCGGTTCTGCATATGAACAGAGTAAAGGAATCAATGAGCACTTTAATTTTTTATTTGCTAGAATCCTTATAACAGTTTCTCTTCTTTTCCTTTTGCCTTCCTTGTACATATTTTATATCCTTCAATAATACAGAATGCTGTAGGAGCCTCTCCTACTGTTTTTCCTTTTAAAAAAAACAAATGTAACAGAATAAACATGTAATTATGTATATTTATTCACATATAACCAATATATGCAGCTCAGGAACTAATTTCATTCTACAGCCTTTTGGCGAAGAACCAAAATTCATCATGACTCTATTTAGTATACCCCCCAAAAAAGCACATTCATGTATGCGCAGGATGTGGTTGCAAATCTAAAGAAAGAAAAACCTTTGAAAATGCTCCAGCGAGATCATCAACATCTGCAAATGAGCCTACCCCTCCATCCTGTGAAGGCATAGTTTGATTATGTGAGCACTTCATATATTGCTGTGTAACAGAAATAAACAATACTGCACTTTCCAATATTTTCAAGTTAATCAGAAGCACAAAATGTCACCATTCTCAATCATTAACAAATGGGAATGCATACTTAGGCCCGAACAATTTGCAAACAAATAAATACAAAGATAAAACTTGCCCATACATACAGATGGGAGTACCTCCAGCACAATGTTTTAATCACAACATTTTAATTCCTCTATGTTATTAACATAGGTTTTTACCCACAGCTGTCTGCACTCCAGAGTTTATTAAGAATTGCATTGCTGAAAACAAAAAGATAACTAAAATGCCAACTTCATCTGCTTGAAAGGCAATATTTTTGGTAACACTACAGTTACCCATAAATACAAATAAATGGCATTATCTGCCAGCTATTTAATATCGCAGTACGGAGATTGCTATCAATCACAAGAGAGATAATGTTGGTTTCCCAAGTTCAATATATTTAATGATGCATTTCGTGAAATGTGATGGCATACGAGGGATTAAGATGCTCTGCAGTGGCATGCAAAGATTTTCCACAATGAAAATGCTTGGATCATCCACTATGCACCTGATGGCATGAACAAAATGGAAAAGAAAAGCTAGAATATATAATCTAATAGTTTCTAAGAGTGCCAGTGCACCTTTTGTTCTGAAAAAAAGGGTTTTACTTATCATTCTAATATAAAAGGAAGCTTATCATCATATTGTACCAACATAGCACTTACTGTGGACCATTTTCTTTTCTTTTTGAGAAAAAAATGTTTCCTTCATTTTCTAAAAGATTTAACAGTAACGGAAAGTGGTCTTGACGACAAATATAATGGGATATATCATCTGCATCACCTCTATTGTATCCCTTCCACAAGTAGAAGGGTATTCTTTTTCCCCAGTACTAACAAAAGCAGCATCATTATCATCATCTTCCAATCCACCCAGCTCAACGTCCTCCAAGACATTGTTACCAAAGAAGGCATACTGTGAGGCATCAAATTTAGTATCGCCTGCAGAGAGATAGTGAAATAATTCAGCAATCACTACCAGATGCTAGAGTTTAAGAAAGTGAAGTAATGAAAGAAAACAAAAAAGTCATTAGATAGAACAAAACTTAAAGAAAACAGTGTTTGATTAAAACAGCTAAATTGAACTCTCAATAGCACATCACAATCAAAAGTTTCATAGATGGCAGCACCTTTGTGTAGATACTAGAAAGAGCCCCTCTATCTCGTGAATTAAGGCCGATGACTTGGCTTTAGTATGATTTGCCTAGGCAAGTGCTGTAGTGCCTTGGCAACTTGCACCTTAAGGAGAAGGCACATGACTTGGCGAGGACACTGTGCCTGGTACAGCATGAGGTGTTTTTGCCTCGTTGCACCTAAGTGCAACCCATATGCGCTTTGACAGTACTTGATGGTGCATAGTCAAGCAGTCACCAAAATCAGCAGCTAAAACTGCCAATGTTAAATTGTATGATTAAAAGTTCAGCCAACCACCGTGATTCAATTACTGCAAATTAACCAGCCCGCTTACATGATTTCACAAGAGAATCCCATCTGGTTAGCATACAGCTTGCACCTTGAGTAACTACCTATACAATTATCTCATCCTATATTAAAGCTACGTTAATTAGTATATCCAATCAGTGGTACAAATTTTAGCTAATCATTGCAACAGCATAATTCTTTAGAGCGCTTCTTTTTGAGATAGATAACCACAAGCTTTGTTAATTCATTTACTCAACCACAGAGCTAGTCCAAACCAAGGGGCGTCAGAACTAATCCCATAAGCAGAAAGACAAAATTGATTAATCGAGTGGAATCATATAGCTTGCAGTTGATTAACCAATTGTCCCTATAGAGAATTGGAAATCACCGGAACATTCTTTTTTTAAACTAAATTTCTTTTTCTTTTTGAAAAAAAAACAACAGAGAAATCCAATCGCTATCGCACTGGCATCCCTATGGTGATTCTCGGATCCAAAAATGGGGGTGGTGCCGATGGTAGGATGGAGAGGTTATGGTTGGTTGTGGTGGGGAGAGACTCTAGCATCACTGAAGATGCAGGTTGTGGCGGTGGTCAACCCGGAGGGGGGGGGCTTCAGCTCGCCGTCCTCATGTACTGCCGAGATGGAGGCTGGCGCTTGCAAGATGATATGGCTTGGTTTTGATCTGAATTTCCATCGCACAATGAGGAATCGGCTGCTGGTGGTGCCAGTTGCAGATCTCCTGAGCTGCCACTGTTCGGTTGCTGCCTTGCCAGGAGGGGGTCCGGAAGCTTCCTGTGTTTTCCTTGTAGCCCCGGTGGAAATTGGATTTTCTGGTTTCCTTAGGGGCTGGTTTGTATATTGGATGTATTTTCTGCAATAAAAGGGTCCCTAGTTCTCAAAAATAATAATAAGCTTCAATAATTAGTATAGTACAATCAGTTTTACAGATTTTTGCTAATCATTGCAGCAGCAGGACTTTTTGGATAAATAACCACAAGCTTTGTCAAGGGCTTTTTCTTGTCAGCTTATTGTACTTATTTGACTTATTTGCCTAGTTGCTTATCGTTATCTTTATTTAATTGAAAATAATTTGATTTTTTGAACCCATTTTTTATCTTGAAAACTTGTCTAAGAACTCTAAAACACAAGTCAAACGAAGCCCACCCGACTTTGACTCAAAAGGCTCTCGAAGTTAAGAAACAAGTTATATAAGAAAATAAGTCAAATAAGATAAGGTCGATAACAGGTCTTAATTCATTTACTCAACCACAGGACTAGTCCAAACCAAGGGGCATCATAACGAATCCCAACAAGTGAAATTAGCTTAGATAAGCAGTAAGACATTAAGACTAAATTGATTATTCAAGTAGCATCATATAGCTGGCAGTAGATTAACCAATTATAGGTAATCTGAAACCACCGGAACAGTCAATTCCTCTTTTTTTTTAAAAAAAAAAAACCCGGAGCAATCCAATCGCTATGGCAAAAACTTCTCCGTACGAGCTAATTAAGGGTAAAACATAATGATTGAATAATCACCTGATTCCATGGCATCGGGGTTCACTTGAACCACCGAAATTCCTGAAAAAAAACTGCGATCTTGAACGAATCGACCCGTGGAGATTAGCTGTTTGGCGCCGGGCAGCAAACAAATCGGCGACTAACTGCACCCAGACTGCCTGGAATGAATCAGATTAGTTGCTCGCATCAAAGAAAAGAGCGGAACGGAAATTCCCGGAGCCATCAAGAATGCTACGCAGAGCTTCCTTACCCACAAAAGGTATCAGTCTGGATATAGATCCGCGCCAATAAGTAGAGGAGAGGACGATGAGCAGGAGGGAAGGATTCGTGGTGCCGCGCTTCCAGGCCGGGAGGCTTGCTCGGCCGCGCTAGCTCGGACTCGGAGGGCTCGCCGGCGGCGCGGGATTGTAGGGAGGAGCTCGGCTCGGGTGCGGAGGGGAAGAGGGCTGAGGTGGACCGTAATTGAGTTGTAGCGGATGACGTGGTGCGATCCTCGTCGTCCACTCGTCCAAAAACCAATCCATGCATAAGATTTGTCTAATTGTAGATAAAAGGGTTTTTATGACAATGAGTTGCCTTTTCTCATGAATACCACCGGAATGTTTGTATCCGATTATTTGCCGTTTTGAAACTTGGGTATTTGATAGGGTTTTTATCATGCATGTCATTATAAAACGAACCGAAATCACAATGGCCATTATAAAACCACTATTATTAAAGAAGTCATTTTAAAGTGGTTTTCAATTTCACCTATGCCATTATGGCCACTGGACAGAGCAAATATGGAAGAAATACAGGATTGATCCCCCACCTTCTCCTTCCTCCTTCCTCTCACCTCCCCCCATCTCCTTCATCGCACGCTTGAAGCTTGTGTGCATGATGGCCGTGAGCTTCGAAGGCGATGGCGGCGGCGACCATGGGCGGCGGCAAGCGGCGGACGACGCACTGCAATGCGGCGAGCACGCGACGGTAGAGGAGGAGGAGGCGACGTGGCTGGCCCTCAGAATGGCGACGCATGAGCTCACCTTCTTCCCCAAATCTGACTGCGTCGACAATAGAGGAGGAGGTGGCGGCGGCGGCGACAAAGGAGGAGGAGGAGGCGGCGGCAGTGGCGACAGAGGAGGAGGAGGAGGAGGGCGGCGACAGAGGAGGAAGAGGAGGCCGGCGGTGGCGCTGCCAATTCCTATGGCGGACGGCGGCGAGCTCACCTCCTCCCCCAAATCTGACAGCGGCGGTAGAGGAGGAGGGCGGCGGTGGCAGAGGAGGAGGAGGGTGGTGACGGCGGCAGAGGATGAGGAGGGCGGCGGCGGCGGAGAAGGAGGAGATAGACGGCGGCGGCCTCACAGCGAGCTCCATGGATGGAGAGAGAGGACGAGAGAGGAAGGAGGGGGAAGAAGGAGGTGAGTGGATGACACGTGGGACGCGGCTGTCAAGTTCGTATTTTCCAGCGTATTTCGAGCGTATTTTAATCCGATGTACCAGTATAGTGCCTATAATGGCATACATGAAAATAGACGGCACTTTGTAATGGTATCTATAATAATAGTGATTTTATAATGGCCGTTGTGATACCCCTCAACTTCGTAATGGTACACATGATAAAAATCCAATTTGATATATGTCATTGTGGACTCCACAAGGCATTTTTTTATGTTGATAGTTTTATATGGTCTTGCCAATCTATTTACATCAATTTTATCATTCTTCATCCTCCCTTTCTCTCTCTCTCTCTCTCTCTCTCTCTCTCTCTCTCCCTCCCCTTCATCTCATTCCTCACTATGAAAACTTGCGATCTTCTTCCTTCTCCCAACTGCTCCTCGGCGAAATTGCGGAGGCAACAACGGACTTGTGGTCGGCGATGACGAAACCACGATCATCTCCCTTCTCCCCTATGTCCGCCTCACGATCGCCAGTGTTGGAGTTGTTGAAGACAACTCGCCTGCGCCCTTCTCGGCGTCACCCCCGAGGTACGACATCTCACCACAACTTCTCAGTGTCGCCGTCGGGTCGCCCCCCTTCTAGATCTCAATGACGACATGAGCACTGGTAGTAAGTTCGCATTCGAGGGGAAGGACGTCGATGAGAGGCGGATAATGGAAGTAGAGGCGGGGGAGATCACGGGCAGCGGCGCGGTTCATGTCAGCGGTATTTGGCGGTGGAGACTGATTGGGTGATGCTAGGGAATTACGACAATAGGTGGGAGATGGTGGCCGAAGAGAGAAGGGGAGGAAGGAAGAAGATGGGAGGTATAAGATCCTGTGTCATATACAAAAATACAGGTTTGACATACATATAAAACATTCTTTAAGGTTTGCATAGTGGCATATATATCCGAATACGTTGGTTTCATGATGGCAAATATTCAGATACAAACTTTGTGGTAGCATTTATCAGGAAAGGAAACTTTGTAGAGGCATTTATCCTAAAAACCCTAGATAAAATGGTGTGGGATGCTTTTATGTAGCATTTGTTTGGAAAAATTCTAGCCCTTGTTTCTTCCGAAGAGTTCCTTCTCTTTGATTGCATCTTCCTCCTCTTTAGTTATCGTTTTTCTCCTATCCAAGGCTTTGTCCCACACCTTCCTCCTCTTCAGTTGCATCTTCCAAGCTATCTGTCTCGACTTAGGGTTGGGGTCTAGGGTATCTTGTGCCCCCTAGATCTTAGATGTGGTGAAACGACAACGAGGTTCTTTGGACTGGTGGTCAAATTTTCTTTGATTGTGCGCTCAGATATAGCATATTGCTTAAAATTTAAACCCTCCTTAATTATTTTATTCTTAAGGAATTATTTAACTGTTAGGGATTGGATTACGCATGCTAACATCATCCGATTTCACCCCATAGGCCCAAAGTAATCCCTTGGGCTCAAGCTTGAGGAGGTCCCAGGTCATCTCTCTAAAGATGATTGGGCTTTGCTTACCTTGGCCCAAGCCATCTGTGGCTCAGGACCAGGGGTCCGTGGCTGATTCTTAGCCCGGAACATTGCTCGTCATGAGCACCGGTTTGGTCGGTTCTCACGGTCTACAAATATATCAAGAGTTATGCACTGGTTGCATGATATTGCTTGGTCTATATATATCTTTTAAGTTTTCATGCAGAGATTTACTATCTATAGGATCAACGTGCTACTCGAGGCAACGCTACGTTAATATGGAAGGATTCGAGACATCTTGGAGATCAAGTTTGGCTCGTATTCTGCATGGACTACACCGACTTAAGATCTATTATCCGGCACGTGGGCACTACATATATCCCTCGGTATTGATCCTTCATGCAATCCAATCTCATCCTACAACCACACGTAGCACGCTCCCTACAATTGTAATTCTCGGTGAGGCCTACCCTTTTCTAGAACGACCATACGACACGGTCTTGGGCCTTGTTTGTTTCAGATTAAATTAAATTAAATTAAATGAAAATTTGTTATTTTTGTATAAGCCAAATGATGTAATGTTTTGTAGTCATTCTTGTGGGGTTTTAAATAGTACTTCTTAAAGTTTGTAATATATTTTTTTCATAATTTTTTGAACTCGGTTAAACGTATTTTGAGGGGGTCACAAATTTGCTACAGTAAAAAAGCAACTCTATATTAATCTGAAACAAACAAGGCCTTGGTCTCGACATCTTCTCAAGACTCTATATCAGGATCTCCCTTGTACTCATATATCGCATAAGTAAAGGAGGCTGTACGTAAGGTTATTATTTCCTCCGAGAAGGGGTTGAACCAGAGTAAAAAACATTGTCTCCCTCTCTTGTTTACTCACTATCGTTTGAATGTAAAGTCTGTGAAGGAAAGAGTGTGGTTCCCGCAATAAACTCGTAAGATCGGTCGAGGTCTGGTTCCTTACACAGATGGGTACAACATACGCTAGTTGTATTCTTTATTTATGTGCTTTTATGGATGGAAAGACAAAGGGAAAACTAGCCTCAAATAGGGCTAGAACTCTAGCCAAGTCGAGCCTGATTTCTAATGAAAACGAGTCCTCACCCAATACACCTTTTATACCAACCCTATGTTAGCCGACCCAGTCCATCTATATGGAACAAGCCCATAACCCTCCATTTGTTCTTCAAGGAAGGATTGAGGGGTGAGGCCCACCTATCTATCTATGCCAAACTCTAGGCAAGCATACACAAAACCTCGTCCACCCAAACATTAGCCTACTTTGGGTCTATTTAACGACAGTAGGGTTGAGGAAAGAGAATTTCAAAATGGTGGGAGTTTGTTTACCTAAGGCCCACTATTAGTGATTTAAAATATTTATAAATTACATTTAACATTATCATTTTTTGTGGTTTTAGATTGTAGTGAATTTGCTACAAATGCAACAGATTGAAGTGATCATACTGCACCACCACGTGAAGTAGAAAATAATATGACATTTGTTTGTAGCAAAATATATAGAATAATACTCCCTTCGTTTTTATATATGACACCTTTGACTTTTTGACACGATTTTGACCATTCGTTATATTCAGAAAAGTGCAAACACATAAAAATCTAAGTCATGCTTAAAGTACTTTTAATGATAAAACAAATCACAACAAAATAAATGATATTTACTTAGTTTTTTTGAATAATACGAATGGTTAAACCCGTGTCCAAAAGTCAAATACGTCAAACAAAAAAGAACGGAGATCATTTAAACATTATAGTCATATCGGTCACAATCTAGCTGTCGTAAGTCACTTTTCACATTGTGGTGTGCCTGCTATTATGCATATGCATGCTCTTTTTTTTAGCTTATAGTTGTTTTCTTCGTGCTAAATGATTTAATTTTTAAAGTTGTTTTTCAAATATATTGAAACCACTTTACAAACTGGTTCAACCAAACGTTTCAACTTCCCAAAAATCATGAAACTTAATATTTCAATGACCCGGTCGTCATGCTTTTTAACGGGCCAAAGTGTTGAAGAAGCAAATAGAATCCATTCAATCCGAATTCGGCTTCAGGACATCAAAGATTCACTTAAACATTCGAAAACAAAGCGACTCAAAAGAGACATTTGCTCCACCCGGTGAGAAGAGGCTATTCGACATTCGGTTTCATCATATCATGAGTTAGGTTGTTTGACTCATTTTTTTTTTAAAAAAAAAATTACAGTTGCTACCTAATGACACCAAAAATAATTCCAAACGCTGAACTAGAATCAATTCTCGCCTTCTGTGATTTACCAGGAGTTAGCTCTACAAATTTAAGAAAAATTAATATATGAGATTTCATCATCATAGTCACACTAGAGATTTACTGAAGATTATTTATACTAGAGATAAGTTTCATACAGATTGACATGTCTAGGTATGCAGTTGGTCTCCACAACCTTATGGAGAATGATCTCATAAAATTTTGTATTTTTGGAATTTCGACATAACATTCACATTATGAAAACAAAAAATCCACAAATTTAACTAAAAATTATTTAACATGATTCAGCGTACAGAGAAGCTGTAGTGTAGATTTTCTAGGGGAGCTATTCATCATCTATCTTCTTTGCTCAACTTCCCAAATATGCAGTGCACCGGTTTTCAGTATGTGAAAAGTATTTTGGGCACAAACAGTATTACCATTACAACGGTTTAAAATAGATAATAGTTTATCCAAAAGCAAGTTAAATTCATTACGGATATTTGCATTTTATCAGTTTCTGCACATAACATAAAACATAGAGATGGAAGACAGCATTAGAAATCTAGAATAAGGAGATATTGCGAAGGGTAGAGTCCAAACATACGACCATTTTACAAACTTCATAGATGCCATAACAATGTTTCTGAAGAACTAAAATGACACCAAGTGAATTCAGAAGGCAGTGAGGTGGTGATGAGAATTTGCACATCTTGAGACTTAACGCAATCACAGAAAAATGAGGCAACTACTTAATGAAATACCACCATGTGGTTCTTGGAATCTTGGGCCTTTAATCTTAAAAGCAATTAAATAGTGTCTTCAAGTGATAGCTTGTACAGCCAGTAAGCTACACGTCGCCTTGAGTCTCCTCCTAAAGAGCAGCAAAACTGTGACCCAGAAGAACCTGACCAGTAATCAAAACACCACTGAATGTACAAGCAAAAAAGAACTGCCTTGCTAAAACAACAATCTAAACAGACATGTTTTGGTGTCATAGTAAATTTGAAGCCCTGCATTACCAACAGTTAACGGCTGCTTCAACCAATCAACCCTCTCAATCTTGTGATTCATCATTCATATATCTAATCACAAGTCAAAATTTCTTTTCAGTGCAAAAGCATAAGCAGCCTCTCAAAGAACCAACTATATCAAGTATACATTACCAAAGGAAGCAGAAAATGACGCTTCATCTAATTTCTTTTGATTACCTCAGCTTGGAACATATCCCGATGTCATGGGTACATTACCAGGCACATGAGAACTAGAGCTGTTCACAGGCACAGTGCGCTGAGCAAAACTGAGTAACTGCTTGCGCTGATGCTCGTTTGTATGAGGAAGGCTGGCACGCAATAGCTCTATTGGCATCTCCCTGCTAATTACTGCTGCGGCAGCAGGTTGCATTTGCACTGTATGAATCACAGTATCAAATTTATTCATGCAATACTCCGTAAGCAGGCCAAAGAAGGCATCAAATGATGCCTGCCATAGAGCTCGGTTCTGGGTGCTGTAGGTGGAGGCCACATGCTGATCAGTGAGAAGCTCTGTCGCTCTGTCCAGTACAGACTTTATGACGACAGAAGCCCCATCACCTGAAGCATATCCTAGGGGCCGAAGAGGCGGCTGCGATGATGAACACACGACAGCTGCAAGACAGGCACTGAGTCCACTCAACTCCATCCGAAGAACACAAGCAGATACAGCACAAACAAGTCTAGAAATTGTCTCAACTGCACTGCAATCAGAGGGCAAACTTGCAAACATAAATCTTAGATGCCGGAAGACTGCCATGCAAGCAATCCTTGCGAGTTCACTTCCTGAAGTCACAAGTTGAAGGTATCGGGAAAGCAGTTTCCGGCCCTTTGGTAGAGACACTATGCGGAGAAACACTAGATCATCATTTGGCGATAGAGGTGCATTCTTGCTTGGTGTAAGTGGATCAACTAGCTGCAGTGATTCGGCGAGCTGCTCTAGGAGAGCCTGTCTTCTATTTCTCAGTTGCAAACCGCCATCTTGCTGCTGGCTAAATTGCAGCAAACGGTCAATATCATCTACATCAAGTAGCAAGCAAAGGCCATCTTCAATTGTGATCCTAGCAGCTAGCATTGGTTCCTGGTCAAGAGGTTTTGAAGTAGGTTTCTCAAGAATGTCATCACTTGTTTCAGAAGCTTGTTCAACATCAAGAAGCGGACGAGGCCTGCGGATGGACGAAAATGGAAGCCTCCCAAGAGCATCAACCTGGAGATATGCATGTGGCTCATCCTTACTGCGTGGACGAGAAGATGGGTCTCTGATCAAGGTTGGACAGAAGTGGTGCTTCAGTTGTGCCCCTGCTGATTTTCTAGCCAAACAGGCTTGATGGTAGTAATCATCAATGTATGGATCGTTGATGTGAGTGGCAGCTTGCTGCATCCGTGCAATGTTATGTATTTCTTCAGTGGACATGTACATGGATCTGAACCTTGGCCACCCATTATCCATCCTCTTATTGCCAAGCTGAAAACCATGGGGAGGGTATGGCAGGCTCTGTCTTCCATGGTGCAACATTGATCTTGCTCTTGGATCAGTCAAGTCAGGCATTGCATAATTTGCATCAAATCTACCAATCATTTGTGATGAAGGGCGTTGTGGACTGAATATCTGCAGGCCCTGTGTAGAAGAATGCGGGGGACCAAACATCTGGGCATGTAATTGTGAGAACTGTGGTGGAGACTGTTGATTTGGGAACATTCCATGTTGACGGGGTGGCGGCATTTGAGGAGGCATCAATCCATTTGGACGCTGTACTTGCCGCTGCGTGAAATCCGGTGTAAACCTGGTACCATTACCACATATTGACCCACTACTCACAATATGGTTTTGTTGCACACTGTTCACTGGCAATCCTGTTGAACAAACATGGGGCAGGTTCCTACCAAATAGTGGCCCTGGAGGCGCACCACCATGAGAATACTGTGGAAAAGGAGGCTCATTTTGTGCAGACATTGGCATCTGGAATGCAGTGGGAGATGGCATGTTTGTCGGATGTGGTAGACCAGGTGAAGAATGAGATGCTGCATCAGTTGGAGGATACAAAATGAACGATGATTTAGGTACAGGAATTGGTTCGGATTGTTCAGTATGATTGTATTGAGGCTCTTGCTGGGGGTATGATGATGTTCTGTGCAATGGAGAAGACTTTGGTCCAAGAAGAGGTTCATTTGGTTTGTACTGCGCATCTTGCTGTGGTGATGAGGATGTCCTTTGCAGTCTGGATTCGGTTAAGTGTGTTGAACGGAGTGACTGAGACCACCAGTTGTTATCCATTTCTTGTCCAGCATCGATTACAGGCTGCGCAGGCCAATATGAAGATTCAGGCTGCTGTACCCACTCTGCATTAGAACCTATAGATTGCAGATATTAGAATTCAATGTTAAACAGTGAATGAATATAGCACCCAAGTTACATACTAGTAGTGAAAGATAAGCAGTTCTATTATGCATTCATCCCATTGGTCAGGCATAACAAAGCACTCAAATTATGTCACAATAACAGAAGATGTGGCAGAAATTACAAGGGATTCTAAAATATTTGACAAGCATCTAAAATTAAATACTCATGAATTGTGACTTATTTTCCTGTAAACTTAACTACCCAACACATTTCTTACCCAAACTAAAACTAGCCATTAAACATCAATACCTAAATATGGCACTATGCACACCCAAGCATGAAGGACCATATTAATGGTGAGTGAAGTTACTTTAAAAAAACTGAGCAAAATAGAGCCTTACCTTGTCTAGAAATTGATTTGCTGCGACTAACTATTCCGAGTTGAATTGGTTCGTTAACAGTTCTGGTCAGCTGAAAGTGATTAGAAATATATAATCAGCTCTAATGGTCAAACAAGAGCAAATGAACGAAAAGAGCTCATCCAGGTTCATTAAAAAGGCTTGCAGAAAAGAAGCGGTTATGCATATGAACAGAGTAAAGGAATCAATGCGCACTTCAATTTTTATTTGCTAGAATCCCTGTAAGTCTGTAACAGTTTCTCTTTTTTTCTTTTTTGGCTTCCTTGTACATATTTTATATCCTTTAATTAATACATAATGCTGTAGGAACCTCTCCTACTGTTTTTCCTAAAAAAAAAGCAAATGTAATAGAATATATATGTAAATTAGGTATAGTTATTCACATATAACCAATATAAGCAGCTCATGTAATGATTGATTGATTCTAATACTAATTCCCATTCTACAGCCTTTGGTGAAGAACCAAAATTCATATTGATTCTATTTAGTGTACCCCAAGAAATGCACATTTATGTATGTTCAGGATGTGGTTGCAAAGCTAAAAAAACCTTTGAAAATGCTCCAGCAAGATCATCAACATCTGGAAATGAGCCTACGCCTCCGTCCTGTTTAATCACAGTTTGATTATGTGAGCAGTTCATATCTTGCTGTATAACAGAAATAAAAATGCTGCACATTGCAATCTTTCCAAGTTAATTAAAAGCACAGGATGCCACCATTATTAAATCATTAATGAATGGGAAAGCATGCTTAAGTTCGAACAATTTGCAATCAAATTAATACGAAACTAAAAGTTGATACATAAACGGATGGGAATACCTCCAGCACAATGTTTTAATCATACCGTTATAATTCTTCTATGTTATTTACATAGGTTTTTACCCACAGCTGTCTGCACTCCACAGAGTCAATTAAGAACTGCATAACTAAAAACAAAGACAACTAAAATGCCGACTTCATCTGTTTGAAAGGAAATATTTTTGGTAACACGATACTTACCATAAAAATATAAATAGATGGTATTCTCTACCAGATACTTAATATCGCAGTATGGAGATTGCCAGCAATCGCAAGAAAGATATTTTTCACTTTCTAAGTTCAATATATTTAACGATGCACTCGGTGATATGTGATGGGCTGATGGCATGAGAAGAATTAGGATACTGCAATGGCATACAAAGATTTTTCCCAAAATGAAAATGCTTGTACCATGCAGTCATGCACCTGATGATATGAGCAAAATGGAAAAGAAAACCTAGAATATAAAAATCTAATAATTTCTAAGAGCGCACACCCACCTTTTGTTCTGAGAAAAGTTGGTTTTGCTACCATTCTAGTATATAAAAGGAAGCCCTATCACCATATTGTATCAACATAGCACTTAAGTGGACTTTTTTCTTTTCATTTTTTTAAAAAAACATGTTTCCATCATTTTTTTTTATAAAAGAAAGTGACGGAAAGAGGCATAGACAACAAAAAATAAATGGGATATATCATCTACGCCACCTCTATTGTATCCCTTCCACAAGTAGAAAGGTATTCTTCTTCCCCAGTATTAATAAAAGCAGCATCATTATCATCATCTTCCAATCCACCAAGCTCAATCTCCTCCAAGACATTGTTGCCAAAGAAAGCATATTGTGAGGCATCAAATTTAGAATTGCCTGCACAAAGACAGTGAAATAATGCAGCAATCACTACCAGATGCTATAGTTTAAGAAAGCAGAATAATAAAATAAAAGAAGGCATTAGATAGGACACACTCAAAACTTCATGAAAACAGTGTTAGACTAAAACAGCAAAAAAATGAACCACAATAATCAAATGTTTCATAGATGATGGCAACTTTGTGTAGCTGCTAGAAAGAGCCTCTCTGTCTTGTGAATTAAGGCCAATTGCTTAACTTTCATACAATTTGCCTACGCAAATGCTTAGCCTTGGCGACTTGCACAGAGAAGGCACACAACTTGGCGAGAGCGCTGCCTGGTACAGCATGAGGTATTTTTTCCTTGCTGCGCCTAGGTGCACCCCATATGCGCTTTTGGCAGTACTTGATGGTGCATAGTCAAGCAGCCACTAAAATCAGCAATTAAAACTGCCAACGTTAACTTGCACGATTAAAAGGTCAGCCAAACACCCTGATTCAATTACTGCGAATTAACCAGCCCGCTTAAAAACATGATTTTACAAACGTATCCCATCTGGTTATCTTACAGCCTGCACGTAGAGTAACTATTTAGTAGGATGGTGCTAAACTATCAAAGACCACAAATAATCCTACGATAAATAATAAGCTTCGTTGCTCGTCCTTTCTCTAAACAGTGGAGAGGGAGGAGAAAAAGTGGAGGGAGATCCCATCCAGATCCCATCGTCTCCCATGCCTCCAGCGACCTCCAGGCCAGCATTGAGCATTGAGGTGTGGGAACACAGGATCTTGGTCCAGGGATGTATAGATGTAGGTTTAGGGTTGGGATGTATAGATGTAGGTTTAGGTTTGGGAAGAAATAAGAGGGAGAGGTGCTTCATGGCAGCACGTCGGTCCGGCTTCGGTGGTCCGCCGCCGGCAGGTAAGTCATCTGGAGACTTTACCACTTTTCGCTAGAGCAGAGTTCGGTTTGAGGCCTCAGTGGCATCGATCTACCTTTGGTGATTCTCGGATCCAAAAATGGGGGTGGTGCCGCTGGTAGGATGGAGAGGATATGGTTGGTTGTGGTGGGGAGACTCTAGCATCACTGAAGATGCAGCTTGTGGCGGTGGTCAACGGGGGAGGGGGGGGGGGTCTCGCCGTCCTCATGTACTGCCGAGATGGAGGCTGGAGTTTGCAAGATGATATGGCTTGGTTTTGATCTGAATTTCCATCGCACAATGAGGAATCGGCTGGTGGTGGTGCCAGTTGCAGATCTCCTGAGCTGCCACTGTTCGGTTGCCGCCTTGCTGGTGTGAGGAGGGGTCCAGAAGCTTCCTATGTTTTCCTTGTAGCCCCGGTGGAAATTGTATTTTCTGGTTTCCTTAGGGGCTGGTTTGTATATTGGATGTATTTTCTGCAATAAAAGGGTCCCTTGTTCTCAAAAATAATAATAAGCTTCGATAATTAGTATAGTACAATCAGTTTTATAGGTTTTTGCTAATCATTGCAACAGCAGAACTTTTTGGATAAATAACCACAAGCTTTGTCAAGGGCTTGTTCTTGTCAGCTTATTGTACTTATTTGACTAATTTGCCTAGTTGCTTATCGTTATCTTTTTTTAATTAAAAATAATTTGATTTTTTGAACCCATTTTTTATCTTGAAAACTTATCTAAGAACTCTAAAACACAAGTCAAACGAAGCCCACCCGACTTTGACTCAAAAAGCTCTCGAAGTTAAGAAACAAGTTATATAAGCAAATAAGTCAAATAAGATAAGGTCGATAACAAGTCTTAATTCATTTACTCAACCACAGGACTAGTCCAAACCAAGGGGCATCATAACAAATCCCAACAAGTGAAATTAGCTTAGATAAGCAGTAAGACATTAAGACTAAATTGATTATTCAAGTAGCATCATATAGCTGGCAGTAGATTAACCAATTGGCCCTATAGGTAATCTGAAACCACCGGAACAGTCAATTCCTCTTTTTGAAAAAAAAAAAAAACCACGGAGCAATCCAATCGCCATCGCGAAAACTTCTCCGTACGAGCTAATTAAGGGTAAAACATAATGACTGAATAATCACCTGATTCCATGGCATCGGGGTTCACTTGAACCGCCGAAATTCCTGAAAAAAAAAACTGCGATCTTGAACGAATCGACCCGTGGAGATTAGCTGTTT
Organism: Raddia guianensis; assembly: GCA_036346415.1. NCBI lineage: Eukaryota > Viridiplantae > Streptophyta > Magnoliopsida > Poales > Poaceae > Raddia > Raddia guianensis. Next base: position 49,775,885 of record CM070535.1, on the reverse strand, counting down.
GGCGCCGGGCAGCAAACAAATCGGCGACTAACTGCACCCAGACTGCCTGGAACGAATCAGATTAGTTGCTCGCATCAAAGAAAAGAGCGGAACGGAAATTCCCGGAGCCATCATGCTACGCAGAGCTTCCTTACCCACAAAAGGAATCGGTCTGGATATAGATCCGCGCCAATCAGTAGAGGAGAGGAAGATGAGCAGTTGGGGAGGATCCGTGGTGCGGCGCTTCCAGTCCGGGAGGCTTGCTCGGCCGGGCTCGCCGGCGGCGCTGGATGGTGGGGGCTGGGGAGGAGCTCGGCTCGGGTGCGGAGGGCTGAGGTGGACCGCGGATCTGCGGATGACGTGGTGAGATCCGCGTCGTCCAAAAAGGCAAAAACCCATGGGCACCCTTTTTTTTTTTTTTTTTTACTATGGTGTGCTAGGGTGCCAAAGGAGTGGTGTATTAACCACTAGACCTGCTTCTGGGTAGCTCGGTTCGACGTATCCGATTCGACCTGATCTGAAAAAGCCCGACCTGACCAGGCCCTACCAATGCATCGGATTGGGTCAGGCCTCGATTTGTAATCTGACTGTCGGGTTGGATTGGGTTCAGACTCAAAAAAATTGCAAAATCAGCCGTTCAGGTTTGGATTTTCGTGTTTCGGGTCGGGTTTTGGGTTAGATCTAGACCCGAATTTGTGACCCGATGCACCGGGTCGGATTGGGCTTGGCCGACTATTTTTTGGTAAAACCAAACCCGAACTCTATAAATGATCGGGTCTACTACCCACACATGATTTATTTGGATGGTTGATGATTATTTTTTGGCGGGAGCCATAATTGAGTGCTCGATGAGAATTTTCCATCCGAAGTTTGATGGGAATCTTTTCATCGAACTGACTAACGTCAGTTAGCATGGGACTTTAGAAAAATAATTATGAAACATTGCAAAATATATTAATGAAACTTGATAAGTATACATATGAAGCATGTGCGAACCCTGACGAAACTCGGGGAAACTACTAAAACATAAGAAATCTACCGATGAACCTTTAATAAGTGCTGATGAATCATGAGTGTGCAGTGGAATTTGGTTAACTACCAACGAAATCCGGAAAAAAAAATAAGTAAAACTTGCACAGTGTATTAATATAACCAATGAAACTTGTCTATCCAATGATGCATGTAAGCAAGGTGTAAAAGTGCAGTAGGCAAAACTCCAAGTTTTAATGAGCAAAAACATCAAAGTTTGCACACACATTGTTAAGGGTTCCATGCAAAAACTAGGGGTAGACCTCTAGATGTAAATAAGAAAGATTCATGAGATCAAAACACAACGTTCAACACACATAAAGAGAAAATTCCACATGTACTTTGCCGAGGTTTCATGCGAAAAATAGGAACCCACTGATCTAACCATGCACATCATGGATATGAACGACAACAGTACAGTAATATGGTCATCGTCAAACTTTTCATCAACTGCTTTCTTAGCATGGACGCTACCGAGGTGTCCCTACGCATGGTCGTGAATGAGCTTTTCATCGATGACTTCTTCAACCTCGACATCAACAACACGCTGGCATCCACTACTACATATACGCTTGATATGATGTCTACAACAAGATGGTTTCGTCAACCACCACCTTAGCCAGAACGGTCAAGCTGGCAGCACGTTCATCGTCGGGATATTGCACCATCGACGTCATATGTTCGACCTCCATCGTGCCCCTATGACATACTGAAGAAAGACGCCTCTTCACCCCTATGACGTCCTCATGCCCAACCAGTCACATTGCTCAAGGCCCATCCAAAAAAGAAGCCTAATTTTTCATCTGCGACCTAGTTCGACCATTTGGAGCAGTCCACCTTCAAATCATCATTTGGCCATATGAAGTCCGTTTTGGACATTCTTGGTATGCACGGACAAGTAGGGTTGTAAATGGTATGTGTATTATATGACCGCCAGACCGAAATGATCGGATAGTTATTTGAATAGTTTTATGGATATTCGACTATTTTTATGGATAAGGATATGGATAATTTGATGTGGATATGGATATGAATACGGAGCACTGATTATTCGGTGGATAAGAAGTATATGAGTTTTTGTTAGGATAATATCCGAATAATAAATATGAATATCATCTGAATGTATTCCTATAAATTTTTGAATGTATTTCTGTAATGTTTTATTGATAGTTTCCCAACTTATAAATTTAATTTTTGAATTTTTAAATCTAGACTAATTTAATATTCATGTATGTACTTTTAAATTTAAAGTTTGACCATTTTTTGTTAAAATTTGGAACAGATTTTCAAATTGAATTTTAATTATTTGACTAACAATACATGTATCCTTGTCTAAACCGATCTGTACTCGCTCCGTATTCGTAACCGATGTTATCCAATATTATTTGAATTTGTATCCATATTTGATACTTTCGTATTTGAATTTGTATCCGATAAAAAATACGGTTACATATATGAATAGAACGATATCCGACCTTATCCGATCCGATCATATCCCTACGGACAAGCGCACGATGAGAGATTTCCAATGGATCCAATTTGCGACATAAATTATATTAGAATAAATGGAAATTATGAAAACAAGAAGATGTTCAGATTCTACCGGGAGTTGTTTGGTGCTCCGTCACCTTTGTTGTAGGCCTTCGGCCCATGTATCTCCTTAGGGCTATGTCCCAAACCCTAGCCACCACCGCTCTCACATATAAAAACCTTATGGTCGTCATTGTTAGACTTGGGTTTTGTTTAGATTAATCTGGCATCGCAGTTTTGCCGTTTATCGGTTTATGGAGCCACACCTTTGTGAACTTCATTGATAATAAGTAATTTCATATTGCATCTACCATTTATTTCTTGTGTTCTTGATTTGTATGTAGAAATATGCCTTCGTGGCTAGGTCAACCGCGTCTTTGCACAGTTGATAACGAGGAGTGGTGTAGCGATTACTAGTTTCATATTTGTTCTAAGTGGAGGCCGGACCGTCAATGTTGAGTTCCCACAAATCGACTTACCCATACCTGTGATCGGCCCCCTATTGCATATTTCATCAACTTGATGCGAAGGGGGCCCGATCTTTCGATAGGTAAAGGTAAGTCGACTTGTGGAGATGTTAACATAAACAATCCGGACTTCCAATCAAAACAAATTGAAACCTGCAATCATAACACCATTGCTCTCTTGGTTATCAACCGCGACAATACACGGTTGACCTTGCCCAGAAGGGTTATCCCTGCTTGCGAGTTAAGAAAGCAATCAAAAACACGATAGATGCAATCTCATAATTCTGATTTACCGATGAGGCGCACAAGTTGTGGTGGTTGTTGGTTCCTAATACTCTTGCCTTTACGAAAAGCTTTTCTTTCCCTCCTAAATGGGTGATTGAGCGAAAGAAATCGACGGTGACAGTCGAACCAACAAGCCTTGCCCCTTTTTCAATTTGAATGCATCAGTGTTACACAAGCATTTAGGGCACGACAAGGTTTCATGCGTGCTCCACCCCGAAAACAAACCATAGGTCAAAAAGTCGTGAATTGACCACAGGTAGGCGGCTCGCATCCTAAAGTTCTGGCCCTTATAGCTATCCTGTGTCAAGACCCCTTTGGTCCACAGGTCACTCAGCTCTTCTACAAATGGTTGTATGAATAAGTCTAAATTTTTTTCAGGAGACTTGGGTCCAGGTATGATAAAAGAAAAAAACATGTACTCTTCCTTCAGACAAAGTTGAGGTGGAAGGTTGTACGGGATGGCAAATACTGACCAGCAAGAGCATGGGTGCGAGGTCATATTGGCCTTGTTTGTTTCAGATTAAATTAAATTAAATTAAATTAAAATTTGTTATTTTTGTATAAGCCAAATGATGTAATGTTTTGTAGTCATTCTTGTGGGGTTTTAAATAGTACTTCTTAAAGTTTGTAAAATATTTTTTTCATAATTTTTTGAATTCGTTAAGGCGTATTTTGAGGGGATTACAAATTTGCTACAGTAAAACGCAACGCTACATTAATCTGAAACAAACAAGGCCATTGAATGGTGTGAACCCATCAGTGGATAGACCAATGCGCACATTTCTGGGATCGGCTGCAAATTCAGGATGTTGCTGGTCAAAATGCCTCCAGGCTTTTGCATCTGACGGATGAATCATCACGCCTTCCTTTCTACGTTTGCTGTCTTTGTGCCACCTCATGTGCCTAGCTGTGGACTTGGACATGTACAGACGTTGCAGGCGTTGAGAGATGGGAAAGAAACGAAAGGTTTTCTGAGCAACCATTGTCTGTCTATCACATCATCTCGTCCTTTAACTAGCACGTACCGACTCTCGCCGCAATGCTTGCAATGAGTCAGCCTAGAGTCGGTCTTTCGGTAAAGCATGTAGAATTTTGAACAGTAGTTTATCCTCTCGCACGGCATGCCTAACACGCTTAGAAGCTTCTTCGACTCATAAAGATTTAGAGTCATCTTGTGTCCAATCGGAAGTAGGCTGTCCAACAGTTCGCACAGGTCGTTGAAGCAATTGGCTGAGAGATTGTATTTCGTCTTAACGGCCATTAGACGCGACACCGCAGACAGCACGGTCACATCGGTTCGCTCATGGAGCGGCTCTTTGACAGACTCAAGGAGTTCCTCGAATTTCTGTGCAAGTGGCTCGGACTCTTCCTCAGGAGAGAGATTGAAAGCGCTACCCACATCATCTGTTAGCTCGTCCAATCTGTCGACCTCAACTTCGTCGTAACCCTCCCCAAAATCCACAGGGCTAGGAACCGGCGCCGGACGCTTCCTCTCTCCATGATATACCCATACAAAATAATTTGTCTTAAAACCATGCCTACAGATGTGCTCGCTAATTTCCCACTTCGACCTCTTCTCCGTGTTCGAGCAAACCGCGCAAGGACAAGGCACTTTTGCTATGTTAGGGTTGAGGAATCTTCGAAAAGCATCTTCGACGAATTCTTCTGCTTTGTCGAACCACTCGTCTGTGTGCTACCCAGACCTCATCCATCCATCGTACATCCACTTTCGATCTTCCATCACTTAATCACTAGATGTACAGTCATATATGTTTTTAAATTCTAGGTCTATACCTTTATTGGACAATTACAACAACAAGTCAATAGATTACACCAAGAAGATGAACATATATATTATGTTACTACTTATAGGTCCACCGCACGATAAAAAGGTCCATGTCTAATTAAATAGGAGGCTTACCCACCAAACGGATGTTGGTATGAGTATGGTGGTCGTGGCCACGGGAGGTGCAGATCGAATTCGGCAAGATAACCCCTTGATCCCCTAGTGCAACGACGGCATGCAGCGCACCGTTTATATTATGCACTAGAAGGACGACAGGGTTACGCCGCCGAAATCCCTACCCGTGCACCTCCCATGACCACGACCGCCATACTCATACCAACATCCGTGGGCTGTCCAAAACGTGGACAGCTCGGAAGCACAACATATTCCGTAAATGGAACACAATGAATCACCGTCCACGTTCCTTATGAAAATTTGTTGCGCCCCCGAACGGGTTTCACTACGGTTTCGTACATGCTACGACGTCAAAATTAATTAACAAAGAATAATCAACAAAAATCACGCTTAACTGCTGTTTTCCTTAATTAATTACAAGCACTAATGTAGTCGGCCCACAAAATACCGACGACATAGCTACCACATACAATAAAAAAAAAAGTCGGGATTACCTCGGGTTGGGGTCCCGACGGATGGCAGCAGCGGAAGGACGGGTTCAGGGCGACACTGGTTCATCTATCTCGGCGGTTAGATATGTGCTACCGATATTGACCTTTTTCACTGACTTGTGGGTCCCGCAACTTATAAAGCTGTTTTCCGTGGCCATACTCTCCATGTCCCTCCCCCGGGCCCACGGCGGTCTTTGCTAGTGGCAAGATGCCTTCCTAAGTCATGGAATTGGCATGAGGCCTCGTTGCCCTGGGGAGTTGTCGGGGATAAAATTACGGCCCATTGCCATGGCCCACTCCCTGACGGCCCAATCGAATGACCTACGGGGCCCAGCTCCTGGAAGGTTCTATCGAGCCTATGTGCATCTGCCGAATGACCTCTTGGTCAAGACGGTGCGAACGACCTAGGATTCGTGTTTGAGTCCTACTCGAACAAGAGTTCTGCAACCGTGAAGACCCGGACGTTGGTTTCCGGATTGGAATAGGAGTCGTGATCCCCAAGACTAGGAGTATGCCTTATCTACCTCGGGATATATTTGGCATGTAATTGAGTTCACGTGCTCGTAGTTAGCTACCCGATATTCTCTCGGTGGATCGGTTTGCTCGCACTATATAAACAAGGCCCTACGGCGTGTAGAGGGGCGGATCCGACTTAGAGTTTTACGACTTGTACACATAATCTCGCCGAGACTTGTTCGTCTCGTCGAGCCACCTCTTGTAATCATCTTTGATATATAAGAAATTTGGGCGTAGGGCTATTATCTCTCGAGAGGCTGAACCAGATAAAACCCCCATCTCTGCTCGCGTTCTTTGTTCGTGGTTGTTCGGCGTGTCTCCTATCTCCTCTTTGAAGAACCTTGGTTGACTTGGGTCGATATCCCAACCGTCGACAGCTGGCGCCGTCCGTGGGGACACGCAGATCGAGCATGTCGAACTCCATCAGCGATACAGAGATACTTCCTGAGGGCTACGACTCGGCGACGGGATGTCTCATCCTCGTCGATTCGGATCGATCTGTTCGGTCTCGAACGCTTTCGCATCCGAGGCAGATGTCTCCGCTTACATGGCAGAGATAGCCTCAGATCGCACTCCGCCATCGGCAGCGACTACGGAACCGATGATCTTTATGACGGTTTAGATTTGTCGATTCCAAGGCTATGTCGGTAGATTCCACTGTGGACACAATGATGACACCGCCTAGCATACCTTCGCATGGCCCCGCGGCATTAACATGGCCGATGTGGGAACCTCGAGGATCCCGCGACGGCCGTGGCCGGGCGAGGTCGGGCAGATTAACTCGCTTTCGGCATCAAGACGAGGTCGCAGCAGCTTTCGCGAAGCAAGACGTCATTCGCCGCAGCCTCGACGATTCCATCAATCGACCTTAGCACGGTTTCGCGACGATTAGCGGCAGCGTCGCGACCCACCTCGCGTCTTGGCGCTAAGTCTCCCGGCGAAGCTTCCCTGTTCGGTCAATTCCGCGTGACCGGACTCGATCAGGCGTAACGCGGATGGTTCAGAGATCCCGGGACCCATAGATCAAAGTCGGAACGGCTCGGCTATAGCGGTCCTTAGATCCGCCAATCAAGGCGATCTCGCCCGCATGGGCGATGCTGCAATGCGTCTAACCTAGAGCGACCGGTCAAGGCCTAAAGTCTCTAGGAGAAGTCAACAACTCCTCGAGCGCGCAGACCAAACTGCCGGAATGATTCGGACACTCGATCGATCGCGTGACCCCGTCACCATCGGCGATCATCGCCCATGAGCAAAGCTACCGTGGTCGCCGCCGCCGCCAAGTCCTCGTAGTCATCGCGACCACAGGGCAAGCGCGACGCGATGATCACGGACGGTCCCCTCGTGAGGAGCGTCGTCGCCACCACGAGGAAGGAGCGTGGTGGATTGTCCCGGAGAGTTTCTCCAGCCGAGTCATCCGCTCAGCAGAGTTCCCAGCGCAACAAGACCAACGCCTTCTCAAGACTAGGTTCGCCGGGAAGGTGGTCGATCATATGCTCGGGTCAGTAGGGCTTTCTCGACGAAGCTTGAGTGTCCGGTGGCCCTCAAAGTTCAAGCCCGGTCACATGGAGAGGTACAATGGGACTCGTAACCCGGAGGAATTCCTTTCCATCTACGCCACGGCCATCATGGCGGCCGGGTGACGAGCTCGTTATGGCTAATTACCTCCCAAGCGTCCTTGAGGGTGCCGCTCGGACGTGGGTATTCAATCGCCAGGAGGGTTCCATCACTCATGGAACCAACTTTGTGACGCCTCGATCGCTAATTTCCGTAGTCATTACGCACGTCCAGGTAAGGAGGATGATCGCACGGATGATCCGGATGAACGGGAGACCCTCCGCAACTTCGTGAAGCGTTTCATTAAGATCCGCAACACGATCCCGAACATCTCGGATGAATCTGTTGTCCGCGCCTTCAAAAACGGAGTCCGCGACGAGCGGCTCACCCAGGATCTCGAGATCAACGAGACCTGGACCGCCAACGACCTGTTCAAGGCGGCTGACCGCTATGCCAACGCGGCAGAGCGTTGCTCAAGACAAAAAGGCGTTCGACAAGGGCGAATGCCGCTTGACTGGTGTGGATGAGAAGAAGAAGAGCAGCAGCAATGTTCCTGGTGACAAGAAGTCCCAGAAGAAGAAGAACAAAGGTGATGCGAACAATACCGTCGCAGGTATGGATCGCGCACCTCCTCCCAAGGATGGGCAGAAGAAGCCCAACAATAATTACAAGGGCAAAAAGCACGCTCGTGGAGGCGGACAAGGCAAGAAAGGTCCGAGCGACCGATTTTGCAAGTTTCACCAAAGACTACGGGCATGATATCGCCTTTGAGAACTTGGGCTGCAAAACTCAAGATTTCTACAACGGCAAGGGCCCAATGCCCACCCCGCCCGAACAAGGTGATGCCGTAAGGAATAAGCGCCAAACCGACGATGGTGATCGGAAGATGATGATGAATATCAAGAGCTCGTGAACCATATCGCCGTCATTTTCGGCGGCTCTCGGCTTACACCTCTCTGGCGCAGCCTCAAGGAAGCTCGGGAGGTCCTAACGTCGAAAAGGCAAAACCTCGGCTGAATCGATGAAGTGGACCGAGGTCCCCATCTCCTTCTCTCGGGAGGATTGCCCCATGGGATGACCAAGCCTCGCGGCTCCCATCGGTGGTCGCCCGACCATCGAGAACGCGAGAGTTGGCCGTGTCTTAGTGGACGGCGGGGCGCTTTGGACTTGCTTTCGCTAAAGTCTTGGACGAGATGCAAATTCCTCGCTCCAAGTGAAGGAAGTCGCGATGCCCTTCTACGGAATTGTTCCGGAGAAGTCATCAAGCCGTTAGGCGAGTTGTCCGCCTGTCACCTTCGCAACCCAAGCAACTTTCGGACGAGTTGATCACTTTCGACGTGGTCGACTTCCCATCGGCGCATAACGCGATCTTAGGCGAGCCATCTCTCGGTAAGTTTATGGTCGTGTCCCACCACGCTTACCATTGCGTGAAGATACCGGTCCTAACGGTGTGATCACGGTCAAGGGCAACTTCAAAGTGCTCGGATTGCGACGAGCATCCCTCGCTCGTCGACCAACTTCCGCCATGTGTCTCAAATCCCGCAGACCAAGTCTCAGACGCCCTAGGGTCTCCTTCACCGGGGAGAAACTAAGGAAGTTCCATTGCCGCTTGATGATACTTCCAAGATAGTTCACTTGGGGCCAATCTGGACCCCAAATAGAAAGCGAGCTCATTGCCTTCCTCCGAGCTAATGCGGATGTATTCGCCGGGAGCCATCGACATGCCCGAGTCCCAAGGAGGTAATCGAGCACAAACCGGCTGTCCGGCGGACAAAAACCTGTTCGCCGAAGCTTTGCCGCTGAATTCAAACAGGGATCATCAAAGATCGACAGCAACCGCTTTCATTGGGTTCATCCGCGAGGTTGATCACACCGAGTGGTTAGCCAAACCTGTCATTGTAAAGAAGAAAGGCGGCAAGTGGAGAATGTGTGTCGATCACACGATCTGAACGCCGCTTGTCCTAAGGACAATTTCAGCCGCCACGTATTGACCAAAGCTCATCGATGCGATGCGGACGCCCGACTTCGAGTTTTTAGATGCTTACTCGGTTACCACCAAATAAGCATCTCCCGAGGATGAAGTGAAGCGCCTTCATCACCCCTTTCGCACTTTACGCTATCGACCATGTCTTTCGGTCTGCGCAATGTTTGGTGTCACGTTCAGCTTAATGGAGAAGACCTTCCCGCAATGCATGAAAAATCGGAGGTCTATGTCGGCGACATAGTTGTAAAGAGCAAGTATGCTCCGGATCATGTAAAAGACCGACAGAGACTTTTCATAATCTCACCAGCATCGAATAAAATTAAATCCAGAGAAGTGTACCTTTGGTGTTCGATCCGCATGTTGCTCGGTTATGTCATTGGCTCGCAAGGTATTTCGCCAACCCCGAAAAAATCGAGGCCATTGAAAATATGCGGGCTCCAACTACCATAAAGGAAGTACAAAGCCTCATTGGGCGGATGGTTGCTCTAAGCGTGTTTATTTCCGTCAAAGCTAACGCGGGCTGCCCTTCTTAAGGCCTGCGCAAGCACAATGGTTTCGAGTGGGCGGAAGAAGCCGATAGATCCTTCCAGATCTCGAGCGATACTGCCCAATCCTCCGTCTTGACTACCCCGCGGCATGGCGAGCAGCTCCCTCTTGTACCTAGGTTGCACGCCACAAGCGGTGGCGGATCTTGGCGGTCGAAAGGGAAGGCATCAACGACCAATCTATTACGTGAGCGAGGTACTTCACGGATCAAAGGCGTTACCACGAGGTCCGAAGCTCCTCTATGCCTTGCTCATGTCCTCCAGGAAGCTTCGCCACTACTTCCAGGCACATTAAATACTGGTCCCGACCACGTTCCCTCTGGGAGAAATCCTATGGAACAAGGAATCTAGCGGACGTATAGCTAAGTGGGCAATGGAACTAGCAGAGTTTGATTTGTTATTTGCTGCCCGAACTGCTATTAAGTCACAGGTCCTAGTTGACTTTGTCGCTGAATGGACTTGCCCGCCCAAATCTCAGGGAGCTCCCGAGCAACCCGATGAACCCTCTTGGACCATGTTTTTCGATGGCTCGCGACCGAAACTCGGGGCTGGTTTTGTTCTCATCTCCTCAAGGAGAGCAACTCCGAGATTCTATCCAACTACACTTTGCGGCGACTAACAACGCTGCAGAGTACGAGGCCCTCCTCGCGGGACTAAGCGTGCAAGTCGCTTGGTGTCCAACGGCCGATTGTGAAGGAGATTCACGGTGGTCATCAATCGAGTTAACAAGGAGTATCGTCTTTGCGATGACTCAATGGCGCGATACTGGTTGAAGTGAGGAAGTTGGAGCGGCATTTTTGATTTTTCGAAGTGCTCTTCGTGCCTGGGAAGGACAACTTCGGCCGACCAACTATCAAGTATGGATCCTCAAGAGAATCTGCTCGCAGGGTGCTCGTCGAGCACCTTCACAAGCCCTCAATCACGTCTCCGGACGAGGCAACAGAGCAGTGGTCTGTCTCCGTTATCGGCAGTGCGCGGATGGACAACGCCATTTGTCCGGTACCTTTGAGATGGGACCTCGCCGACGACGGCCGGGCGTTCGGCCATAAGGCGCCCCGCTCCATACAAGCTTGTGGACGGAATCCTTTACCGTCAAGGTGCTCGAGAGTTCTCTCCAAGTGCATCTCGCAGCAGAGGGTGTGTTCCTTCTAGGGACATACACGAGGGTGCCTGTGGCAACCACGCCTCCTTCAGAACTCTGGTCGGCAAAGCGTTTCGCATGGGCTATTATTGGCCCACTGCGTTACAAGATGCCCGAGATATCGTGACTAAGTGCAAGGCTTGCCAATTTCACGCCCGGAAGGCACACAAGCCCGCCCAAGAGCTCCAAACAATCCCCCATCCCGCCCTTTTCCACATGGGGTGCGGATCGCTTCGCCCGTTCCCTAAGGGGTACAAGGGCTATACACACCGCCGTCGCCATAGACACTTTTACAAAGTGGATTGAGGCGAGCATGTGTAATCTCTTCACGCCAAAACGGTTGTTCGCTTTTCAAAAGCAACGTGGTCACGCGCGGGATCCCCACAAGTTGATCAGCGATAGCGGTACTCGGTTGAGCGAGCTATTCCAGAATCTGCGAGCATTTGGGCACCAAGGTCTGCTTCGCTTCATGGCACACCCACGAGCAATGGAGCGGTCGGCGAGCTAGCTAACGGACGAGATAGTCCAGGTATCAAGCGGCGGGTATTCTTTGCTCTCGCCGAATGCAGCCAAGGCTCAGGTCGACGAAGTTCCTTCCGTCCTCTCGGGCGATTCGCTTTCTGACGGGTACCGGCGGCGGGAAACTCCTTTCCAATTGGTCTATGGTGCGAAGCCATCACGCTCACCGGTTGTACTCGGTTCGCCTCGACGAGCTCACCAACCTAGTTGACGGCGAGCAAGAGCGCCACCTCGATCTCGATCTCCTCGAAGGCACACGCGACCGGACACAAGTCGAATGGCACGCTACCAAGCAAGCTCTTCACGCAGACGCCAAATCAGTTCGACCAAGGGTTTTGAAGGCGGGCGACCTCGTTCTGCGCCGTGTCGAGAACTTGTCCAATGCCAACAAGTTAACTCCTCGTTGGGAGGGCCCGTTCACGGTCGCTTCTCTTTGCTCGCCGGGGGCTGTTACGCTGGCTATGGAGGACGGGAGAGAGTCGACCAAAGACTTGGAACATCGACCGACCGTAAGTTCTTTGTGTAGGTCTTTTACGTGTTTGCTTAGCTTTGCGCTTTTGTAAACTTCGCGCTTTAATTCGTCCAAGTCTCTCGGGCACCATGCAAAGTTCAATCCAATTCTTGATGAATCCTCGCGGCCTCGTGCCCTTTTCACTATTTGTCTTCTCGGACTACTTTCTCTCGATAACACTTGATGGTTGCCGGTCTTGCGAACTCTTGGCTCCGCAATCTTAAGGATTTTTTCCTACCCGTGTCTAGTCTCGTCACGCCTAAACTCGTGGTTGCGTAACACGGCCTTTCCACCTTGCGGCTAAGTCCGCTCTCGTAAGCCCTCCGCGGCAGAGGCACTTCTCGCTTGGCGCGACCACTTGGCAAGGCTCGCTCTCGTAAGCCCCAGCGCGCAGAGGCACTTTCCTTGTTCGGTTACTCTCGAATCGCCTAACTTACGCCAACGAAAGCGGTATGGAACAAATCGAGCAAGGTTCGGTGTCTCTCTTTCTCTCTACGACGTGCTCGAGTTCGCAGCTTAGGTTCTCGAGCATCGTCCGTCTTCGGGGCTAGGGTGTCGCTCTTTCTCTTGTGCACTGCTCGGGTTCGCAAACTCGGGTTTCCGAGCGATGATACAACGGGCTGGGAGTTAGGCTAAGCGCTCACCGGTTTTCTTAAACTTCCTAGCTGTTCGCTTTTCTCTTAGTTTCATTCGTTCTTGTCTTTTTTGTTGCTCTCTCTTTGCAGGAAAAGGGTAAGTCTTTATTAACAAAATTTGCGGTACAAAAGTCCATCTCGGTTAGAGCCCCTGACTACCTAGAAGCGAGTTGCTCCTTGAGCTCCTCGATCACTTCCTTAAGGCGCAGGACTTCCCTTGGGCTTTGAACCCCTCTCGCCTCGGCTCGGAGACGATCGGCTTCCTCCTTCGCTTGCTCGGGCCGCTCCGTTGCCTTCGCCACGGAGAGCCTCGACTTCTTGGTCTTGGCCCTTGCACTGGTCGGTCGAGCCTCGCCTCAGCTCACTGGCCGCTTGAGCGGTCTTGAGCTGCTCGTCCGGCTCCTTGACCTTCTTCTCCACGGTGATCGCCCTCACCTCCATCCAGCAAGATCTCCTCAATCTCCTCTGTGAAGCCCACAGGTTGAGATCTTAGCCAGAGTCCCGCGGATGTCTGCTCCTCCTTGGCGAGTGGGCTTTGAGCTTCTTGGCTTCCTCCATGAGTGGTTCCACCGATGGGGACGCGTCGGCAAGTTGCTCTTCAAGCCACTTCGTGCGGCCCGGCTTCTCCTCCATGGTGCTTTCGCCTTCACGGCTCACAAGCTCCTCGGCTTCCTTTAGAAGAGCCTCGGAGGAATGCCTCTCCTTGGTCGACTTGGCCTTGAGCTTCTTCGCTTCGCCTTGCCCGGCTCGGCTTTGGGCAGCCAGAAGGCTCGCCCGGATCCCCGTCTGGAGATGCTCCCGAGGGACGCCAAGACGGGCGCCTGCTCGATGGTGACCCCATCCTCGAGTTCCGCCATGGTATCCCTAAAGACACGAGGGAGAAGGTCTATTCGTAACACTTTGCGATAACACATTCAAACCGAGCAAGCTTTGGTCTTGAGTTTACCTCGCCAAGCCGATGCTTCAATCCATGGCAAGCAGCGGTCCTCGAGGCCATGTGTCACGAAGCCCGCTCATGCGGGATGAGGCGGGCGCGCTTCTTGCCGTCGCCGCTTTGTTCGCTCCTTCTTCTTCTTTGGGCGCAACGCTTTCAGGTGCGGGCAGAGCGAGGCGAAGCACTTTCGTCTCCGCGCTCCTTCTCCTCTTCCTCTTCCTCTTCCGCCGACGTCTTGGCGAGGCCGAGCTCCACTCCGCCGGGTGGCGCCGTTGTTTCCACGGGCGGGGCGACTTGCGCGACCGCTCGGGGCTTCTTCATGTTCCCGGCGGTGGGGTTTCGTCACCGCCGCCGGAGAATCCGTCGCCTCGGGGTGAGCTGCCCGCGACGAAGTGCTGGCGCAGACCGGCTGCTCGGTCTCGCCTCGGCAGCTTCCGAGCCATCGCCTTGGCACGAAGTCCGTGGCGCTTGCGCTACATTTTTGCCTCGGCCGACCCACCGCGCCTTTGAGCGTCGATCGACCGCTCGGCTGGAGTCTGGCGGCAAGCGAGCTCCACGCCGCCGGCTTGTCCTTGAGGCACGCTAGCCTCATCGCCCGTGAAGCGCCGTGCAGTGCTCGAACAATGATCGCTCGGCGCCTCCTCGACATCATCCGTGGCGATCTCTCCTTGGGCGACTAATAAAAAAAGGATCGTCGTTAAGTCTAACACGGTCGAAAGTTGGAAGGTCTAAAGATCGATTCCTACATACCGCCGTGGAAGGCTTGGTCTGATCTTCTTCGCGGAACCTTCCGCCTCTTCCTCGGGGCTCCTTGGCGGCTTCTCCGCCTTGGCCCTTGGGTGTTCGTGGCGACGAGCTCGGCTCCTCGGTGGTGGAAGGCCTCTCGCAAGGCGCAAGAAGTTTTTCCTTTGCGCGACTTCTTCTTCGAGCCTCTCTCGCTCGGCGACTGTTGCAACCGATCCATGCGGCGGGGTGAGCTTGCGTAACGCCCGAGCAGAGGGCCATGGTCTTACCTCTTCGTCGCTCTGCTTCGGCAAGGAGGAGGGCTTGGTCTCATCCGCTGGGCTCACCGCGCGCCGCTTGGTCGCTTTCGATGCACGTCGTCGCCTTAGATTGGTCTCTTCGACGGTGGCGGCGCCGTGTCGCGCTGGCGAAGCTCGCGTAGGCTCGGCCGCCACCTTAGGCTTTGTGGCGCTTTGGCCTTGCCCTTCTTCGCCTTCTCCTTCTCGGACCGGAGAGTTCCTCAACGATCCCTCCAAGGATCGAGCTTGGTCCTCTGTAGCGTTTTGAGAAGAGGGCGTTAACATTTAAACAACGTTGCAAGTCTAGCAACATAAGTGAGGTAAGTAATTTACCTCAAATGCCTGCGGACAAGCACGTTCTTGTGCAGTGCACGCCACCTCGCCGGTGACCTCCCGTCCTTCTTCGCCGCCTTCAAGATGGCGTCGACCCTTCGGTCACCCATGCGTCGGTTGGCTTCTCTGCCCGACAGAAGGATTGTTAGTTCTGTTGGAGGAAAGAATGTATTTAGAGGTTGAGTCTTAAAGGCATTTACCCGTGCTCTCCCTTGTGATGTCTTCCCATCCCTCTATCTTGTAGAAGGATAAGACCTTCTCGCAATGGACAGACTCGCTCATTGTGAAGTCGAATAATCTTCGCCCGTGAGCCCAAGGCTCACGAGGGAGGCGATCTTCCTCGTCATGTACCGTCCTCGGCGGTCATCTCCGGCCGAGGCATTGGCGCCCTTTGCCGGGCGCCTTCCGGTGAAGACGAGTTCTTTGTCGCCGCTCCGCTTCTTGTAGAACCACCTCACCCACCACGCGCCCATTGAGTCGAGCGGAGGTGGGCGAGGGTCTGGGCGTCATCGGCGGTGGCCGGAGCTTGAGGTAGTAGCACCCAGGCTGCCGGCGGTGAGCTGCTCCTTGTTCTTGTGTAGTAATGGAGGAACAGCCACCGGCGGATCGATGCTCAGATAGCCCTCGACGGTGTGCGAAGGCGCCATCTGGAGGATGGAGTTCGGATTGAGGTTCGCCACCTCCAATCTGGCCGATGTTCAAGAAGGCCTCGGCGAAGTCGCTCTCGAGAGACCTCAACCCGAGCATTGCAAACTGTTGAAGTCGAACTCTCCTCGAGCGGCTCGAGTATCCTCCTCTCCGGACAGACCTCCGGCTACCGGTGTCGATGTGGCCCTCTTCCTCCCAGATCCTAAGGTCCTCCTCGGTCAAGCTAGTGCTTGTGAATTTAGCCATAGCGATTCCCGTAATGGAATGGCGGTGGTCGGTGATGGAGTTTGGGTACTTGATCTTTGGCGTGGTTGGAGCTAGGGCTTAGAGAGGAAAGCGAGAGCGAAGTGGCTGGCATAGCGGCTTGGGTACTTTTATAGTCCCGTATAAGCAGCTCTGCAACGGTTTTGTCCCGTAGCGGCTAGTTTTTACTACAACGGCTAGGTAAAAGCGGTGCTTTGTTTTCACCGCGGCAAATGACAGAAGTTACCGTTGGAGTCTGCCAACGGCTATTTTTTCCGGTGTTTGCACTGAAGGCTGAGTGCTCTGCTCGGACAGATGTCGTTCCCTGTTCGACGCAACGGAGTTGCTCGGCACTGATCGGGTTTGTTCGGTCCCGAACAAGTCTTGTTCGGTTGAACCACAACCTGTTCGGTCGCCTGTTGCACGTCTTTATAGCAGGAAAAATACCCTCTTCGTGACTTGGAGTCTCAAGAGGATGACCCCACTCTAGTGAGTCCTTCCACTTGAGTCTCGGGGGCTAGCTGTCGGGGATAAAATTACGGCCCATTGCCATGGCCCACTCCTCGACGCCCAATCGAGCAGACCTACCGGGGCCCGGCTCCTGGAAGGTTCTATCGAGCCCATGTGCATCTGCCGAACAGCCTCGTGGTCGGCGCGGTGCGTGAACGACCTAGGATTCGTGTTTGAGTCCTACTCGAACAAGAGTTACTGCAACCGTGAAGACCCGGACGTTGGTTTCCGGATTGGAATAGGAGTCGTGATCCCCAAGACTAGGAGTATGCCTTATCTACCTCGGGATATATTTGGCATGTCTTGAGTTCAAGCACGCACTCGAAGTTAGCCCGCCCGATATTCTCTCGGTGGATCGGTTTGCTCGCACTATATAAACAAGGCCCCTACGGCGTGTAGAGAGCAGGATCCGACTTAGAGTTTTACGCACTTGTACACACATAATCTCGCCGAGACTTGTTCGTCTCGTCGAGCCACCTCTGTAATCATCTTTGATATATAAGAAAGAAATTTGGGCGAGGGCTATTATCTCTCGAGAGGGCTGAACCAGGATAAAACCCCCTGTCTCTGTTCGTTGCTGTTCGTGGTTGTTCGGCGTGTCTCCTATCTCCTCTTTGAAGAACCTTGGTTGACTTGGGTCGATATCCCAACCGTCGACAGGAGTGCTGTCTCGGCTCGAGCTCTACGGCGCATTCCTTTCAAACTCTCATGACGTGATGGCTTCCGTGCTAGAGCGGTTTACGGTCCCAAAGAAACTTGCCATAGAGGTCGACCCAACACGGCACTCTCCGGGCCAAGGAGGCCTCATGCCAACAGGATGACCTAGGAAGCCACTTGGCACCTAGCCTAGACCCGTGGGCCCGGGTGAGGGCGAAAGAGAAGGCCGGCTTGAGTGGGAGGGTCTATGTCGGCGGCCACAATAAATACCGTCGACCCTGATGGACCTATCTCGGCGGCAGGACAATTGGCCGCCGACACATACTCTATCAGAAACATACAAGAGACTGTGGAGCCTATACATATTGAATAAACAAATTTGCTCACTTGGTTATCAGCGCGCGGTGCGGCGCGTGCTCCCTGCAGGTCGTGCGTTCGAGCACCGCCGCGTCCCCTAATTTTTTTTATTTTATCTATGTCGGCGGCTACGTTTATGCCGCCGACACAGATGCTGTTAGAATTGTTGGGCCTGGCCCATTTAATATCTAAATAATTCCTGAAAAATCTCAAAGGCCCACGTATGTATGAGGCATGTGAAATTTCTTTAGTACCATATTGCTAGTGGGAGGAGTGGAGGACATGCTTAAATAGTGGAGCTTGCTCCCTCCCACTAGAGAATGTGATGGGAGAGAGAAATAGAGAATCCTGCCTTGCTTTCGCCTCGCCGGGGTGGGGCGGGCGGGCGTGAGCACGGCACCTGCGTGAATGGTCCATGCCGAACCGGACCCTCGTGCTTCTTGCAGACGACCTCCTTTTGCGTTTTATTTCTTTTGCTCTCCGGATTTTGCGGAACGAGATATGGAATATACAAATCGTGTTGGACTCGGTTGCGGCCCGTTTCGCGATCCGTTTGCCTCACGTGTTTTGCTATATCGTCTCGTCTGCCGCGACCGCCCGTAGAGAGAAGATCGATCGACCTAGGGTTTGCCACCTCCCTCTGCTGCGCCGCGCGCCAGTTCTTCCCCATCCGTCTTGTGGCGTGCACCGCCGTTCGGGAGAGCGGTCTCGGAACCGATCGCCCTCGAGCTCCTGCCGGGTAGGGCGAATCAGGTTTTAGGAAGCGCGCGCGCCTTTCGCCGCTTCCTTCTTCGCTTCGCGAGGACTTCTTCCACTACGCCGTCGTGATCTGCGTCGGCACCACCTTCTCCAACACGTCAGTTAGGAGAAATAGAACCAAACCTCGCCGCCTTTCGCATGACGTCTGACGGCGACGACCAAGTTCGATAAGTCATCTCCTTCAGCGAGTTCACGAGAGATATCGTGTATTTCTTACGCACGTGTATCTAGGTTATTATACGTGGTTTCAACTTTGTTTTATCTATCACTTTCGGGACGTTGTGCGTGTTATATCTCTTGATTAAAATAAACACGAAAGTGCTAATTATTCCAACAATCCAAAAACACGATCATTAGGCACTTTGGTTTATCGATGGCTCGCTTTCTTGATGCTCTCAAACGGAGAAATTCGGTGGAGTAAATTACAAGAGATGGCAAGTAAAGGTGCATTTGTGGTCGATGACTATGAGCGATAATCTTGGGTAAAGGATGGCAAACCGGAGGAACCCTAACTCTGAAAAGAAGAAAGAGTTCGAGGAGGCCACCACACTTTTCCGAGTGCAGTTCTTAGTGTGCTTCGACCGTCGTGTGATGTGTATATGACCATCACGAACCACGAAGGAGATCTGGGATCGCTGAATAATAAATTACGTGCATCCGACGGCGCGATGAATGTATGTCATGGAGCGATACCACGACTTCAAGATGGTTGATAACCGTTACGTTGTCGAGCAGGCTCATGAGATCTTGGTCATTGTGAGGGAACTCGAAATCCTTAAGTGCAAATTACCCGATAAGTTTGTGGTGGGGCATTATTGCCAAGTTACCTCCTTCGTGGAGAAACTTTGCCACGTCTCTAAAACATAAGAGACAAGAGATCTCCGTTGAGGGTTGATCGCGTCTCTAGATGTTGAAGAGAAAGCTCGGGTTAAAGATGCACTGAAAAGGAGTCGAGGGCGATCCGGTACCAATCTTGTCAAGCTGACATGGCAAGAACAAAAGGAAGAATAAAATCAAGCAAACCACTGCATTCAAGAAGAAGAAGTTGAACAAGGATGAGATGCCTTGCTAGATTTGCGGTGAGGTTGGGCCTTTGGGCTAAGAAGTGTCCAAACCGCAAAGATAAAAAGGGTAATCTGGCGGACTTCAAAGTCATCAATGTGACCATTAGCGACATCGGTGAGGAACCGATGGGTATGTTTATCTCTTGTTCTTTCGATTGAATCGGTCTACCGATTGGTGGATTGATTTGGGGCTAATGTGCATGTGTGTTACGGCGTTTCAATGTTCATTTCTTATCGGATGACCCACGGTTCAGCCGTTTTGATGGGAAACGGGTCCAATGCTTACATTCTTGGTGTTGGCGGTAGATCTGAAGTTTACTTGGGAAGATCGTGCAAGCCGAAGAACGTCTGACATGTCCCTCAATCAATAAGAACACGGTCGGCGGGTCCCTTCTCTGCAGAGATGGGTTTAAAGTGGTGTTTGAGTCCAATAAGGTAGTCTTGTCGAAACATGGTTTGTTTATTGGCAAAGGCTATGAGTGCGAAGGCTTGTTCCGCTTTTTCCTTTCTGATAATTATCATAAAGTTGTGAACCATATTTGTGATCATGCTATTGAGAGTGAGGCTGATGTTTGGCACTCACGTTTATGTCATGTTAATTTTGGTTCTATGTCTCGGCTTGTGAGTATGGGTTTAATCCCAAAATTTCCCACTGTCAAAGGTTCTAAGTGCCAGACTTGTGTGCAATCAAAGCAACCTCGTAAGCCTCATAAGACCGCCGAGGAGAGAAATTTGGCACCTCTAGAGCTCATACATTCTGATATTTGTGAGATGAATGGTGTGTTGACAAAGGGTGGAAAGAGATATTTCATGACTCTGATTGATGATGCTTCTAAATATTGCTATGTGTATCTGTTGAAAACTAAAGACGAGGCTCTAGACATCTTTAAAATCTATAAAGTGAGGTTGAAAACCGGTTAGACAGGGAAAATCAAGAGACTTAGGTCGGATCGTGGTGGAAGTATTTCTCTAGTGAGTTCGACTTATTACATGCGGAAAATAGAATTATTCATGAGAGGGCGCCTCCTATTAGCCCCAATCAAGCGGGGTGGTGAAAGAAAGAACCGCACTCTAAGCGATTTGGTGAATGCCATGTTGAGACCTTCGGGTTTATCTAAGGCATGGTGGGGGAGGCCGTGTTATTACATGTCATGTCTGAATAAACTCCCCGCAAAGAATAAGGAAAAACCCCATATGAAATATGGAAGGAGAAAGCCATCACTTTCTTATCTGCGCACTTGGGGTTGTTTGGCGAAAGTCAATGTGCCAATCACAAAGAAGCGTAAGCTTGGGCCTAAGACAGTAGATTGTGTCCATCTGGGTTATGCTCCTCGTAGCGTTGGCACTAGATTTTTGGTGATAAGATCAGAGGTGTCTGACATGTCTGTTGGCACGATCATGGAGTCTAATGATGCTACTTTCTTTGAGAACATCTTTCCTATAAAAATTGACCATAGCAGTTCTGGTAAAACTAGTGAGATAATTCCCGAACCTTCTACTCAAATTGAATATCCTGAACCAATACCTGAGGAAAATTCTGAGGAGGATGACGGTGAGGCTCCGAGGAGGAGCAAGAGACAGAGGATTGCAAAATCCTTTGGTGATGACTTCACTGTGTACCTCGTGGATGATACTCCCACGTCGATTTCAAAAGCGTTTGCATCCCCTGATGCAAACTACTGGAAAGAGGCGGTTCGTAGTGAGATGGATTGTATTCTTGCGAATCAGACTTGAGAACTCACAGAACTACCTTATGGTTGCAAATCTGTAGGGTGTAAATGGATATTTAAGAAGAAGCTTAGGCCTGATGGTACTATTGAAAAGTATAAGGCTCGGCTTGTGGCCAAGGGTTATATCCAAAAAGAAGGCGAAGATTTCTTTGATACATACTCACCCGTGGCTAGACTGACAACAATTCGTATACTACTTTCCTTGGCTACCTCACATATTCTTATTGTTCATCAAATGGACGTTAAGACAGCTTTCCTAAATGGAGAGTTGGACGAGGAGATCTATATGGATCAGCCTGATGGATTTGTAGTAGAAGGTCAAGAAGGCAAGGTGTGTAGGTTATTGAAATCTTTGTATGGCCTGAAACAAGCTCCTAAGCAATGGCATGAGAAGTTCGACAGAACCTTAACTTTTGCGGGCTTTGTCGTGAATGAGGCCGATAAATGTGTATATTATCGGTATGGTGGGGGCCAGGGCGTTATTCTGTGTCTCTATGTGGATGAAATATTAATTTTTGTGACAAGTCTTGATGTGGTTCACGAGGTCAAGTCTTTCTTGTCTCAAAATTTTGATATGAAAGATCTAAGAGAGGCTGATGTAATCTTAAACATCAAGCTACTGAAGGGTGAGGATGGGATCACTTTGTCACAATCCCATTATGTGGAAAAGGTTTTAAATCGCTTTGGCTTTGCTGATTGCAAAACTTCTCCAACACCATATGATCCTTGTCGGTGTAATAAATACCGGGGTACAAAGAGCCTTAGGAAGGCCGGGAGGGCCCGCGTCATCTTGAGCGAGCAAGGCCCCGTGGCGTGGGCGAGCCCCTCGGGGAAGGAGAGAGGCCCCAGCGTCGGCCAGGCGAGCAAGGCCCAGCGTGGGCGAGCCCCGAGGAGGCGGGAGGGCCCCCGCGTCGAGTGGGCGAGCAAGGCCCAGGTGGATGGCGAGCCCCTCGGGAAGCCAAGAAGGCCCACGCGTCGCGGCGAGCGAGCAAGGCCCATGGCGTGGGCGAGGCCCGCGAGGAGGCCGGGAGGGCCCAGCGCGTCGAGGCGGGCGAGCAAGGCCCAGTGGCGATGGGCGACCCTCGGGAAGGCGGGAGGCCCCAGCGTCGGCGAGGCGAGCAAGGCCCCAGCGTGGGCGAGCCCCTCGAAGGCAGGAGGCCCAGCGCCCCAGGCGGAGTGCGTGGGCGAGCCCCCCTCCGGCGGTGGCGAGGCCCAGCGCCCGAGGCGGGTGCGTGGCGAGCCCTCGAAGACGAGGCGAGGGCCCGCGCGCCCGAGCCCGGCCAGCCTTGGCGGGAGCATTGCGAAGAGTCTTGGGGCGAAGGCTCCCCCTCTGCGAAGGGCGAAGCGCATTTAATGAGACACCAGCGGATAAGCAGAGGAAGAAATGATTACCGCTTCTGATGACCCTTGCAGTGCTGGCGGGCATCATTTGTGGGCGTGAGAAGAATTGGCCGTGAGAGAAGGTTTGCTTGAGGAGGCCGCCGTGTCGGGAGGCAGGCGGGGCCCCACCCATGAACTCACCGGTGTGACTATCTTGGGTCGAGAGGCCACTGCAGCCTAACGCTGAGCAGCTGGCTGCTTGGGTGTGGGCGGCATGTTTTCGTCTCTTCATCGTGTCTTGTCGATTGTCTTGAAACCTTTATCTTGCCTACTCCTCGGCTCTCTCCATGACCCAAAGCTTGTATAAAAGGAGGGAGAGAGAGGAGAAGAAAAAGGAGAGAAGAAGAGAGGCGAACGAACACACAGTCATAGAAGTGTTTGTGCATTGAGGCACTCTGTAAACACATTCCCATTCAACCACAATCGAGAAAAGAGCTAAGGCTTAGCGGGAGTAGGACTATTACCCGCGAGAAGTCGAACACAGGTAAATCTGCTGAGTCGCTCCTTGTTGTGCCCGGCGCTCAAATCGGATCGAGCTTGGCCGAGTTGGCTAGCAGACTAAATCTGACGAGGTGTGATCCGCGATGGTTGGCGGAGAACACGCCGTCGATGGCGCGCCCGAGTAGGGGAGCGCTAACGCCAGTTCAAGCTCTTGACCTTTCTCCGAGGCGATGGCGGAGCGGCGATCCGCGATGGGCGAAGCGACCGCTAGAGCCGTGGCCCCGAGTCGGCGCGGCGATGGCGGTGAATCACCGGCGGTGGCGCCCGCCTAAGGTTGGAGCCTGGCGGAAGGCGGCCGCCTCGGCCAAGCTAAGCGGCGCTGGCCTTGGAAGAGTGCACTCCGGCCGCAGAACCTCCAGCGGCGAGGCCTTGTTGGAAAACCCACGGTTCCGGTGACTCCGGACTCCGGCGGCGCCGTGGTTGGCAACAGCCCGCTTCGTCGACGCCGCCCGTGGCTGATGGTGCAAGTTTGGCGGGGAACCGGCGTTTCCGCGTCCTCCGTTCTTTGTTGCCCTCGCACTCCTCTCGCGAATCTCTGGTGAGGAGGCGGGCCAAAACGACAAGACGAGGCGACCCTCACGGGGCTCGGCGGGCGGCGTGCAGTGGCGCGATCTTGGTCCCATCCGGAGGACCGCCACTTGCTGCATGGGAAGACCTGCGTGAAAAGCTCCGCATGACGCGGCCGCAGCGACGATTGTGTCGCCGCCCGTGCGTGGGGACCAGCAAGAGGTTCCCACAGAGCTGCCCGGCCGATGAGGTGGCGCTTCTTCGGCGCCGCCCTAAGCGCGAAGGCGGCGGGCGAGGACGCGTCGAGGGCAGGAGCTCCGGCGTTGGGTCGCGCCTTTTCTAAGGAGGCTGCGCCGCGTCTAGTGGCGGAGCGGTTTAATCGCCCCCATCGAAAAATCTGACGGCTCCACCAACCACGATGAGTTTTGCAGATCTATCGGCGTAATGCAGCCGATTGGAGGGTCGGGAAGGTTTGGCGAACTACTTCCCCGCGGTCCTCACCGCGAGCCCGCTTCGTGGCTCATGAACTGCCCCGAGTCCGTGGGGTCATGGAAGAGCTCTCGGAGCTCTTCGTCACCAACTTCGGGGCACCTTGAGCAGCCGGGGTGAAAGGCGACCTCCACAGCGTGGAAGCGGAAGAAAGGAGAGTCATTGGCGACTATATTCGGCAACCGGTCGGTCGCAACACTATCACGACATCTCCATCGGCGCGTGGTCACGGCATTCGGGAGAGGCGCCGAGACCCCAAGGTCAAAAAGAAGATGGCCACCCGCAAGATCAAAAGCGGCGGAGCTCTTCACCTTAGCGCTGAAGTCGCCCTTGATGAGCTTCGCATCCGCTGTACTTGTGGTGGGCGGGCAATGGCGGCGAGGCCGAACCTCGAGAACCCGGCGGCAAGGACAAGAAAAGCGCAAAGCGGCCGAGACCGGGCAGGTCATGGCCGCTGGCCTTGACAACAACAACAACGGCAACGACCGCGACCAGCCAGCGCAATGGTAGCGTGGCGAAAAAAAAGGAGGAAGTCGCGCGCCGGCGGGTACGGTCCCCGAAGCGGCGCCGAGGCGGCGGCTATGGCGATCGCCGTGGCGCGGCAACCCCAGCGCGGCGACGAAGGCGAAATCATCGCCCGTGAGTGGGACGGAAGGCCCTCTTGTCCCATTCACCGCAACAACTCCCGACTTGGCGGTGCCATGTCGTCGACAAATGGTGGACAAGCGAGTCCACGAGCGGCAGCGAGCGTCCGGCGATGGCAAGGCAAGGAGGCAACCGCTTGGTTTTCAGCGGGGCGAGGTTGCCGTCATCCCGGCGGTTCGACCACCTATCCGTCCACGCTAGCTTTAAGCGTGCGATGAGAGGTGTCGCCACCGTGCCCGACTTTGGGTCGATGAGGCGGTGGCGTGGTCGGAAGACCGATCGCGTTCGATCAGCCGATCACCCAACCAATACCGCCCGACCTGGGCATCTCCGATCGTGGTTGCACCCACGGTCCGGAATGTAAAGCTAGGGCGGTTTGGTAGGCGGAGGGAGTTCCTCAACCTCTGTCGCCCGGTCGCGGCTCCAGATCAGCGGCGGGGAGCCGCCGCGCTCCCATTCTTGACATCATCGGCCGAAATTGAGTCCGTCGGCCGGGCGATCGATCTCCGGTAACCTTCGGAGCTCGACAACTTCCGCGAGATGCTCGAGTTCGAGGTGGCGGACTTGACCTCCCTACAACGCCATACTAGGTGGCCGGCGCCGACCGAGTTCATGGCGGTGTGCCACTATGCGTACATGGTGGTGAAGATCCCGGGCAGCCGCCCCATCGTTTTAAGTGGACGCCGGGCGCTCCGCTGCGACAAGGACGCCCTCGGCGGGGCGAGGCGTCGGTGCCAGGCGAGGCTTCAACTTTGGGAGCTCCTCGGCGAAGACCGTGCCTCCCGGTTCGTCGCGGAGGTTAAAGCGGTCTCCACTGGCGAAGTCAGACCCGCGAAGACCGTTCGGTGGCGCCTCTCTTAGCGCCAAATAGGAAGCGCGCTTCGTCTCCTTCCTCGATCCAACGCCGGCGTGTTTGCGTGGCAACCGTCCGACATGGTGGGGTCCCGTGGAGGTGATTGAGCACAAATTGGCGGCGTTCCGGCGTGCGACCGGTCATGCGAAGGTCCGGAACCGGTCGGTGGGCGCCAGAAGTTATCCGCCGAGAGGTGGGCCCGAGCTCTTAAGGCGCGGGTCGTCCGCGATGTCGCCCATCGGTGGCTCGCGAACCCGTCCTCGTCAAGAAATCAGCAGGCGTTGGAGGATGTGCGTGGACTTCACCGACCTCAACAAAGCGTGCGAAGGATCCATACCGCTGCCCGCATCGATCTCATCGTCGACTCAAGCTGCGGGTGCGGCGGTTGTGCTACGGATGCGTACTCGGTACCACCAGATTAGCATGGCGAAGAAGATGAAGACAAGACCGCGCCGTCACGCCCATGGGCGTATATTGCTATACAAGGATGGCGTTGGATGAAGAATGCGGCCCAACCTATCGGAGCCATGCATATCGCTCACCGCTCCCAAATAGGCGGAACACGGAAGTGTATGTCGATGACACAGTGATGAAGTCCAAGAAGGCGGAGGAGTTAATCGGCGACTGGAAGAAACCTTCGCCAACTTTGAGGAAATCTCGCATCAAGCTTAATCGAGAGAAATGCGTGTTCGCCGTTCCGTCGGACAAAGCTGCTGGGATTCCTCGTCTCCCAGAGAGGATTGAGGCGAACCACGACAAGATCGCAGCGATCGAGAACATGAAGCCCCGACGCGACTTGGCGGATCACGGTGCTTGGTGGGTCGCTTGACCTCCACGGGCGCTTTATAGCTCGCTGGGGATAAAAGTCTCCCATTGCTCAAGCTCCTAAAGAAGACCAACCAGTCGAGTGGATCGGCGGAGGCGCAGGAGGCGTTCGACGGTCTCAAGAAGTATCTTACCTCCCGCCTGCGTGGTGGTCTGCACCGGACAGGCGAGCCGTTGATCCTCTACGTCGCGGCAAACCCCCAGGCGGTCAGCGCGGTGCTGGTGGCGGAAAGAGAGGGCGTTCAGCGCCCCATTTACTACGTCAGCAAGGTCCTCCACGACGCCGAAACAAGGTATTCACGCGACTGAAGATGCTCTACGCCGTCTTGACAAAGATCCCGAAAGCTACGCCACTACTTCGAGGCGAAGTCACAGTGTTGACCAAGTATCCCTGCGGAGATCCTCTTCAACCGCGAGACGACGGGTCGCATCGCCAAATGGGCCATGGAGTGGCGGAATTCGATCTCAAATTCGCTCCCGAGTGGCCATCAAAGGGCAAGCTCTGGCGGAGTTCATTAGCGAGTGGACTCGGCGGACATCTGGCCGAAAGTACCCAGACCTCCTCGCCGTGGACTCTCTTCTTCGACGGCTCATTCCGGTTTGGAGAAAGGGGAAAATGGCGTCGTCTGGTGTCTCAATCGGCGATGTCGTCCGGCACTGGTGTAAGCTGGACTTCCCGCCACCAACAACGTCGCGGAGTATGAAGGATCTTTCATGGGGCTCGGGGTGGCCGACCCTTGGCATCCGCGGCTACAAGTAAAAGGCGATTCTCTCGGTCATCAACCAGCGAGAAAGGATTTCTCTGCCGGATCCGTCATGGCGGCCTACCTAAGCGGAGGTGCGCCGGTTGAGCGGCATTTTGAGGTTTTGGGCTTCGCACATCCCTCGCGCGACAACTACATGGCGGATGAACTCGTCCCTGCATTGCCTCGTCAAGGGCACTGCTCCTACCGGGTCTTTGAAGAAAGACTTACGCAGCCGTCCGCCGCACCCCAATTCTGGCGGGACGACGCTTTCTCGACGCAGCTCCACCTCCGGAGGAGACGCCAGCGATCTCGCCGCAGCTCCCGGTCGAGGGAGGAGGCGAAGAAGCCGCCGAGGCGGTTGAGGCGAAACGCCAAAGCCAAAGTGAGTACGTCGGCGACAATGTACTGAACGCCGCCACACTTGTCCGGAAGGTCGGTGGATGGATCCGATCTAGCCTACCGCGGGGTGGAGTGATCCCCGACGGCGACGCGTCGGTGAGAAGATAGCGCGCAGGCCAAGCGCCACGCCATGGTAGGTGGGGACACAGATCGCTGTGGCGCAAACGGAGTTCACCGGCGCGCTACTCGGAAGCGGGAGGAAATTTCTATGAGATCCATGGAGGCATGCGCGGAGCCATTCAGTGAGCCGGGCGTTGGTTGGGAAAGCTTTTGCCACGGTTTCTATTGGCCCACCGCCTCCGTGATGCCTTGTTGGTGAGGAGATGCGGCGTGCCAATTTCATGCTAAGCAGATCCACCGACCGCCCAGCGCCGCAAACCATTCCGCTCTCTGGCCGCTCGCGATGCGAAATTGAACATTACAGCCCGTTCGCGGGCGACCGGAGGATATACTCATCTGCTCGCCGCCATCGACAAGTTCACTAAGTGGGTTGAAGCCTCGCCGTCCCGGCGATCACATCCGCAGCGGCTATCAAGTTTATGAGGAGCATCTTCGTCCGGTTCGGTGTCGCCAGCAGAATCATCATCGACAACGCTCGAGTTCAAAAGCGCCGATTTCAAGATCGGTGCGAAGAGTTGGGTACCAAGCGTGCTTTGCCTCCGCTGGCGCATCCGAAGAGCAATGGGCAAGTGGAGCGGGCGAACGCGAAGTACTCAAAGGGCTCAAGACAAGGGCGTTCGATCGCTGGAGAAGCGCTGACAAGCGCTGGCGGAAGAAGTTCCCGTATTGACAGGGCGCCGGACAACTCCCAACAGCGCCACCGCGAGACCCCTTCTTCCCGGTGTATGGCTCGGCGGTGCTCCCATCGAGCTCGCCTTCGCTCCCAAGAGTGGCGGCGTCAGCGAAGACCAAGACCGACCGGCGTCGGGATGAAGTGAATCTCCGGAGGAGATCCGAGGCAGGCGGCGATCCGGGCCGCCAAGTATCGCCGGTAGCTTTGTTGTTATCAAGCAAGGCGGGTGTGTGAGAACACCGGCGATGGGCGACCTCGTTCACAGAAAATCAAGTGCGGCGGGCGCGAAGAACTGTCTCCCCCTGTGGAGGGCCCTTCAAGGTGGTCTCGATCTCCGCTTGTGCTCGGTCAAAGCTCAGATTCGAGGACGGTCGCGAATTGGCGAACACTTGGAACGCCGAGCGGTGAGGAAGTTCTACCGAGGTAGCAGTCCAAGAGCTTCTTTTTGGGCCTTCCTTTGAGCCGAGCGGCGAGTCTTCTTCCTTCACCGCTTCGCCTCGGGCTGCGTTGTACAAAGCCATCTTCAATAAGAGATAAGTTCATCTCCTTGTGGGCATCTGTTTTTTTCGCCTCAAGTCATTAGAAAGCATTCCGCTGAAAGTGGCGTGAAAAAAAGTACTCAAGGCGATGGCCCCTTAGTTCTGAGGACGAGCGCCTCGACTTCATGGTTGGGCGAGAAGTGGACGGAAGCGGGTTCTAGCCCGTGTGTCGGCTCGGTCTAGGCAATGCGCCAACAATGGCACCAATGACTAGACCACTTCGGAAGCTAAGTTCTCGCCACGCGATGTCAGGGTCGGTTCATAAAGAGGCCATAAGGGTTGAAGTAACCAGATGCTCGAGAAAAAGCGCCACTTTCAACGAAAGCTCGTCTAAAGCTTTTTGGTGATCGGTGGCTTAGCCTTAGAAAGGTCTGTTAGAAAACATTCTCGCCGAAAAGTCGGTAGCGAAAGTACTTAGGGTCGATGGCCCTTAATTGCAAAGGCAAACGCTTATAACTTCTGTTGGTGCGAGGCGGACGGACGGAAGGCTCTAGCACAGGTGTGTCGGCTCGGTCGGGCAATGCGCCAACGGCGGCACCAATGACTAGACCACTTCAAAGCTAAGCGCCGCCACGTAATGTTTAAGTCGGGTTGCGAGAGGCCATAAGGGTTGAAGTAACCAGATGCCTAAGGAAGCAAATACTCACTTTGCGTAATCGCGTTCGATCTAAAACCTTTGGCGGCAGTGCCCCAAGTCAATTCCATAAGTTAAAGTTGTGCGAAGTTCAAGTGAGACTCACAACAAAAGAGCAAAAGTTTGTTTGCATTGATAGGCAACAATTACAAGGCAAAAAAGGCGGGGAGTCTCGCTTCTCCTCCGGCCTTAAATCTTCCGCTGGGCGACGCCCCCATCATGGACACTTGATCGGCGGCGGTATCAACCCGCTACCGCTCAAACCGGTCCGGTGGCCTTGAAAGGCTCCCGATGGCGGCGTCGAGATCAAGCAGCGCCTCGAGCAAGACAGCTTGCCCAAGATGAACATGCTGAGAGCGCCTTGGCGACCGTCTTGATCGCCCGCGTCCGCAGCCGCCGGAAGAGCGTCAGGCTTCGGCGGCTCGTCCCACGGCGCCAGCGTCTTGCTTGCTGCCTCATCCAATGGGGATGCAGGAAACACCAGTGGATGCAGGGCGCCCGGAAGCCGCGGAGGCGGTCGCGCAGATGTCGGCGAGGGTCGGGGAGGCGCCAAGTGCTCAGCGAAGTCTTGATCTGCTTGGCGGCGCCGGCGCGGCGGCAGCTTGCCGCCGCTCGCGAGTCATCGCCTTCCAGCGGCGGTTTCTTGGCCAAGGGCCCCGCCGCAGTCGCCGGCAATCGCTCCGCCAAGGCAAGGGCTTCTCCCGCGTCGCCAGTGCGGAGAGAGGTGCGGCGCCTCAGGAACGCCCCACGTCGGGCGGTCACGGCCGAGATGGCGGCGGCCACGGGCGAGGTGGCGAAGGTTCTCCGCCGCCGCGCCGCCGACTCTCCGCCGCCATGAAGCACCTCCGTCGAAGGAAGCGGCGGCACGCTGGGTGGCGAAGTCGCGTGAGCGGAGCTTCGATGCCCAGCGTCCGCCTGTTCCAAGAGGGACAAGCGAGTTGGTATCACGAAACCGCAGAAGCGTACTAACCCTAGTGCGGAAGTGCGAAGCGCAGGAAAGCCAACTGAGCGGGCGCCAAGGCGAAAGCTGGGGAGCTCCAAATCGCTTGTTTGTGGCGGGCGGCGGCGTGTGTCGCGATCACCACCGTCGAGCGAGACCGCCATGGCCGCGAAGCGGTGCGGTGAGAGCGCCAATGGCAACAAAGCGCGGTGCGTGGAGCGTCAGCGAGAGGAGGCGGAAGAAAGCGCAGCAGCGGCGATTCTGATGAGTCGCCGCTCTGCCCGGTGGCGGAGCGGCGGCGGTAGCAGCAGGCCCCGCTGGTTGGAGCCGGTGGCGGCGAAGCCAGAGGGCTTGAAGGCGCGCTCTCTTGGGCTCGCCCTCCCTCCTCGTCGTCGTCGTCGTCGGCGACGGCAAGGATGAGGCGGCGCTTCCGAGAGCGCTTGGCGAGTCGGCAACCCACGGCAGAGCAGCAGCTGCCGCGAAGCTTGGGCGGTCACCGAGGGCGGCTCGCGGATCTGCAGTGGTCCCGGCCACTTGGACCGCAGGACGAGAGACCTCCATGGGGCGGCGCTTTGCAAGTGAGGGTTGCGCTCCGTGGATCCTGGTCGCAGAGGGGCGGATGCCGTCGGCAAGCGATGTCGCCGGTCGGCGTGGTCGATGCCCGCCACCCGCCCCGAACACGTCGCCCAAAGACGTTCCCATCGGTGAACACCCAAAGAAGAAGAACGAGTCGGGTCGTTAGCCAAAATGGAAAGAAAGAAGGTACGAAATCAAAAGAGCGCGAGGGTATTCACCTCCAAGAGCGGGCGGGTCCGTCGTTGTCGCCGTAAATACGTCAGCGGGCGCCCTCAAGCAGCGAGCAAAGACGGCGCCAAAAAGTCCGCCACCACGTGGGTTCCGGTGAGCCTGGCGGCGGAGCTTCGGCAATGCGCGCCGCCATCGTCTCCGTACTCGCCAGATCGTCGGGTGGGCCCCGATCGGCAATGGGCTCCGCAGATCGTCGGGAAGAACAGATCGTCGCAATACTGGAGTCCTCCACGTCTGACCATCGCCGGTGCCGATCCTTCCGCTTGGACTTGACCGCGGCAGGATAAAAGCGAGGTGACGCGAGCGCTGGTAGCAGCTCCCAACCGCGCTTCGGCGCGAGCCGTGTGCAAGACGAAGAGTCGGCGCCAGAGGCGGGAGGTTCGCATCGCCCCCACGAACATCTCGCAGAGGTGGGCGAAGATGACCAGGCCATGATCGAGTTGGGGAACAAGGTGCGCCGCTGGATCCCGTAGAAGGCGAGCACCCCAAGAAGAATTGAGTCTGGCGGGACAAGGCCCGCCAAAGACGCCAGAGAAGGTCACGATCTCCCGCGCGAGACTCGGCGCGATGGTGCAAGGCTGAACGGGCAAGCGGCGGTCGGCATCGAAGACTGAAGCCGCGCCACCCGATCCTCATCGGCGGTGGAAGCGGCGAGCAGCTCCGAAGATGGTGCGGCATCCCTGGCGGCCTTCTTGTGCTTGGGAGCCATGGAAAATTTAGCTGGCGGCGGCAAAATTTGGGTAGCGATTGGCGAGGAGGCGTGGTAGCGGCGAAGAAAGCGATGGATGCAACGAAGACTTAGCGTCATGGAAGGATTTGGCGCGGCCGAGAGAAATATTATAGGCGTGGGGCGCGGCGCGACAGTTTGATTCCGCCCTGGGCGCCATCATTGCCCGTAGCGTTTTTGGTTTCAGCAGCGGCGTGGTTCCCAAGGAAGATCGTGTGCGGTGGAGAATCAGCGTCTGTTTGCCCGGTGGTGGGCCCCCACGATTCGTCTCCGCCGACAAGAAATAGAAAAAGTATCTGCTGTGACGGTTCGCGTATCATGGTGGACCCGGCCTCTTGTCGGTGTAATAAATACTGGGTACAAAGAGCCTTAGGAAGGCGGGAGGGCCCCACGCAAAGTGGGCGAGCAAGGCCCCAGCCACGTGGGCGAGCCCCTCAGAAGGCCGGGAGGGCCCAGCACGCCCAAGTGGGCGAGCAAAGCCCCGTGGCGCTGGCGAGCCCCTCAGGAAGGCCGAGAGGCCCCACGCGTCGGCCGGGCGAAAGCAAGCCCCAATGTGGGCGTGAGCCCCGCAGAGGCGGGAGGGCCCCAGCGTCGGCCAGGCGAGCAAGGCCCAGTGGCGTGGGCGAGCCCCTCAGAAGGCTGGGAGGGCCCACGCGTCGGTGGGCGAAAGCAAGGCCCCAGGCCAGCGTGGCGAGCCCCTCAGAGGCCGGGAGGGCCCCACGCGTCGGCAGGCGAGCAAGGCCCAGCGTGTGGGCGAGCCCCTTAGAAGGCCGGGAGGCCCCACGCGCCGGCGGGTGCGTGGGACGAGCCCTCCGAGCGGTGAAGCGAGGGCCCCACGCGCCAGCAGTGCGCGGGCGAGCCCCCTCAAGACGAGGCGAGGGCCCCAAGCGCCAGCCGGCCAGCATGGCGGGAGCATTGCGAAGAGTCTTGGACGAAGGCTCCCCGCGCTGAAGGACGAAGCGCATTTAATGAGACACCACGCGGATAGACAGAGGAAGAAATGATTACGCTTCTGATGACCCTTGCAGTCCGAAAGCGGCATCCTTTATGGCGCAGAAGAATTGACCCAGAGAGAAGGTTTGCTTGAGGAGGCCGCCCGTGTCGGGAGCGGCGGGGCCCCACCCGCAGACTCACCGGTGTGACTATCTTGGTCGAGGCCACTGCGAAGCATGCGAGGCTGAGCCAAGGTGGCGTGGGCATGCATGTTTTCGTCTCTTCTGTCGTGTCTTGTCGATTATCGAGAGCATCAGATCGCCTACTCCCTGGCTCTCTCCTTGACCCAAAGCTTGTATAAAAGGAGGGGAGAGAGAGGGAGAAGAAAAAGGGAGAGAAGAAGAGAGGCAGACGAACACACACAGTCATAGAAGTGTTCGTGCATTCGAGGCACTCTGTAAACACATTCCCATTCAACCACAATCAGAAAAGAGCTAAGGCTCAGCAGGAGTAGGACTATTACCCGCGAGGGGGTCCGAACCTGGGTAAATCTGCGAGTCGCTCCTTGTTGTGCCCGACGCTCAAATCGGATCGAGCTTGATCGAGTTGGCTAGCAGACTAGAAATCTGACCAGGGGTGTGATCCGCAGTGGTTGAGCGGAGAACACGCCGTCAATCCTAACATTGTGCTTCGAAAGAACAAGAGAATTGCTAGAGATCAGTTGACTTATTCTCAAATCATCGGGTCACTCATGTACCTAGCTAGCGCTACAAGGCCAGACATCTCATTTGCTGTTAGCAAGTTGAGCCGGTTTACTTCTAATCCGGGAGATGATCATTGGCGAGCACTCGAAAGGGTAATGCGCTACTTGAGAGGTACTACAAACTTTGGCTTGCACTATCTTTGGTTACCAACAATTTGGAAGGGTATAGTGATTCCAATTGGATATCGGACGATGAGATAAAGGCCACAAGTGGATATGTGTTCACTCATGGTGGCGGAGCGATCTCGTGGAGGTCTTGCAAGCAGACTATCTTGACACGCTCAACAATGCGAAATTGGTTGCTTTGGACACGGCCTTTGTTGAAGCAGTGGTGCGTGAACTCTTGATGGATCTTCGGTGTTTGAAAAGTCGATTCGGCTATCCTTATGAACTGTGATAATCAAACAATGATTGTCAAGGTGAGCAGTTCTAAGGACAACATGAAGTCCTCAAGACATGTGAAAAAACGATCGAAATGCATCGTCAGAAATTGAGAAACTTGAGTGATAGCGTTGGATTATATCAAGCGGCTAAAAACACAGCGAGATCCTTTTACAAAGGGTTTATCACGGTGTGTGATAGACAATGCATCGAGGGAACTGGGTATGAGACCCACGTGAGTTATACCATAGCGGTAACCCAGCCTATGTGATCGGAGATCCCGTGAATTAGGTCCTGGGGAAAACAAGCTATTGGTTAGCTGGATGAGAGTATAACCTAACCCATTCCATGTGAGATGCAATACTCTCGAAATCTGTATGGCGGGTTGGCATTTGCCTTAATGTTGTTCTGTTGGCTTTAATTAGCGAAGATGTCATCCTACAGAGCATCTTGAAAGAACACACCTATATGAGCCCGACTGTTGGAAGTCGCAGTCTATGAGGCTTGGGTCATCTCTAGTAAGCTCATGAAGGGACCATGGAGTACGACTTATATGCTCCACCGGCGGGGTAGCCTATTGGCAACCAAGTATCAGTTGGCTTTGAGTGAAACTTGTTCACACAAAACTTGCAATTTAAGGCGTAGTCCATTGTCCAAGTTGTGAATGAATGTAGCTTAAATGTCTAGGTGCAATTCAAGGCATAGTCCATTGTCACCGAAACACTGATATATAAACAGTTTTGGGAACAGGCAAACTTGATGGGACTTTGAGATCTGGTGGGGAATTGTTAGAATTGTTAGGCCTGGCCCATTTAATATCTAAATAATTTCTGAAAAATCTCAAAGGCCCATGTATGCATGAGGCATGTGAAATTTCTTTAGTACCATATTGCTAGTGGGAGGAGTGGAGGACATGCTTAAATAGTAGAGCTTGCTCCCTCCCACTAGAGAATATGATGGGAGAGAGAAATAGAGAATCCTGCAGCTGGCCGGCCGGGCCGGGCCGGGCTGGCGGCAGCGTGCGCAAGACAAGATCGCGTGAATGGTCCGCCGAAACCGGACCCTCGTGCTTGCACAGACGCAGCCTCCTTTTGCAGTTTTATTTCTTTTACTCTCCGGATTTTGCGGGACAAATATGGAATATACAAATCGTCTTGGACTCGGTCGCGGCCCGTTTCGCGATCCGTTTGCCTCACGTGTTTTGCTATATAAATCTGCCGCCGCACCGTCCAAAGAGAGAAGATCGGATCGACCTAGGGTTTGCCACCTCCCTCTGCTGCGCCGCCGCTTCGGTTCTTCCCCATCCCGTGCGCCGGCGTGCACCGCCGTTCGGGAGAGCAGGTCTCGGAACCGATCGCCTCGAGCTCTGCACGGGTAGGCGAATCAGGTTTTGGGAAGCGCTTCGCGATCGTCGCTGCTTCCTTCTTCCGCTTCGCGAGGACTTCTTCCACTACGCCGTCGCGATCTGCGTCGGCACCACCTTCTCCAACACGGCGTCGGATTTGGAGAACCAGAACCAAACCTCGCCCGCAACTCGCACTGCGTCTGGCGCGGCGACCAAGTCCGAAGAAGTCATCTCCTTCGCGAGTTCACCAGAGAGATATACGTGTATTTCTTTTGCACGTGTATATAGGTTGTGCTTCTGTGGTTTCAACCTGTTTTATCTATCACTCAGACGTTGTGCGTGTTATATCTCTTGATTAAAATAAACCTGAAAGTGCTAATTATTCCAACAGATGCCTCCCCAGGCTACGGTTTGGGCCCGCTTGTTAGCGACCTCGCCTGACTGACACGTGGGTCCACATAAACGTCCACCCGTTATCCGTCCGTCTTTGGAGGGAACAATGTAGGCGGCTAAGGTCATGCCGCCGACACTGCATAATTGACGGGAGCAAAATTTTGAAATTCATCCGGCGGGCGGAAGGTGGTTGAGAAGTGTCGGCGGCTTAAGGATGGCCGCCGAAACTGATGCGGTCTGTGTCGGCAGCTTTGTTTGGGCCTCCGACATTGATCTGTGATGCTTTGCCACTCATGCTCAATGTGAGCAGTAACTTTCGATTTGATTATGCGCTATATACTTTTTGTTTAGATTGTTTCTTGGCTCTTCTTGGAAGCCTGCGTTATACTTGCTATGTGTTTTAATTTGGTTTATGATTTTAAATCTGCAGGTGCAGGTGAAGCGCAAAGATCAGATTTCGTGCGAAAGGCAGCTGATTGGGCCATCCATACTGTGCTACTGCTGCCCGAAGGGTCCCAACGATAGGCCATGCTTCAAGACACAAGATGAATGCACGCAAAACTGCCCAAGCTACCACCCTCCCATCCTACCGGCCGTCTGAATGGTATATATTATACAACTTTGCTACCAAGTGTAGCTCAAGGTTTTGATAAAAGGCCGGGCCAAGCCCCACCGTCGCTAGTCTTCTTCTTCCCCAACTTTTCCCTAATTTTGTTGCTGCTCAGATCCGCTTCGATTCGGTGAGCCTCTCTGCAATTCTGGTGAGTCCTAGGCGCGCCCTAGCAGGGGCGGACACAGCCGAAAATAATAGGAGGGGCTAAAGTTTAATTTAAGATCTAAGTTTGAAGTCTAGTCCTTTCTTCCCTTCTATTTTACACTAAAAATTATAGGTGCATCTAAAATGGGGCTCCACTGTCATAGACAGTGTAGGTGGGGCTAGAGCAGGCCCGTCTCTAGTTTTTCGAGGGCCCTGAGGCGAACAAAAGACTATGGGCCCTTTAATTTTGGCAATCGGTGAAATATACTTTTCATTTGTAATATGATAATTGATAAAACAAATAGTAGTATCAATAACATACTAACATATACTTAATTCTTGAAAAACAATGTCGATATTACAAACTAAAAGAGCAAGTAAAAGGAAGCTAATATGATTACCTCAAATAACAGCCAAACTCCAATGACTCCGATAATAATGCTTTAGTGCTTCACAAAAAAAACTCCTTCGAACATTTTGTGATGCAAAATCATTCAGGACAATATCAAGATCAATAAACTTATCTTCTCGCCTTTTTTTTTTGTATTCTCGGAACCCGACAAATGCTTCTTAGGCAACATCTTAACACCTGAATTATAATTTATAAAGGAAAGTAAATACCGAAAGTAAAATAAAAAATTTAATTGTAAAAGTTAAAACTGTATGTCTGTATTAAACTATCAATCTAAGTTACTAACCAGTAATTACTAACTACTAAGTATCTACACGCAATGATGCTAATACCTAATATCCTAAGGGAAGAATTAAATTAATGAAATATGCAATGTTCAATGAACTAATTGAATAATTGATAATTGTTATCAATCATGGACGAATTGATTGCTTCATAATCTGGTAATCATAGATGATAGATGAACTAAAAGTAAACTGACAACCTGATCGAGTTATCGACGATCGCCGGTTCTCCAATCGCCGAATCGCGTCGGCTCGGTGGTCGGCGTCGGCCCATTGCGGACTTATGAGTGACGAGTCGCGGCCTCACAGAAGTACGAGACGGGTGGCCGGGGCTAGGGCGTCGGCATCAATGACGCGATCGCGAAAGGCGAGGCCGAAGTGGGGAACGCGATTCGGCGATTCGCGAGCCGCCGTGCTGTGTGCTGATTGGATCAGAGCCCGAGAGCTGATCGATCTGCTCATTTGCCTGATGGCGTGGGCCTTGAGCAATTTGCGTGGCCTGCTAGGCAGTGGCCAGGCACTGGCCTCGGTTGGCTATGGGCTGGACTAAGTGATAATAGGAGTACCTGTACCTGGGCTACATAGTGCATACATATTTGATCGTGGGCCCTTCTTTGTGCTGAGCCCCCGGCCGTCGCCCCTCTGGCCTAGGTCCAGAGCCGAGCCTGGGCTAGTGCCTCACCTGACCCGGTGCTAGGTCCGTCCCTACGCCCCAACCTCTATAACCATTCCTCGCTGTCAATTTGGCCGGATCTTCACCGGATATCTCGGGAGTCGGGGATCGTGTCCCCTATTTCGGTGATTGCCACCCTCTCCGTCATCGGCCATGCTCACGGATTCTCGTAGCAGGACGACAGCTCGGTAAGCATCCACGACTCTCCTAGAAGCTCTCGCACGCATTAGATTTCACGAGCATGTCTGTAGCTTTATCAGGCTTGCCAGTGTTCGGTTATTCCGCCGCTCATCACATCGCCGTGTCCGGCCATCTCCGGTCTCAGCGCAAGCAGTAGCGGCATATATCGCTGTAGCTTGTAGGCTCCAGCGCTCGCACACACACACGAGGCAAAGATGGCCGGCGGTGTCCCGTACTGGACCACCACGGACAACCACATCGCCGGCATGAGGAAGACGACGACCCGAGGACGTGCGATGCGCGCCAAGATTTGTACAGATACACGACGCCAGAGTCACTGACCATAGACCCCACATGTCATAAGCACGCTTCGGTGAGTCAACACAGCCAGGAAACACTAACGAGTGGGCCCATGGCCCACTCCTTAGAGTAACCAGAGGCGCCTCTGGAGACCGTCCAACCTAGTGCATTGGCGCATTTTCGAAATATGTCTTCGGTGTATGTGTGCGGGCACACACCTGGTTGGGGAGCTGACGTTGTCATGGGCTGGCCCACTACCGCGGGTCAAATTTCTTTGTTTTTGCAATAAGACAGTCCCAGAAAGTATAAATGAATTACTTAAAACAGCTAAAGTCTCCTAAAAATTCTAGAAAATTATGATAAATACTAGTCAGCTGATGTAATTCATAAAAATATTAGTTCATAAGTTGCTACTATTCTAGGAGACGGATTAAGTCATGGGGGGTCTTTTATAGTATTTAGGTATTTCAACGAACCGTTGTGCCGACACTACCGAGTACTTACGTATGACCACATATGGGTATGGGACTACTTGGCTAAATTTTTATGTCTGCTAGTTTCGTTGGGTGCCAATAGAGCTTTGATTTACTGGTGTTTTGTGTGAGGGGTGTATGCTGCGGCGTCTTCCATGGAGATCCATGAGTGGTATGTGGAGAGGACCATGGACAGCACCCATAACAACAGTTAACTCTTTCAGACCACAACACAACACATGGAAGGTAGAACTTGAACTTGAACGAAGATATCAAACCCTAGTGTGGGTGTTGATCAATATTGTTATCTTCGTTCAAATTCTGTTGAGAATTATCATTATATATTCATTATTGTATGTTTCTTAAAAGCATTCTATTAAGCAAAAATGCTTTTATGCAAAGAAACCATAAACCTCCGAGGATAAGCCCAAACCTGGCTCTACCTAGAAAAAGCTTGTAAGTACTTGCATGATGCACTTACCGGGCCTGCTCATTCTAATGAGCAGGTCAAGAGCTCAAAGAACCGCAAGACTGTGTTGCCGATTTCCCTAAAGGCGCTCAAGACTACTAGGGTATTTTCGAATCGGTGTGTTCCTATGCTGTTAGTGGGGAATCTCTATTTATTAGCTATATTTTGCTTTACATTAGTCAGGACTTGTAATTTGAACAAATGTAATAAGTTACTTCTCTGCACTCTTATGTAACTTGTTAGCTAATGCAGCCCTAGACTGGTATCATTGCTCGGTTTTACTGTGCATATGCAAACTGATTCTTGGGACACTTGTTGTTAACACAGAGCGGTGCGGTTTGGTAAAAGCGGGTCCTAACAACTGATCTTTGTGCTGGAATAATTTATGAGGATCTTATGTAGTATCTAGGTATTTCTACTAATAACCCAATGGAGTCCCATTAATTAAAATAGTACGTGGCTTAATAAAAATTTATGAAATTTCTTTGACATATATAATGCCCTCCTGGACCAAGGAAAATTATAAAAGTACCTGTCATCACCTTAAAAGAAAACAGTAAAGCTACTAAATCCATTTTTGATATTATCTATTTACTAAAATGGTTCTAAAAATATATTTGGTTAGAACTAAAATTATTTTAACTAAAAGGGGGCATTATCTAGGGGGACATTAATATTATTATGCATATGACCATATCCTATTAATTGATCATGCATTGCATTAGCATTTTCGTCGAACCAAAGAATATGTTTCTATGCTACATAGGTGTGAACCGGACTTATCGCCATGTAATCGTAATTGCATTTATCTATCATAATTTACTTGCATTTTGGATATTTTTTCGTGTTAAATTTTGCGAATAGATGAAAACAACCTAAAAGGCAGGTTTGGAGATGTCGAGGAGGACTACCACCCACCGGAGCAAGGCGAGCTAACATTTATTAGTTAATGTGTATACCTAGTTTTCTAAAACTACGTTGTTTGCTATGAAAATGCCACTACATGAAACAAGAGTCATGTTGACCGCCTAAACCGTCGGTAGTAAATACCTAGATGTGTATACCTAGTTTTCTAAAACTACGTTGTTGCTGCACCTCTGCTTTCAACACCGACTACTGAGGATGTATCTACATCAGCTGAGGAGAAAAACAAAGGTAATGAAAAAGGTACCGCACTCATTCTATGTGAGAACGACATTGATGTGTTGAAATTTTCCACTAATCACGCTGTGGAACGAATTGCTGATGTACCTTTGTCATAAGAAAATTTGCTCGATGTTTCTTGTGATAAAGAAGAGTTGTACGATAATGCTTCACTTATATCTATTCCACAACTCATGAATGAACATGCTACATTTACTTCAGAACCACACACTTGTGCTGAAAATAAACACATTATTCAACTTGCCAATGAAAATGATGAGCTGAACTTGTTATCTTCTTTAAATATTCTGGGTTATATTGAATTTGATGTTCTACGTGATCTAGACAATTTAAAGGAAAGACTAGTTATTTTCCCATGGTTATCTAGACACACTTTTCATATTGTGGGTAAATACAATGATAAAGAAAAATACATGGTGAATCGAATGTACATTTGCTCAAATATAACTTTTTCTTACGATGTACAACTATTTGATCAATTGGAGAGCAAAATTATCAATAATCAGAATAATCAAGTGACTCTAGCTCTGTTTCGAAATTATATGAAAAATTTAAAGAAGGGGAGGATGTGGTTCCTAATCGATTTGATTTTAACAATTTGATTGCAAATGATATGCTTATTGCTTTGCCTTTCTTTCGAGCTAATCTTTTGCAGACAAACGAGAATGAGTCGAGGACGATTCACAATCAAGAAGGGGAGGATGATGTGACCATGTCCATCATAGGTATGACCAACACAACCTCAATGTGGTGGTCATCAAGATTTCCATTAACTACTTTACCAGCACGCACGTCGATGAGTCTTCGATCGACTACTTCATCTTCGACCTCTTCATCTACTACAAGTTGGCAACACTTCACGGCATCTTCTACATCCTCTACATCAACTATGGTGTCATCATCAACTATATGGCATCATCGATCCACACCATGGCCAGGTCGAGTTCATAACCGACAAGCTTATCATGCTGATATTGCGTTGTCGCCGCCAGCAGTTCGGCCCCCACCGTTGCCACCTCCCCAAGCTCAAGACATATTCAAGAAAGGCGCATCTCCACCGCTTAGACGCCCTCTGGTCCCACAAGCCAGGTCGTTGCATGGCCGGCCCAAGAAAGAGCCCAGTTTGTCCACGAGTTCAGTTCGATTATCTCTGCGCAGTAACTTAAAACGGATGTGCTGGCCTCATATGAATTCTGTTTTGGACGTTCTTGGTATGCAAGGACAAGCTCTCGACGAGATCTTTCCAACGGATCCAGTCCCACCTACAAATTCCTTACGGATCAATGGGAATCGTCGAAACAAGATGACAAACAGAATCTGCCAGGTGTTATGACGCTCCACTTTGGACCCATGGCCCATGTACCTCCTAGGGCTGCGCCCCATACCCTAGCCGTCACTTTAAATTTAGTAGGCGTCGCTAGTTTAGACTTGGGTTTTGCTTAGATTGTTCTGCTGTTGCAGCTTTGCCGTTTACCGGTTTGCGGAACCCCAACTCGTGTACTTAATCGGTAATCTGTAATATTGAGATTGCGTCTACCGTGTTATTGCTTGTGTTCTCGATTCGCCTGCAGGAATTAACCTTCGTGGTGAGGTCAACCGTGTCTTCGCGTGGTTGATAAGGAACGGAGACAGTAGTGTAGTGATTGCAGGCTTAGATCTGTTCTGATTGGAAGCCGGATCGTTAACGTCGAGTTCTCCATCAATCGAGTTTATCCTACCTGTCGGAAGATTGGGACCCTTCCCCCATCATCATATTATTGCAAGCACTAGTGTACCGATCTAGAGACTAGTGCATGTAAACAACGATTTTCAGGTAAGTATAATTTTGAGGGCCGACAATTAATCAATTTATTAATTTTCCTGTGAAAACTATACATCAGTACTGAAGTGACTAGTGTTGTTGTACAACGAGAGTATAGATAGAGAATAATCCCGGAGGCCTTTCCTTAATTTTAATTTAATTTAATTTAATTTAACAAGGCCTAATTAATGCTCTGCTGTTCTTAGGACTTCTATTTGGTGCTAGGGGACTTGGTATTGTTATTTTCACAATATAGATCAGATGTGTTAATTTTTTGTACTACAGAAACAGAAAAATGGGTGGGACAATATTACTTTTATAATACAAAGCGCTGGACACGTCGGCACTGTACATCTGCTCCTGAGTGATGAGATTGTCCACGTCGCCCCGTGGCTCATGGCTGCTCCGAGCGTCCGTTTAAACTTAAATTATAAAACAAACTATTACGGCAAAACAAGAACAACGCGGTAGATTGCCCGGTTGGTCAAAAAAATTTATTTTTTAACCCTTTTTAAAAAATATTTTAATATTAACCCTTCAGAAAAAGTATTTTCAGATCTAACCCTTTTGGCCGCGCCATTTCCGCGTGCTGACAAATAGCTTCTGCCGCAGCGCCGGTGCGTGTGGCGCTGCAGAAAGCACGCCGACGGCCCGATCAATGGCGCCAACATGACAACAAGAGCCCATCTTGCAGCGCCGGCCCAAGTGGCGCGTCAGGACTATAAGTTATTAGATCACTATATGCTTCTTCTATCCAAAGTGGTCTACTTGCTCAGTTTGCTAGCGTTCTGTCTTTCCTACCCCGTGACCCTGGTTCGATCCCTTGCACTGCCTTGCGCTGCTCATTCTTTCCTTGCCGCTGCTTATTCCTGCTCATTCTTTTCTTTCTCTTTCTTTTTCTTCTTTTCTTTACCTTACGCTTCTTCTTCTTTTCTTAAAATGGCTAGAGGACAACTCACATGATGGAAGACAGAAAATAATTGCAAAATTAAATCTTTTAAATATTTATGAAGATTTTAAATTCAAAGACCAATTGGATGATTCTCGAAAAATGGAGTTTTCAAAGATTTCTTACAATTCCAACCGTTGATTTTGCGGTACAATCTTTAAGAAATTTTGAATCATTTAAAAAAGTGATTCCATTGCTACTTCATTTCCACGACTCAGGTTCGATCCTTGCGTCTCGCAGGTGTGCCTCAATGTTCCCCCTCCCACATCGTGCTCTTTCCTTTTGCTTGAAGATTTAATGAAAAATAAAAAAATATGGTCACCCTTAAGACTGAATAAAAATTAAAAATAATTAAAAAAACTTATGATCATCAATACGACTGAATGAAGAACTCCCGGTCGGTACTCGAAGCCGTCGGTGCTCTCGAGTCGGCGTCTTCATCTGCGATTCCCGGTCGGTACTCGAGGCTCCAGTGCCACCCACGGCCACATCTTGACTCGAGTCTTCGTTTTGACAATTTTTCTGTTCTTCATCGACATTCACGACTCCGCTAAAAATAGCGGTTCGGCCTATACGCAAACCGAGACACATATAAATAAACAGCAATACAGGAAATTAATATAAATATGAAATAATTACTGGGAGTAGAATATACCGAACGGAGGTCAACCGATTTGGTTTGGAGTGATTTGGGTTTACGGTTTAGGAGAAACAAAAATATGAAGAGTTACTGTACATGTACACACATGTGTGCAAAGTGAAGCGGCCAGAAAAGGGCATCGGGCTACTGCTTGACTTCCATTATGAGGCGCAAGGGCGATTACCGAAAAGAAAGAAAGGAATGAAAAGAAGAAAAAGAAAGCGAAAGAAAAGAATGAGCAACGTAAAGAAAGAAAAGAATGAGCAGCGTAAAGAAGAAAAAGAAAGGAAGGAATAAGTAGCAGAATATACTGGGAGTAGAATATACCGAACGGAGGTCAACCGATTTGGTTTGGAGTGAAATGGGTTTACGGTTTAGGAGAAACAAAAATATGAAGAGTTACTGTACATGTACACACATGTGTGCAAAGTGAAGCGGCCAGAAAAGGGCATCGGGCTACTGCTTGACTTCCATTATGAGGCGCAAGGGCGATTACCGAAAAGAAAGAAAGGAATGAAAAGAAGAAAAAGA
The DNA here is from genome assembly GCA_036346415.1 of Raddia guianensis. Taxonomy (NCBI): domain Eukaryota; kingdom Viridiplantae; phylum Streptophyta; class Magnoliopsida; order Poales; family Poaceae; genus Raddia; species Raddia guianensis. Next base: position 49,731,288 of record CM070535.1, on the reverse strand, counting down.
AAGCGAAAGAAAAGAATGAGCAGCGTAAAGAGGAAAAAGAAAGGAAGGAATAAGCAGCGGATGCCAGGGATCGAACCTGGGTCGCAGGTATGAACGACAGCGTGCTAGCCAACTGGGCAAGTCACCCACTCTAGATAGAAGAAGCATAGAAATCTAATAACTTGTCCTGACGCGCCACTTAGGCCGGCGCGGCAAGATGGGCCCACTGTTGTCCGCGTTGGCGGCCATTGATTGGGGCCGCCAGCGTGACACCTCTGCCGCGCCACATGCACTGGCGCGACAGCAGCTATTTGTCGCGCCTACGGAAATGGCGCGGCCAAAAGGGTTAGATCTGAAAATACTTTTTTTGAGGGTTTAATATTAAAATATTTTTTTAAAAGGGTTAAAAAATAAAATTTTTTGCCGGTTGGTTAGGGGCGCTAGGTTTCAGCCTTTCGGGTTCGAAACCCAGCTGCTCCCCTTTGTATGGACCTTTTTTTTCCTTCCGTCTCCTCTCTTTTGTTCGGTTTTTGTCCAAGCAATAGCATCAATTGAGCTTAGCTCACTGTGTCAGCCACGTCTTCCCACAGCGATGGGTGCTGGGTTCCAATACTAGCTCCCCCGTCGCTGCATTTTTTTACCCCAGTTTTTTATAAGGCGCGTAAAGAAAATGGCCCGGAATTTTATGTTAGTGGAGTTAGTCCATCATTTCTTGAATTTCGTTTTCAGATATTTTAGAATGCATAAAAACATAAAAAAGCATTACGAGCGCATAATTGAGTTGTTTTTTAGTATGTATGGTTGATTTAGTGGAATTTATTTCCACCAGCCAAACGTACCAATGTGGTGTTGGATATTTGACTTGATCGTGTAGGAACTATGGAAGCTAGTAGTCTACCGATTAGTGAAATCCTGATGTGTATTGTATTGCACAGTGTGTTCCCCTCTTTATTCATTGATTGCTCGCTTTACAGTCCATTTGACAAATAGATAGAGACGAGTTTCGCTTGCTTGATCGGCTGAAGCCGAACCGAACAACTGCTCTTTCTTCTTTCTCCTTCTCCACAACTTGATCAATCTTTTCCCTCTCATTTGGTTCACGTGACGAGATGGCGGCACTTCCCCTGTATTTGGTAGATCCAAGACATACCAATTTAATTCTCATTTTTCGCATCGCCAGACAGCGCATTGTCCTCAGTTTTTTATAAGGCGCGTAAAGAAAATGACCTGGAATTTTATTGTAGCAGAGTTAGCCCAACATTTCTTGAATTTTGTTTCAGATATTTTAGAGTGCAGAAAAACATAAAAACCAAAAAAGGCTCATAGTATCATGGTGAGGTCTAAAAAAGGGTAAGCACTTCTAAGAATTCTAGGTTTTGTTTTTAAAAAAGAAATAACACATTTTTCCATTTTATCTAGCTTTTAGTGCCCAACTAAAAAATCCTTACAAATTAAAATTCTATTAAATAGAACCGCAATTTCATTGTGAAGTCACCAAAAGATTTAGGACTTAAAACTTTAAAACTAAAAATAAAGATTTAAATATGGAACCTTAACCATAGTTTCATGATAGGGGTTTATAAATATTTAGACGTTAAAGATAAGTTTCACTATAAAAATGAATTAAGAATAATGGAAATAAAAAATTTCATTGTAAGGGTCTACAAAAAAATAGTCATTTTTAAACTTTTTAGTATATTTACTTAAAACAAATTAACAAATAACTTGTTCTTTCCTTTTATTCTACCTTTAGTAGTTAGCCAAAAAACCTAAACCTTTATGGAGTTGAACCGCAATTTCATGATAGGGTTACATAAAAAGATTTAAGCATTACATATAATTCCTAATAGATAATAAATAAGTATATGCGAAGAAAGATAAAAAGACAGACTTTCAAAAAATATGATTAAAGTTTAAAATCAAGGCTCCATGGAAAAACAAAGCTTAAAAAGTGAGAATATCTTAAGCATTACATAGAATTCCTAATAGATAATCAATAAGTAAAGGCAAAGAAAGATAAAAAGCAGACTTTCAAAATATATGATTAAAGTTTAAAGTCAAGGGTCCATGGAAAAAACAAAGCTTAAAAAGTGAGAATATAGCCATAGTTTTAGGGTAAGAGTTCATCAAAATATTTAGGCCCTAAGAATAAATTAATAAGCTTCGCAAAATTGATTACATCACTCTATACGTTGGCCTTTTGCTCTAAAAACATCGAAATTTTAGTTTTGCACTCTGATAGGCTACTGGTTTGAATCGATGAAAACAAAAACATTTATTATTTCTTTAGGCTAATTCTTTGCGGCTAAGAGCGATCGAACAGTGCACCATGGGCGCTTACCTTTCTAGTGTACATAGTTATATATGCTAGCTAGCTAGCTCAAGATATGCTACGGCTCCTAGCTAGAGTTTCTTTTCTGTTCTTTTCGTCTTTCATGGTCTATTATTAATTTTATGTGCACGACTGATATAAATACTTGAGCGTTGAAGCGTTGTAGCCAGATGTGACACCTTAGCCAATCATTATGCATGGAGCTCGATGGATGGATCGATCAGATTCCCCGTCAAACTCACGGCCTCTCCAATGGAGCGTGAGGCCATGCGTTCTTTAGGCTGGGCTCAGACTTCAGGCACGATATTGCATGCATGAAATGCAATGTAGACGCGTGCTGGAGAGGCTAGCAGCTTGGAGTGAGCCAGAAGCAAACAAGCAGCTAGCTACATTGATTTCAATGCACTGTTCATCAGTACTCCTTTGATGTGGCTCAAAGCTAGATGCAAGCAATGGCCGCAAGAGGCACGTAGCTAGCTAGCTAGGTGGGTTTGTTTTGGGTGTGCCTGTGTCCCCTTCGTCTAAGGACAAGTTTTTGGATGGAGCCATTTGGCCCCTGGGGTGTCATGTCGGCCCTGCAGTCATCAACAAAAGCCACACACCCTGCACGTCAATTAGTATTGCCTACAATGGGGGATGTTGCTCTGCTAGAATCTTGGTTGTTCCATTGATTGCCATACATCTATAGCCTGCACCTCTCTCTCTCTCTCTCTCTCTCTAAGACTTGATATTTTCAGCGTATCATTGTGCTGGCTTATATATATTACTATAGCAAAATTAAGATCTCTCGAAAAGAGGTATAAAGATTATAAAAATAAATAATTTAAAATAGTTTTAGGATCTTTAAAAGGATTACTGAAAGCCACAAAAAAAATCGTTACAAATTATAACAACATATGGGCTATATAAAAATAACAAAATTTGCTACAGTAATACGTAACGGTACATAACGCTGAAAAGAACAAGGCCTAAGTATATATCCATGATTCAAGAACACGTTAGGTGTACCAACCACAGAGGAATAATTGCCCATTACAAAAAAAAAAACCTACATATATGCCAATTTATTTACGCTGGTTCATTACGAACTGGTCAGGACCGGACAGCATCGACAAGGACATTAGTTCTAACTAAAAATCGACACAAATGAGTGAGTATTTCTACCGATTCGCGGATAGAACTAACACAGATTCTAGCCACGAATGACAAATAATTTAAACTTTTTGTATCGGCTTGTGGCTAGAATCGCCACAAATATATTTGCATTGTTTCATGGATAGAACTGACATAAATGAGTGAGTATTTCTACCGGTTCTAGCCCTGAACCATCACAGAAGTGTATTTTCAGGAATTTTAGATCTTTAAAATTTTTAAGTTCATATGAGTTCAGATGAAAACGAACTTTAAATGTAAATTGTATCTTTCGAGGTGTACATTTTCAGGAATTTTAGATCCTATAATTTTTTAATTTTATATGAGCTCAGATGAAAACAAACTTTGTATCTTCCGAAGAGATCTACATCTTTGTAGTTGACAATTTTTTTTTGTTTGAAGCAATATATATGCCTATCACCACGCGAATCGCTGGAATTCTCGACGGCTAGAGCCGTCGATAAAGAGAGGAAAACCGTCGAGACAGAAATATCTCGACGGCCAGCCGTCGAGATTTGGCCGTCGAGATAGCACGGTCGAGACAGACGATCTTTCTCGACGGCTCACCGTCGTTATTTCACTTTCCGACGGCTAAAACCGGCCGTCGAGATACATGAACTGGGCGAGCACGACGTGACTTTGGGTGCTTTCTCGGCGGCCTAAAACCGTCGAGATTATTCTTAAGCGTGCCGTTCAGCCCGAGGCCCATCCACAAGTTAGTCACGACGGCCAATAGCCGTCGAGATTTTATCGGCAGGAACCACGGCTCCTCGGGTGGGCCATGGAGGTTATTCACGACGGCTTATGGCCGTCGTGATAGACTCTTCCTGGTCGCGACGGTGGTTGACCCGCACGTGGGCCATGGAAGCTGTCTCGACGGCCATGGTGTAGCCGTCGAGAATACTTAAAAAACAGAAATTTTTTTTAAAAAATTTGTAAAAATCACAATAATTTTGCATTGCATCGCACCTGAAGAAGAAAGCAATGCAACTCGCAAACCCAAAACAATCCCCGCATTTAATTTTCCCACGATTTCACAAATACACATACCTCCGACAATTTCGATATATCACAAATATCGCATCACAAAGATCACAAACATAAAATCCACATTCACGAACATCTAATCCATAAGGTAGATGCACGAGGAGATGTTGCATTGGATTGAAAAACCCGGGAACATAAATCTTTTCTAACTTGCATACAAGCACGGCGATATCATCCCCAAGCTTCATCATATCATCCTTATTGATCTCCTTAGCACATAATTTTCTGTAAAAGAAACTCAATTCACTAAGAGCTCTCCAGACATCTTGGTGCACGTAACCTCGTAACATAGCAGTCGAGATCTCGCATGAATATGTGAAAGTCGTGGCTTTTCATTCCATTTATCTTTCCTTGAGTGATGTTCACGCCATGCCCAAAGTTCAACGATAAGCATCGGAAACTTTAGACTATTCGAAACCAAAGTAATACCTCCTTCTTCTGCGAGATCATTAAGCAATCGCAGCTTTTGGCTTCTTCTTTTCCCCTTCGCCATATTCATTGTCGATTCGATCACATATGTCCCGACAATCTCGCCGTGCTTCGCATTATCTTTACTTTTTCAGCTATATCAAAGTTTGTACCATATATGGCCTCTGCACGTTTTCTCTTGATGCATCACATCAATGTTGTGCGGCAAAAGAAGATCATCTGCATATAGCAAAGCATATATGCAACACTTGTGTGTCCAATTATGTGAGATACCGTAATCTTCATAGGCTCCATTCTGACCCAGCATCAATTGGGAATGCCATTCCTTTATGAACGCAATACCCACACGACCACGTTTTCTCCTTTTTATTGTGGTGTTCTTACGGAATGCATTTTTCTGTTTCCGAAAAGGATGTCCCGGTTTCAAAAATGCTCGATGACAGTCGAACCAACTCGGTTTGCCACCAAATCGTAACTGGAATGCCTCTGTATCATCCAAACACACAGGACAACTAAGCCGCCCATGTGTACTCCATCCGGAGAACATACCGTAAGCGGAAAAATCATGTATTGAGTACATGTAGGCAGCCCTCATACAGAAAGATCTGTTTGTTTTTCTATCGTATGTCGGAGCACCCTCTTCCCATAACTCCTTCAGCTCGTCAATCAATGGACTCATAAACAAATCAAGATTTTTCCGAGATTCTTTGGTCCGAGCACGATTAAAGAAAGAAACATGAATTCTTCTTTCATCGAATTGAAGGCGGGAGGTTAGGAGGAATGCTAAAATCGCCAACATGAGTATGATGCAGCCATCATATTGAAAGGCGTAAAGCCATCAGTGGCAAGTGCTAGCCGCGACGTTCCTTGGATCCGCTGCGAACTCCGGATACACCCTATCAAAGTGTTGCCACGCTTCTCCATCAGCCGGATGAACCATCATACCGGGTCTTACATGTTTACCCTCCTTATGCTACCTCATCTGCTGCGCGGTCTCCTCCGTAATGAAACATCTTTGGAGTCGTTTCTTTAACGGAAAGTACCGCAGATACTTTTCTCGCCACTTTGGTGCATTTCTTTTCTCCACAACCGTCGACGATCTCAATATATCTGGACTCCCACAATAATCACACACATTTTGGCAGCCTCATTTTGTAATACAACATGCAATGGTTCGGACAATAGTTTATTTTCTCGTAAGGCATTCCCGGACCAAACAAGCGCTTTTCTACACTCGTACCAACTTGGGGGCATCTTGTGTCCTTCAGAAGCGTCGCTTAAACATCCTAACAACTCATCAAAACAATTGATAGAAGTTATACTTGCATTTCAGAGCCATCATCCGTGTTACCATAGAGAGCAGGGTCACGGTGGTTTGATCATGCAAAGGCTGTTTGGAAGACTCTAACAGGGTTAAGAATTCGGTCATAGTGGTAGTTGCCTGCTCATCATCAAAATCATAGCCAAAATCATCCATCATATCTTGCATTCTGTCAACTTCATCAAATCCTTCGTCGGGAGGAGTAGGGACGACACGAGCACAACCACTCTCACCGTGATAAACCCAACGACGATAACCGGCCTTAAACCCATTTTTGCATAAATGCATTCCCATATCATACCGTGTCCTCTTTCTACAGTTTCCACACTCCGTACAAGGGCAATGAACGTACGCCGTGTCAGGGTTTGGGGTCGCCTTGAAAGCATTATCAACAAATGCATTGGCCTTCTCATACCATTCATCTGAATGTTGTCCGTTCGATCTCCATCCATCGTACATCCACCTCCTCTCTTCATCCATCGGTCTTGACACGGGAAGCTACGTTAGGGTTTCGTAAAAGGCTTAGGAAGGCTTCTAAACCCACCCACAGTAGCAGCTTAGGCGTGTTCATTGTGGCATCGATAAAACGAGACAAAATTTTGACATAACCCTATAGTTCTCTTAGTGCAACGATGGCTAAAAAGTGAAAGCCGACTTAACAAACACTTATGTTATGCACTAGGAGAACTATAGGGTTATCTTCCAAATTTTATCTCGTTCTATCGATGCCACGTATGACACGCCTAAGCGACTATCTCGTGAGTTGTCCATGGACGCCACACATTGGCTGTCCTTTGGACAATTCGGGTCATTTGCACAGCAGTAATAGAAATGAGCGAATCACCGCCCAATTTCTTTACGCGTTGTGTTTTACCCGAACGGGTGACGTATAGCTAGGTTACTAATCGGTTCGAGACTTACAAAATACAATAAAATAGGCATAGCACATGGCAAAGCAAAATTATATCTATAATTAAATAGCAAAGCATTACAATTGCATTACCTAATTTCGCAATTTTATAAATTAGGTAATTTTTAATAATCATTACTTACAAAACTAATTAACTCAATATTATATAAAAATGTATATATAAGTTGCATCTAAAATTAAATGGTAAAACAAAACAATTGCATTATCTAATTTTCAATTTTATAAATTTTATTAATTTTTAAATTATTACTAATTACAACACTAATTAAATTTTCGACGGTTTAAGACCGTCGAGACTACACAACAGTAATTTAAAAAAAAGCGCGAAGAAACAACACGTACCACCGATGACGAAGCGGCGGTCGAAAGCTAGGCTAGACGCGAATGGCGGCTCGGACGGCGCTTGGCGCTGGGCAGCAATGGCGCCACGGCGCTTGGGCGACGGAACGCGGAGGCGCTGGGCGAGGGCAGCGGAGGCGCTGGGTATGGCGGCGACGGCGCTGGCGGGCGGCGGCTGGCGACGGCCAGGCGGCAGCCTGGAGGCACGGTAGGGCGGGCTGGCGACGGCGCTGGCGACGGCTTTCGGCGGCGCTGGCGACGCGGCGACGGCGAGGCGGGCGGCGACGGCTAGGCGTATGGCGACGCTGGCGGCGCGCGGCGGCGCGGGCGATGGCGCGGGGAGGCGAGACGGCGGCGGCGTGACGGTGCGGACTCAGGGAAAATTTGCCTAAGTCCCAGCGCGAGTTTTTTTATAACAACTACTCTCGACGGCTTTAGGCCGTCGTGCAAGATCCCTACCAGACAATTAACCAACGAAAACATGACACGTGGCGAGCTTAACTGTCGCGACGGCTTCGGGCCGTCGAGATTACAGGCCGCAACGCGAGACCCTTGGGTCGCTGTTTTCTCGACGGCTAACGGCCGTCGAGATAACTCCGTCTGTCAGCGTCTGCTCAGCCACGTGTCACATTTTCACAGGCCACGATCTATATCGACGGCCAGTAGCCGTCGATAATATTTAAAGGGTGACGTGGCCCGTTTATTTCCTTTTATATCGACGGCCAGAAGCCGTCGAGAAAGATATGTGTCGGTCGGCTCTTGGATTGTCCATATATCGACGGCTTGTGAAGTATAGCCGTCGAGATAACTCTATTGCGACGGCTTACGTTGACTACCGTCGTCAATAATGCTCTGTCTCGATGGCCTTTTATTATGCCGTCGAGAATGTGCTCTATCTCGACGGCTAGTGCAAAGACCCCTTCGATGGTCAACATAGCTTACTTAATTTTTTATAAAAAATTTTAAAAATCTTTGGTGCTTCTAAATGGCTAATAATGTTTATGACATGATAATGTACTATGAAGAAAATTCGTATGCTCAAATTAAATTTGCAAAGCGGAGTTGCCTATGTAAGTGGTTATATCGAGCGAGTATAAGTGAGCGTTCTATAGAGTTTTATGATTTTTGGGTCATGGGGATATCAAAATTTTCAAATAATGCACCATTGTGTCGGAAAACCATTGTATATAGATCATTTCAATTGAAATGTAATAAAATATTGCATTTTAAAAACATTACAATACAATTTGTTAGTTTTAAATATATATACACATATTATACCTAACCTAAATTATAAATACAAATTATTTCAAGAATTAGTATGCAAAAAATAACACCTTGCACCATTATATATTTTCCCAAAATTTGGGACTGCATCAAATTTTATTTTTTATTTAAGTTCTTTTTATTTAAATTGCTAAATAAGCAAATCTGGAAATTATGAAAATATTTACAAAATGAAAAATTCAATGGGCGACCCACCGTTGAGATTAACTATTTCTCGGCCACATTCTAGCCGTCGAGATTGATTCATTATGATGGGCGGCCCATAATCTATTCACGACGGTGATTGTGAGCCGTCGAGATAGAGTCTTCCATGAAAAGCCGGAAAAGCGTCTTGTGGGCCTCAAGGGACCTTATCTCGACGGCTTTTCTATGGCCGTCGATATTATGGCCACTGTGTCGACGGCATTTCCTTGGCCGTCGATATTAAGGTCACTGTGTCGACGGCCTATATCATGCCGTCGAGAATTTTTCTGGCCGTCGAGATTTCGCGCGTTTCCTGTAGTGTATATAACCATTACAACGATTGTTTATTTATAATTAATGCAAATGAAGTCCGATACAAAATAAATTATCATGAAAATTGTAGTCTAGCTTACAACTTTGTAGTTGAAAACCTTTCTATTTTAGTGTCATTTGCAAGCATAAATGGTTGTTTAAAGATTTAAAAAACATAGGTCTACGACGAGACACATATATATGATGCATGCATGCATGCATGCATGGAGCCCTGGCTGGGTGCATGTGGTAGTGCCCCATTCCCAGCGGTGATGATCTCACGTGCAGACGGGCATGCACACATGCGACGCCACAGCGCCGCGAGACTGAGACCGGCTTCAGCTTGGCGTATGTGAGCCTTGGGAGAGTACGTTGTTAGACGAGTATAGCATGGGAGATGAGACTTCCCAGCACCGTGGGTTTGCCCATTTCCATGTTGGTTTTTCTTCAAGATGGTAGCCATTCCTATCTAGCTAGCAACGACGTACTGGCATAACTCCTGATTATACGTACACATTTGCTGATTCTCAGACGCCTAAAATTTTTTAACTATCACATTTTTAAAGTTGCATTCTAAAAAAAACTAAACATTATAGAATCAAAATTGCTATTTATTAATTATCTGTTTTTTTTTTGCTAATTTGGTATGCTTGATTACTACGTACGTAGATTTGTTAATACACATGTTTTTCTCTTCCCGTGTTCCATGTCATCATGTTGTTTCATCCAATCTAAAATTGTACGTCGGTAAGACTAAAATTGCACTTGCCAATAATGTGCAAACTTTAGTATAATTATATTACATTATTTTTTTTTTAGAAAACTTGAACTTGGTTCATCTCCTACAGGAACAAAGTTAAAAGATTGCATGGAATACAAACAAGATTCATGCATGTTTATCGATGAGAGATTGAGAGGCCTTCCTTCAATTCTTGCCGGTCTAGCTAGCTAGTCAAACAGTCTCTCTCTCTCTCTGTCTGCGCACAAAACTGGGATTGCATAATGCATAGATTTGCACGTGGTCAAGCTGCTGATCGATCAGAGACCGTAAAGCTGGTGGCGGAGTGGCCAGCAGCGTGCAGTTTGTTATCTAAGGAAAGGTTTTCACTGCACACGTTTGACAAAGGGGAGATGGCATTACCGAGGAGGAGCTAGCTATATCTGGAGCAGAGGAATGCATGGCCCGGTCACGCACGCATCCATCTGGCCCCGCCTGTCGATCCAGCACAAAACAGTGAAACGCAACCACTACATGCATCAGCCATCTACAGTGCTAGCTGCTGTTCTCGCCCGGTCGGACACTCGTGTACATGCATGATGCATCACGCCTGCATGCTCTCTCTCTCTCTCTCAAGACTGTCATAGATGCATGTAGCCAGCAAGCTAGTCAAGTCCAAAGCCATGATGCACTCACTGCTCAGGGAGTCACGAGAGAGAGAGAGAGAGAGAGAGAGAGAGAGAGAGAGAGAGAGAGAGGGAACAGTGGAATAGACCATGGAAGTAGTCAAGAACAAGAAGTAATTGAAGCTAGCTCGCTGCTAGTACAAATACTTTCTACTACCATTTCGCTTCGCTCGCTTCACTCCGCTCCACTTCACTTCAGTAGTGATAGATCCACCCCTCTCTAACCCTTCTCGCCTTAGCTAGCACTGGCTGTGGGTCTCTGAGCCCAGCTCGTTAACTATGGAGAGCAGGAGCACAAGGGAGCATCAGCCATGGAGCTACAGCTGTGGCTTCACGGCCAACGTCGCATGGCCGCCGAGGCCGTACCCTTGCAGCTTCTGCAAGAGGGAGTTCAGGTCTGCGCAGGCTCTCGGAGGGCACATGAACGTCCACAGGAGGGAAAGGGCCAAGCTCAGGCACTGCTCCCCTCCCCATCTTCCTGCTCCTGCAAACCCTAAGCCTAGATCAACAGCAGCTGCTCTTCTTCCCAACCTCAACTATCCACCACCACCGCCACCCAGAAGAACTAGCCGGAGCCAAGATCTTGAGGGCTCGTCGGCCGCCGCGGCGCAGGCCGCCAATGCGGGGGCGTCTTTGGAGCTGAACTTGGAGTTGGGGGTTGGGGTGTGCTCTGAAGATGATGGTCTGGACCTTGAGCTCAGGCTCGGCTGCTCTTGATCAAGTATGATGATCGATGGCTGGATAGCTATGCAACACTCTCTAGTTAATTCAGTTGATCTTCCTTGTCTGTTTATTTCTTATCTTCCTTCTCCTTTGTTACTCCCCCCTTTGTATTAAGATCTAGCACTTGGTAGCCATCTAGAGTTGATTCAAGGAGAGGACCAACTGAATGCAATGCATGTCTCTCTTTTTTTTAAAAAAAAAAAACTGCTAGTTCTCTTGTGTCGTTTCAGGCTGGTTCTTGCGTCAAACCAGCCTGCTATACATGTGTTAATTATGTCCCGCAAAATTAATGCTTGATTTTAGGTTGATTAATCAAAAGATTCTTTCCCATGTGCTTGATTGTTGGTGATTCTAGATATGTTCTTTTCGGCGAAAGGGTATTATAATTCATTTCTCATGCATGCCACACGTCGCCCAAGATATAAAAATTAATTAGGCTTCCAACAAATGTGAAGTTTCTCCTTAATTCATTTCTAAGGAATAGTTTTCTGGAGCATGTGTATGTAGTTCAGTGTGTAGGGGAAAAACAGATATATGAAAAGTATGGGTTGTTGGGTTGGAATGCAGTTTGGATCATGAAATGTGGAGGCACATATATACACATTGGAGCCCCTTTCAAACGATCGACTACATGTGTCAAAATTAATTTCAGAACCGGTGATGGTCGTAATTTTAGGGTTGATTCATTACATTAACAAACTGGAAGACATTACTTGGATATGTATCATCCACCCCCAATCCCCATATATAATTTCGATCGAGCTGCATGAATTGAAGGCGCCTGAAGAGATGGAAGGGGATGAAAATGAAATATTGCATGCTGCATGCATTTGCATGCTAGCTTGTGGCAAACGCGTACGTCAGCTTCAAATCCGAACAGGACCTGCCCGGCCTGCATGTACCGCAGTGCATCGTCCTTTTGCACCAATGAAGCTCCGGCTCCGACCACCTGATCTAGCTCGGTATATATATTATATCCGCAATTCCCATGCACTAACAGGGTAACAGCTAGGTAATTTATTTCTTTAGAAGAACAGCTAGCTAACTCGATCCTTGCATGTACACTTACACATGGATCGATCTCTCTTACGCACGTACGATCCCTGCGTGCGTGCGGTGTGCACCGTACGTACCCTAGCTAGCCAGTGTACTTCAACGTCTTCACCGATACAAATTAAGATGTTCGATGCACTGTAAGAATCCGATATATTCTCGTCGGTCCGAAACCGAGGATAATAGAGGTCAAACCGAATAATAGGCCATTTCGTCGGCAACCGGCGAAATTACGAAATTTCGTTCGGTTTCGGCAGGCCGACGAAATTAAAACCCGTAGCCCTGTATATCGAGGGAATGTTGATGTGGCGAATAATTTCGTCGGTCTAGCCCGATGAAATTGCGTGTGCCATGTTAGCTCAACGTGGTAGGGTCGGTTTGACGCGTGGTGACGAAGTGGCACAAGCAATTTCGTCGGTCTTAGCCGACGAAATCACTGTAGGAGGCTTTGGTTAACTCGTGTATGCCTAGTAATTTTGTCAGCTAAGGCCGATGAAATTACATTTATTTATTTGTTTTTGTAGAAAAATTGCACAATGCACAAATAATTACCAAAAAATGTAAAAAAAAATCAAAGAATTACACAAATAGTAGAAGCTCCATATAACCATGTAGCTCAATAACATATTCACGTTGCCATGACAATATTGTATACAAGTTGTACATTACATAGTCGCATGTACACAACCATCCAAAGTCACATAATCAGCACAAGTTCACATAGCCGCCAGAAAAATACAAGTTAACATAGCCGCCGCATATACAAAAGTTCACATAAGCGACACACAAGTTCACAAGTTTGAAAAAATGATTGTAGATTCTAGCTAGGCGGAGAGTGAGAACCATGACCTACTACTACAGAACATCATATCAGTACTGGTTGGGAATGGCCTTCAGTACCATTTTTTAACCGGTACATGCCATCCAGAACTGATATCCAAGGGCATCAGTATCGGTTCACTCACCCGGTACTGACATATATAGTGTTAGTACCAGTTGAAGGCCATGGCGATCAGTGTCCCAAAGGGGCTTATCAGTACCGGTTGGTGTCTCCAACCGGTTCTAATGAGTAGTGCCCTGCCAGGCTGCCACTAGCTACAATCACATGCACAAATATATAATCACAATTAATTAAAGCACATACAATCAACCATGCAAAGATTAATTGAGGATTAGTTAAATCATAGAACATTTATTAACTAAAATACATTTGTACAATTCTAGCCAGCCAGCCTATAGTGTTTTAAGTACACAAACGTGCATAATTCATATAACAATAAATTAAATATTGTTCCATTCTTTCTATAAGTTCATCAGAATCTTTTACATGCATTACTCTTGGTACACGTAGTTATCGACCACGCCATTTTACTAGTCCTTATCGAAGGGCCAAACTTATTTGGAGATGGTTCGTCAAACTCGCCTTTTAGATTTATGACCTCATCGTAAAGGAAGCCGATGATCAAGTTGTTCATGATTGCTTTCACTTGCATTGGCGCTAGTTCCAAACCTTATTGGTCATCTTTCAACATGTGGCCAACGCATCCGATTTGGATGTGCATAAACTCACATACATACAGAGTAGCAACATAAATTGTTGCCTAGTGTCTTTCTGAGACACTGTGGTGAAAAACATTGAAAGCGATGTTATGAGATAATAATAGATGGAAAAGTCTACTTGATCCCCCGAACTATAGTGGTGCAGAGACTTTAGCCCCCCACATGCAAAACCGTCTATAGGTAGACCTCTATAATACGTTTAGTAGCACAAATACCCCACAGGCTGTTTTATGGGCATTTTTGCCACGCGGGCATCCCACGTGGGCAACACGTTGGCTCGACCTCCACACGGGCTGGCACATCATATCCACACATCAACTTAATCTAGTCAGCATAGTTGTCGAGGGCAAATACCCATGGAATTGGACAGATTGATTTAATTAAATATGGCGCCAACCCCTAGGGCCAAATAGACCTAAGTTAACACTATGATAACAGTGCCAAATAAGAGCAATAACCAGGATCAGAAACAATAGATCTGGACACACAAGAACAGTGATAGACATAGATAATTAGCTATATCAGATCACTAGGGTGTATTGTTCACATGACAAAACATCAGGTTTTTCATCCAGTTTGGCACCTCTGTGATGGGCATGTAGAACTCAAAAGCCCTATGATTTCACCTATTATCTAATCACAATAGTGCATTGTTCACATGACAAAACAACAAGTTTGTCATCCAGTTTGGCACCTCTATGTGTTGGGCATGTAGAGCCTAAAAGCCCTATACTTTCTTGGTATTGTTTGTGCATAGAACCCAAAAGGCACATATACAGGCAAAACAACATGTTTTGAGCACAATTAGCCTAATATCAGCTTTGCAAGCTTGCAACCCTTCTCCCTAACATTGTTTGACCTGCTACTCCTTGTGTTGCTCATTGGTTGTGCAATAGATTGCTGAGTTCCTTCGGGTGGCTACAATATAGCTGATCAGTGAAATATAGAAGAAATGGAAAATGTAGTTGGCTGGTGATGTGAGGAAATTACCTTTGATGTTTTCTGCCATGGATTCCTTCTTGGGGCAGAGCTTTCTTGTGTTCCTAGTGGTGGCTGCATACAAAACTTTTGAGAGAATGAAAAAACAATTGATAGTGACATGGGCAAAGAAGCAGTAAATGTTTTTGTAGCTTAAAATGACACTTGTGGAAGAAGTTTGCTTAGGATTTTTCCTCTTTCTGGAAGTAGGTTGTTGTGCATTGTTCCCCTTGGTGGGGCACTTCCTTGCACTGTGGGTAGGATCCCTGCACAAACTGCACTTCATTTTTATTCCAACTTTAGATCGCTTGGTGATCTTTGGCTTCTTTGTTGGTTCTCTCTTCCTCTCCTTTCTTGGCCTGCCTGGCATCTTCACAGAAGCAGGTGGCTCTGGCATCTTCACATAAGCCCTCAACCCATCACCAAGTTCCTTCCCTAGAAATAGGCAGTGCAAGGTTTGATCTTCTCTAGCAGAAGTATGATCTCCTAGGTGTCCCATAATCGTTGGCAGTGACAGCTTGTCCAACTCAATATATGACATTCTTTTCTGACCACCAACATACTTCACATTCATTCCTGCCCCACATACATCCCATTGAAATGGAATCTCACTGCAAGCTTTTCTAGGCTGTCCATTTGCAAACCTAGATCAATATAATGCCATAAACAAAAATAAATAACACATGCCAATCACATATATAATAGCACAATGCCATAGACAAAATTAAATAAATACCACATAGCACTCAAATTACAACATAGTCAAATCTTGTGCTATTGTATATGTGATTGGCATGAGTTGTTATAATAACACACTCAAACACATGTCAAAAATAAATACATCGGCTCTTTCTTCAATCGCTTTCATATACGACAGGGCTAAAGTTGTCCTTGCAAACCTTCCGCAGGTCATCGGCTCTTTCTTCAATTGCTTTGACAGTAGCCGCTAGCATAAGATTCACCGCTTTCGGATCAGATGCCATCTTCTCCTACCCAGATTCAAACACCCCCCATCAAGATGCTTCAGATCTATGCATCACAACTCCCAACGGGAAATCTTCCCCAACTTATCCTCCAAAATCTCACTTAACCCTAGCAAACAATCCATCAAAATGAGCCACACAACAAGAAAGTCCTGGCCAAACTAACCTCGATCTCATCAATGTTTGCAGGATTCACGAATTCAAGCACCCTTCCTAATGCCCATCCCCTTCGATTTGAACCCAAAGCTAAAGCGAGGCAGCACTGGCGATGTTGTAGCAAGTAGGGGTGAGGAGGAAGACGGTGGGGAGTGAGGTAGAGGATGTGCTCGGATCGGCTAAGTATAGGTTCTGGTTCACCCCTTTGATGTGGATTGAGAGGGCTCGTGTGCTGGCCAGCACATATGATGCGCCGGCTAGCGTGGAGGTCGAGCCAGCGTGTTGCCCAGATGGGCTGCCTGCATGGCAAAACCGTTTGCAGGGGGTGGTATTTGTGCGACTAAACATACTACAGGGGTCTACCTAGACAGTTTTGCACATGGGGGGCTAAAGTCTCTGCACCACTATAGTTCAGGGTCAAGTAGACCTTTTCCATAATAGATAGATGATCCAAAGAGTTAGAGTTGTCGAGCATACAATCATTAAAAAATGGCAAGCCCCACTTTTCAAGCCTTATGTCAAGGAAGGAATTGATCACCACATCAGCAAAATTGAATTCAGCAGTCATTTTGGGTACTGAAGGTATAGCTATGACATGCATTCCTGCTGTTTTTCAGGGAGCATCTCCAGCAATTCCTCTCTCTGGTGGGCATCTTCGACGAGCAAACAATTGCTCAACAGGCATCTCCAACAAGCATCTGTCCGGCTTCCCTTCCTCTCTCCAGCGAGCATCTCCAGCAGTTCCTCTCTCGGGCGAGCGTCTCCAGCGAGCAAACAACTACTCAGCAAGCATCTCCAGCGAGCATCTATCTAGCTGCCCTTCCTATCTCCAATGAGCATCTCCGGCGAGCAAACAACTGCTCACAAAGCATCTTCAGCGAGCATCTCTCTAGTATGCAAGTCTGGCTACCCTTTTTCTCTCCACTGCTCATGCTGGCCCGTTAGATATGCATCTGCAGCAACAACTCTCAAATTAGATACACATTCATGGCAACAAGTTTTCTCCTGGACCTCAACTGTACTCCTATAGATGAATTGGATATTGAAATCACACCTAGAGGCGAGGCTATTGTCGAAGAGGAAGAAGGCATCGCTCCCGCACAAGATGAAGACGACAATGCTCCTGCTGAAGCTGCAAGTACAACTTCCCCTCTCAACGAAGCAGGAGAAGCACACTGCATAAATGAAAATGATAATCTCAAGTTGAAACCAGTATTCTCAATTAACCTTCAAAATCTAAATGGAAATAACACACTTGCAATGATGTGGCACCAATAGTGACTGCTCAATAAAATGTGTCTGACACCAAGCTAGACACCTGAGCTAGGCATCACAACATTACTAAATCTACACAAATGGGAAATACTAGTACTCCTGTAGAAACCAATTAATGGCCAAAACCTGCAGGAGATGAATAAGTCAAACCAATGCCCAAAAGATCCTGTAGAAAATCATTGGGTGTTGTAGTAGGCATCCCTTGAGCTGGCCTTCCCTCGAAGAACAAGGAACATATTGAAGGTCACCAAGTCGTTGTCTCGGCCAAATCCCCATGAAATCTCCCCCAAATCGAAGGTCCAGGAAGCAAAGCCGACGCAGAGATAAATGGAGAGATTACCTCCTCGATGATAGACCGAGAAAGAAGAATTCGACAAAAAAAACGCCTCCTTTACCGTCGCGACTTCGTCCGGCTACGGTAGCGGCCAAGCAAAATCTAGCCACCCTTCGCCCGGATCCGATGGGATTCTGTGCGCCACAGCCCAAATCCGCGCTCCTCCGGTCGTCATTCGCCGCGTGCTCGTGTTCCAACCTCGTCCACTTCCACCTCTTCTTCTCGCGCAAGGGGAAAAAGGGCTCCACCCTACAGATCCGAGGCTACCGCTGACCTCCACTAGCGGCACCTTGGGTTTCAGTTGGGAAGGTGTCAGGAAACAATGCTCTCGGTGGAGCAGGGAGCAAGGCAACTGCGAGCGGCGGAGCAATGGAGCGAGGTGACGACCGACAGCGATTTAGGGGGAAGCAAGAGTACAGGGGCAGTTTAGGAAAAGAGAAAAGTGGAGTGAGAAGTGAGGACGCAGAATGACTTATAATTTGGCAAAAGCTAAGTGCACCAGAACGATCTACAAAATGGAACAGAGAGAGTTAGAATTTTCAAAATTCTAGAAAAATAAAATTTTATTGTGTTTTCCCGCATCCCACAAAAATGAAAAATAGAAATTTTGCAATAATGAAACTCTAACTAGACCAATGAAACCCATAAAAAGTTTGAGAATTATCAAAATTTTAAAATAATGTTCCTTTTGCTCTTCATCTTATACTTCCATTTTTTTAAGACCCTTAAAAATATGAAAAAGGAAAAATGTGATGAAACCAGGTCTGGACAAAAAGCTCAACTTAAAAAATTCATAAAAAGCCTGGAAAAATTCTAAAATACCGAACATATAAAATGAAAAAGTATTCTTCCTTTGCTCTTTTCCACTACTACAATTTCATACAAATATTGTTCTTTAGCTATTTTTCTCCCACCTTATCCTTTCCATTTTGTTTTATTAACCACGAGCAGCGCGCGTCCACGCGCTTTCATCTCCTAGTTTAGATCATATAAGCATTTAATTTCCATCTAGTTTTTGAATTTGAACGCGGTGCCTATAGCATATATGGAAGTAAATGCGAATACTTAAAAAAAAAGAGAGAAATTCGAATACTTGTTTGTAAGGCTGTCCATGTGATTACTATGGAATGTTGCTGGGCCATTAAACCAGGTATACATTAATCGAAACCAAGGAAAAGATAGAATCAAATTGGAACCAAAGAGAAGATAAGAGTTCATTGCTAAAAAAAGCATTCATGAAGCGCAATCTTTAGCATCCATTTATCATCGTCATTAAAGGTTACCAACATATCCAATGTATGAATGCACCCCGTGGATGTAAGTACGTAGCTGTATATATGTATGTGAGCAGCGCCTCCCTCTTACACAGCATAGCAACACACATACATCACAGTGGCCATAGCGCCATTGCCATCGCTAAGCTAACTAGCTAAGCTACAAGCAATCAAGCATACGTACCTTGCTCGATCGAGCAGTATCATCTCTTGTTGTTCTTGTGTAATCTGTGGTGTTGGAGAGGGAGATCGCATGGCCCCGAGCGTCCGCGACGTGCTGTACCATTACCGGACCGCGCGGGCGGCGTACGAGCGGTTCACCAGCATGGGGGGCAACGCGGAGCAGGCGCGGAACGCGGTGGCGCTGCTGGCGTGGCTGGACCAGGGGAACATCCCGGCGATCCAGCTGGTGCCCGGGCTCAGCGCCGCCGCCGTCAACCTGGTGGCCGCCGAGGCCAACTCCATCCTGCGGTGCCTGCGGGAGCAGGACCCCGCGCTGCCCGCCATCCCGCTCATCTCCGCGCTCTGCCGCGACGGCGACGTCGACCCCCGCTTCTTCGCCTTCCACCAGGACCTCGTCGTGCGCGGCGTCGCCGACATCCTCGACGGCGTCGGCACCCTCATCTTCGACGACCGCCTGCACCGGCTCCTGCGCCGCTACGAGACGGGGCTCGTCATCAACCCGCCGGAGCTCGCCGCGCCGTACAACTCCCGGCCCGTCGCCGTGCCGGAGGACTGCCGCTCCATGTTCATCACCTTCTCCAGGGGGTTGCCCCTCCATCGAGACGACATCTTCGACTACTTCAGGCAGTAAGCTTCCCGATCATGATCTCTACTCCTTGTGTGCAACCTAGCTTGCAATGCAACTATCATGAATCATCTCGCTAGGTAATCCATCATCCATGCATCGAGCTAGGGCTTTAGGTATGCTCTGGACTCTGGAGATGATTATTTGATCTGCAATTCTGCATGCATGCATCTGGTGCAGGAAGTGGGGTGACTGCGTGGTACGGGTGTTGATGGAGAAGACGTCGGGGAGCATGCCGCCGATGTACGGGCGGATCATCTTTAGGAGTGAGGCGTTCGTGGGGCTTGTCCTCAACGGTGAGCGCCTCGTCAAGATCTCTATCGGATGCCGCCAGATCTGGCTCCGCAAGTACGTCCCAAGGCTAGAGTAGACATCGCCTGATCCTTCTGCCCTCCGTCAGACAGGGAACCAAGCAACATTTGATCAATCTCACGTATCTATGTGTTGACTGGATCGGTGATTTTAATGAATAGCATTGGTCGATCTAGAACCAAACGATGGAAGAGATGATGTTTTGTTCATGTGTTTGATTGCTATGTTATTCTATGTAGCTTACAGGAGGCAGATGATGTGTAATCCGATCGAAGAGTGCAAAAGCATGGTATCTTCATTTTCGGACTGAATCTTTTTACATCCAAAAGTGGATATTCATAGTAACCTACTAAAATAAAAGAAAAACCAAGCAAAGCAAACGCCCCGTTTTCTTAAGTGCGCTGCATCTTGTTTACACCGAATTCGCCTCCATCCACCAAAAGAAAGATCGAGTAAGAAATCAAGTTGAGGTACTATCACTAGCGATTCTTTTAGTGACGGTTTTTTCATGATCCAAGCACGTGGCAGGGTAGGTGGACCACATCACTGGTGGTTTTGCCGTCTCCGCCAATGATGAGGAGGCAATTCTATAGGAAACGCGTGAAATCTCGACGGCCAGAAAAATTCTCGACGGCCTGATACAGGCCGTCGACACAGTGACCTTAATATCGACGGCCAAGCAAATGCCGTCGACACAGTGGCCCTAATATCGACGGCCATAGAAAAGCCGTCGATATAAGGTCCCTTGAGGCCCGCGCGCACGTTTTTCCGGCTTTTCGCGAAGGCGGGAAGACTCTATCTCGACGGCTCACAATCAGCCGTCGTGAATAGATTATGGGCCGGCCCATCCTAATGAATCAATCTCGAAGCGTTCGGGTTCTGCGATGTCTACTCCTCCGTCCTTCGTGCCACCTACCGGGGCGACCCGCGGCGAGGCGGCAGCGGCTCGAGGAACATGGCCGCCAACCTCGCGGAGCAGCTCTTGGGGCGCCACCACGACAGCCATGATCGATGTTTACTTTATTGTGTTCATGATGTTGATACTGTCGTTACGATGTTTGTGAATGTTAATTAGATGTTCGTGAATGTGGATTTTATGTTTGTGATCTTTGTGATGCGATATTTGTGATATATCGAAATTGTCGGAGGTATGTGTATTTGTGAAATCGTGGGAAAATTAAATGCGGGACTGTTTTGGGTTTGCGAGTTGCATTTATTTCTTCTTTGGTGCGATGCATTTGCAAAATTATTGTGATTTTACATATTTTTAAAATTTTTTTCTGTTTTTTAAGTATTCTCGACGGCTACACCATGGCCGTCGAGGCAGCCTTCCATGGCCCACGTGCGGGTCAACCACCGTTCGACCGGGAAGAGTCTATCACGACGGCCATAAGCCGTCGTGAATAACCTCCATGGCCCACTGGAGGAGCCGTCGTTCCTGGCGATAAAATCTCGACGGCTATTGGCCGTCGTGACTAACTTGTGGGATGGGCCTCGAACCGAACGGCACGCTTAGAATAATCTCGGCGGTGTTAGCCGTCGAAAGCACCCAAAGTCACGTCGTGCTGCCCGGTTCATGTATCTCGGCGGCTGGTTTTAGCCGTCGGGAAAGTGAAATAATGACGGCTGAGCCGTCGAGAAAGACTGTCTGTCTCGACCGTGCTATCTCGACGGCCAAATCTCGACGGCTGGCCGTCGAGATATTTCTGTCTCGACGGTTTTCCTCTCTTTATCGACGGCTCTAGCCGTCGAGAATTCCAGCGATTCGCGTGGTGCAAGGATAAGCATTTCTGTGGTAGTGGATCAAATCACTTGCTAAATGAATAGGAAAATACTTCCTAACAATCCTTTTAATGAATACTAGCAAAATAAATAGTTTAGAACTTAGTTTCACATTTACCAGGTAGATTATCCATTTATGTTCATCGAGCCTATGATGGTGTAGACTTTCAACTCCATAGCCTATGAAACCGGGTATTTGATCCATATAAGTATATATGTCAAGTGGTGCAAATATCGCCCCTTCCCACAAGTGGTTTTGAGGGCGTTTTTGACATTGTGACGGTCCAATTGAATGGTATTTCATAAGAGGGTCCCACATAATAGTTACTAAACAATCTCTCCCTACTCTATTTTCCCCTCCACTCTTCGTCTGTTTCTTTTCTCTACATCTCTCTTCGTCGCCGGAGAGCACGGGCGATGCAGGTCATCACTACAGGAAACGATTGTAGTCTCGAGCGCATTTCAAGGTCTCGACGGCCACAAAAAAACCTCGACATAAATAACTTACTCTCGACGGCCAACACATACCGTCGATAGACAGTCCTCGAGACTGATGAACCCTCTGCTAGGAAAAGGAATGGCGTCAGTCTATATCAACGGCCAGACGTTAGCTGTCGAGACAACATACATTTTCAAGTATAGTATTTTGTCTGTAAACTAGAGAATAACATAATTAAGATATAAAAAACTCAAAATTACTAAAATTGGACCTTTAGTAAAACATTTGAATTTAAAATTTATGTTTTGTTTTATCTTTTGAATTAGGAATGAATTATTGGGTGTATGAAAGTATTATATCTCACCATATTCTATCATATCCTGGAGGTTATCTGGAACACACCCAGTTTAGAGGGGGGTATCACATGGGATGCTCGAAATTTGTTAGTTTTTTCACCGGTGATGTGTTATAATAGACGATGGAATGCATTCGTCCAGCAACATAGTTGTTTTCATATTTTGAAAAATTCAAATACGTTGGTTGACCATCGTTGTGTTGTTGAGGGAAAAACCCTTGAGAAATATAGGACCATCTCGACGGCCATAACAAATACCGTTGAGAGAGGTCATATGTCACAAGTTTTTTAGCAAAAAATCATCTAGTATAAACAGTCTTGACGGCTAACTTATACATAGCCATCAAGTGAGACTGGGGCTAGGAGCGTAGGGGTGGCAAAATAGTAGCTGTCGGGAGAGAGCGGTACCTGTATCGACTATCGTTTGTGTGGTCGTCGATAGATACAGGCCTAATGGCCCACCCAGTGGAGACTCTCTCAATATTTCCGTCGAGAGAGAAAGCCTTAACAGCCCACCTAGTGGAAACTCTCTTGATGAATTTTCTGTTGCCATCGAGAGAGAAAGACCTAATGGTCCACCTGTATGAGGCTATTTCGACGGCCAGTCTTTAGCCGTCGAGATAGCGTTGCCTAATGGCTACCCGTAGGAGGCTATCTCGACAGCTTAACATTGGACGTCAATAGAGACCTAATGTGGTAGGCTCTCCCGACGGCTTCGATTTGGCCGTCGAGAGTGGCCCTATTATAAGGGTTTCGTGGCGTTGGGACTTGGGCACTACATCCCCACGAATCGCGGCCGCCGCCTCCGAGGCTTGTCGCCTCGGCCGCCAAGCCCGGTCGTCCCTGCCGCTGCCGGCCGCGCATCCTCTACTGCCTCGCCCGTCGCCCACATCGTGGTTGACCGCCCGGGCCACCGACTCCTGCCACCTGCGCGCCGTCGCTGCCGCCGAGCCCCTCCCGCCCCCCAGACAGCTCCCTCCCCTCCCTGCCGCCCTCCTCTCCCCTCGCTCCACCGCCGCCGCCACAGCCGTGGCCCTCTCCCCGCCCGGCCTCTACTTCCACTGCCACCACCGCCGCACAACCTCCGCCCCAGCCGTACTCCAGCTGCCTCACTCTCCTTGCTTTAGCTCCACCACCGCCACCTCAGCCTCCGTCCCTCCCCATCTCTACCGCCACCCTCTCTCCCCTGCACTTGTCTTCCTGCAGCCTCTCTCCCCGCCACCGCACCCCAACCTATCACGTCCCGTGCATCGTCATCTTCACCATCATGAGAGGTACGTTTCGCTCCTTTTTAAAACATTTTGTACAGAGTTTCGACGACCGGGCATGATTAGTCACGAATAACATAGGTTTTGTAATTATGTTAATAATTAATTAGGGATAATAGTAAATAATAAAAAATAGTTATTTTTTCTCTGATTATTTGTTATTTATTATGTATTGATTAATGATTATTATTGATTGGTTGGTTATTTGTTGTGTAGTAAACAAATGTATGTATCTTAATTTTGGTAAATGTAATATGTTTATGGATGATGATTGAAAAGTCATCTAGACGTACGTCACCCGTTCAGAAACAACACAACTCGTATGAAGCACGGATGGTGATTCGTTGTGTTTTCGTATGGGATGTGATAAACATTTCTGAATTGTCCAGTCCAGTGGACCGCTTCATTAGGGCATCCCAGCGGACAACCCACGAATGACCGGTCGAGCACATTTCGTTGTGGTACCAGTGGGTTCGAGCCGAGAATTTCGATGGCATAACCCTTAGTGGTTCTCCAGTGCATAACAGAAGTGTTTGATTGCTTTGATTAGCCCCTGGCCATTATTGTACTAGGAGAATCTTTAGGGTTATGCTACCAAAATCTCATCTCGAACCCATCAATTCCACAATGAAATGTGCTCGACTTGTCATTTGTTATTGGGTTTAGAAGCCTTTCTAAGCCTATTATTAAACCTTGATGTGACGGTATGAATGATAATCCAGAGATAGAAGAACACAGAAGATGGATGTACGATGGATGGCAACCGGACAACACAGAGATGAATGGTATGATAAGACTAGTGAATTTGTGATTCATGCTTTCCCTAGCACGTGGCAGACCCTAACACGAAGATCACATGCCCTTGTGCGGACTGTGGGAACTGTTGAAAGAGAACCCATGACCAGATGGAGCTCGACCTCTACAAACATGGGTACAAAGCCGCATACCATCGCTGGGTATATCATGGGGAGAGTCGGTCTGCAGCGCATCAACCATCCCTAGCCGCACCCGTCGAAGGTTTTGTCGAAATCGATTAGGTAAACGATTTGATGGAAGACTTTGGTCATAATTTCGTGGACGAGGAGGCACCCACATCTGTATCCGAGTTTGTGGACCTTCCTGAGTCTTCCAAACAACCGTTGCACGATGGAACCACAGTGGTCCTGCTATCTGTTATGGCTCGTATGATGGCTATTAAGTGCAAGTACAATTTTTCGATCAAATGTTTCGATGAACTCATATCGTTGTGGTCCGATGTTCTTCCTTAAGGCCACAAGATGCCACCTAGCTGGTTTGAGTGTAAGAAACTGATATGTGGCCTAGGAATGCCGTACAAGAAGATACACTACTGTCCTAATAATTGTATGTTGTATTACAAGAATAACGGGGAGAAGTGGTCGTGCAATAAATGTGGAGAGTCAAGATATGTCCAGACAAGCGATGGTCAAGGAAACAATAGAAAGACAAATGTGGCGAGGAAAATACTCCGTTACTTCCCACCGAAAAAACGTCTCCAACGGTGTTTCATGACCGAACATACGGCGCAACAGATGAGCTGACATAAATAGGGTAAAAGGATAGAGAGAATTCCCTGTATGCCACTGAAAAAGTTTACAATTCCCTATCTGCCATTCAAAATTCTCTCTTCCCTTACATGCCACCGGTTCAAGTTTTCTCTTCCCTTAGTGCCACTGTCATTAAGTTCGTTAGTTTTAGCCGTTTAAAAAGTTCATTAATATATAAAATGCCCCTTCGTTTTAAAACTTAAAAAAGTCATATCTCCTTCATTTTAACTTCAAATTGAGTAACTCAAAATTTTTAATTTATGTAAAACCATGCTCTACTTTCTATTCAAATATTTGTAACATTTGGTGCTTTCAGCTTTTGTTCTCCTTTTTCATGAGGCATGGTAGGTTTGTTTAATTTTTGAATAAAATTTACATCCAAAAAGTTTTAATTTTTACTTTCAAATCTGGCTATACATAATTTTATGAATATGTAGAAATTTTTCTCATGTTTTTACGAATTGTATACTATATTGATGATTTTTTTCCTATTTTGTGACGTATTAAAAAGGCAGGGGTCTAATGGTTATTTTGTAACTCCGTTATATTCTTTACCGCTTGAGTGACACTGAGGGAAGAAAAAACTTAAACTGATGGCATGTAAGGGAAGAGAGAATTTCCAATGGAAGGTAGGGAATTTAAAACTTTTCCAGAGGCGTATAGGGAATTCTCTCAAAAAGATAATATTGTTTATCCATCGGATGGAGAAGCGTGAAAGCATTTTGATTAGAAACACCCTGGTTTTGCAACGGAACCAAGAAATGTGCGTCTGGCAATCGCCACCGATAGGTTCACACCATTCAATATGAATGTCGCGTCATACTCTTATTGGCCAGTGTTCGCTATGCCTCAACCTTCCACCATCAATTCTACTCGAAGAAGATTTCATGTTTCTATCCCTGATCGTGTCTGGTCCCAAAAATTCTGAAAAGAATTTGGACCTTTTCATGAGGCCCTTGGTCGAAGAGCTTCAGAAGTTATGGGAACATGGAGCTACAATGTACGATATAGGAAAACAAATTCCAATTTCTGCATTAGGGCTGCGTATTTGTGGTCTTTCCATGATTTTCTAGCGTATGTAATGTTTTTAGGATGGAGCACGAACAAACAACTAAGTTTTTTTTTATATTTTTAGGTGCTTTCTAGTTAGCACACGAGGGAAAGACAAGTTTTTTTACTGTCACCGTGCTTTTCTCAAGCCAGGGCATCCGTTTCGGAAACAAAAAAAATGCATTCCGTAAGAACACCATTGTGAAAGGACAAAAGCGTGGTCATTTGACCGTAGCTGCTATAAAGGCGTGGTATGCTAGATTGGTGGTAGGAAAGAATGGTAGTTACGAGGGTTATAGAAAGTCACACCAATTGGACGCACAAGTAAGGGCACACCTGGTTCTTGCCGTGAGGGCACACACTCCTCCGACCAGGAGCTGGCATTTACGGAGGAGTCTGGGGCTGGACAAGAGGACACCTCAGGCTCTAGCCAGACTGGGGATACTCAGGCTCAGTAGAAGAAAAGGGGTCCTAATAATATGTCGAAGGCACCGAGAAATCCTGCTTATAGGATTGTGATCAAGATCGACGGGATAGGTAATTTTGTAATCAGTCACATAATCATTTCATCCTACTAACTTCTTTTTATTTTATGTAGCAACATGTCCTGTGTCAATCCTAGAAGGACCATACCCAACCAGGTCCTGTGCTTGGCATCCTTATACGGCAGTACTATCTTGGGATGGTTGGAGAGGATGGGGCATCCCATGCAGCTTACTCCTGGGATGACTACAAGGTTGCCGAGCACGGTGACAGCACCGCTACCGAGGAGATCAAGCGGGAGTTCTGGGTGAGCTTCAAGTCATCCCAATTTTTATATTTTGCAAAAAATTTTACTAACATGACTGAATCCCTCGTTTACCACATAAGTATTGTCCTCGTGCGGGGTTGGAAGAGGCAGACTTCGACCAGCTGATAGACGAAGTGCCAAGCAAAAGGTGCAGGATCTGATGTTGGGGGCACAAGTCTCAGCAGTCGAGGACTTCTACAAGTATCACCTAATATATTTCTGTTTCCCTTTCATTTTCTAATGCATTATCACTAATTGGTCATGAAATTAGCAGGAAAGAGCACGATGAGAGAATCGACAGCTCTTTAGCTCGTATGAAGTACCTCACAGCTCCGCAGTACCTCACTGCTTGGCAAGATTGGGCCTAGAACGTCCTGGATGCCTAGGTCACCTTGGCGTGCCACTTGGCTAGCCAAGAGTTCTGTGAGAGGTCCAAGACAACCAAGAAGAATCGAGCTGCTAAATGGAGCAGGACTACCGTCAGGAAGATGTCCTTCCCGTAGCTCAGGAAAAAAATTCTAATCTATATGTTTTACTATTTGCAACTTTATTTTTACAAACCAACCAATATATTGTATTACTTGTACGTTGCAGGCCATCACGACCAAACACTTGCCTCCTTGGCTGCAGGTGTTCTGGAGGGGACACTCCGTGCAAAACAAGGATGGTTCCATGGGGCCCGTGGACCCCATTGCTGCTGAGCGAGAGGTACGTAACACGTTCATACCCAATTTCGACCGTATTCTACTTTTACGATCATGCATTCTAGATCTTCACTTCAATGCAGGCACGCTACAAAGAGACTTACACTGAAAATCATGGGGAAGATAAGAACCCGGAGGAGGAGCCACTAGACCCATTGCTCATAAATTAGACTATTGGTGGGAAGGCTTCCGGGAGGCTCACTCTCGGCTAGGACCATCTGAGGTAGTATTCAGTAATATGTACGTGCTAACTCAATTCAAACTTTCTAATTAGTAATGATACTTTGTAGGCCTGAGGATTACATGCCCGTCGTGCGGGCTGGCCACACATAGACCGAGAGCCGAAGGACAGTGGAGGAGGCACGGAAGAGGTAGGAGGAGGATATTGCTTAGCAGCGAGCTGAGTTCGAGGCTAGGTTTGCATATTTGGAGAGACTATCTCGACTGGCTAGGGTAATGTCTATAAATTTTAAATTTTCATCCACATGTGAATTAGTATTAAATTCATATCTGACATGAACATTCTTAGGCTAGCCCGAGCGGTACCAGTGGTGGCCAGGGCTTTTATGGGGGTCCGCCATCGTATCGCAGTGGATATGGGGCACCACATCCCTACCAGAGCTACTACAGGGGCCCGCCACTCCTACCGGGTGGCAAGGGTCCGTATAGCGCACCGCCTCCCCAGCAAGGTCTCTACGGCGACCCGACTCCCATACGAAGTGACTACGTGGGCCCACCTCACCAAGAGGGTGGCTTCCAGTTTGTAACTGAGGCGGTATGTCACTGCAAGTTAAATTATGTTGTACATTTTATTTCGAGGCAACTTTTTAACTAATAAGCTTATGTTTGCACTTAGGTTTCGGGTTCAGCCGCCCCTGTAGTAGCTCACGGGTAGAAGGGAGTTGACACATCGGGCAGCTAGGAGGCTGACTTCATTAACAACCTCTTCAACGGTGCCTCGCCATTGTTTACCTAGCCGACCCTCCCCCCGTCGAGTCAGCCTCCTTCAAGCAATCCTTAGGTCTACTATATATGTGCGGCCATTTTTCTTCTTTTGATATTCGAACTCTTTTGAACAATGTGGATGTTTATTTTTTAAAGTGAATGTACATAACTATTTTTCACATATTTTGTTGTTCTCAATCGATTTATGTTGTGGATTATGCAAATAATTATGTGAATGTGCAATTGTGGTCGCATATATGTGCGATGTTGGGGATATTGTAAATTGTGGGCTTTTGGGTTTGCAGGTGCAGTTGCTGCAATTTTCTTTTTTTGAAAATATAAAAATATTTTTTTCTGGTATGAACTACTCTCAACGGCCATGGACCAAGCCGTCGCGAGTAAGGCGAGTCCTGGCAAGCGTGCCAACTGCGGTCAATGCGCCTCAGTCTCGACGGCTTGGTCCACAGCCGTCGAGAGTACGACATACCCCTCCTTGCTGCTTTATGTGGGGAACATGGTAGCTTATATCAACGGCTTGGTAATGTCCATCGAGACTACGCTGTTAGGCCCAAAACGGCGTCTAGGACAGTAATTTCGACGGCGAGGGTATGGGCCGTCGAGAAAAATAATATCAACGGCTGGGCCGTCAGGATTATTTCTCTCTCGACGGAGCTAACTCGACTGCCTTGTCTCGACGGTCGGAAGTCGAGATAGTTATTCCCGATGGCTAGGTATTTACTATCGAAGGTTCAGGCCATCGAAACAATTGTTGTTTCCAATAGTGCATGGTGGCACCGGAGAGCACGGGTGGGCGGAGGCTGCGGAAGATGTCACCAATGCATGAGCGGGTAGAGGCCGTACGCAGCGCCGATGCAAGCACTAGTGGGAAGAACCGTGAAGGAGCCAATAAGAGCTCGGGCGGGGCAGGCTGGCGGCATCGGTAGATGCACGAGTGGGCGGTGGTCATGGCGGCGCCAGAAGACACACGGGCAAGCAGAGGTCATGGTAGTTTTGTCCTTGTCAAGATCTAGGATAGGGAGACTATGTTGGGGAGAAAGAGAGGGAAGAAGAAGCTAGGGGCTGACGTGCATGTGGTACCAACATTTAAATAATATTTTAGAAAAATAAATTGTCGTTTCTTAGTCTACGAGGAAATACCATCCGTCAGATACCTAGTTTTCGACGGTAGCTTGAAAATCTGTACCCTCATAGTTGAGGGGGTAAAGTAGACTTTTTCCTAAAATTAATGGTGCCTAGGACTAGTTCAGAGGACATTTTCATTTTCCTAGTATGGATTCGTATTACTTAACTAGTTTGTTATCTTACTAGTCTATAAAACATGAACCTCTTATTCTATAGTAATTTTTCCAAATATTTATGAATTAATATTCAAGATGAAAGGAAAGGCACGCCAACAACTACAACTAGCCTGCACCCTATTGACTCGCCTGTAGAAGGACTTATAGGACGAATAAAAGCTACTAGCTCGTTTGGACCCACTTCAAATGAAACTGGATAGCTGGCAACTGGCACTGCAATTAGATGGCTGAGAACTCTATCTACAATAGAAGGGAAGGCCTTGGTAATATAACGGGATTGCTAACTTGCCTAAGATATCTACTTACTTAAAGGACTACAGTTAGCTTTACGGGAAATCAACACTTTGTTGAAGGTTTTTCGCTATATCATTGACATGAATTCTAGAGATCACACAAATGAGGCTAACACATACGTGACATGTTGTCAGTACACGTCACTAAAGAAATATTAGTAACGGATACATAAGGAAACCATCACTTATATAGCCTTCGGCCGTATCCCATTAATGACCTATCACCTACGAAAGATCATATGTGATGGTTTTTAACCGGACCCGTCACACTTAGGACTGTAGTGATGGCTGTACACAAGACCCACCATCTTTGTAAGCCACATTGGCGACAGGACTTATCGGGCCTTTAATAGATGACAAGTGTTCATGTGACTGTCACCATTTTTTTCCATTAGGGTTGTGTTCATTAGGTGGTGGGCCTCTAATAGGTGACGGCTTGTGTAAATACCTGTCATCATTGACTCGTGTAAATAGGTGGAAGGCATCTGGACTATATATTTTGTGAGGGTTACCGGACCCCTTG
Source organism: Raddia guianensis (assembly GCA_036346415.1). Lineage (NCBI taxonomy): Eukaryota > Viridiplantae > Streptophyta > Magnoliopsida > Poales > Poaceae > Raddia > Raddia guianensis. Next base: position 49,700,083 of record CM070535.1, on the reverse strand, counting down.
CCACACACCCACGTGCTCGTAAACACACTCCATGGCATAAAGTTTGTCGAAATTGGTACCGACGCAACGTTGTCGTCGTCATCGTACATGATCGCCGATATGATTTTTGTGCTTTGATTTGTTAATGTAGAATACATGGATGCTTTTATGCATTGCAAATGGTCGAGAAGTTGGATGTACCTTGAGACCCAAACTTATCTGGAGTACTTGAGTGGGGTGAAGTCTTTCATCAGTGTTTCCGTAGTGGATATGAAAGATAAGTGTAAAAATGACAATGCATAGTCCATGTTCTAATTACAAGAATGATAAGAAGTTCCCAAAATCAGACAATGTCCACGCACACTTGCTCATGCGTGGATATAAAGAAAATTATACATGTTGGAACAAACATGGTGAGCTAGGAAGGCCTTAACAAAGAGGAGATGGATCAACGACTTCCCGGTGATATGGATCATGATCTCAGGGACGAGGACATATTAGCGATGATAGTGATGTTAAGGATTTTGTGGAGAATGTGGACCAGACGGTGCGGAACATTAAGTGGCAGGACTAGTATAATGATGGTGAGTTTGCTAATTAAATTCTAGAGATATGTACTGAGATTTCAAGCTTCCCCTTTATCCTAACTGTAAGGAGAAGTACACATTGCTATTTAGGGACCTAAAGCTTCTACAGTTCAAAGCAACCCACGATTGGAGTGACAAGAGTTTTAAAGTACTGGATCTACTAAGGGATATTCTACCAGAGGAAAACTTGGTGTCCAAGATTATCTACGAAGCAAAGAAGATAATGTGTCTTTTGAGACTGAAATAGAAAAAATACATGCATGCAAGTAGGGCTGTATCCTGTTTCGGGGAGATTATGAAGAGTTGAATCAATCTTCTGTTTGTGGAACCCATAAATACAAGCGTCGAAATGATGGTGACAATGGGCATGGAGGAGGCAAGAAGAGTATAGGGGCTCTTTGGAATGTCGTTTGTTTTTTTTTCTATAATTCCCCGTGTAAAGTGATTGTTTGCCAACAAAAAGGAGGCCCAATTGATGCTATGGCATAAGAAGGGTCGTGAGAACGATGCAATGATACAGCACTGAGCGGATTGCACTAAGTGGAGAACCATTGATTCCACATTTGATTGGTTCGCTAAAGAATTGATAAATATTAGGTTTGCTATGAGCATATATGTCATAAATTTTTTTTGGTAACATGAGTATTTTGCATAGCACCTGGCCTGCTCAATTCTCGGTATACAATCTTCTGTCCTGGCTATGTAAAAAGTGGAAATACACGATGTTGTTGATCTTGATATCAGGATCGAATCAACCTGCTAACGATATCGATGTGTACCTATTACATCATAACTTGTTTGGTTAGAGCAAAAGAAAAGGTAAAGCTTGACCCATTGCTTAGATGACACATGCAGTTTGAGATTGAACAAGTCAAAGAAAGACAGTGCACATGCGTCATCGATGATTCCTTCCCAAGAAGCAACCGCACAGAAACATGGATAACCAGTTCAATGGCACAAGGGAGAATGCGTTACCTCCAAAGCATGTTAGGGGGAAGATGTTTACAATAAGTTTAAGGACATCAATGTTGTTCTTCACAAGTGAAACGGTCCTCAAAGGATGTTGAACATAAAGGAATGTGGAACAACTTGGAGCTAGAATATCAAAAAATATTATATGTTCGCTACTCTACTGACTATATGCACATAAAGAAGAATATCTGTGAGAACCTGATTGGTACATTGCTTCAAATGAAGTGAAATGGAAAGGATCGTGAAAACGCACGTGCTGACCTTGAAGAAATGGGCTTAAGGCCAGAACTTCATGCACATGAAACGGGCAAAGGAAAAAAAAACCTACGCACAACGACTATCACCCTCTCTAACAAAGACAAGAAAGAATTATGCGAGTGATTGCACAATGTAGATGTTCCCTTCGGTTACTCATCTAACATCGCAATGTTTGTTTAGGTAAAAGAGCTAAAAATGAAATTTTTCCATGATGAAGTCTCATATTGTCATGTGACGATGGCATACTACTTGTGGTAGCTATAAGGAACGCCTTCCCGATTAAGGTTCACGATGAAGGGAATATGCCCTAGCTAAATCATGGTGATGATTGTAATACGTCTTTGTTCATGTAATTATGATAACATTGTTTATCGTTTCATAGAATAAATGTCATGGCTTTGTTCATTGGGTACTACTTGATTGTGAAACACATTGTTAAGTGACATTAATTTTAAGCGGGTCCTTGATCCATATTATTAAAAGGAGCGGTGATGATTTGATTAGCACATAGTCGATGGTAATATTTTACATACCACAGATATGGAGATATTGAACTAATAATGTAAACACATGTTAGAAAACATGGGTAGTCAGACAGACCCACTTCAAGATGCTATGAGTTGTTATCTCTTATAGTGTCATCAGCATATAGTCTCGAGTGGTACACCTATATGGTCCTTAGACATGAGATTATCATATATGCACAACATGTTTACTCGTATGTTTTGGTATCATCAAAAGCTACACTATAATAGGGTAGTTATAAAGGTGACTGCTGGGTATGCCATGATACATGGACTGGGGTGTAATGATCGAGATGGAATTTACCCCTACTAGATAACAGGACAGATACCTCTGGGGCTCAACTAGCGTGTCTATAAAAGGCGAGACTAGGGGTAGCGCATAGCACTAGTTGAGCCCTCACCAGGCCTAGCCGCCGCGTGCCCCTCCCGCTCCTCAAAAACCCTAGCTGTGTGGCGAGGTGCTAGCACACCCTGCACGGGTGCCGGTAGAGGCGCTGCCGTATGCGGACGCGCTGTTCGGTTGAATCACCGACGACCAGGAGGTGACCAACCTCGACCATCTCGCGAGCTGCTCAGTGTTGACTGGGACGTGAACGACTACTTAATCTATGCGCACGCATTTGCTTCCGTTGCATCAGCGCGTCAAGGGTAACGATCTGTGATCCTCTACTCGGATGCGATCTTGGGTGAATCGCGGTAGAAAATTTTGAATTTGTGCTCGTGTAGCCTACACTTTCCCTTCACGCGATACTATCACGGGCATGTGCTTTTTCTTTAATGCAATTGAACAAAATGTTCTTGATCCAAAGTCGCTAGAGGAACTCGAAAAAGGCACTTTGAGACTCTATGTCTTCTTAAGGTTTATTTTGCACCATCCTTTTTCGATATCATGATCCATCTCATTGCTCACCTAGTAAAATAGATACACTACCTTGGGCCCATGTTTCTACATCATATGTTTCCATATGAGAGATACATGTGTAATATGTACGTAAGGAGTCAAGCCTTTCCTGAGGGATGCATCGTGTAGGGTTACGGGACGGAGGAGGCATTGGAGTGGTCTATCGATTATATTAACCAAAAAAACCTAATTGGTGTGCCTGATTCTTTCCATGAGGGGAGGCTCACAGGTGTAGGGTTTTTGGGGAGAAGGCAATAACTCCTTATCCGAAGGCATACAACCAAGCTTATTTCCTGATGCTAACACAAATAAGCAAAGTTACCCCATTTGTTGATGAGCACAAGCAAATGCTACTTGAAGAGAATACATGGTAGACCGAAGATTGGGTTGCGAGACAACATATACAAAGGTTCACCAGTTGGTTCTAAGATCAAATTAAACAATCGAGTACTCCTGCAATTGCTCTAATAAGAAAACTTGCACCGGAATGTATATACACAATTACAACATATCAAGGGTGCGATAGAAACAAATACACATTTTACATGGTCACCCAAGAAGACAAGAGCATATATCAGACCGGAGGTGTCTACATAAATGCTTATGACAACGACGGGCAGTGGGGCACATACTATGGTTAAATAGAGTAGATATGGGAGCTAAACTATTTAGTAATAATTCAAAGTCGCCATGTTTCGGTGTCGTAGGGTACAGAGAAAAAAGGTTGTAACTAAAGACAAGTACGGGTTCACTAGCGTTGATCTCAGACTTGTCGGATACAAGTCTGAATTCTTCGTACACACTAAAGATATTCTCCAAGTCTTTTCTGTGACCTGACACCGCACAAAAGAATAAACATCATGTGGTTCTCGCCCAAAAAAGATGGATTGTCGGAGTTGAAAACATTTTTAATGAGGATGAGTTCAATCAATTCGAAGAAATCTCCCATTTTTTTAATGAAATCATGCCACGCTTTTCACCAACCGAGAAAACTCCATACCTATGATTCGACCATAACAAAGGGATCCATGTCAAGAAAGTACAATAGCAGCAAAAATGAATTTGCATTGATCAGTTTCATATTGAATTTGTAATATCCATGTTATGAATTTCAAGTTATTTGTAATATTTATGTTTTCAATTTGAATTTGTGTGTCTGGCTTGAACAACATTGATTATAACAAGTTATTTGTAACATCAATGTTATCAATATGAATTTGAGCGTTAGGCTTAAACAACAACAAGTATTTTGTAACATCCATGTTCTTGCTCAATGTGCCATATGTGACGAGTGACCTAGAAAACCAGGTGTCATAGGTGACAGGTTATTGTCTGAAAATGTCTCCTATAATGGATGATAAGTCATAGGTGACGGGTGATTAAGAAGGCCAGCGGTCATATGTGATGGGCTATAGTTTGAAACCGTCACCAATAATGACTGATAAGTCAATGGTGACAAGTTATAAGTGATAGGTATGGTTATGTACAATTCATCGTTACCTATGACTCCTCAATGTCCTCTATAATCGTCACCTTTTATTCTATGCTACATATACAACAAGCAGTACACACACAATGCTCATTTCGAAAGCCGCCTCTCACCTCTGCACCGCCTCTTCTTCGTCACTGGGTCATCTTAGAGCTGCTTGGTCTCCTCCTTGCCGTGGGGAGCTTTCCCCAAGTTGTTTGCCACCCCCTATTTGGCTATGCCCCGACTCTGAACCACAGCACAACGGCAGCGGCGCCCTGACCCTAGGCCCTACAGCAACGACACACTTCCTCATCCAGGTCCCACCCTCCAAGGATTGAGCCACTCCCATCTGGTAATCTCTATTCCCATGGATGTTGCTGCACTTACAAGTTTAATTTTAAATCTATACTTGATTATGGCATTTTAGCGTAAATGGCATCTTTTATGGATCCTCAAACCCGTATGATCGCGAAGAAGCACACTGTCCAACAACAACAGTTGTTCGTGCTACATGAGCCCGAAATCCAAGGACGCAAATGAAGTGGCCAACGGACAAGATCGTAGTCACGGGAATAGATGCAGATGGGGTGCCTGGTGTTGAAAAGACCTTGAAGAGATTCCGGAGGGTCATAGGGCTTATTGCTCAGAAGATAGTGCCAATAACAACAAACTTCCATGCTCTTAATGATGAAGCGAATAGGGATTGTTTTGATGCTCTCAAGGATTACATATAGTACCCTGAAAAGATGAACGACTATCAAAAGAATGTCGCACTCAAGGCAGCAATGAAAGCAGTAATGAAAATGCATACAAGCTTCAAGAGAAAGCTTATTAATCAATACTTGGCTAAAGAGCTGGAGCCCTTGGAGAGCTACAACCACTTAATAAAAGAAGATTGGGAAGCATTCACAAAGATGAAGAGCTTCGAGCAGTTCAAAAAGGAGAGTGAGGACATGAAGTAGCTTTAGGCTAGGAACAAGCGCGATTATCATCTTGGTCCATTCTAGTACGTGGGTAGAAGGCAGAAATGGGAGAAAAAGGATGCGAAATTTACCCAACAAGGCCACGAGAATCCTTGGTTGCAATTCCAGGGTTAAGCACAATCATATTTGCGTGCAAGAGGTGACTTGTCCGAATGCGACGAAATCACATTCAACAGCAGAGAGACCCAGTCTGTTGTTGAGAAAGTCAGAGAAAAGGCTGCCAAAGCTAGCCTTGGTATCTTGTACGGGGTCAAGGAATAGTCTTCTATCAGCGGTGCTGGAAACCCATAGCACGTAGGTCGAGTGCAAGGTGTATCCATTTCACAGAGCTAAAAATATGGATTTCTTAAAGACATCGGAATGTACAAGACGAGGAAGATGTTGAGTGCAGTAGTGGACATCGATGCATTGACATAGGTCATCATGTAGAAAGTTTATGCAAACATCATGCATAAACTTGTAGAGTAGAGAATATAGATTTCCATCCCACCTGTAGCTAGCCCTAAATATGCACTGAAAAGTAGTTGTGCCTTCAAGGAAGTTGAATAACCATTGTTCCATATTACTGAGCCAGATATATTATCAACCAATCAGCATGACCCATATCCTGTAGGCTTGTAATTAGGCTTCATGAGTATCAAATTGAGGTTGCAAGGGGCCTGGTGCTTCCAGATCAGCATGTCTTGCATACAGTGCATGTGTGTGATGGCTATGCCGTGGTTAGGGCAGACATAATATACCTCAATGCCACTGATGTCAAGTTGTACCCGCCCCCAATGATGAGATCAAAACTCTAGGCCAAAAGCTCTCAACCAAAGGATCCGATGGAAGAGGGTTGGCATCGTGGTGCCCGATGAATCTTCAAGTGCATCGTCTTCATATGTAGAGTAGAGTAAAATGATCCAGCTTTCACCCTTTTAGAGCATTAGCAGCAAATGCTATAATATAAAGTGTCTGCTACAATAAAAAATATTTTATAGGAGTGGATGGAGTGTGTAGTGAATAGTGTTATGGAGTATGCATTCAAAGCTCCATGTGAAGATGGTCTTATGTGCATCGTGCATTTTGCCTTCACACGGACGCACGGTTCTCAATTAATTTGACACATGTGTGGTTGTGATCAATTTAGATCTAGATCGATCCAGGATACTATTTCTTCTCTTTTATCTACTACAATACTAGGTCGATTGTACTTAAACCGCTTTAGTGAAGCTCTTAGCATTTTGGTTCCTCATGTTTCTATTTTGGCCACCTGCTATTCCCCATCAAGATTACATAACTATGACTAGTTTCGAACTATGCCCTATCTTTAGCTGAAAAGCCAAATTTGAATTGCTCCATTGAGCATAATGGACGGATAGTTGGCCATCATGCCCTCGGTCCCACCAACAACGAGGATGGTGGTCGCATAAGTGGACAAAAGCTCTTCTGGGTTCTGATTCCCATCATAGCGTTCATTGTGCCTAGCCTTGAACCTATGTGGTCATACGATGTTGTTTCGTGCTTGGACTCCATGTGCTCAGGGATATCCACGCCATCATAAAGTTTGGCATCATCAATCCTTCGGATCATAAATAATATAGATGTCTTCATTGTCTTTCCATATCAATAATTGGGAAATATGTGTATTGTTAATTTGTACAAAAGCTTATAAGGTCAAACCCCGCCTATTCTGTTATAGAAAACAAGGGGTATTTATATCGTCATACCCACCCATTGACTCAACATACTAATAATGTGTTAATAATGGGACTGTCGGGGATAAAATCACGGCCCATTGCCATGGCCCACTCCCTGACGGCCTAATCAAACAGCCTCCTAGGGCCTGGTTCCCTAGAGGGCTCTATCAGGCCCATGTGCATCCTGCAGAACAGCTTCCTGGTTGGTATGGTGCGTGGCGGCCAAGACTTCCTGTTTGAGTAACAGATAATCAAGATATAGATATAGATTAATTAACATGTGCAATAACAAGCAAATAATAGTTTTTTATTAACAAATCAATTATGTACATGGATGTACATATAAATACATATGACACTTACTCATTTAATTAAAAGTAGCGATACGTTCTCTCGATGGGCCGATTAGGTTGTAAATTGTAATTATATATGTGCATCACAATTGTTATTTACCGCGTTGCAAGCTTAATTAACAGGTTGTATACGTCCGCACGCATTGACATGGAGGGGAGGATACTGGAGCTTATTCTTAAGAGAGCTACGTAATACTCCTACTTCTATACGGAGTCCTGAATTTATTCCATCGCCCTGCCCGGGCAGACGTTTCATATGTATGAGTATGTATGATTGGGGCGTACGTGCCTGCCCCCGCCCCCTGTCAATTGTAAAAAGTAGTTGAGTCGTGTCTCGCAGGAGCAAAAAGAGTGAAATGAGGACGTAAGCCCCCTAGGTCTTCCTCTTCCTTCTAAACAAATTGCTTTCGCTTGACTCTTCCAGTAAAAAAGTATACAGAGTGGTTGAAGGAAAGCGAAAAGGAATGGCTTTCTTTTTCATGTACCAGATCCGGTGAGCCAGACATCAAGCAAAAATGGACATACAATCAAAGAGTAAGGAGCAGTTATTTGCAATGACGGGTGGATTGGTCAGAGCTGCAAGGAGAGACTCGGTTATGGTGCGATAAAAGGGATCTTGGGCTACCGGTGACCGGCCAGTAGGCACTAAGAAGAGCGGCTACGAAAAGGATACCTGCAGGGCTCGGAGGAAGAGAAAGATACTGGTCTTTCGCTTCGGACCTGGCATTGAGATCGAGCAAAGGACCCATGGGGTCTCTCTCTGTCTTTCGAACCCACTTCACCGGGCTTAACGCCCTGTGGACTTTTTTACGAAGGCCTCTCTCGAACAAACTAGCCCGCGTCTTTCTATCGGACTAGACCGAACGAAGTTGCTTTTTCCGTGATCAAAACCATACGCTGCCGGGAGTCAGTGGGTATGAATTGAGGTATGTCCTTCGAAGCACCTTAAATGAAAGCCTTTACTCATGCTCCTGGACTCTGGAATCATCACATGATTGAACTAACATAAAGCCGAAGAATCTAACGTTGAAGGCTCCTTGATTTGATACCAGCACTTGAGAGCGAAAGGAGGCTTCAGCTTTTTATGATGATCTAGCTATGTCAGTTGGTTCGGGTAATTTACATGTTTCAACGTTATAGTTTTACTATGCTAGTCTGTTAGTTCTAGTCTAGGAAGAATTAGGAAAAATTATTAGGAAGATTTATAATAGGAGAATAAAAATTAATCCCATGTATATATGGACAAGAGTCCATAGTCTCTACCGGTGCTAGTCTGTTAGTTCTAGTCTAGGAAGAATTAGAAAAAAATTAGAAAGATTTATAATGGGAGAATAAAAATTAATCCCATGTATATGCATATATGGGCAAGAGTTCGTGGTCTATATGTATCGAGTTGTGGGCAAGAGTCTGTGGTCTATACGTATCGAGTCAAGAGTCAGTGGTCTATGCGTATCTCGAGTGAAGAGTCCGTGGTCTCTACGTATATGTATATATGGGCAAGGGCAAGAGTCCGTGGTCTATACGTATCGAGTTGTGGACAAGAGTCCGTGGTCTATACATATCGAGTCAAGAGTCCGTGGTATATACGTATCGAGTCAAGAGTGCGGTCTCTACGTATATGTATATATGGGCAAGAGTCCGTGGTCTATACGTGTCGAGTTATGGGCAAGAGTCCATGATCTATACGTATCGAGTTAAGAGTCCGTGCTCTATACTTGATAGCAAACTTCTGAAAAATTATGTTGTTGGATGATGCATTGAGGAAATAGACGGATGTGATTTGTAGTTGAATCTAAGCCAACTGCTCAATTATAGAGTAGTTTAGATTAGATGTACTCTAGCGGTACAAACCATTTGTGCTATCTACCCTCTCAACCATCAATCTAATGTTCAAAGCACCGGATCAATCCCCACCCATGTCACTGCTCATGCACTTCCCACTCGCCGCCATCAATTCAAGTACTTCCTTTCCCGTGGCCAACACTCTCCCCCTTCCCCTCATTCTTAGACGTCATCAAATCCTAGCAGAGCTGGAGCTGAATCATCTCTAAAATAGCATCAGAACCCCACCATTGCTTTTCACTACTTCTTTCTCTGTCCCTATCACTTATAATGCCTCTCTCTCTCTTCCTATTTCCATGCAACTATGTACGATGCAGCTCACCGGGGAGGATGAATGGGGTGAGTGGCAACTCAAAGGAAGGACAGTGGCTCAAAATAACAATAACAGGACCAAGGCGGTGGAGACGTGCTGGCTTCAGATGGCTGGCGACACAATTGAGGTAGGAGGGGAAGGAGGAGATATGACATCCTACACCGCCTCAATTGTATCGGGACACTATCTTCCCATCTTGGTCTGCACCCCATGTCCTTCGGCTACGTCTTGCCTCCTAGGCCTTCTCCCTCATCAGAGTAGTGACCTAGGTCCAATGAGACTAGGCTCCATGGTTCTCGATACGGGCATGCCAACGCCTAAACACAAATTTAAGCTCTCATGTGCATCTTGCGAGAGAATTCATGTTTTAAAGTATTGGAACTAGGTTGCTGATAGGAGCAACGGAAGATCAACAACCAACCGGAGAAAATGTAACAACCATCACATGGAGATGCTACTGTAAGGCCCTATTTGTTTAAACTTCTAGCTAGCTTTTAGCCATAGAAGCCATAAGTTCAAACAAACAGCCAGCTTTTGGAATCCACTTCAAAAAAGCCAAAAGACACAAAAAAGCACAATTTGTACTGTGATTTTAGCTTTTTTCAGAAGCTAGTTTTTTGTGGCTTTTCCTAGAAGCAGCTTTTAGAGAAGCTGCAGCTCAAACAAACAGGGCCTAACACGTGCTAAGTAACCGAGCTATAGGACCGTCGTGAAACAGAGTGCAAGTAATTGACAATAAAAGGAAAGCATAAAGAAGGAAACAACAATGATCCAAAAAAGGAAAGTAAGAAGTCATTTTGGGTAGAAATTGATTGCTTCAAATGGTTTGAAATGTTTCCAAATTAGGGATTACTTTCTAGATTTACATGAGAGCATTTTTGGCATGTCTACAGGCTGGTTATTGTTCCTGCGAACAGTAAGCCGACCCCCCTCTCGTATTAGGCTGTTTGGTCGCCTGCATCCAAGGAGTTTTGCATCTGGAGATACAAAACTAGAGTGTTTGATTGTCTTCTTACCCATTTGAACCAGGCTCTCTAGATGCAATTACCCTCTCCGGGCCAGGCTCTGGAGATACGACCAAATTAGGCGTTTCCTCTTAGCCAGGCTCCGCGGATGCAGCAACATCACATGCGCAACACATTTGATTCATCTTTTAGCTATATCTTTTTATTAGTAGTATTTTCGATTACCGAACCTATTTCAAAAATGTGTTATTGATATTTTTTCGAACAAAACTAGACTACACTTGCCATATAAATTTCAAAAGTTTAAATTTTTCATTTTTGAATTTATTTATTTATGAGACTTTCTTTTGATTTTTTATTTTTGTATTTGATTTTTTGTTATTTTGATTTTCTAGAATTTATTTTTTAATATATTTCATCCCTGTTTTGAATTTCTTCATGCCTTTCTCTACTTAGTGCAGTCAACCAAATAACAACTCTACGCTGCCTGTACGATTTCATACACCTAACCAAACAACAACCATTTGTATCATCTCAGCCTAACTCCAACCAATCTGACTCAGTTCATATAGTCTGGTTCAACTGAGAAGGCAACCAAACAGCTTATATATGTATTGTACTGCACCCATTGTAAATATTAGACAAGAATATTGATTTGAATCAAAACAACAATATATTGGTGTTCTTCTTCGTTCTTGGTACTGCCACGTCGCGAGGAGGAATTGGGCGCTGCTTCCTCCAAAGATTCTTTAGTCTTTCCGTTGGAAATTGATTGATAGCTAAACTCCGCTTATGATCTCATGGAGTACAACACATCATGTGATTAGGCGAATTAATAAAGAGTTGAAAGCCCATGCGCTGGCACGGAGGGACCAGCTACGATTCATCGAGTTCATTTGCATCATATCCTTGATCCTACGTCGAGAAGATCGGACGTCCCTCCGTATTAGTTCTACACGGGCTCGTGCCGCTGCTAGCGAAATCATTTGCATTATCCATAAAAATTTCCATTAACTGAAAGCACAAAAGTCTATTGGAAAGGATGAATTACCACCGTACGGTGTTTAACTGTATTTTTGGTCAAAGATTTGTTTCAGAGTAGATTAGAAATCTGAATTCAGAAGTACATCATCACCTATCACATTGCCTACTCACTCTTATGTAATTAAACCTTCGTACATATGTTTATTGTGTAAATATATCCTTACCGTGGGTTTTTCGCCCATTGTTTTCTCTTAAAAAATCTTGATATATAATACCATGCATATTAATGTATGATCACTTCAATAATATTCACATGAATAAGCTCAAGTCATATAGAAATAAAGTCATGCATCCAACCCTTTCCTGATACTATTCATGGTCATTTGATCTACCGAAAAAGATGGAGCAGAGGAGGAAAGGGGGGCAGGAGTGAGGGTGCAAACCTTGAAAAACCACTTCTAATCCACAACAAATGAGGGAAGAGGTGGAGGAAAGGGTGGAACTCAAGAAAATCTCATCACCATGCCGTCGGCCCTCCTGCTGTGTTGAGCCCGCAGTAATAAGTGATAACAGTCGTACCAGCTGGAAGCTTTATAAGCAGTTATTGGTGATGATTCTCATGTAGAGTCATCACCAATTCATTAAAACTAGTGACGAGTTGAGTCCAGACCCGTCACGGCGTCACTTATTACTAGTCCGAGTAAACCCATTACCAAGGTGGCAAGAAAAGGTTGCGAGCCATGTTTCAAACCATCACTATTGTAATATGTGACGAATTTAGTTAACTTCTGTCACTTGTTGAATTTAGTTAACTTCTGTCACTTGTGACATATGATAGGTATAGCCGGCCCTGATCCGAACCTACATAAGTAACGTTCCTTACACGACCCATCACTAATGTTTCTTTAATGACAGGTCCAGCCGACCCATCACATACATGGTGTCCCCTTTGTGTGGTTTTAACGTAGTGAATTATTCTATCCACATGAAATACAAAAGAGTGGTGAGATAGAAATTTTGCAACTAAAGCCTTGTGAAAATGTAGCTGATTTATTTACCAAATCCCTACCTAAATCCTCAATCCAAGTATGAGAATACTTTGTGTGTTTTTGGAGGAGTTTTACATGGTGATTCTCATAAAAGGTTTTTAATGAGCCAACATAATACAAACTAAATATATTATGTACTTTTTTCTCCATCTAATTTTTCCATGGGTTTTTGGAGGAGATTTTAATGAGACATAAATATGATATATTTAGATTTTCTATTTTCTTCGTCCAATTTCTCCATGAGGTTTTTGGAAGGAGTTTTCAAAGGAATTTAGACAATAGTAATTTGCCTGGGGGGAGTGTTATGATATTAATCTTATTGATTAACAGATGGGCAAAGTAATGTGTCAATGACAAAGTAGATGTTGTCTTTGTCCCTATAATGATAACCACTTAATGGTTATGGTTTTTGTCTCTACGACAAACAACTTCCCTTTAGTAATTTTTATCCATAATTAGGCAGTTACAAACTTGTACTCTATATATAAGGGGATTCCACCCCATTGTAAATAGGGACTTGATCATTAATAAGGATTACATTGTATTGTCTACTCTCTTGTCTCTATTCTTGCCAATCCTCCTACCATACATAGTGAAGAACACTGAGTTACAACATCTATGAGTAGGCAAAACCACGAGGCCATGAGTAGTCTGCTTTGTACTCCCGCATAGAGGTGGAAATGAGCCGAGTTCAAGCGTTGGCTTGGCTCGGCTTGTTTTTCACCAAGCCGAGGTGAACTATGCTCAGCATGGTGTCCGAGCTAAAAATTAGGCTTGGCTTGGCTCGGCTCGTTGCAAGTTGCTAGGACATCAACCCACACAAAATACAAGTTACCCATTGTAAATATATACATGTTAACTACACAAGAGCACCATAAAAAACATCAAAGCATGAAATAAAATCTAAAACAGCAAAAATACCATATAAATGTCTCAAGATCATCATCACTAAGTGGGCTACAAGCCTAGACCGAGCAAACAAAAGGTATGGCTCGACTCATCTAGGATCGGTAATCGGTAATTTGAACAACCCAAAAATTGTGCTCAACACGTGCTCATTTGTAAACGATCCAAGCATAAGCAGGGCTGAAACCAAGTCGAGCCCCAACAGCTCATGAGCTTTCAGCTTGAATTCCAGCCCTACTCCCATATGCTACCCGTGTCAAACAGCTCGTGAGGCTGACCTTCCTTCATACTTCCACTGTTCCACATGATACCCTCGTCAAACAACTCTTTTCAAGACTCACGTACGTGCCACAAACATGTACGTCAAACTGTCACCCTGCTGGAGCATGTTGATCTGCTCGTGACATTCTGAGAGATCACTGCTGGGTATGGGCAACCAGCTAGAAGTGCTAGAACTACTAGAAATGTATGTTGCTAGAACATCGCAAAACCAATGGCATCTCTGCTGATAAGACAAGGATGCGTCCTATATAAATTCTGTGATGCAAGGGAGGGAGAGCGCAGAAATTTGGTTTCAATCATACAAGAGAGGAAAGAACAAAAAATATTGGCATTGGTGTAGAATCAGTACAAGATAAAACACCCTGGTCACATTATTTTAGCAAAACGATGATCAATTCTGCAAAAGGAAAAACAATTGAATGAAGAATCAATAAATATACTAAGATCACAGTGAGTTTTGTGGAATGTGTTGGACGTTTCCACCGATTTGTTCGTTTCTACAAGCCATGTATCTAGCCAGGCAATGGACATGGCAAAGATAACCTTTTTTCCCACCGCTTGTCAGGATATATGATCTGACAGAACTCCGAACCATATGACAAGGCAATGGATATGGTAAAGATAGCACACTTTCTCGAGTAAATCAGGATATATGATCCAGCAGAAAATTCCAATCACCTTTGGGTTCCAACTAGAGAGACTCAACCAAACGTAAATTGCATAATCTTCCAAAACAAATTTACAAATTGGAATTCATTCTACTGGAAGTGGAATAACCAAATTTGAAGGGGTAAAGCAGTCCAAATGATAACTCTACCCTTCTTCCGTAGCAGCTCCATACAGCAGCATCGGTTAGGAAGGTACTCCAGGTAATTGTGTATATTGAAGGTAATATTGCTATCTTCCTACCATTGTAGATAAATCAAAGAAAATAGATTTCACCATACCCGGAACTAATCAACGTATCGGCCTCAGTTATATCAGAAGTTGTATTACCAGTCACCAAAATAAACGGGGTCTACAGAGGTCATTACAGCATGACGCACAGCAGGTCAAGGCCCCACCAAGAATCACCTGGTTCAGAGAAATGCAAGTCGATGACACTTGTACTGTTGTTCCCAGAAGCAGTTTAGACAGCTCTTGGGAGTATGAATTGTCATATTGTCCCCTCACATAAAGTCGTCTTCAAGTTCTTGCAAGGTCTTGCTACCAGATGCAACCTGCTTGTTGGAAGTCATATTCTCTTGGACCATCAGGCCCTTGTAGCTCCTAACTTCAGCCTGCTTCTCCTTCTCAAGCCTCTCCATCTCTTCCTTCCGTTTCTGAAATAAAATGAGGTAATAATCCGGTCATTGTTAATGTCAAAAGTTTTGTAATTTTATCTAATGGTAAAGGCATGTCGTTTCCCTCTTCCATTATTTATCCATACAGCGCCCAACAAGGCAACAGCAGAATATAGAGCAACAGATTTATGACAGCAAGTGCGCATAAATTAACAACTGTACATTCTGGTATCGGTTATGATGGCCAGTGCTCAACAAATGAAAGTGAGATGCTGAGTTTCTGCTAAATAGGATGAAAAATAGCGTACTTTATCTCTAAGCTGCATCTTTCTTTCTGCTTTTTCAACAACACTTAAGGCTTCTCTTTCAGCTGCAGCAAGACATCAAGCTGTAAATACAATCTGTAATTACAGGTAACCAAAAAAAATGAACGAGATAAAGTGCAAAATAGATCAAATCTAGGCATGACAATCAAATTATGAAATTATAATGCCTTATCTCTTAGTTTGATATTCAACACACCAGAAAATGGAAATATTTGGATGGTGCACTGGTGCCCATTGTGAGAATCTCTCTATAATTAAGTTCCAAGTAACTAATTATAGTTATCCTTACCAGTCGAATTGCCCTTAGCATCATAATGATCTAGCCTACAATGACACAAAAAGATAGCCTAGCCATTTTCTTATTCCCTTTTAACTCCTCAAGAACTATAAGATACAAAACCAACACTAACTTTATAGCCTTCAATGAAAAGGGTGTTTAGTACAACATGTCGTCAAGCATAAGCAAACAAATTATTCTCGTCAAGCATAAGAAAAACAAACTATTCTTAAGAGAAGTGTTACACCTTTCAAATCAGCCTTCCTCTCCACCTTTGTCTTGTTCAACCGGTTCACAATCTCATTGATCCGCTTTTCTACTTTAACAGTCCGAACCTGCAAACATACCCATCAATGACACAGTTGCAATGATAAGACCACTTTGGTTCAAATATTCCCATAAAAATAAAGGAAGCTCGAGCAAACACCAGAAGGAAGTGCACTTCAGTCAAAAACAAAAGCAAGTGCATCAACAGAAGTCAGAGGAGAGAGAACCTACAAAGGGGGTAGCGAAAAAGAGAAAATAATCAAGTTTATGTGTGAATGGTGGTAGGGCAAAGGAAACAATTCAGTTTCACGAAAAATGAAAAACAATGTTGATGATGATGGATGATGGACTAGAAAGATAGATTGTCAGTAATGTTTGGAAGGAGAAGTGTACGAACCTAAGCTAGTGAATCTATATTCTATGGTTAGGAGATCACAACAATAAAACCTTCAGAGTTGACACAACCTACAATGGCTGAAGTTGAACATGGCTAAGAAGCTATCCCATTCTATTAAGGTTGTGTTTGATTGGGGGTTAAGGGGTGAGGTAAGGGTTTAATCCACCAAACACCCCTAGGATAAGTGGGGTTAAGTTAATCTGGTCAACAATATTTAACCCCACTAATCCAGGGATAGCTCACCTAGCCAGAGGGTGGGATAACTTAATACCCCTCTATCAACCCACTAACCCAACCAATTAACTGGATTAGTTCCCAAACACAAAACTTGGATTAAGCTGGGTTAAGTTGATCTACAGGGGTAAGGTTAACCAACTATTTAATCTAACCCTGAACCAAACGCAGCCTAAAAGTTTAGTTCAAATAAAGAACTAAGCAATCAATCACATGACATGCTAACAATTACATAAAAATGCTACTAAGAGTTATTCTTAGAATTACCGGTTGCATAATCGTAACAAACGATGTTCCACAACTATATCATGGATGCAAAGTAAGGAGGAACTAATAATATAATCAGTTTTACTGAGAGCAAACATGAAAGTACAATAAACAAAATAGTTTCTGAAAATAAACTTTTCTGAAATAGATTTAGGTAAACAGTACTCCCTCCGTTCCAAAATATAAGGTGTATTTCGATCAGAGAAAAGTCAAACTTAGCAAATTTTGACCATAAATAAATCAAATAATATGCATCGTTAGTATACCAAAGTTATGCCAATTGTTCATATTTCAATGTGTTTTTTGATACAATATTATATTGTAACAATTCATAATATATAATAGAGGAATCTAACGGTCAAACTATATCTTTAAAGACTTTTGTGAAGTCAAAATACGTCTTATATTTTGAAATAGAGGGAGTATATATTAAGGACCAATTGTTATAATGTGCGAGTACCATGTTCACAAATGAATAGTAACCTTTCTACTGTATCGTGTGGATATTGTAGGGTGCCGTATTGTGTGGATAGTGCCATGGGTGCTGTAGTGAGTGAATAATGTTAGAATAGCTATTTGTATAGGACTTCTTTGCTATTGTATAGGTGTATAGGGGCCTTTTTGCATATTTGTCTTCTCTTCTGTACATGTATATTACAGCCCATTTTGGGTCCATCTAAGTGAGTTAATTTTTATTCTCCTAACATGGTATAGAGCCAATCCTAGGGTTAGGGTTTCCCACGTCCTCCCCTCTAGCCACCGCCGCCCACTCTCTCTCTCTGGCGCGGCCACGGTCAAGGCTCCCACCGTCGCCGGACCTCCTCCCTTGCCGCCTCACTGTGCCCATGCCTCCACCCGCGCGCGGCGGGCCGCCACCACCGGGTCGTGTCGGGCTAGTCCACTGGGGCAGCAGCAGCGCCACCGCCGGGCCACCTTGCCCCTGGGAGGGCTTCTGATCGGCGCCTCTGCTTGTCTGGTTGTCTCGTTGTCGCTGCGGTTTCGGTGATATGCGCCATGGCTTCGTTGTCTCGCTACTCCAGACCAGCTAAGCTTCCGAGCATTCAGTTTGACGGATCAAACTTTCGCGACTGGTCCACTCCTCCGCGTCTACCTCAACAGACAAGGGCTCTGGGGACATCTCACCAGCACCACTCTTGGCCAGTAGCGCCTCGACCCCGGTCCCGCTCCTCGATCTCTCGCGAGCGGTGCTTTTGTTGATCGCGTCGTCCAGCAGGCTTACGACACTGTTGTCCGGACATACAACACCGCGGTTGAACGTTTGGGCGATTGGACTGCTGCTGAGAATCGTGCTGTTCATGTCCTCGTTGGCACATCTTGCTGTTGTCGTGGTCCCCCTGGAGTCTTCTCGGGCGATGTGGCTCTACGTCCAGGCTACTTACCAGCCTAGCAGTCAGGCGCTCTACACTTCTCTTCTGCGTGAGGCCGAGACACTCCAGCAGCAGGACTCCACTGTTGACGATTTCCACCGACGGTTCGGCGATATTTACCGTCAGCTGGATGCTCTGGAGCCTACTCCCGACGTCGCCTGCTCGCAGTGTGTTCGTCTTCGAGATCACCATCTTGGTGCGAGGGTTTTCCAGTTTCTCAGCCGACTCCGTCTAGAGTTTGAGCCCCTTCATGCTCAGCTCCCAGCTTGCTCGCCTCTTTCGACACTGCAGGAGGAGCTGACTCAGGTCCGGGCTGAGGAGACTCGCCTCTATGGCATTCTCTCATCGTCGGCTACTATGTTGGATGCTCCTAAGTTGCCTCTGCTTTCGGTGACTTTGTCGCTTCCTTCTGCTCCCGCTCCTCCCGTGCGTGTTCATGGTCAGGCAGCAGGGTTGATAGTGCCCGTTGCTTCTACACCGACAATAGTAGCGACACTTGCCACAGGGGGATCTTGCAGCTTCTCAGAATCGTCGTCGGAGGGCACATGATCCAAAGAAGGCAGACTCCATGATCGGCAGCCAGCGCTAGCGATCTGGCGAAACTTTGGCGTGGCAATCTTGGTCCTTCTCGGAGCTCTGAGTTTCATGCTCCCGAGTGGGCCCAGGCTCTGGTTCAGCCCGTTGAGCGCCTTGAGCTCTCCAGATCTCCCAAGGCCTTCTCTGTCACTGCCAGCCAGTCGTCCTCTACTGGATCAAGTATCTGGTATCTAGACTCTGGAGCTTCCTTTCACATGACTCCTGATTCCACTCACCTCACCTCTATGAGGTCCCCAGCATTACTCTCGAGTCTGACTCCTGTTTTATCCAGGCTCGCAGTTCGGAGACCCTAGTGGTAATGGCCAGCGCACCCGTGACTCCCCACGACTGTGGGAGCTTGACTGACTTCGCCTTCCTTCCGCTGCTACACCTCCACATCTGAGCCAGTCGATCATCGCGTCCGATGCCACTGCCTTCGCCACCACCACCAACCGCACCAGTTTTGCTCTGTGGCATCATCGGTTGGGTCATATGTCAAGTCCTCGCTTGTCATCTCTTGTGAGTCATGATGTCTTTGGGAAGGTTTCTCGTGATGCCTCCCTCCCTTGTCAGGGCTGTAAGCTTGGTAAACAACTACGGCTGCCTTATTCTAGCAGTCAGTCTGTGTCGAATTGTCATTTTGCTTTAGTTCACTCTGATGTATGGGGACCTACAACCTTTGTTTCGAAAGAAGTTCATCGCTGGTTTATTACCTTTATTGATGATTACTCTCGCTTCACTTGGATCAACTTTCTCAAATCTCGTGATCAAGTGCTAACTGCTTACCAGGCCTTCACTGCCATGGCTCACACACACTTCGACTCTGCCATTCGTGTGTTTCATGCTAACTCTGCTGGCGAGTATCTTTCTAATGCTCTTAGGAACCCTCCCTCAGTACTCTTCCACAGGTGCTCTAATATGTCTAAACCGAATAGGGTTTATTTTAGGAAAGTTAGGCAGGGTCCGGCTCTGTTTCAAGAGGAAATCGGACAGGGAGAGGACACAATTCCTGTTCAGGAAGGTATCAGCCAGGAGTTGGCATAGGATTAGAAGTAGACTAGAAGTAGGAGTCCTTTATCTTTCTATGTTTAGTAGTTTCCTTGTTTAGGTGTTTTGCTGGACAATAAATTGAGAAGAGAAAGAAAAAGGCACGCTTTGCTGCCAACAAAAATTAGTCTCAAGCGCGCCGTCGAAGACCGGTTGGTGGCTCCGTACAGCCAACACCAAAATAAGGCGCCAGCGATTTCCGGCGACGCCCTCCACCTCATGATCCGGTCTTAAGCCAGGCACTAGAGCTTTCGAACGAGAACATCCATATCATGCTCATGTTCAGAATGTAGTTGCTGAGTGCAAACATCGCCATATCCTTGAGATTGCTCAGGCCCTGATGCTCTCTGCCTCTATTCCCTCACACCTCTGGGCTGAGGGTTCTTCCATGGCTGTTTACCTCATCAACATGTAGCCATCCACTGCTCTTCAGGGTTCTACTCCCTTTGAGCGTCTCTTCGGTCGCCTTCCTCAGTACAGTCACCTTCACACTTTTGGTTGCGTTGTCTACGTTCTTCTCCAGCCTCAGGAGAGGACGAAGCTCTCTGTTCGGTCAGTACGGTGTGCCTTTCTTGGCTATGATTCTGAGCGCAAGGGTTTTTGCTCTTGAGATCCCCTTGCTCATCGGATTCTGGTCTCCCAAGATGTCCAGTTTGATGAGTCCTGCTCTTTCTTTGATGACTCTCGCTCTTTCGATTCCCCACATCACACTTCTCCCTTGAGTCCCTCTCTTTTTTGGGTCTTCCTGAGCGGTTCTTTGTTCCTCCATTCGCTTCCCCACCTATCACTACTTCGTCACCCACATCAGCAGTTCCCTCTTCTTCCACTTCACATGTTGAGACTCTGCCTACTCCATCTCCACTATCCGCTCCACCTCCTCCACCACCTTCCTCGCAATCTCCACCACCTGCTTCTTCATCGTCACCTCCACCACCTCTGCTGTCGCGTCCACCTGATCTTTTCCACTACACTCGCCGTCCACCGGTTCCTTCCGTTGATCCCGCTACCCACACGGTATGCTCTTCGTCCACTCTCCCCCAGACCGCTATAGGTTTTCGGCTTCTGTCACCTTTCTTCCTGAGCCTTCCTCCTATCGCGAGGCTCTTGCTCACCCTGAGTGGCAGTTTGCCATGTCTGAGTAGTTGCTTGCACTTGAGCGTACTAGCAGCTGGGCTCTTGTTCCCTCTCCTACTGCTCATCCCAACACCTGCAAGTGGGTTTTTAAGGTTAAAACCTGCTCTGATTGTTCTCTTGAGCGCTACAAGGCTCGCCTTGTGGCTCGTGGTTTCCAGCAGGAGTACGGTCGTGACTACGGTGAAACTTTTGCCCCTGTTGCTCATCGGACCACTGTTCTTTCTCTCATAGCCGTGGCTGCAGTTCGCCACTGGACTCTCTCCCAGTTTGATGTGAAAAATGCCTTTCTTCATGGTGATCTTCGTGAGGTTTACATGTATCATCCCGGGTATAGTGTTCCTCAGGGCTTCGTGCTTCTTCTCAGACGCTCTCTCTATGGCCTTAAGCAGGCTCCACGGGCCTGGTTTGAGCGTCTTGCGTCTGTTCTTGCTGTTGCTGGTTTTGTTCCCAATCCTCACGACCCAGCTCTTTTTGTTCACACTTGACACACCTGTGGAGCTCCACCTTCAGCTACGGCCTACTGATGGAGTTCCTCTTGAGAATCCCACTCACTACAGTCACCTAGTGGGGAGCCTTGTGTACTTGGGCATCACTCGTCCGGATATTTCGCATGTTGTTCATATCCTCAGTCAGTTTATGGCGTCTCCTACGAGTGTGCACTATGGGCATCTTCTTTGGGTCCTTCGCTACCTACGTGGTACGGCCGATCGTCGCCTTCTCTACTCCAGCTCCAGCTCTCTTTAGTTACAGGCTTACTCGGATGCTACATGGGCTAGCGATCCCACTAATCACAAGTCCGTCTCGGCCTACTGTTTGCCTCGACTCCTTGTTGGTCTCCTGGAAGACAAAGCGACCTCCAGCACAGAGGCTGAGTTTCGTGTCCTCTCTTCGGCCACGGCTGAAATCACTTGGCTTCGTTGGCTTCTTGGTGATCTTGGAATTCCTGTCACTGCTCTGACAGTGGTATGCTCCGACAGCACTGGCGCCATCAGCATTGCTCATGATCCTGTGAAGCATGAGCTCACCAAGCACATTGGCGTTGCGGCTCACTATGTTCGCTCTCAAGTGCAAAATCAAGTGATTACCCTTTAGTATGTGACTTCGGCTCTTCAGCTTGCAGACTTCTTCACCAAGGTTCAGATTAGAGCTCCGCATGATGTTCACATTTCTAAACTCAATGTTGTTGACCCACCATGAGTTTTGAGGGCGTTGTTAGAATAGCCATTTGTATAGGACTTCTTTGCTATTGTATAGGTCTATAGGGGCCTTTTTGCATATTTGTCTTCTCTCCTGTACATGTATATTACAGCCCATTTTGGACCCATCTAAGTGAGTAGTTCATTTTCATTAACCTGACAAATAATACCATGTGCAAGCCACAGAATGCCATCACCAAATATCACTCTCCAAGTGTGCAAGCCACATGTTCATGATGGCCAGTTGCATGATGATTTAACATCTGCTTGGTGATGTGCATAACCTCGAGCTTTTTATCATCAATGCTTATGATGGGAAGGTTGGCATTCAGCTATGGTATCAATTATCAAATGTAGTGGTATGTGAGTATAGGTCCGAGGATCAGGGATAGTAGGGGAAACTGTTGTCTCGCTCGAGGTGAGAGCAGGCCAGTGTCACTCACACCCAAGCAGTACACATCGATGGGTTAAACCTAATTTTGTTTAATTCATTGATAATGGATACATGATGCCGTAGCCCGTAAGGATGACCCGACTTAGCCCCTACGATAGATACTAGTATCAAATTCCTAAAATATAGCAACCAATATAAATCTAACCCCGTGCTACAGTACCATGGTACTGCTCACATCGCTACTGTACCCATGGGCACTATTCATGGCTCCTAGGCACACAAGCCAGTGCCCCTGACACTTCAACCCTCCTAAAGTCGAGGACCTAGCTGGTTCGTATCAGATCTAACCTTGCACCATGTGAAACCGGTTCATCTGCGCCTCGACCAGATCACGCCTGGCTACCAAGCATCGTCGGCTAGCCCAAATCAGCCCTTTCCTAAATCTGCCGGTGGGCGATCTAGCCACCTTAAAACAAGTCCAACCATTCCTAACTTAGGATGGACTTATCACTATTCAACCACTATTCACGCCACCTTTTCGCTATTCATCAATATTTTTCTCTTTTATTTTATTTGCTACGGTGCTAAGTTCACACTACGTTGGGAACCATTGGACTTGCTCTTAGCCTGCTGACTTTTTTGGATGGAAAAACTATGACTTCGTAGTTTTAGTTAGTAGAAACCTAATTCATTAAAATTCCGTCCAGTAAAACAGAAGAATTATAAATTTCTAAAATGAGGAAAACCCTTTTCGTTCCGCTTAGCCATATCGGGTATTTTAGTGATAAGTTCTATAGGAACTGGACGCCTTTTCGTTCCGCTTAGCCCTATCGGGTATTTTAGTGATAGGTTCTATAGGAACTGGACGATCCTATTTGGTACGAACACAACTTCCTTCGCAACATTGTGCCGCTTTGCATGAAATGTCAGGCAAATAACGAGCGCCTTTCCTGGCGTCTACCCCACAATTTGCTCAATCTTCCTCACCGCTAGTGGCACCCTACACATTGTTAGCGATGGCGGTGGTGTTGTGCTAGCCACATCATCAATGTCATCATTGTCCTTGTCGCCGATCTGCAACCACATCAACTTTTTGTTTGAGCAGATTGGCAAGCAAGAAAACAAATGCTCTGGGACATTGTCGATCGTGCGCCGAATAACGCCACCTTGCCGTGTTGCCATGCATGAAGCGACAAAAAAGTAGCAAGCACCACGTCGGGCGTCGTTCCGATGGGAAGGTACCAAAATAGTCACGAACTAAGGTTTGGGTTGTCTCAGCCAGATAAGAGGAGGTTGTGGCACTCCTAACACCTGGGTTGGTACAAATAGATGGGTTAAACCCTAATTTTGTTTATTCATTGATAATGGATGCATGGTCCATTTATAGGAATGACTTAGGTGTCGTACTTTTTGTCTTAAATTACCTTATCTTCCCATCTGCAAAGTCAAGAAAAAAAGATAAGGCGAAAAAAGGGCACCTTAGCCCCTAAATATCCCAACTAATCTTATCTTCCTCATTCCAAAAAATAGCAACAAATCTAGGGTCCTGTTCTTTTGAGCAGATCTGAACGGCTGAACAGTTGAAATGACTAAACTTCGAGAGTTTCTCGAGGTAGTCTCAAGTTTTGGATCCATTTTGTTAGACTTGTTTTTTAAAGCGTTAAGACCCACCTTCAAAACAGCGAAGAAACAGCTCAAAAAACTCAAAACATATGCTTTTTTCAAAACGTAGATAGGTCATTAAGCTGTTAAGCAGTTAATCTGTTAAGCTGAAAAGAATAGAACCTAAATCTAATACCGTGCAGGTAACATTCATGTTGCTACAATGCCCACGGGGCACTGTTCACACCCCTTGGGCTGCCGCCTCGGACTGATAGGGTGCTCGTCCTCATCTAACCATAGCTAAAGGCTCTTAACATGATAGAGAAAATCTAAAATAGGAAAACCTAGTCTAATGGTCTTCACAGAGCAAGGAGACGCTGCATTAGGTTAGATTCTTTTCATTTTATCTTATCTTGTTATCTTTGACTTTGTAGGTGGAAAATAGAAGGTGAGAAGATAAGTTAAGATAAGTTGAAAAAAAATGACACCATAGAATCAATCAAGAAATCCTTTTCATAGGAGGCTAACGAAAGAATTTTTAATCGTAAAATAACATCTTTTATCCTGAAAGTAGGACTCTTCTTTCCAATTTAGCTACGACTTTTATCCCACTTTAACTAGGACTCTTAAGTCTTAAATTTTATCCCATACTTATTCACTAAGGACTTTGATGACATATATTACCATGCCGCTGCAGTACCCACTACCCATGGCACTATTCATGCTCCACAGCAATCATGGTTGCAGCGCACATGGCACTATACGTCCACACACCATTACACCAATTATGTCCTAAAATGCTGGAAAATCTGTTATGAACTAATCACAGCATGCATATTTCACACAGACTGCCACATAAAGTCCATGATAATAGCTTTCGAGTAGCAGGGTACCATGCATTGTTATCAAGTCGCCGACTAGTCGACGACTAGTCGTCCAGTCGGTCCGAAGCAGACGACTCACGCTGGCGACTCAACTTACTGAGCAAGTCGGGCGACTTGCCATCGACTTGTTGACTTGAGTCAACTAAGCGGGCGACTTGACTTATGACTTATGACTAATGAGTGTCTTTTACTTCTTTATGTTTAATTATTATTCATGTGACCAAATTTGGAACTAGCTAGTAGCTGTTGTTTCTTGTTTGTGATGTTTATGAAGGTTGTTTGTGAACATTAGCTACGCTTTGTATACATAAAGATGTACACATACAGCCCTGTAAATGTTATATTTATTTATTGGCAAGTCGATGACTAGTCGACTAACAAGTCGACTAGTCGGTAAGTCGGTCCCTTCCCGACTCGACTCGACTTACCGACTTAATAACCTTGGTACCATGTCAGAGTTATCCCTAACAAACTACATACTAGTCAAACTTTATATAAGATGCTAACTTAAGAATTTTAAATACATAAGCATCTCATAAGCATATGATGTATAACACCCATACTAATTATATGCATAAAATGCAGCCCAAAAATAGTGAACAAAGGAAATATGGGTTATAACAGCTTACCAATTTAGGGTTGTGAAAACCGACTTGACCCACATCCATGGAAGGGGACTTCTTAAGATTGTACCATGGTGTATAAACCACATCAATGCTATTCATTTTATTACCTATATAACAAACAAACAAAAAACATTACGGTTTATACAGTATACATGTGTCTGGCTTAGATGTAGCCAGACAAGGCAAAATTTAATGCTGTCAAACCTTGAATGGAATTCGCTTTAACAAGCTGGGCACAATCTTCCAGCACATCTTCACTTATATCATCCATTGTCTGACCTTTATTCAATCTCAAATATACATGTGCAGAGGACATCTTATCTACATGGAACCTGCGTTTAACAGAAAGTAGTTTCAGATGCAAAGCATGATGAGATGGTTCTGTAGGACCTTAAGAACTTAAAAAGAAGATCCAATGAATAATTACATATAAAATAGATTTAACATTAACCGCATTCAATTTCATATGTACTATACTAGAACTAAAATATAAAATGAAAAGAAGGTACAGAGATTATATTAAAATAGCCAGGCTAGGGCACTTAGATGTCTAAACAAAATCACACATAAAATTGATCCCAGTATTTCTAAAACAAACAATGCTTGCAGTTAAACAAAAATTCATAGTTTAGAGCATGTTCGGAGTGGATGAGCTCAATGAATAAGGTGGCTAAGATGAAGAGTGTTGAACGTTAAGCTGAACTTGAAGAGATTCTTAAATCTGCTTCTTGAAGCTGATCCACTTTATTTATGTTATTATTAAGAGCTTTTTGAGATGGTTTCATGATAGGAAAAAACTAGAATAAAAAAGTAAAATTATTTTTTTAGCCAAATAATCATAAGCCGCTTTAGACATGATCATGATGTCAAATGGCTCAAATAAAATAACGATTATCAAAATCTGGAATTGAAAGTAGAAAAGTTGGGATATGCTACTGAAGATTTGTACCAAACTTTGGCCTTGTTTGTTTCAGATTAGATTAAATTAAATTAAATGAAAATTTGTTATTTTTGTATAAGCCAAATGATGTAATGTTTTGTATTCATTCTTGTGGGGTTTTAAATAGTTCTTAAAGTTTGTAAAATATTTTTTTCATAATTTTTTGAACATGTTAAAACGTATTTTGAGGGGTCACAAATTTGCTACAGTAAAACACAACTCAACATTAATCTGAAACAAACAAGGCCTTTAGCATTTAGGAATGAGGGACCTGCAAAAAATTATTTCTATTTGTGTTGATCGGAGTTGAGAGAGGAGGGAATGCCAATGAGGGGATCTGGCCAGCATCAGGATATCACATGTGGTCATTCCCTCATGTGAGGGTAGTAGTGTCTATTCCTCTTTCTAGGTTTCTCCCGTAAACTATGTATATATGCCCATGAACTATGTATATACACCTCTTTGAGGCTGGCTCAATACAACAATTCAAACTCTAGCCCATCCATCGTCGTCGCCGCCAATGCCACTGGGAGGAGCTCCTTCCCTCCTGGGGGTAGTCACTGGTTTGCAGCGGCCATTTTCCCATCTCACCAAAGTCCCCTTTTCTTTTAGGAGCAACAGTTGCATCTCCTCAGCTTCTTCTACTCTCTTAAGAAGCAGCAGCGCATGAGTAGCAGCCACAACCGATGTTCTATCTTCAAGCAATCAGCAGCAGAGCAGTAGCACCAACATCGAGATCCCCCCATATTATTCATGCTCTGCGGCTCCGCCAGGCTACACCAGTACTGCCTGGTCATCTTCCTCGACCTATTCATTGTACCGGCTTCCTTGGTATCCACCTATCTTCAAGATCCAGCCATCTTCAAGATTCAGC
The DNA here is from genome assembly GCA_036346415.1 of Raddia guianensis. Lineage (NCBI taxonomy): Eukaryota > Viridiplantae > Streptophyta > Magnoliopsida > Poales > Poaceae > Raddia > Raddia guianensis. Next base: position 49,672,323 of record CM070535.1, on the reverse strand, counting down.
CACTGACCGTGTCGGTCCATCTCTGTGACCCTAGAGACAATCAGGATACCTTCTGCCTGTATCCCTTTGAGCCTTTTCCTTTTCATTCTAGCTTTTGTTGCGTCCATCCAAGTCCACTACTCATTTGAGTTCGTCGATGTCATACAGGAGCATTATTCCTCATCATAACATCAGAGTACTTTGTTACGGCGATAGTTCTTCCCTTGGTCAATTCTGGTGGTTGTCGTGACTTTCATTTCATGAAGACACCATTCATGGTTATGATCTATACTGCCGTTCATCTATCCTTCCTCAACTTGAGTTACTACTCACTACTTTGTTGACTTCCTATTCTTCTTTATCGTGATGTTGTGGTTGAGTTTCCTCCCGCAGTCCCGCTACTCTTCGTGATATCCTTTTCTTTACACAGTTTGCGCTCTAGGCTTGATGCCACGGTTCAATTTTCTCCGGTTGATCATTCATATCAGCCTTTTCCTTGCACAGTGTGTCTTCATGGCTGGCTATCGCATTTTTTTCCAAAATTGTACGATACAACAACATTATGAAAACATGGACTTTTGGATAGCCTGGTATTCTAGTCTTTTCTTTGTTTCTATTGCACCTTCTCAGATGCAATGCTATTTCATATGCGTTGCATTTGAGAGGGGTTGTTATGCGTAATATGGTCATTCCCTCCCTCTGGCCTCTGCTAAGCTATAGTTATAAGCACATGCAAGTGGAGACTAGAGCATTAGACAGTGACTCAGTAAGTGGAGACTAGATTATTTGTATTAGGTGGCAGTGGCATAGTGTTAGGCTTAATTACTTCTGAATTAATGTTTTCAATTGTTCGGTTGTTATTGTATATTGCTTTTGCTTACAGATTACAATTTCTATAATGCAAGAAGAGGCCTCAAGGGATGTCTCATATCCAGATCTGACAATTAACACCAACAGATTAATCCAAAGTAATCCCTGATTAAATCGATTAATACCTAATCCACACCTCGTCGACCAAAAAGTAATTATAGTGATTCCTGGAAGACAGGCATTAGTAGTTCAAAGAAATTTAAAATAAAAACAGAAAGAAAACTATTTATACACCCTATAGTACCTTTATTACTTTCACCATTTTGCAATATTTTTCCACACCCTTGGAAGCATCTGTCCCAACATATTTGTCCGTTAATGTGATCTAGAGTGTAGTTATTGCAGTTCTTCCACTTTCTACCCCTACTTAAATGCTTTGGAAGAGGTTAAGGCCCTGTTTGGTAGCATGGTTTTTCAAAACCATGGTCTTGCAATACCATGGCTTGCCAATCGTTTCACCATGAATACTAGGGTTTTTTTACCAGACCCCATTGAAACCATGATATTTATTGGAACTACCAACTATTTAGTTACATAGTTCTTTTTGACCAAAGAAGAGAAGAAAAACTTTAGATCAAAGTGTACTGACAAAAAAAACCAAGATATTCTCATGATATAAAATTCCAAGGTAACCAAACACCTCATGGTATAAAATACCACAGAATTCTCGTAAACCATGGCATTGCCTAGAAACTATGAAAATACAGTGCTTTCAAACTGAGCCTAAGTGGTCATGGTATGTCATTTTGTAGGGATTTGTATGACCATATCTCATTAACTAATTATTAGATTTAGTACTTCCTTGGTCCATGCACATGGAGGGCTGTGGACAAATACTGCAAAACAAAGTGATTCTACTGAATGCCTGAATATAAGCATACCAATTGATAAATCAGACAATTACTTGTACTTATAAAAAAAGAAAAGAAACAAACTTGGAGCAATTATTGTACCAAAGGACAACAAAATCCAAGGGAGATAATGTCCTTAGACCTTCATGATCTCAAATTAAACAAGAACCCATAGTACTGTACACATAAATGCAATTCAAAACACGAAAGTAGAAACATTATGATAACACAACTATACATCTCCACCATATTGGTCTAGGACATCACACCAATGTGCTGACTATACATCTCCAAATGCAGAGGAACATGGTATCTTCATTATGATTATCGCACACATGACAACATCAGTAAAATAAATAAAGTGTACCAGACATTCTGATGCATTATGTCCACAAAGGTCAGCAAAGCTCTTAACTATAATGCTATCCAGACCTCATAATTAACCGAACTACGCAAAAGAAAGGCAGGAATTCCTGCATGAATCAAACATATTCCCCCTATAACAGTCCAAATTACTCTCCACTCGAGCCATTTATCATTTCGTGAATCAAGACTAAACTAAAACAATCTTATCTCCTAAATAAGTAACTGCTGCTAACTATAAGAAAAAATTTCAGTAATTAGCAACCAACTCAATTCTTAAGTGGCTGCTATTTATCCGTCAAGATAGCATCTGCTCCAAACCAGAGAACTCCTCTAATATACCTCAGATTACTGCTACTAACGTGATCTACTGTCAATTCTTGCGTCAGTATAGCAATGATTCGACACTCATTGAACTACCTCAAAGATTCTGCACAGGAAAAGGATAAAACCCTTCGCGCGCGCGATAGAGAGAGAGAGGGAGAGGGGGGTAGGGAGGAGAGGAGCGGCTACCAGATATCGTCGGGGAGGCCGTATTTGATGAGGTCCTCGTTCTCATGCTTGTCAAGCCCCATAAAGATGGTGTAGTCGCCGGCCTCGGGCCGCGCCTTGAAGTAGAACACCATCCCGAGTTAGTGGCTCGCCGGCCGACCTGACGGACGCGCAGGAGAAGGGCGCGGAACTCCGGGGTTCGGGCTGCGGAACAGCGAGATTGCGGAGGTTAGGGCTCGGGAGCGGGGCAGGTGGGATCTTGGCGCGAGGAATTGGGGTTCGTATAGGGTTTCGAGAGCGCGACGAGGGCGAAGTGGGGGGAGGCGCGGTGACACGAGGAGGGGACGCGATGCTTTGGGGAGGAAGTGCCGGCACGCGAGGAGGAGGGATGGCGTGGGGCGGCGGGGAGAAAGCAGTGCGGGGGACGTCGACGGCGACCTCGCCGGAGCGATTGCCGTAGCTAGTGTATCAATCGCATGGATGCAGCTCGCACTGAACACCGCCCCAGCCCAGTAAGCCCATGAAGCATGCAGACACCATAAAACATTTTTGCTCTTTAGGCCTTGTTTATTTCAGATTAAATTGAATTAAATTAAATTAGACGAAAGTTTGTTATTTTTGTATAAGTCAAATGGTGTAATATTTTATAATTATTTTTATGTGGTTTTAAATAGTTCTTCTTAGAGTTCTTAAAATATTTTTTTTTATAATTTTTTGAATTCTTTAAATCATTTTCAGAGGGTTACAAATTTGCTACAATAAAATGCAACTCAACATTAATCCGAAACAAACAAGGCCTTAAATAACCACTAGTCGGTCCACGTTCTTCTGCTAGGTTGTGTACCATGAAGTTATTCCGATTTGAATCTTCATATTCTTTATGTATTTTACACATGGTATAAATCGCATGAAACAAATTTCTTAATTCATATCAAATCACATGGTGTCGACGGTTGAGATATCGATCTCAAGTCAACTAAGATTCTTAAGAAAAGGGAGATAGAGACACACTAACGTAATCTAGCGAAAGAATCAACCATTTAACGAGGGAGACACAGGGTTTTTATCCTGGTTCAGGTCTCTCGAAGGAGATAATAGCCCTACGTCCAGCCTTTCTTTATATCAAAAGGGATTACAAGAAGAGGCTCGATGAGACGAATGAGTCTCGACGAGATTATGTGTGTACAAGAGAGCAATAAACAATCTAAGTTTTGATGCGATGATCAGGTGCGCTAAATCATGCCCTCTACACACCGTAGGGGCTCTGTTTATATAGTGTTGAGCAACCGACCTACCGAGGGATAATCGGGCCGGGCTAAGAGATCATAATGAACTCGACGTGCCAAACACATCCTAAGGTAGATAAGGTAAACTCCAAGTCTTGGGGATCACGACATCTGTTCCAATCCGGGAAACCACGTCCGGGTCTTCACGTAGCCGTGTAGAACTCTTGTTCGAGTCGGACTCAAACATGAATTCTAGGCCGTTACGCACCGTGCCAGCCAGGAAGCTGTTCGGCAGGATGCATACGGGCTTGATAGAACCTTCTAGGAAGCCAGGCCCTAGTAGGTTGTTCGATTGGGCCGTCAGGGAGTGGGCCATGGCAATGAGCCGTAATTTTATCCCCGACAGCTAGCCCCCGAGATTCAAGTGGAAGGACTCACTAGAGTGGGGTCTTCCTCTTGAGACTCCAAGTCACGAAGAGGGAAATTTTGCTGCTACAAGGACGTGTAACAAATGACCGAACAGGTTATGGTTCTACCGGACAGAACTTATTCGGGATCGAACAAACCCGATCAAGACCGAAAGCAACTCAAGGTAATCAACGAGGATACACGTCTGTCCGGCAGAGACTCAACCCTCGGTCACGGACATGGAAAAAATAGCCATTGGCGATTCCAACGGTAACCCATTGCAAGAATGAAAAAAAGCGACCGTTTTTACCTAGCCGTTGCAGTAAAAAATTAGCCGTTTTGTGATAAAAATCCGTTGCAAAGCTGCTCGTTTGGGTCTATAAAAGCACCCAAGCCGCCCGCGGCTCGCCACTTCTGCTCTCACTCACCTTTCCTTCCCAAACCCTAATTCCAACCGCGCTCAGCATCAAACAGCCAAATTCCACTCCCAAATCTGTTCGTCCAGCCCTGGGGATTGCTATGGCCAAATTCTCAGACACAACCGAGGAAGACTTGAAGATCTGGGAGGAGGAATGCCACATCGACACCGCAAATGGAGGTCGCCGGGAGGAGGAAACACCGAGCCGCCGAGGACGAAGTTAAATCAACATCGGCGATTCAGACTGCTCGGGTTGAGGTCTTCCGAAAGCGACTTCGTGGAGACCTTCTTGAACATCAACGGGTCGGAGGTTGCGAACCTGAACCCCAACTCGTTCCTCCAGATGGCTGTCTTCGCACACCTGTGTGAGGGCTACCTGGGAGTTGATCCATCGGTGGGGTTGTTTTTCCACTATTATACAGTGACAAGGAGCAGCTCCGCCGTTTCGGCGCTTGGGTGCTACTACCTCAAGCTCCAGGCCACCGCCGACGACGCGTCATACTTTCGACCACCACTGCTCGACTCAATGGGTGCGTGGTGGATGAGGTGGTTCTACACCAAGCGGAGCGGCGACAGCAAGCTCGTCTTCACAGGACAGGCTCCGGCGAAGGGATGTCCGACGAGGATTGGTACCAGAGGCGGAAGATCGCTTCCCTCGTGGGCCTCGGGCTCACGGGCAGGGAGATCATCCAAGACTTCACAGCGAACAGGATCTATCCACTGCAGAGAAGATCCTACCCTTTCTACAAGATAGAAGGATGGGAAGACATCACCAGAAAGAGCATAGGTAAGTACCTTTAAGACTCAACCCTTACTCGGTGATTTCATCCGAATAGGAACTAAAGCTCTCTTCTATTCGGGCAGTGCAACCTACAGACGCGTGGGTGACCGAGCAAGTCGACTCCATGCTGAAGGCTGCCAAGAAGGACGGCGAGGTCACCGGCGAGGTGGCCTACACGTGTCCGCGTAACGTGCTCGTCCGCACATCCGATGTAAGTTATTTAAATCCCCGTTTGGGTCGCTAAACTTACACTGTTGTTAATATTCGCTTCCCAAACAAACAGGAGGACCAGCCGATCCTTGGAGGAATCGTGGAGGAGCTCTCCGAGATTGAGGGAGCGAGGAAGGGCAAGGCCAAGATGGCCGAGAAGCGCAAGGTGGTCGTAGCGCCGACGCGGAGCTCTCCGCGTCGCAGCGGTCGCCCATCGTCCCTGAAGCCCCCTGTGGCGAAGAAGCGCGTTGGGCAAGTTAAGCGCGAGCGCGGCCAGCCGCGGGGAGAACGCCCAAGTCCATCCCTCCTCGCCGAGCAAAGCGACGAAGAGGTACGGAACATGTCCCTTTGGCTGAAGCGCTTTACATAAGCTCACCCGGGCCGTATGGAATGGCTACAACAGATCGCCGGGCAGAGGAGGCTCGAGGAGAAGGTCGCGCGCAAGGAAAAGCTTCTTGCGTTGCGCCAAAAGAGCGCTCAGCTCAGCAAGGAGCTGAGCTTCTCGCCGCAAGCTTCCGGAGGACAAAGCGAGAAAGCCAAGGAGCCCCCGAGCAAGAGGCGCAAGAAGATCAAGCCTTCTACGGCAGGTACGTAATGGAGAGACTGCTCTCTTTTTACTACACCAAACCGCATAGGACTTAAAACATCTCTTTATCATCATCTGCTCTAGAGGAGATAGCCACGGACGACGTGGATGCGGCGGTCGAGCGGTCCTTGTTGCCCGAGCACCGACACGGTGCATCGCGAGCAACAAGGCTGCTCGCCCTGAAGGACAAGCTGGCAGCGTGGGCTGCTCTCCCGCCCGGCTCCAGTGACCAAATCGACACCTTGAAGAGCGTTATCAACAGGCTGGAAATCCAATGAGCGGAGCACGGCTCCACGGAGAGCGGAGCCAAAGTATTGGCTCTGCCGGCTGTCCAAGGAGGGACCGAGCAGGCGGTCCTGCCTGGCACTTCGTCGCAGGGAAGATCGTCCCTGTGGCGACGGTAATCCCTGGCGAGCAGGGAGAAGTCCCTGCCACCGGGGAGCAAGAAGAGTATCTAGGACAGGGGCCTCAAGTCGCCCTGTCTGTTACTCCACCGACATCTCCAGTCAGAGAGGCGCAGGTCCTGCCCGAAGGCGAACGGGCAGAAGAGTAAGAAGAAGGGCAGGAGCTCGAGGGCGAAATCCCCTCGCCCGTTGCAACTGCCCCAAGGCAGGCGCGCGCCCGCACGGGTAGGATGAAGCGAAGAGACCGTCGCGCTGGTCTTATCCCGAACAGCCGAGGCTTCATGACCCACGGCCTTGAAGACCGCCTGCGCCAGGGTCTGGAGCGTCGGCTTGGAGAGGTAAACTCCAAAACCAAACCTTGTCTGCTCGAGCTATAGCAACCCAAAGCGACTGACTTGGTCTTTTCTCTTTCAGGTCTTGAAGGACACCATGGAGGAACTCGAAGAAAGGCGTCACCGTCGAACGCAGCGCAGTCCTGGCGGCCTTCTCGGAGCAGCTCCGGATGAGGGGGCTCAAGGGGGAGCCCCCTGCACCCGCCAAAAGCCGGAGCCGGCTGAAGACGTAGGTGAAAAGGCTAAAGGCCCAACTGATCGAGGAGAGGCAGACTTCTGTGGCGCTCCAGGAGAATATCTCCACCCTGTGGGTATCACAGGAGGAGGCCGAGGAAATGCGCGGGCCGGCCGTGAGGGCGAGCACCGCGGAAAGGAGGGTCAAGGAGCTGGTCGAACAGCTCAAGACCGCTGAGCAGCATCTCTTTCGGACTTCGGACAGAGAGTCTGAATGAGGATCTGCGGGCCAAGAACAAAGATGTCGAAGCCCTTCGCGCAGAAGCCAAGGAGCAGGCCAGGCGCAGCAAGGAGGAAGCTGAACGTCTCCGAGCTGAGGCCAGAGAAGGGTTCAAAGCCCAAGGGAAATTCCTGCGCCTCAAGGAAGTGATCGAGGAGCTGAAGGAGCAGCTCGCTTCTAAATAGCAGTAGGGCAGTAGCCTTGTACCTGTAAAATTTTTGGTTATATGAATAAAGACTTACCTTTTCCCTGCAAAAAGAGCAGCAAAAAGACAGGAACGAACAGGAAACTAAGAGCAAGGCGAAACAGCGCTAGAAAGTTTTCAAAAAAACGGTAGAACGCCACTTAACTCCGGCCCCGTCACAGTATCGATCGAAAACCTGAGTTTGCGAACTCGAACAGGTGCACAAGAGAAAAGAGCGACACCCTAGCCCCCGCTACGAACGATACTCGAAAACCTAAGATTACGAATTCGAGCACGTGTATAAAGAGATAGAGCGACACCCGCATCTTGATCGACTCGTTCCATGAATTGCTCGTTAACGTAAGTTAGGCAAAATCCAAAAGTAACCGGACAAGGAAAGTGCCTCTGCCGCGGAGGGCTTACGAGAACAGGCTTTGCCAAGTGGTTGTGCCGTGAGCGGTAAGTGCCTCTGCCGCGGAGGGCTTACTAGAACAGACTTAGCCGCAAGGCTGGAAGCCGTGTTATGCAACTCTGAGTTTAGGAACTCGCTGAAACTAGATATGGGCAAGAAAATCCTGAAGATCGCGGAGCTAAGAGTTCACAAGACCGAGCAGCCATCAAGTGTTACCAGCGAGAAAGAGTAGTCTAAGAAGACATGGAGTGAAAAGGGCCGCAGGGGGCAGCGAAAATTCACTGTTTATTGGATTGAACATTATATGGCAGCCCGAGAGACTTGGATGAACTAAGCCGCGAAATTTGAAATAAAAACGCGAAGCTAAGCAAAAGACCTACACAAAGAACTTACGAAGCTGGTCAATGTTCCAAGTGCTGGTCAGCTCTCTCCCGTCATCCATTGCCAGCGAGCGACCTCCGGCGGCGAAAGAGAAAACGACCGTGAACGGGCCCTCCCAACGGGAGTTAACTTGTTGGCATTGGACGGAGTTCGACACGGCATGTAACGAGGTCGCCCGCCTTCAAAGCCCTTGGTCGAACTGATTTGGCAGCGTGCCGGCGAAGATCTTGCTGGTAGCGCGCCATTCTGAGTTATGCCTGTTCGCGTGTGCCTTCGAGGAGGTCGAGTTCGAGCAAGCGCTCTTGCTCGTCGTCAACCAAGTTGACCGAGCTCGTGCGAGGCGAGCCGAGTACGACTCGGGCGGGCAAGATGGCTTCTGCACCGTAGACCAATTGAAAAGGGGTTTCCCCGGTTACCCGGCTGGCTGTGGTGCGAATTGCCCAGAGGACGGAAGGGACTTCGTCAACCCAGGCTTTGTTGTGCTCACGGAGTGCCGCGAACACGCGCCGTTTGATACCCTGGACTAACTGTCCGTTAGCTCGCTCGACTGCTCCATTGTTCTGTGGATGTGCCACGAGGCGGAAGAACCTTGGTTCCCGGTATTGCTCGCAGATTCCTAGAATAGCTCGCTCAAGCGGGGACCGTTATCGGTGATCAGCTTGTGGGGAATCCCGAAGCGCGTGATCACATTGCTTTTGAAAAAGCGTACAGCCGATTTGGCGTGAAGAGAAGACACAGACTCTGCCTCAATCCACTTTGTAAAAGTGTCAATGGCGACGAGCAAGTGTGTGCAACCCTTGTACCCCTTAGGGAACGGGCCAAGCAGATCCAGACCCCATGTGGAGAAAGGCTATGATGGGGATCGTTTGGAGCTCTTGGACGGGCTTATAGGCCTTATGGGCGTGGAATTGGCAAGCCTTGCACTTAGTGACCACATTCCAGGCATCCAGTAACGCAGTGGGCCAGTAGTATCCCATACGAAACGCTTTGCCGACCAGAGTCCTGAAGGAGGCGTGGTTGCCACAGGCACCCTCGTGTATGTCTCTAAGAAGGAACACACCCTCCTGCTGAGAGATGCACTTAGAGAGAACTCCCAGAGCACCTTGACGATAAAGGATGCCGTCCACAAGCTTGTATGGACTAGCACGCCTTATAAGCCAGGAATGCTCGGCTTCGTCATCGGGCAAGGTCCCATCTGCAAGGTACCGGACAAATGGCGTTGTCCAGTCTGCAGCCTGCTCGATGACGGAGACAGCACCACCTGTCTCTATTGCCTCGTCAGGAGACATGATAGAGGGCTTGTAAAAGTGCTCGACGAGCACCCTGCAGGAGCAGGTTCGCGTGAGGATCCATACTTGGACAGCTGGTCGGCCAAGAAGTTGTCCTTCCTAGGCATAAAGAGCACCTCAAAAAATCAAAAGTGCCGCTCCAACTTTCTCACTGCAGCCAGGTATCGCGCCATTGAGTCATCGCAGCACTGATACTCCTTGTTTACCTGATTGATGACCATCTGTGAATCTCCCTTCACACTTAGTCGTTGGACGCCGAGCGACTTGCACGCTCTTAGTCCCGCGAGGAGGGCCTCGTACTCTGCGGCGTTGTTAGGCGCCGCAAAGTGTAGCTGGATAGAATACTAGAGTTGCTCTCCTTGAGGGGAGATGAGAACAAAGCCAGCCCCGAGTTTCCGGTGCGCGAGCTATCAAAGAACATGGTCCAAGGGGGTTCTTTAGGTTACTCGGGAGCTTCCTGGGATTTGGGCGGGCAAGTCCATTCAGCGACAAAGTCAGCCAGGACCTGAGATTTAATAGCAGTTTGAGTAGCAAACAGAATATCAAATTCTGCTAGTTCCATTGCCCACTTAGCTATACGTCCGCCGGCTTCCTTGTTCCTTAAGATTTCTCCCAGTGGGAACTTGGTCGGGACCAGTATTTGATGCGCCTGAAAATAATACCGAAACTTCCTGGATGACATGAGCAAGGCATAGGGCAACTTCTGGACCTCAGGGTAACGCTCCTTTTATCCGTGAAGTACCTCGCTCACGTAATAAATTGATCGCTGGATGCCTTCCCTTTCCACTGTCAAGACCGCGCTCACCGCTTGTGGCGTGCAGCCAAGATACAACAAAAGCTGTTCGTCATATCGCGGGGTAGTCAAGACGGGTGGATTGGACAGGTATTGCTTTAGATCTTGGAAGGATCTGTCGACTTCTTCATCGATCGAAACCATTGTGCTTATGCGTAGGCCTTAAAAAGGGCAGCCGCGTTCGCTTTGACGGAAAATAAACACGCTTAGAAACACCATCCATACGTGAGGTTCTGAACTTTCTTTACGGTAATCGGAGCCTGCATGTTTTCAATGGCCTCGATTTTTTCAGGGTTAGCAGAAATTCCTTGCGAACCTATGACATAACCGAGCAATATTCCAGATCGAACACCAAAGGTACACTTCTCTGAATTTAACTTAATTCGATGCCTGGTGAGATTACGAAAAGTCTCGGCCAGGTTTTTTACATGATCTGAAGCAAACTTGCTTTTTACAACTATGTCGCCGACATAGACCTCCGTGTTTCTTCCGCTACTGCTCGGGAAAGTCCTTCCATTAAGCGCTAGAACGTGGCACCAGATTCTGCAGACCGAAAGACATGGTCATTATAGCGTAAAGTGCCAAGAAGGGGTGATGAATGCGATCTTCTCTTCATCTTTGGGGAAGATGCTTATTTGGTGATAACCGAGTAAGCATCCAAAAACTCAAAAGTCAAGATCTGCGATCGCGTCGACCAGCTGGTCTATGCGAGGTAGCGGGAAATTGTCCTTAGGACAAGCCGCGTTCAAATCTGTGTGGTAGACACACATCCTCCACTTGCCGCCTTTCTTCTTTACAATGACAGGGTTGGCCAGCCACTCGGTGTGATCAACCTCGCCGATGAAACCAAAGAATGAAAGACTTACCTGTCGATCCTTGATGATCCCCTGCTTGAAATCAGAAAAGCGACGAAGCTTCTGGCGAACAGGCTTTTTGTCCGGTCGGACTGCCAATTTGTGCTCGATAACCTCCCTTGGGACTCCGGGCATATCAGACGGCTCCCAGGCAAACACATCTGCATTAGCTCGGAGGAAGGCAATGGGCTCGCTTTTCTATTTGGGGTCAATATTGGCCCCCAAATGCACTGTCTTGGAAGAGTCGTCAAGAAACAGCGGAACTTCCTTGGTCTCTCCCCCTAGCTGGACAGAAACCTTGGGACGTGCAGACTTGGTCTGCGGGACTTCGGGCACCACGCGGTGGAAGCTGGTAGACCAGGGCAAGGGACTGCTTGTCGCAATCCAAAGTAGCTTTGTAATTGCCCTTGATCGTAATCACACCACTTGGGCCCGGGATCTTCACGCAATGGTATGCATGGTGGAACAAAAGTCATGAACTTGCAAAGAGATGACCGGCCCAAGATTGCGTTGTAAGCCGATGGGAAGTCCACCACGTCGAACGTGATCAACTCTGTCCGAAAGTTGCTAGGGCTGCCAAAGGTAACGGGCAGAACGATCTGCCCCAACGGCCGCACAGCTTCTCCTGGCACAATCCCATAGAAGGGCATCGCGACTTCCTTCAGCTTGGAACGAGGAATCTGCATCTCGTCCAAGACTTTGGCAGAAAACATGTCTAGCGCGCTCCCGCCGTCGATCAAGACACGACCAACTCTAGCGTTGCTGATGGTCGGAGCAACCACCAGTGGAAGCTGCTGAGGCTTGGTCATCCCAATGGGGCAATCCTCCTTAGATAAGGAGATGGGAACCTCGGTCCACTTCATTGATTCGGCCGAGGCTTGCCCTTTTCAACGTTGTGGACCTCCCGAGCAGCTTCCTTGAGGCTGCGTCGAGAGGGATAAGCCGAGGAGCAGCCGAAGATGACGGCGATATGGTTCACGGGCTCCTGATATTCATCACCATCATCCCGATCGCCATCGTCGGTTTGACGCTTGGCCTTGCCGGCATCACCTTTTTGGGGCAGGGTGGGCATTGGGCCCTTGCCGTTGTAGAAATCCTCGAGCTTTGCAACCCAGGTCCTGCAATGACGTGTATCGTGCCCGTAGTTCTAGTGGAACTTGCAATATCGGTCGCTTGGACCTTTCTTGCCTTGATTACCTCCCTGGGCGGGCTTCTTGCCCTTGTAGTTATTGTTGGACTTTTTCTACCCGTCTTTGGGAGAAGGTGTGCGATCTATACCGGTGACGGTGTTGTTCGCATCACCCTTACTTTTTTCTTCTGGGACTTCTTGTCACATAGATTATTGCTGCTCTTCTTCTTTTCATCCACACCAGGCTAGGCGGGCAGCTCGCCCTTGTCAAACGTCTTCTTATACTGAACGCGTTCTGCTGCATTGGCATAGCGATCAGCCGTCTTGAACAGATCGTTGGCGGTCCAGGTCTCATTGATCTCGAGATCCTGGGTGAGCCGCTCGTCGTGGACTCCTTTTTTAAAGGCGCGGACAACAGATTCGTCCGAGATGTTCGGGATCGTGTTGCAGATCTTGATGAAACGCTTCACGAAGTTGCGGAGGGTCTCCCCGTTCATCTGGATTATCTAGTGCAGATCATCCTCCTTACCCAGACGCACGTAACAACTCTGAAAATTAGCAATCAGAGCGTCACAAAGTTGGTTCCAAGAGCGGATGGAACCCTCCTGCTGATTGAACAGCCACGTCCGGGCAGCGCCCTCAAGGACAGTCAGAAGGTAATTTGTCATGACTAGCTCGTCACCTTCGGCTGCCATGATGGCTGTAGCGTAGATGGAAAGGAATTCTTTTGAGTTTTGAGTCTCATTGTACCTTTCCATGTGACTGGGCTTGAACTTGGAGGGGCCACCTGACAGCGCGAAGCTCGTCAGAGAAAGCCTTACAGCCCAAGGCATATGACCGGCCACCTTCCCCAGCAGAACCTAATCTTGAGAAGACGTTGGTCCTGTTGCCCGAAGGAACTCTAGCTGACCGGGAGGACTCTGCCTGGAGGAACACTCTCCGTGATAATCCTCCACGCTCCTTCCTCCTGGTCGCTACAATGCGCTCTTCCCGAGGGGATCGTCCGCGTTCGTCGCGCGCACGCTTGCCCCTGTGGTCGCGATGACCACGGGGACTTGGCGAGCGACGACGACCACGGGTATCTTGCTCGCGGCGAGTCGTCCTTCGACGGTGACGAGGGTCACGCGATCGATCGGAGCGCTCGCTGTCCGAATCCACCCTGACAGGCTGACTGCGCTGTCCGGATGAGGTATTAACTTCACCTATGGACTTAAGGCCTTCGGCCAGTCGCTCAAGGTGAGAAGCAACAGCGTCGCCCATGAGGGCGAGGTTGTCCTGGTTAGCGGATCTAATCACCGTTGCCAGGGCTTGGAGTCGTTCCCGACTTTGCTCAAGGGGTCCTGGGATCCCTGAGGCGTCCGCGTTTTGTCCGACCGGAGTCTGGTTACACGGGGATTCGACCCGAGCAGGCTGAACTTCTGCTGCGGGACTTGGCGTAGGCGCGCGAGCCGGATCGCGACGCTGTCGCTCGCGCTGATCGCGGATCTGCGCCAAGGTTTGGTTAATGGAGGCGTCCAGGCTACGGCGAACAACGTCTTGTTCGCGAGCAGCCATAGCAGCCCCATCTTGGAGCCGAGCAGAATTGGACTGCCTGATCTCATCGGCCGCCGCGGCCCGCGTAGAATCCTCTGAAGTTCCTGCGCCGGCCATGTTGATGCTGCGAGGGCCATGTGTTGGCACGCTAGACGATGTCATCATCGTATCGCCACAGGAGGAATCAACCGACATAGCCTTGGAATCCGAGAGATCTAAACCGTCGTAAAGATCGTCGGTTCCGTATTCATCGTCGATGACTGGAGCTTGATCTAAGACCATCTCCGACATGTAGCCGGAGATCTGTGTCTCAGATCTAGAAGGTGATCGAGATAGAACAGATCGATCCGATCCGGCAGGGGACATGACATTCTGCCCTTCTGAGTCGTAGCCCTCAGGAAGAGATCCCTGATCGCTGATGGAGTTCGACATGCTCGATCTACTATTTCCCCACGGACGGCGCCAACTGTCGACGGTTGAGATATCGATCTCAAGTCAATTAAGGTTCTTAAGAAAAGGGAGATAGGAGACACGCCGAACAGATCGAACAGCAATCAACGACGAACAGGGAGACATAGGGTTTTTATCCTGGTTCAGGCCTCTCGAGGGAGATAATAGCCCTACGTCCAGCCTTTCTTTATATCAAAGAGGATTACAAGAAGAGGCTCGACGAGACGAACGAGTCTCGGTGAGATTATGTGTGTATAAGGAAGCAATAAACAATCTAAGTTTTGATGCGATAATCAGGTGCGCTAAATCATGTCCTCTACATGCCGTAGGGGCTCTGTTTATATAGTGTTGAACAACCGACCTACCGAGGGATAATCGGGCCGGGCTAAGTACGAGATCATAACGATCTCGACGTGCCAAATACATCCTGAGGTAGATAAGATAAACTCCAAGTCTTGCGGATCACGACATCTGTTCCAATCCGGAAAACCACGTACGGGTCTTCACGTAGCCGTGCAGAACTCTTGTTCGAGTCGGACTCAAACACGAATCCTAAACCGTTACGCACCGTGCCAGCCAGGAAGCTGTTCGGCAGGATGCATACGGGCTTGATAGAACCTTCTAGGAAATTAGGCCCTAGTAGGCTGTTCGATTGGGCCGTCAGGGAGTGGGCTATGGCAATAGGCCGTGATTTTATCCCCGACACATGGTATATAATGTATTTTAAAAGTATTTTTTATGATTTTTTTGTTTTCTGAAATCACACGGTACATTCGAAGACATGTTTATAAAGCTCTTAAAAAACATGTCAAACCAAGGAAACTTGATTCTTTGGGTCTCCTCCACCCATTTATATTTATTTGACGAAGCTGGTTTGCCTCATTTATGTTATTTTCAAGAGCATTTTTTGGTGATTTTATGATGGAAAAAACTGGAGCAAAAAAATAAATTAGCAGAAAAAACTATGTGCATGCAATTGAGAGAGCCCGCCTGGCTTGCAATAGCCTACGCAGGTGTAAATGCACGGGATGCATTTACACTAGCAACGGCAAATGATACCAATCACAGAGGTGGTAGGAAGCGTCGGGCACTCGGGCTCGGGCGTGATTTTTTAGCTACGGCAACAATCTCCCCTCGGTTTCCTTAAAAAACAATCTCCCCCTCCCTTGGCTATTCCAAGCCGTTGGATTTATACTTTACGGCCACAAGGAATTTCCAAAGCTTTTCCGGTTCGATGGATCGGACCAAATTAGGCTGGCCTGGTTCGATTGGGAGCCTAAACGCCTAGTGCGCTTTGGTAACCCTAATACTCCCTCTTTTTTTTAGTTGATGTCTTTGACTTTTGGACGCGTCTTTAATCATTCGTTTTATTTAAAATTTTAGTAAAAACATGCAAAAATATAAATAATGTTTAAAATACCTTTAATGATAAAACAAATCACTGCAAAACAAATGATATTTATGTAGTTTTTTAATAAGGCAAATGGTTAAAAACTTATCCAAAAATCAAAAGCGTCAAATAAAAAAGAACGGAAGGAGTATTTATTTACAGGATTAATCGGACAGACAACATGTACAACCACTTTATATGAACTCTACTATCGCGACGGATACAGTTGACCCTTTTCATGCAAGCAATCAAGAATAAGTAAGAACAAGTTCGATCGCAGATCTCAAATAAAGAGCAAGGATAATATCCTCCATCATTTCCCATTATTCGGCTAAGTCATCGACGAAGCCGACTATGTGGAGCCTCATGCTCGAAGGCCACAACTGCTTCCCAGATCTCTCTTCTCTTCTACCTCCACGCAACCTGCGATCTTAATTACTTAATATAATGACAATAATAAGTTGGGTGTTGGAGCTCAGAAACTATTTTATATCGCTCGAGACCTCTTCAATCAACGATTCCTCTTCAGGCGCCACTTCACAATCACATGGAATCTCCCATGCACAATCATGATGGAGCTCATTTGCTTCCTCCCCGGAGAACCTTCCATGGAATGTGTTATGCACTCATCTTCATTGGGGCTAGCCCGCTAACTTAGGCTCGGTTCTCTAGAGATTATCTTATTTGACTTATTTACTTATTTGACTTATCTCCTAATTTCGAGAGCTTTCCAAGATAGACTCGAGAGCCGAGTCCCCATTATTTTACTTGTTTTTAGAGAATTTTTAGACACGCCATTAAGATAGAAAAAGACGGATTGAAAAACCAAAATAATTTACATTTTAAACAAAGATAATTAGATAAGTCAAACAAACTATAGAAAACTAGGCATTAACAATGATCTCCATAATGGGTGACGTTCACCGTCCGATCTACTGAATCGGAAGCCACAAACTCAATCACGAGCTTAACGTCGAAGGGCATACCTGGTGCATTGCTACAACATAAGCCCCTCACAGTTAAGGTACTTGTTGTGCCATGCTTCCTACGTCGTGCTTTCTATGACTTAGGCCCTGTTCTTTTCAGCTTAACAGCTATCGGCTTAACAACTTAACGACTTATCTACATTTTGAAAAGACAAATGTTTTTTTGTTTTTTGAGTCTGTTTTTTCGCTGTTTTGAAAGTGGGTCCTAACGCTTTAAAAAGCAAGTCAAATAAAATGGATCCGAATCTCGAGACTATCTCGAGAAGCTCTCAAAATTCAATCATTTCAGTCGTTCAGCTGTTGAGCCGTTCAGATCAGCTCAAAAGAATAGGACCTTAGTTGTGCACACCAAGGCCTTGTACATTTCAGCTTAACGTAGCGTAGCGTAGCGTTTCAACAAATTTTGAGAGTATTTAAAAAGTGATTTAAATATTATAAAAAAATAATTTAAAAATAGTTTTAGAATCTTTATGGGAACTACTAAAAACCAAATTCATTACAAATTATTACACCAAATAGGCTATACAAAAAAGAAAAATTTTACTGAAATGCTACGCTACGCTACACTAAGCTGAAATGTACAAGGCCCAAGTTTATCCTTTCGGGATGGTGTGACGGTTGAGTTACCGAGGAAGTTCTTTATCATTAATGTGGTTGGCCACTCGAGGCTCCTTTTGCTTTTTCACATGCAACGGCGAACCCGAGGTGGTTCTCTTGGGGTACAACTATTTAGGTTATTGATTTTATTATGAATTCGCCCTTAGCCATAAGCTATAAAAGTGGGGCGGGATTTTTCTCATCTTGCACCAGCCCTCCCATTAAAAACTCTCCCTTGCGCGACCTAACACGCTTTCGAGCCTTCTCTCACACTTCCCCACTGGCTCGTAAGGGCAAAACCACCTCCGCTGGTATATTTGACCCCAACGATACCTATACTTCATCTAATTCGGCCACTCTCTCACTGCAGATAACTTCTTGAAGTCATTCTACATAGAGAGAGGCTTAAATTATAAGCTTGTACGCTCTACCAAGGCCAAGACGAAACCCGCTCTGTGGCCTCACAAGGCATTGGTCATCAACTGCGTCTTCGACTATGGGCCGGGCTTCACATTCCCACTTCGAGATTCTTGCTAGAATTCTTTCGCCTATACGAGTTCAAGCCCTACCAATGCGCTCCCAATGTCATAGTGTGTGTTAGCGTTTTTGAGTGGTCGCTCTGCTTGCACGGAGTTGAACCCTCTATGAGTCTTTGCTTCATCTACAACGCCCGGTGGCAGATGAAGAAGAAAAAAATGACGAGCTACAAAGCTGCTATGGAAGTTTAAGCTTTCAACCCCACAAAGACAGAGTTTTATACACTCCAACCCTCGTTACCAAGAATCGGTGGGAGAGCAAATGGAATTGGAGGTTGTTTTATTTATCACATGTTTGCCTCCGGTTCTGGGTTAAAAAGGAAAAAGACCGACACTTCATTTGTTGTGGAGCCCACTCTTGAGCTTACGACAAGTGATAAGGGGCAACTCTCTATGTTGAAAGAGATTACCTCCAAGTATAGCATGCCAAATCTTGTAGAGGAGTTTTGCATGCTTCAAATTCATCCCCCTTAGTGAAAAGTGAGAGATACCGGTGACTTCAGATGAGGGGAAGGTTTCCTTCGACATCCCAGAGGGTCATGGATGTCAATTTTTTAGCTCTATCTTGCAAAGCTAAATTAGGCGCCTCTCTTTTTTCGGTATTGTCCCTCGTAGATGCCGAGGCCCAAGCTTGCTATTTCAAAGGGCTATACCTTGCACGCGAGCATCGAATCCATGCTATAATTGTTCACGGCTTTCATTTAAATCACGTAGACGATGTTCCGGAACAAGAAATTCCGAACGAAGGTCGAAAAAGGAAAAGGGCCCATTAGACATATGCTGGTGAGGTGACTTCCTCCGATCATGTGGAAGATGGTGAGGCTGACAAAGATGATCACGACGAAGGTTCTTGACCACCCCCAAGAAGTTGAAGGACTCACAAGCCTTTTGTGGGGCCAGTTCTCACACACCCGAGGACCCCACGACAGACGAGATGTGCCCACCCTGCTGTTTGATGTGACCATGGCCATCATAAGTATGGTCAACATTATGTCAACATGGTGGTCATCAATATTTACATCAACTACTTCATCGGCATGGTCGTCGTCGGGTGTTTCCTCAACATGGTCGTTGACGTGATTTTCAACAATTACTTTGGTCCTGTTTATTTGAGCTTCTAGCCAGCTTCTAGCCTAAAAAACCAGAAGCTCAAATAAACAGCCAGCTTTTAAAACATCCTTCCAAGAAGCTAAAATCCCCCCAAAAGCCCAAATTGTACAGTGATATAAGAAGCTAGTTTTTGTTGCTTTTCCTAGAAGCAGCTTTTAGAGAAGTTGCAGCTCAAACAAATAGGGACTTCATCTTTAACCACAACATCTACAACAAGTCCGCGACACTTTACAACGTCCTCTATGACGTCAACACTTATCACAACGTCTATGAGAGCATGGTTTCATCAACCACCACCTTGGTTAGGATGTACAAGCCGACAACATGTACGTCATTTGGATATTGCATCGCCGCTGCCACAAGTTCGACCTCCACTATGGCCATCTCCACAACGTGAAACATACTTAAAAGGTGCCTCTTAATCCACTCAATGTCCTCAAGCCAACCAGTCACGTTACTCAAGGACCAGGCAAAGATCAAGGCCAACTCACTGTTGAGCCCGGTCTAGCCATCCGAGCAATCCAACTTTAAACAACCATTGCTTGGTTGTACGAAGTCCGTTTTGACCATTCTTGGTATGAACGGACAAGCTCACGACAATACCTTTTCAATGAATCTAGTTTCAAGCCCAAAATTGATCTAAATCAATGGAAATCATGAAAACAAGAGGAAGCCCATAAGTTGTTGTGCGTCGTTCGGTGCTGTCTCACCACTATTTTGGGCCTTCGAATCATGTATTCCCCAGGGATGCACCTCAAACCCTAGCCAACACCCTTATCACGTATGAAAACCTCATAGTCGCCATTTTTAGACTTAGGTTTTCTTTAGATTAATCTGTCGCTGCAGTTTCACTGTCTATCTGTTTGTGAAACCCCAACTTATGTGTCTCATCAGTAATCAATAATACTGAGATTGCATCGACCATTTTCTTGATTGTCATGTAGGAATAAGCCTTCTAGGAAAGGTCAACTGCGTTTTGGCATGTTTGATAACCAAGGGAGCAGTAGTGTTGTGATTGCAGGTGATGAGAACATCACTGACGAGCTTACAGATGGAGTAGGAAAGCAACAAAACGGCATGAATTCTCATGCCATGCCATTGAAGCCTTCATCAACGAAAGTTCATCAAGTTAGTTACATGGTTCAAGAAGTCCATGATCACCGGGCCCAAGTCGAGAGGACGTCGAAGTCGCCGTCGAGTCCGGTTCAGCCATCCATAATTAGTGCACCTTACAACGGACGCCTAGATCACGTACGATTCCAAATGAGGCAAATAAGGACTCTACGAAAATCTTACGAGATAAGCTTTCCAACGAATCCAACCATGCCTCCAAATTCCATCCAAGTCAACGGGAATCGCGAAAACAAGTTGACGGACAAAAACTTCCCGGTGCTGCGTCATCGTATTTTTGGGCCCAAGGCCCGTGTACCCCTAGGGTTAGGGTTGTGCTGTGTGGGCACCTGTTTGGGCACCGCCTCTCCTCTAGCCGCCGCCCTATATAAGTCCCCCGCTGTGCTTCGTTTTAGTTGGGTTTTGTTTAGTTGATTTTGTCACGGTTGTGTGAGATTTTGCTTTGTTCTTCTTGTGTCGGCCAAACCAACAAGACCAAGTTTCCGAACCCCTGTGCCCTTTATCCTTAATCTATATTCACAATTGTGATTGCTTATCTCATGTTCTTGCTCGTTTTTCGGTTGCTTGCAGGAACCGTCCTTCGTGGACAGGTCGATCGCGCCTCTGGTTCGGTCGATAACAATGGTCATGGTGGTTTAGCGATCACCGGGATTTCCAGTTCCTTGCGGGGTTGGAAGCTGGATCGTTTAGGTCTCCGTGACACCTACTGAATTATCCTTGTTGTCTCTCACCAGAATATCGGGACCCCGCATCCGCGCCCATCAGCAGGTTTTGATATGATCGGAAGACTAGATCGTCTACATCGAGATCTCCACAAATCGACTGACCCATACCTATCAGAAGATAAGGTCCCAATATCTCGTCAAGTGGTATCAAAGGCTAGGTTCCTTGTTAGGTATTTTGTTTTCCCTTTGTTCCTCATTCATCCATTGCCTAGTGTCCAGAAAATTTCCCTATAAAAATTTGTGTGCATCGCCATGTCCACCGTCCAAACCACTTTGTGTCTTTCGCAATTTTTTCCATTTTCTCTTTATTGAATCTATGTCCATGCTCATCGTCATGTTATTGGTTGAGTGTTATGTTCTTCGTTTACTTTGAGTTTTGCATCTTGGTGCAAAGTCCAATTCCAATATATCGTTGTTCGATTCGGTATTTCGATCATCTTATTCTCATACAAACTCGGATAGCATATCAATTTTTATTTTTATGGAAAATAAAAATCATGCATACCATTTACATAAAAAAATGTGCATAAAAATTATAAAACATAAAAATGAGCATGTTAATTTAAAAATACAAAACAATTTAATTTTGATTTATTAACAAGGGCTTGCATATTTATAAAATTAAAATAACTATTTGCTGATCTTTCCAAAAGTAATATTTATATATTATTTGAAAACATTTTATTTAATAAATAATTATTAGAAATAAATAAATATATTGTTAATATATTTTAATGGTTCTGGCTGTATTATTTATTGATTTTCCTTTCATGTTCTCTAAGGTCCACTTCTCATGCACGGATACACCCATCCCTTGCTTTCCTCTCCCTTTGTCTCTTTTCTGTCTCCTCTACTCATTGCACACTCTGGCTCTCCTGCTGTGCAGCAACTCCCTTTTCTCTCTTATCCTGCGAAGAAACCCTCCTTCTTGTACATATGTCAGCTAGCAATGGAGCCTACTGAATTCTTGCATTCCTTTTTTATGATCATCAAACCTCATCGATGGGAGAAGTTTGTACTCCCTCCGTTCTAAATTGTAGTTCATTATTGACTTTTGGATATTCTATTTGACCATTCGTCTTATTTTAAAAATATATGTAAATATTATTTATTTTGTTGTGATTTGTTTTATCATTAAACATATTGTAAGCATGACTTATATTTTACATGTTTGTACTATTTTTTGAATAATACAAATGGTCAAAAGGCATCTCTAGAAGTCAACAGTGAACTACAATTTGGAACAGAGCGAGTATTCAGTTTCGTGGCCATCATGGAGCACCAAACGTGCAGCTAACCCTTCCCCTACCCTCTAATCATCCTATAAAACACAAACCCAAGCTCTGTCACCTCCCTTTTTGCTCTCTCCTCCATTTTGACTCGGTGAGTCACTACGTCGAAATTCCTTCTACGATATACATGCTCGGCACCTCCGTGACCCTTTCTAGTCATCGCCTCGCAAGGATCTTGAATTCTTGATTGGAGTTGAAGGAATCGGTCAAAGGAACCGCTGGTGTTTGCCAGCACCGCCACTACCTCCTCCAGTGCCTGTTGCACCGCCGCCTCCCCTGCAGCTGGGCCACCAATAGGTGGGATCCACATGTTAGGCTGTGGGCGCCTTGCGTCGGCTAGGGCGTTCCCCTCTAGGTCTAGCACTTATGCTGGCCCACTACTTCTTTCTTTATCTTTTTTAAATATTTTATTAAACAATGTAATTTAATAATTTTGTATTTTTTAAATCTACAACTTCAAAAATTATGAAATAAATTTTATAATGCTTAGAAAATAAATATCTATCTCTTGTAAAATTTTCATTGGGTTTTGCATTCATCATACTTTTGTGATTTTTGAATATTGTTTTTATTCGCATGCGATAGTTTGGGCAACAAAGGAAAGTTGCCAACACTTTGAAGGACCATGCTAGCCGTGTCAACAAGGCAAGTGCTAAGTTTTTGCTACCCATGTTTGAAAAGTGTTTTTATAGGTTTGTTGGAAAGCATGCTACTCCCTCTGGTTTCATAATATTTGATGTTTTAGATTTGTCCTAAGTTAAAGGTCTAAAACTTTATTTATAAAAATCTTTTAAACTATTTGGATTGTGTAAATAAAAACCATTCATATAAATTTGTCTTGAAAAATATTTTCACAACATCATATTTTCACGGATATTGTAAATAAATTTCATTAGTAGATGATGGTCAAAGTTGTATTTCGAATACCGTGCCAATTTTCAAAACGCCAAGTATTATAAAACCGGAAGGAGTAAGTTCAAAAAATGCTAATTAGTTAGTTTAGTTACACCCATGCAATATTAATATCACTAAAATTGTCCTTATTACCATAGGTTATTATATTTCTTAAAATATGGCCTCACCCTTGAATTAGGTTTTGCATATGCTTAGTCATGATTAATGTTGAATTATCTAGTTCTGTAATGCATAATGTCTTTGATCAAATTGCGTGTTAATTTATGATTAAAAACGTAGTCGGTGTTATGTTTTCAAAAGGGCTAGTTGATAGTGAGTACTGACTGCTAAAAATGTTTTGCAAAACCTGTTTGGGTGGCTAATTGCAAAGCGGGTGTAGCAGCACAAGACTTAGGCCCAGTGTAGGACCTACTTTGATCCCTAAGTGTCGGGGATTAGATTATGGCCCATTGCCATGGCCCACTCCCTGACGGCCCAATCGAACAGCCTACCAGGGCCCAGCTCCCTGGAAGGTTCTATCTGGCCCATGTGTGTCTTGCCGAGCAGACTTCTGGTGGCGAGATGCGTAATGGCCAAAGCTTCTGTTTGAGTCCGACTCGAACGAGTTCTCTGACGGCCACGAGAAGACCCGGACGTGGTTTCCGGATTGGATTAGGAGTCGTGATCCCCAAGATTAGAGATCACCTTATCTACCGTAGGTTATATTTGGCATGTCTTGAGTTCGCATTACGATCTCGTAGTTAGCCGCCCGATATTCCTCGGTAGGTCGGTTTGCTCAAGACTATATAAACAGGCCCCTACGGCGTTTAGAGGGACCACGGCATTGAGTTTTACATCTCAAACATCTAGCTTAGATCCACGGACTTTAGATTTTAGCATACTACTCGCCGAGACCTGCTGATCTCGCCGAGTTCCCCTTTGTATTCTCTTTGATATAAAGAAAATTTGGGCGTAGGGCTATTATCTCTCCGAGAGGCTGAACCAGGATAAAACCCACATCTCCTGTTCGTTCGTTGTTCGTGGTTGTTCGGCGTGTCTCCTATCTCCTCTTTGAAGAACCTTGGTTAACTTGGGTCAATATCCCAACCGCCGACACCGGGCGCCGTCCGTGGGGACACTTGGTCGAGCATGTCGAACTCCGTCGGCGATCTGTAGATACTTCACGAGGGCTCGACTCGGAAGGGCGGGGCGTTTCATCCTGTCGATTCAGATCGATCTGTTCGGTCTCGGACACTTTCCGTGATCGGGACGGAGGTCTCGCCTATATGGCGAGATTGCCGCGATCGCACTCCGTCATTGCGATGACTACGGGACCGATGATCTTCTGACGGTTTAGATTTATCGGATTCAAGGCTATGTCGGTAGATTCTACTGTGGAGACACTGGCGATGACACCGTCTAGCATACCTTCGCATGGCCCCCGCGGCATTAACATAGCCGATGTAGGAACCTCTCGAGGATCCGCACGGGCCGTGGCGGTGGCGGTCGGGCGATTAACTCGCTTTCGGCATCAAGACGAGGCTGCTGCTGGCTGCTTTCGCGAGCAAGGCGTCATTCGCCGCAACCTCGGCGATTCCATCAATCGATCGCGGCACGGTTCCGCGATCGGTGCAAGCGACCACGTCGCGACCCACCTCGCGTGCCCTCGCCGAGTCTCCCAGCAGAAGTTTCTCCTGTCCGGATTGGTTCCTCGCGAAACCGGACTCCGATCGGGCAAAACGCGGATGCCTCAGGGGTCCCAGAGCCCTAGGCGGTCGGGAGCGACTCACGGCCATAACCGGTGATTAGATCTACCAACGGGCCGACCTCGCCCGGCATGGCGTCTGTTGCTTCTAACCTAGAACGATTGGTTGAAGGCCTAAAGTCTCTAGGAGAAGTCAACAACTCCTCCAGGCGGCCTTGACCAAGCTGTCCGGAATGGTTGGACAGCTACGATCGATCACGTGACCTTCGTCACCGTCGAAGGATCCGCGTCCATGAGCGAGCTACCGTGGTCGCCGTCGCTCGCCGAGTCCTCGTAGTCATCGCGACCACAGGGGCAAGCGCGCGATGATCACAGACGGCCCCTCGTGAGAGAGCGCGCCGTCGCAACCACGAGGAAGGGCGTGGTGGACTGTCCGGAGAGAGTTTCTCGGGCGAATCATCCGCTTCGGCGGGGAGTTCCTTCGCGCCAGCAGGACCAACGTCTTTTCAAGACTAGGTTCTGCGGGGAAGGTGGCGGTCATACGCTTTGGGCTGCGGGGCTTTTCGACGAGCTTGGTCGTCCGGTAGCCCTCAAAGTTCAAGCCGGTCACATGGAGAGGTACAATGGGACTCGAACCGGAGAATTCCTTTCCATCTCGCCACGCCATCATGGCGGCGGGGGTGACGAGCTCGTTATGGTTAATTACCTCCCGTGTCCTTGAGGTCTTTGCTCGGACGTGGGCATTCAATCGGCAGGAGGGTTCCATCGGCTCATGGAACCCGACTTTGTGGCGCCTCGATCGCTAATTTCGAGAGCGCATTACGTGCGTGCGGGCAAGGAGGATGATCTCGCACAGATGATCCGGATGAGCGGGGAGACCCTCCGCAACCGTGAAGCGTTTCATTAAGATCCGCAACACGATCCCGAACATCTCGGATGAATCTGTTGTCCGCGCCTTCAAAAACGGAGTCCGCGACGAAGCGCTCACCGGGATCTCGAGATCAACGAGACTGGACCGCCAACGACTGTTCAAGGCGGTGACCGCTATGCCAACGCGCAGAGCGCGTTGATAAAAAGGCGTTTGACAAGGCGGTGCCGCCTTGACTGGTGTGGATGAGAAGAAGAAGAGCAAACATGAACCACGGTGACAAGAAGTCCCGAAGAAGAAGAACAAAGGTGATCACGAACAATACCGTCATTTGGTATAGATCGCGCACCCCCTCCTAAGGATGGGCGGAAGAAGCCCAACAATAACTACAAGGGCAAAAAGCACGCTCGAGGAGGCGGACAAGGCAAGAAAGGTCCAGCGACCGATTTTGCAAGTTCCACCAAAGACTACGGGCATGATATCGCCATTTGTAGAACTTGGGCGCAAAGCTCGAAGATTTCTACAGCGGCAAGGGCCCAATGCCCCCTGCCCGAACAAGGTGATGCCGGTAAGGATAGCGCCAAACCGGCGATGGTGATCGGGAAGATGATGATGAATATCAAGAGCAGTGAACCATATCGCCGTCATCTTCGGCTCCTCGGCTTACACCTCTCGGCGCAGCCTCAAGGAAGCTGCTGGGAGGTCCTAGCGTTGAAAAGGCAAAACCTCAGCCTGAGTCGATGAAGTGGACCGAGGTCCCCATCTCCTTCTCTCAGGAGGATTGCCCCACTGGGATGACCAAGCCTCAGCGGCTCCCTCTGGTGGTCGCCCCGACCATCAGCAACGCAAGAGTTGGCCGTGTACTCATAGACGGCGGGAGCGCTTTGGACTTGCTTTCTGCTAAGGTCTTGGACGAGATGCAGATTCCTCGTTCTAAGCTGAAGGAAGTCGCAATGCCCTTCTACGGGATTGTTCCGGGAGAAGCCGTCAAGCCGTTGGGGCAGGTTGTCCTGCCAGTTACCTTCGGCAACCCAAGCAACTTCCGGACAGAGTTGATCACTTTCGACGTGGTCGATTTCTCATCCGCGTACAACGCTATTTTGGGCGAGACCATCTCTTGGTAAGTTTATGGCGTGTCCCACCACTTACCATTGCGTGAAGATACCGGTCCTAACGGTGTGATCACGGTCAAGGGCAACTTCAAAGCTGCTGCGGATTGCGACGAAGCGATCCCTTGCCCTGATCGACCCGCTTCCGCCGCAGCGATCTGAAGTTCCGCAGACCAAGTCTGCGACGCCCTAGGGTCTTCCATCGGCCGGGGAGAAACCAAGGAAGTTCCATCGCGTAAACAGCGATACTTCCAAGATTCACTTGGGGCCAATCTGGACCCCAAATAGGAAAGCGAGCTCATTGCCTTCCTCCGAGCTAATGCAGATGTGTTTGCACAGGAGCCATCGACATGCCGGAGTCCCAAGGGAGGTCATCGAGCACAAAGCGGTCTGTCGGCCGGACAAAAGCCATTCGCCGAAGCTTCGTCGCTTTTGAATTCAAGCAGGATCATCAAAGATCGACTTGGCAAGCGCTTTCATTGCCGGGTTCATCCGCGAGGTTGATCACACCGAGTGGTTAGCCTGTCATTGTAAAGAAGAAAGCGGCAAGTGGAGGATGTGTGTCGATCACACGATCTGAACATTGCTTGTCCTAAGGACAATTTTCATTTGCCTCGTATTGACCGGGTGGTCGATGCGATCATGAGACGCCAGACTCTGAGTTTTTAGATGCTTACTCTGGTTACCACCAAATAAGCATCTCCCGAGATGAAGAGAAGATCGCCTTCATCACCCCTTCGCACTTTACGCTGCTCGACCATGTCTTTCGGTCTGCATAATCTTTGGTGCCACGTTCGGTAGCTTTTAATGGAAGACCTTCCCGAGCTGTGTGGAAAAAACCTAGAGGTCTATGTCGGCGACATAGTTGTAAAAACAAGTATGCTCCGGATCATGTAAAAGACTCGACGGCGTGTTCTCCGCTCAACCACTGCGGATCACACCTGGTGATTTCTAGTCTGCTAGCCAACTCGATCAAGCTCGATCCGATTTGGCGTCGGGCACAACAAGGAGCGACTTCATGATTTACCAGTTCGGACCCCTCGCGTGTAATAGTCCTACTCTGCTGAGCCTTAGCTCTTTTCGATTGTGGTTGAATGGGAATGTGTTTACTGAGTGCCTCGAATGCACGAACACTACGTGGATCGAGTGTGTTAGTATGCCTCTCCCTCTTCTTTTTTTTTTCCTCTCTCTCTCCCTCCTTTTATACAAGCTTTGGGGTTTGGCGGAGAGAGCCGAGGGAAGGGCGATCTGATGCTCTCGGTACTGCGACAAGACACGACAGAAGAGGCGAAAATATGCTGCGCCTTGCGCCCGGCCTCGGGCCAGCGCTTTGCCAAGTGGCCTCGACCGCATAGTCACACGGTGAGTGCGTGGGTGGGGCCTACCTGCTCCTCGACACAGGCGGCCTCCTCAAGCAAACCTTCTCTCTGCCGGTCAATTCTTACGCGCCACAGTGGTGGCCGCCGCCGGACACTGCAAGGGTCCTTTGTGGCGGTAATCATTTCTTCCTCTGTCTATCCGCGTGGTGTCTCATTAAATCGCTTCGTCCAGCGGCGGGGGAGCCTTCGTCCGAAGACTCCTACGCAATGCTTCTGCCCTTGAGCCCCGCTGACAGCAGGGGCCCTCTTTGGTCTTGAGAGGGGCTCGCCGCGCGCCCGCTTTGGCGTGGGGCCCTCGCCTCACCGTCGGAGGGCTCGCCCATGCCTTTCCCTTTGGCGTGGGGCCCTCCCGACCTCTGGGGGCTCGTCCTTGTTGAGGCCTTCCTCGCCCGCTTGTGGCGTGGGGCCTCTCGGCCTCTGCGGGGGCTCATCCTGCAGCTGGGGCCTTGCTCGCCCGCTTTGGCGTGGGGCCTCCCGGCCTCTGAGGGGCTCGTCCTGTATTTGGGGCCTTGCTTTCGCCCGCTTTGGCGTGGGGCCTCTCGGCCTTCCTAAGGCTCTTTGTACCCGGTATTTATTACACCGCAGTAGCCGGGTCCACCATGATCTGTGAACCGTCGCGCGAGATACTTTTCCATTTCTTGTCGGCGGGAGGCGAATCGTGGGCCCCGCCCTGCGGCGGCCGTCGCTGATTCTCCACGCACACGATCTTCCTTGGGGAACCACGCCGCACCGGGAAACCAAAAAGCAGCGGGGCAATGATGGCGCCCAGCAGCGTGAGGCGGAATCAAACCGTCGGCGCTCGCGCCCCGCCTATAAATACTTCTCTCGGCGCGCAATAATCCTTCCATGCGCTAAGTCTTCAAAACATCCCTTTGCCTTCTTGGCTGCTACCATAGCCTCCTGCATGCTGCTACCCGGCCTTTTGCGGCGCCCGCCAAATTTTCCATGGCTCCCAGCGCGCAAAAGGCCGCCGTGAGATGCGCGCCATCTTTGGGGCTGCTCGCACCTTCCACCGTCGATGAGGATCGGTGGCGCGGCAGTCTTCGTGCCACCGGCCGCCGCCCGGTTCGCGCCGGCACCATCGTCTGCAGAGTCCTCGCGCCGGGGAGATCGTGACCTTCTCTGGCGTCTTGGCGGGCCTTGTCGCCGTACTCCAAATTCTTCTTGGGGTGCTCGCCTTCTACGGGATCACGGGGCGCAACCCTTACTTGCGGCGCTGCCCCCATGGAGGTCTCGGTCCTGCGGTCCAAGTGGCGGGGACCCTTTGCGAATCCATGCGAGCCGCCCTCGGCGACCGCCCAGCTTCGCGGCAGCTGCTGCTCTGCCGTGGTCTGCGACTCCGCCAGCGCTCTCGAAGCGCCGCCTCATCCTTGCCGTCGGCAGCGCAGCGGCGAGGAGGAGGAAGCGAGCGAGAAAGCGCCCTTCAAGCCCGAGCTTCGCCGCCACCGCCCCGCTCCGGCCAGCGAGGAGAGCCTCTTGCTACCGCCGCCGCTCCGCCACGGGCAGCGCGGCGACTCATCTGAAGCTGGCGCGCTGCTGATTTCTTCCGCTCCTCTCGTCGGCGCTCCCTGCCTAGCGGCGCGCTGTTACTGTGGCGCTCCACCTGCCGGCACCGCTTCGCGCCCAGGCCGGCGTCTGGCTCGGCGGTGGTGGCTGCGACAGCGCCGCCACCGCCGCCACAAACAAGCGACTTGGAGCTCCCCGCCAGCTTTCGCCTTGAGCGCACGCTTCAGTTGGCTTTCCTGCGCTTACGCACGCCGCACTAAGGTTATACGCTACGGTTTCGCATACGAACCTGTTTGTCCCTCTTGGAGCAGGCGGGACGGGGCATCGAGCTCCGCTCCGCGACTTCGCCGACCCCAGCGTGCCGCCGCTCGCCGGCGGAGGCTGCTTCCGCGGCAGCGGAGAAGTCGGCGCGCGGCGGCGGAAGAACCCTCAGCCACCTCGCCCGTGGCGCTTTGCCGCCATCTCGGCCGTGACCGCCGGCGTGGGGCGTTCCTTTGGCGCCGCACCCTCTCCGCGCTGGGCGGCGGGAGAAGCCCCTGCCTTGGCGGGCGTCTGCGGCGTGCTGCGGCGGGCCTTAGCAAAAACCGCCCGCGAAGGCGATGACCAGCAGCTGCGGCGTAAACCGCCCATTGCCTCGGCCATAAGCGGTCGAGACCGCCGCTGGAACGCCAGCGCCTCCGGACCCTCGCCGACATCTTGCGCGCTTCGCGGCTTCCGGGGCGCCCTGCATCCTTTGGGTGTTTCCTGCATCCCATTGGAGAGGCGGTGCCGCGATCTGCTGGCGCCATGGGACGAGCCGCGAAGCCACCGTCCTTCCGGCGGCGCTGCGGACTTGAGCGTCGAAAGCGGTCGCCAAAGCGCTCTCGAAGCAGCCGCGGTTCATCTTGAGCAACTGTCTTGCTCGAGGCGCGCGTTTGATCTCGGCGCCGCCGCCGGGAACCTTGCGCCCGGTGGACCGGTTTAAGCGGTAGCGGGTTGACACCGCCGCCGACCGCGTGTCCATGATGGAAGCGCCGCTCCGGCGGAAGGCGGAGGCGGGAGGAATGGCGAGACTCCCGCCTTTTGCCTTGTAATTGTTGCCTATCAATGCAAACAAACTTTTGCTCTTTTGTTGTGAGTCTCACTTGAACTTCGCTAACTTTAACTGCGGAATTGAATTGGGGCACACAGCGCCAAAGGTTTTAAATGAGCGTTACGCATGAAGTGGCTGGCATTTCCTTAGGCATCTGGTTACTTCAACCCTTATGGCCTCTCGCAACCCGACTTAAACATTACGTGGCGGCGCTTAGCTTAGGAAGTGGTCTAGTCATTTGGTGCGCCGTTGGCGCATTACCTGAACCGAGCCGACACACCGGGCTAGAACCCATATACATCGCCGCCTCGCACGGCGTAAGTTATAAGCGTTTGCCTTTGCAATTAAGGGCCATCACCCTAAGTACTTTCGCTACCGACTTTTCGAGAATGTTTTCTAACAGACCTTTCTAAGGCTAAGCCTTGATCGTAAAAAGCTTTAAGCGAGCTTTAGTTGAAAGTGGCGCTTTTCCTCGGGCATCTGGTTACTTCAACCCTTATGGCCTCTTCTTGAACCGACCCTAGACATCAGCGTGGCGAGAACTTAGCTTCGGAAGTGGTCTGGTCATTTGGTGCATTGTTGGCGCATGCCTGAACCGAGCCGACACACCGGGCTAGAACCCGCCTTCCGTCAACCGCCCGCCCAACCCATGAGTCGTGGCGCTCGTCCTTGCAACTAAGGGGCCATCTGCCTTGAGTACTTTTTTGCCGACTTTCAGCGGAATGCTTTCTAACGAGACTTGGCGAAAAAAGCAGATGCCCACAAGGAGATAGAACTTATCTCTTATTGAAGATGGCTTTGTACAACCTGACCCCGTGGCGGTGAAGGAAGAAGACCTCGCCCTGCTCGGCTCCAAGAAAACCGAAAAAAAACTCTTGGATTGCTACCTCTGGTAGAACTTCCTCATTGCTTTCGGCGTTCCAAGTGTTCGCCAATTAGCGACCGTCCTCGAATCTGAACTGGCCAGCACAGGCGGGGGCAGAGACCACCTTGAAGGGCCTCCCAGGGGAGACAGTTTGTTGCGCCCTTTGCACTTGTATTTCTTGTGAGCAGTGCGCCCTTGCCGGTGTTCTCACACACGCCTTGCTTGATAGCGGCGGCGCTTCTTGATGCTTGGCGGCGGATCGCCATACATCTCGGATCTCCTCCGGAGATTCACTTCATCTGACGCGGTCGAGGTCTTGGTCTTCGCTGAAACGCCGCCACTCTTGGGGAGCGAAGGCGAGCTCGATGGGAAGCACCGCCTCGAGCCATACACGGGAAGAAGGGGTCTCGCGGTGGCTCTGTTGGGAGTTGTCGCGGCGCCCTGTCTGGTGGGAACTTCTTCCGCCAGCGCTTACGCGCTTCTCGGCGATCGAGCGCCCTTGTCTTGAGCCCTTTGAGTACTTCGCGTTCGCCCGCTCCACTTGCCCATTGCTCTTCGGATGCATAGCGGAGGCAAAGCACGGCTTGGTACCCAACTCTTCGCACCGATCTTGAAATCAGCGCTTTTGAGGCGGCGCCGTTATCGATGATGATTACATTGGCGACACGAACCGGACGAAGATGCTCCTCATAAACTTGATAGCAGCTGCGGATGTGATCGCGGGACGGCGAGCTAACCCACTTAGTGAACTTGTCGATGGCGGCGAGCAGATGAGTATATCCTCCGGTCGCCCATGAACAGGCCAGAATATCCGGCCCCGGACCGCGAGCGGCGGGAAGCGGAATGGTTTGCGGCGCCCTAGGCGGTCGGTGGATCGCTTAGCATGAAATTGTACGCGCCGCATCTCCTCGCGGCTCGAAGGCATCACGGAGGCGGTGGGCCAATAAAACCGTGGCGGCTTTCCCAACCAACGCGGCTCACTGAATGGCTCCGCGCATGCCTCCATGGATCTCGAGAAAATTTCACTCCCGCTTCCCGAGTGGCGCGCCGGTAGAACTCCGTTTGCGCCACAGCGTCTGGTCCCCACCTACCGGGCGTGGCGGCAGCGCTTCGCGCTATCTTCTCGGCCGGCAGCGTCATCGTCGAGATCCTCCATCCACAGGTAGGCTAGGATCGGATCCATCCGCGACCTTCCGGACGAGTGTGGCGGCGTTACATACATTATCGCCGGCGTACTCCGCTGGCTTTGGCGTTTCCGCTGAACCGCCTCGGCGGTTCTTCGCCTCCTCCCTCTAACGGGGGCTGCGGCGAGATCGATGGCGTCTCCTCGGAGGTGGGGCTGCGTCGAGAAGCGTCGTCCCCGCCGAGTGGGGCTGCGGCGGACGAGCTGCGTAAGTCTTTCTTCAAAGACCCGGCCGGAGCAGGTGCCCTTGGCGAGGCAATGCAGGGCGATTCATCCGCCATGTAGTTGTCGCGGCGAGGATGTGCCTGGCCCAAACCCTCAAAGTGCCGCTCAACCGGCGCACCTCCGCTAGGTAAGCCGCCATAGCGGGATCGGCGGGAAAATCCTTTCTCGCTGGTTGATGACGGAGAGAATCGCCTTTACTTGTGCCGCCGGATGCCAAAGGTGAAACCACCACGAGCGGCGGCGATCCTTCATATTCGCGGCGTTGTTGGTGGCGCGGAAGTCCGGCTACCACCAGTGCGGACAACATCGCCGGTTAGAACACCGGGGCGGCGCTTGATTGACCCCTCTGGCGGAATGAGCCGTCGAAGAAGAGAGTCCTGGCGAGGAAATTTAGTACCTACGCCGGTGTCGCGGAGTCCACTCGCTAATGAACTCCGCGAGCTTGCCCTTTGATGGCCACTCGGGGGGCGAATTTGAGATCGAATTCCGCCCGACTCCATGGCCCATTTAGCGTCGACCCGTCGCCTCCGGTTGAAGAGGATCTCCGCAAGGGATACTTAGTCAACACCATGACTTCTCGCCCACAGAGTAGTGGCGTAGCTTCGGGATGCCGTTAGCACGGCGTAGAGCATCTTCTGGTCTTTGTGAATACCTTATTCGGCGTCGTGGAGGACCTTGCGGCGTAGTAAATGGGGTATTGACGCCCTCTCTTTCCGCCACTAGCACCTTGTTGACCGCTGAGGGTTTGCGCGGCGTAGAGGATCAACGGCTCGCCCGGTGCAGGCGACCAGCAGGCGGGGAGGTAAGATACTTCTTCGGACCGTCGAGCGCCTCCTGCGCCTCCGCCGTCCCTCGGCTGGTTGGTCTTCTTTAGGAGCTTGAGCAAGGGAGACTTTTATCCCCAGGCGAGCTATAAAGCGGCCCGGGGAGGTCAAGCGACCCACCAAGCCTTGCATCTGCCGAAATCGCGTCGGGGGCTTCATGTTCTCGATCATTGCGTTCTTGTCGGGGTTCGCCTCAATCCCCTCACGGGAGCGAGGAATCGGCGGTTTGCCCGGCCGGGCGGCGAACACGCATTCTCTGGATTAAGCGATGCGGTACTTCCTCGGGTTGGCGAAGGTTTCTTCGGTCGGCGATTAACTCCTCCGCCTTCTTGGACTTCACCACGGTCATCGACATACACTTCGAGTTCCGCCCTATTTGGGGCGGTGAAAGCGATATCATGGCCCGGTGATAGGTTGGGCCGCATTCTTCGATCGACGCCATCCTTGTATAGCGATATCGCCCATAGGCGTGTGAAAGCGGTCTTGTCTTCATCTTCTTGACCATGCTAATCTAGTGGTACCCGATGCGCATCCGAAAGCACTGTTGCTCGCACCCGCAGTTAGTCGGCGATGAGATCGATGCGGGGCAGCGGGTATGGATCGCCGAACACGCCTTGTTGAGGTCGGTGAAGTCACGCACATCCTCAACGCCGTTAGATTTCTTGGCGAGGCGGGGTTCGCGAGCCACAGGATGGCGACCTGCGGACGACCCCGCCCTTAAAAACTGTCCACCTCTGGCGGATAACTTCTGGCGCTCCACGCGCTTCCGGACCTTCGCATGGCCGGTCGCGAGCGGGAAACGTCGTAATTGTGCTCAATCACCTCACAGGGACCCGGCCATGTCGGACGGTTGCCACGCAAACACGTCGGCGTTGGGCTGGAGGAAGGAAACAGCGCGCCTTCCTATTTAGCGCGCGAGGCGCCCCCCGAACGGTCTTCGCCGGGTCGACTTCGCTTCGGGGAGACCGCCTTAACCTCAGCAGACGAACCGGAGAGCCGCAGGTCTTCGCCGGAGAGCTCCCAAAGTCGAAGCCTCGGCCTTACAGGCACCGTCGCGCCCGCCGGTAGCGAGGCGTCCTTGTCGCAGCGGGCGCCTCAGGCGGTCCACTTTCAAAAGCGATGGGGCGGTTGGCCGGGATCTTCACCACCATGTCGCATATTGGCACACGCCATGAACACGGTCGCGCCCGGCCGACCTAGTATGGCGTTGTGGGGAGGTCGAAGTCCGTCACCTCGAACTCGAGCATCTCGGTGCGGAAGTTGCCGAACCTCCGAAGGTTCTGGAGGCCGTCGCCCGGTGAGACGGACTCGGCCCCGTAGCGATGCGAAGAATGGGGCGTTAGGCGAAGCTCCAGCTGCTGGATCTGGGCCTTGCGGCGCCAGGCGGACGGAGGTTGAGGAACTCCCTCCGTCTACCGGCACCGCCCTAGCTTTACATTCCGGACCGTGGGTGCAACCACGATCGGGAGATGCCAGGCGGCGATCTTGGTTGGGTGATCGGCTTTGTTGAGCGCGATCGTTTGCTCAGACCACGCCCGGTGCCTCATCGACCCAAAGCCGGACGCGGTGGCGCACACCTCCTCATCGCCGCGCTTAAAGCTAGCGTGGGGCGGATAGGTGGCGAACGCCCGTGGATGGCGGCAACCTCGCGCTCGCGCTGCTGAAAACCAGCGATGCCATCTCCTTGCCCTTGCCCTTTGCGGGGGCGCTGCTGCTGCTGCTCGTGGACTCGCTTGTCCACCATCTTCGCGGCGACATGGCAATCGCCGTCGTGGGAGTTGTTGCGGTGAATGGGGACGATGGGGCCTTCCGTCCCACTCCGCGGGCGATGATTTACGCCCGCCGTCGCGGCAGCGAGGCCGTCGCGCCCGCAGCGATCGCCATAACCGCCGCCTCGGCCGCCCTGCGAGACCGTACCGCCCGGCGCGCGACCTCCTCCTCTTTTACGCGCCGCGCGCCCATTCTTGGCTGGTCGCCGATCATCATCGTCGTCGTCGCTTTCGTGACCATGACCTGCTCTGTCTCGGCCGCCTTGCGCTTCTTTTGTCCTTGCCGCGGGGTTCCTCGAGGTTCGGCCTCGCCGCCCCATGGTGGCCCGCCCGGCGTGGCCGGGCGGATCTGAGCCTGCACTGAAGGCGCACTTGTGCGCCAAGGTGAAAAACTCCTCCGTCGTTTTGATCTTCGGGTGGCCATCTTCTCTTTGACCTTGGGGTCTCGGCGCCTCTCACGAATGCCGTGACCGCGGCGTCGATGAAGATGTCGAGGATAGTGTTGCGGACTGGTGAAGCGCCGAATATAGTCGCGCGGCGACTCTCCTCTTCTGCTCCCACGTTGTGGAGGTCGTCTTCTACCGGGCTGCTCGAAGGTGCCACGGAAGTTGGTGACAAAAGCTCGAGAGCTCCTTCCATGACCCCACGGACTCGGGGGCGGGTTCATGAGCCCGAGCGGAGCTCGCGGTGAGGACAGCGGGGAAGTAGTTCGCGAGAACCTTCCCGACCCTCGATCGGCTGCATTACCGTCGTATAGATCTGCAAAAACTCATCGGGGTTGGTGGAGCCGTCGTACTTTTCGATGGGGGCGGACGAAACCGTTCCGAAACCCTTTGGGCCAGCGCACTCCTTAGAAAAGCGCGGCACCAGCGTCGGAGCCTCTGCTCTGGGCAGTCCTCGCCCGCCGCCCCGTCGCCTGGCGGCCAGAGAAGCGCCACCCTCTTTGGCGGGGCAGCTCGTGGGAACCCTCTTGCTGGTCCTCGCGCCGGCGGCGGCAATGTGATCAGCGCTTGGTCGCGGACCCTGCGGAGCTTGTCCGCGAGTCTTCTCCATGCAGACAAGTGGCGGTCCGCCGGATGGGACCGGAGATCGCGCCACTGCCGCCTGCCGGCCGAGCCCGTGAAATCGCGCTCTTGTCGTCTTGGCCCGCCCCCCTCACGGGAGATCTGCGAGAGGAGCGCGAGGCAACAAAAACGGGAGGGAGCGAAGCGCCGGTTCCCCGCCCGAAGCTTGCACCACCGCCCATGGCGGCGTCGGCGTAGTGGGCCAAGCTGGCCAACCACAGCGCGCCGAAAGTCGGAGTTACCGGAACGGTGGGTTTTCAGCAAGGCCACGGCGCGTGGAGGTTCTGTCTTGGAGTGCACTCCTCCAAGGCAGCGCCGCCTAACAACGGCGGTGCTTTCGCGAGGCTCCAACCCTAGGCGGCGGCCACCGCCGGGTGATCCACCGCCATCGCGCGGCCGACTCGCTGCCGCGGCTCTGGCGGCCGCTTCTGCTCCATCGCGGTTGCCGCTCGCCATCGCCTCTGAAGAAAGGTCGAAGAGCTTGAACCGATGCTAAGCGCCCCCTACAGCGGCGCGCCGGCGGCGTGTTCTCCGCTCAACCGCTGCGGATCACACCTGGTCGATTTCTGGTCTGCTAGCCAACTCGATCAAGCTCGATCCGATTTGGCGTCGGGCACAACAAGGGCGACTTCGCAGATTTACCCGAGTTCGGACCCTCGCGGGTAATAGTCCTACTCTGCTGAGCCTTAGCTCTTTTCGATTGTGGTTGAATGGGAATGTGTTTCTGAGTGCCTCGAATGCACGAACATACGTGATGAGTGTGTTCGTATGCCTCTCCCTCTTCTTCTTTTTTCTTCTCCTCTCTCTCCCTCCTTTTATACAAGCTTTGGGTGGCGGAGAGAGCCGAGGGAGTAAGCGATCTGATGCTCTCGGTTACTTGACAAGACACGACAGAAGAGGCGAAAACATGCAGCGCCCAGCGCCTTGGCCTCAGCCCTCGCGTGCCATAAGTGGCCTCGACCCCATAGTCACACCGATGAGTGCGGGTGGGGCCCTACTGCTCCTCACGACAGGCGGCCTCCTCAAGCAAACCTTCTCTCTGCGGTCAATTCTTACTGCGCCCGGTGGTGTGCCGCTTCAGACTGCAAGGGTCATCTATGTAGCGGTAATCATTTCTTCCTCTGTCTATCATGGCGTGGTGTCTCATTAAATCGCTTCGTCCTTGAAGGCGGGAGCCTTCGTCCAAGACTCATACGCAAGCTCCCCTGCAGGCTGGCCCCTGGTGTGGCAGGGCCCTCACTGGTCTTGAGAGGAGCTCGCCCGCACTTTTGCACTGGCGCGTGGGGCCCTCGCCTCACCGTCGGAGGGCTGCCCGCGCACCTTTGGCGCGTGGGGCCCTCCCGGCCTAGGCCCGCTGTGCGTGGGGCCCTCCCGGCCTCTGAGGGGCTCGCCAGCATGTGGGGCCTTGCTCGCCCGCTGCCAGCGGGGCCTCTCGGCCTCTGCTGGGGGCTCGCCCTTGTTGGGGGCCTGCTTTCGCCCACTGACGCGTGGGGCCCTCCCGGCCTCGGGAGGGGCTCGCCTGTGGCTGGGGCCTTGCTTCGCCCTTTGGGCGTGGGGCCTCTCGGCCTCTGCGGGGCTCGCCATGTGTTGGGGCCTTGCTCGCCGCACTTTGACGCGTGGGGCCTCCCGGTCTCTGAGGGGCTCGCCAGCATGTGGCTGGGGCCTTGCTTTCGCCCACTTTGTGGCGTGGGGCCTCTCGGCCTCTGCGGGGGCTCATGTGTGTGGGGCCCTGCTTTCGCCCACTTGGACGGCGTGGGGCCTCCGGCCTCTGAGGGGCTCGCCATCGCTACTGGGGCCTTGCTCGCCCGTCGGCGCGTGGGGCCTCTCGGCCTTCCTAAGGCTCTTTGTACCCCGGTATTTATTACACCGACAAGACACAGCGAGAGACTTTTAGTAATCTCACCGGGCATCGAATAAAATTAAATCGAGAGAAGTGTACCTTTGGTGTTCGATCGGAATGTTGCTCGGTTATGTTATTGGTTATGCAAGGTATTTACGCCAACCACGAAAAAATCGAGGCCATTGAAAATATCTGGAGCTCCAACTACAGTAAAGGAAGTCTGAGCCTCACCGGGCGGATGGTCTGCTCTAAGTAGGTTTATTTCCGTCATGGCGAGCGCGGCGCCCTTCTTTAAGGCCTACGCAAGCACAATGGTTTGAGTGGGCGGAAGAAGCCGATAGATCCTTCTAGGATGCGAGCGATACTGTCCAATCCCGTCTTTACTACCCGCGGCATGGCGGCGGCTCCTTGCGTACCTAGGTTGCCGCCACAAGCGGTGGCGCGGTCTTGGCGGTCGAAAGGAAGGCATCTGGCGACCAATCTATTACGTGGCGAGGTACTTCACGGATCAAAGGGCGTTACCACGAGGTCGAAGCTACTCTCGCCTTGCTCATGTCATCGAAAGCTTCGCCACTACTTCGAGCGCATCAAATCTGGTCCCGACCACGTTCCTCTGGGAGAAATCCTACGGAACAAGGAATCTAGCGGGCGTATAGCTAAGTGGGCAATGGAACTAGCGAGTTTGATCTATTATTTGCTGCCGAAGTGCTATTAAGTCCACAGTCTTAGCTGACTTTGTCGCTGAATGGACTTGCCGCCTAAGTCGAGAAGCTCCCGAGCAACGATGAACCCTCTTGGACCATGTTTTTCGATGGCTCGCGCCTTTGGAAACTTCGGGGCTGGTTTTGTTCTCATCTCCCTCAAGGAGAGCAACTCCGATATTCTATCCAACTACACTGCGACGACTAACAACGCTGCGAGTCGAGGCCCTCCTCGCGGGACTAAGGCGTGCAAGTCGCTTGGTGTCCAACGGCTAGCTGTGAAGGAGATTCACGGTGGTCATCAATCAGGTTAACAAGGAGTATCGGTCTTTGCGATGACTCAATGGCGCGATACCGAGGTTGAAGTGAGGAAGTTGGGCGGCATTTTCGATTTTTGAAGTGCTCTTCGTGCCGGGAAGGACAACTTCTGGCCGACCAACTATCAAGTATGGATCCTCACGAGAATCTGCTTTCGGTGGTGCTCGTCGAGCACCTTCACAAGCCCTCAATCACGTCTCGGACGAGCAGCAACAGAGGCAGTGGTGCTGTCTCCGTTATCGGCGGTGCATGGATTTGGACAACGCCATTTGTCGGTACCTTGCGAGATGGGACCCGCCCGACGACGGCCGGCGTTCCGGCTTACAAGGCGTGCCGCTCCATACTGAGCTTGTGGGCGGCATCCTTTACCGTCAAGGTGCTCGTGAGTTCTCTCCAAGTGCATCTCGCAGCGAGAGGTGTGTTCCTTCTCGAGGACATACACGAGGGTGCTGTGGCAACCACGCCTCTTCAGGACTACGGTCGGCAAGGCGTTTCGCATGGGCTATTATTGGCCCACTGCGTTACAAGATGCCCGGGACATCGTGACTAAGTGCAAGGCTTGCCAATTTCACGCCCGGAAGGCACACAAGCCCGCCCAAGAGCCCCAAACAATCCCTCATCTTGGCCTTTTTCCACATGGGGTGCGGATCGCTCGGCCCATTCCCTAAGGGGTACAAGGGCTATACACACTTGCTTGTTGCCATAGACACTTTTACAAAGTGGATTGAGGCGAGAGCTGTGTCGTCTCTTGAGCCAAAGCGGTTGTTCGCTTTTTCAAAAGCGGCGTGGTCACAGCGCTTTGGGGTCCCCATAAGGCGATCACGAGATAGCGGTACCCAGTTCCGGCGAGCTATTCGAGAATCTGCGAACATTTGGGCACCAAGGTCTGTTCGCCTCGTGGCACATCCACGAGCAATGGAAGCGATCGGCGAGCTAACGGACAGATAGTCGAGGTATTAAGCGGCGGTATTTGCTGCTCTCGGCCGAGCACAACAAGGCACTGGGTTGGCGAAGTTCCTTCCGTCCTCACGGGCGATTCGACTCTGACACCGGGCGGCCAGAAACTCCTTTCCAATTGGTCTATGGTGCGAAGCCATCACGCTCACCGAAATCGTACTCGGTTCGTCTCAAGACGAGCTCATCAACTTAGTTGACGATGAGCAAGCGCCTCCTCGATCTCGATCTCCTCGAAGGCACACGCGGCCGGGCACAAGTCGAATGGGCGCTACCGGCAAAGATCTTCGCCGCGACGCAGCGCCGTCGGTTCGACCAAGGGCTTTGAAGGCGGGCGACCTCGTTCTGCGCCGTGTCGAGAACTTGTCCAATGCCAACAAGTTAACTCCTCGTTGGGAGGGCCTGTTCACGGTCGTTTCTTACGCTTTCGCCGGGGGCTGTTCGCTGGCTATGGAGGGCGGGAGAGGCGACAAAGACTTGGAACATCGACCGGCCGTAAGTTCTTTGTGTAGGTCCTTTCATTTTCTTAGCCTGCGCTTTTTGTAAACTTCAGCGCCTTAGTTCGTCCAAGTCCCTCGGGCACCATGTAAAGTTCAATCCAATTCTCGGTGAATCCTCGCGGCCTCGTGCCCTTTTCACTACTTGTCTTCTCGGACTACTTTCTTACGGTAACACTTGATGGTTGCCCGGCCTTGCGAACTCTTGGCTCCGCAATCTTAAGGATTGTTCCCTACCGATCTGGTTTCGATAAAGTTCCTAACTCGGGGTTGCGTAACACGGCCTTTCCACCTTGCGGCTAAGTTCGCTCTCGTAAGCCCTCGCGCAGAGGCACTTCTTGCTTGGCGCGACCACTTGGTAAAGCTCGCTCTCGTAAGCCCAGCGCAGAGGCACTTTCCTTGTTCGGTTACTCTCGGAATCGCTTAACTTACGTCAACGAGCGGACTACGGAGCGAATCGAGCAAAATACGGTGTCGCTCTTTCTCTACGACGTGCTCGAGTTCGCAAGCTTAGGTTCTCGAGCATCGTCCGTGCACGGGGCTAGGTGTCGCTCTTTCTCTTGTGCACTGTTCGGATTCGCAAACTCGGGTTTCGGCGAGATGCACAACGGGCTGAGGAGTTAAGCGAGCGCTCGACGGTTTTCTTAAACTTCCTAGCGCTGTTCGCTTTTCTCTTAGTTTCATTCGTTCTTTTCTTTTTTTTGCTCTTTTTGCGGGAAAAAAAGGTAAATACTTTATTACATTTACTCAAAAGTTTGGTACAAGGCCCTTTAAGATTCTGACAGTGGTGCTACTTAGGAGCAAGCTGCTCCTTCAGCTCCTCAACTTCTAACTTGAGGCGCACGACTTCGCCTCGAGCCTTGATTCCTTCCGGGCTTCAGCTCGGGCGTTCGATCTCCTCCTTGCTCGCTTGGCTTGCGCGCGACCTCGCCGGATGGCCTCGACCTCATCGGTCTTGGCGCGCAGCTGATCGGTCAGAGCCTCGCTCTGGCTGACTCGTTGCTTGGTCGTCTTGAGCTGCTCGTCCAGCTCCTTGACCTTCTTCTCAGCGGTGATCGCCCTCACCGCCATCCCACGCATCTCTTGATCTCTCCTGTGAAGCCCATGGGGTTGAGATTTTTGCTTGAGACCATGAGTCTGCTCTTCCTTGGCGAGCTGGGTCTTGAGTCTCTTAGCCTGCCATGAGCTGGTCCCGCCGTTGGGAAGCGTCGTGGCTGCCTTCGAGCCACTTCGGCGGCCGGCTTCTCCGCAGTGTTTCGCTTAAATGGCTTGCTTGCAAGCTCCTCGGCCTCCCCTAGAGAGACTCGCAGAACGCCTCTCTTGGCCGATTGGACTTTGAGCCTCTTCACCTTCGCTTGGTCACCGGCTTCGACTTTGGGGTGGTGCAGAGGGCCCGCCTCGGACTCCCTCGTCGGAGGTGCTCCGGAGGACGCCAAGATCTGGCGCTCCGCTCGATGGTGACGCCGTCCTCGAGCTCCTCCATGGTGTCCTTCAAGACCTGAGAAAGAAGACTAGTTAGCCGTTTTTTCGGTGAAACTACCCAACTGAGCTAGGCGTGGTCTTGGTGTTTACCTTGCCAAGTCGGCGTTCAGTCCGCGACGCAGGCGGTCCTCGAGCCATCGTCCACGAAGCCCGCTTCGTCGGGATGAGGCGGGCGTATTCTTGCCGCCGCCGCCTTGTTCGCTCCTTCTTCTTGCGGGAGCGTATCTGCTCGGGAGCGGGAGCGACGGGCGAAGCGCTTTCGTCTCCGCGCTCCTTCTCCTCTTCCTTTTCGCTTCGCCCGAACGTCTTGGCGAGGCCGAGCCACTCCATTGGGTGGCACCGTTGTTTCCACCGGCAGACGACTTGCTCGACACGCTCGGGGCTTCTTCTGCTCCTCGGCG
This sequence comes from Raddia guianensis, assembly GCA_036346415.1. NCBI lineage: Eukaryota > Viridiplantae > Streptophyta > Magnoliopsida > Poales > Poaceae > Raddia > Raddia guianensis. The sequence continues at coordinate 49,629,501 of CM070535.1, read as the reverse complement.
GCGGGATTTCACCGCTCGCCGGAGAATCCCGTCGCCTCAGGGGTGAGCTGCCCCTGCGACGAAGTGCCAGGCAGGACCGGCCGCTCGGTCCCGCCCTGGGCAATTTTGAGCCATCGCCTTGGCCCCGAAGTCCGTGGCGCCGCTCACCGCTACTTTTGCCTCCAGCCGCTCCACCGCGCCTTTGAGCGCGTCGACCGCTTCGCCGGAGCCGGCGGCGATGGGCTACGCCGCCCGGCTTGTCCTTGAGGCTCGCCGACCTCGCCTGCCGTGACGCGCGTGCAGATGCTCGGGCAGCAGCGACCGCTCGAGCGCCTCCTCGACGTCGTCTGTGGCGGTCTCTTCTTGGGCAGCTGATGAAAAAGAGATGATCGTTAAGTCTAACGCGGTCAGAAGGTTGGAAGGTCTAAAGATCGATTCCTACATACCTGCCGTGGAAGGCTTGATCCTGATCTTCTTCGCCGGAACCTTCCGCCTCTTCCTCGGGGGCTCCTTGGCGGCTTCTCCGCCTTGGCCCTTGGGTGTTCGTGGCGACGAGCTCAGCTCCCTGGTAAGCTGAGCGCTCCTCTCACGCAGCGCAAGAAGTTTTTCCTTGCGCGCGACTTCTTCTTCGAGCCTCCTCTGCTCGGCGACCTGTTGCAGCCGATCCATACGGCCAGGGTGAGCTTGCGTGTAACGCCTAAGCCAGAGGGCCATGGTCTTTACCTCTTCGTCGCTCTGCTCGGCGAGGAGGGAGGGCTTAGTCTCTTCCTCATTGGCCGACCAGCGGGCCCGCTTGGTCCGCTTGGTCACGTTCCGTCATGCATGGTGGTCTTCGACATTTGGCGGCCGCCGTGTCGCGGAGAGCTCCGCTTCGGCTCAGCCGCCACCTTGGGCTTTGTGGCCGCCTTGGCCTTGCCCTTCTTCGCCTTCTCCTTCTCAGACCCGGAGAGTTCCTCTACGATCCCTCCAAGGATCGGTGGTCTTCTGCTGCGTTTTGAAGTGAGCATTAGCACTAAACAACATTGCAAGTATAGCAACACTGGTCGAGAGTAAGTAATTTACCTGCGTGCATGCGGACGACGAGCACGCTATGCTTGTGGACAGTGTCGCCACCTGCGCGTTGACCTCCCGTCCTTCTTCGCCGCCTTGACATGATGGCGTCGACCCGCCGGTCACCCATGCGTCGGTGGGCTTCTCTGCCGGCGAGATGGAGTCGTTAATTCTGTTCGAGGAAATGACCAATGAAGAGGTTGAATCTTAAAGGCACTTACCGTGTTCTCTCTTGTGATGTCTTCCCATCCCTCTATCTTGTAGAAGGATAGGACCTCCTCCGCCATGGATGAGACCACATCATTGTGAAGTCTGGATGATCTCCTGCCCGTGAGCCCGAGGCTCACGAGGGAGGCGATCTTCTCGTCAAAAACCAGTCCTCGGCGGTCATCTCCGCCGAGGCATTGGCGCCCCTTTGCGGTGCCTTCCGGTGAAGACGAGTTCTTGTCGTCGCTCGCTTCTTGTCAGAACCACCTCACCCCCACGCGCCCATTGAGTCGGCAGCGGTGGGCGAGGGTCTGCGCGTCGTCGGCGGTGGCCCGAGCTTGAGGTAGTAGCACCCAGTAGCTGAAGCGGCGGAGCTGCTCCTCGTCGCTGTGTAATAGTGGATGAACATTACCGGTGGATCGATGCTCAGATAGCCCTCGCGCGGTGTGCGAAGACGGCCATCTGGAGGATGGAGTTCGGATTGAGGTTCGCCACCGCAATCCGGCGATGTTCAACAAGGCCTCGGCGAAGTCGCTCTGGAGACCTCAACCCGAGCAGTGCGAAGCTGTTGAAGTCGACGAACTCTCCTCGGCGGCTCGGAGTATCCTCCTCTCGGCGACCTCCGGCTACCGGTGTCTCGTGGCCCTCCTCCTCCGGACCTTGGTCCTCCTCGGTCAAGCTAGTGCCGGTGAATTTGGCCATGGCGGTTCCTGTACGGGCGAGCAGAGTTGGGTGTGGAGTTCGGCTCTTTGATCTTTGGGCAAGGTTGGAATCGGGGCTTGGAGAGGAAAGGCGTGAGAGCGAAGTGGCTGGCATGGCGGCTTGGGTGCTTTATAGTCCCGTATAAGCAGCTCTGCAACGGTTTAGTCCCGAGCGGCTAGTTTTTACCGCAGCGGCTAGGTAAAAGCGGTCGCTGTTTTTCAACTTGCAATGACAGGAAGTTACTGTTGGAATCGCATAACGGCTATTTTTTCGATGTGTCCGTGACCGAAAGGCCGAGTGCTCTGCTTTCGGACGGATGTCGTTCCTTGTTTGGCCTGTGAGTTGCTTTCGGTCTTGAAAGTGTTTGTTCGGACCGAACATGTCTTGTTCGGTTGAAACTTAACCTGTTCGGTCGATCGTTACATATCTCTCAGCAGCAAAATTTCCCTCTTCGTGGTTTGGAGTCTCAAGAGGAAGGCCCCGCTCTAGTGAGTCCTCCCACTTGAGTCTCGGGGCTAGCCGGGATTAGATTACGCCCATTGCCATGGCCCACTCCGACGGCCCAATCGAGCGACCTACCGGGGCCCGGCTCCTGGAAGGTTCTATCCGCCCATGTGTGTCTTGCCGAACGGCTTCTGGTGGCGAGATGCGTAATGGCCAAAGCTTCTGCTTGAGTCCGACTCGAATAGAGTTCGCATAGCTACGAAGACCGGACGTGGTTTCCCGGATTGGATTAGGAGTCGTGATCCCCAAGATTAGGAGATCACCTTATCTACCGTAGGTTATATTTGGCATGTACTGAGTTCGTTACGTTCTCGTAGTTAGCCCGGCCCGATATTCCTCGGTAGGTCGGTTTGCTCCGCACTATATAAACAGGGCCCCTACGGCGTTTAGAGGGACCCTGGCATTGAGTTTTACATCTCAGCATCTAGCTTAGATCCCTGGACTTTAGATTTTCGCATACTACTCGTCGAGACCTGCTGATCTCGCCGAGTTCCCCCTTTGTATTCTCTTTGATATAAAGAAATTTGGACGAGGGCTATTATCTCTCGAGAGGCTGAACCGGGATAAAACCCCGTCTCCTGCTCGTTCTTTGTTCGTGGTTGTTCGGCGTGTCTCCTATCTCCTCTTTGAAGAACCTTGGTTGACTTGGGTCAATATCCCAACCGTCGACACTAAGAAATGATTCCTTGAGGCAGTCGAGCTAAGTACTACGGTATGACCATGTGTGATTGTATGGGCAAGCATTGACTAAGTACCCATTGAACTCTTGATTCGAACATTCCATGCGGCAGAGAAGGTGCAAAAGTTCATGACGTCATCATTCAGGCTCAAAAGGGGAACATAGCCAACAAAAGATTCATTCTGCGCTACGAGAAATCCTTAGAGGGAATGACAACCAAGAGCTTGATGGTTAAATGCCTTGTTACGATGCCCTCCAATGGGAGTGCATTGTATCTCATGAGTAAATCATGCAACCTCTGCAGGCGTACAACTATCATGATAGTTGTGCCTACGATCAGGGGTGCACTGCAAGAAAAGGCCGCAGTGTCGAGTGCTTTAGTTAGTCTCGACGGCTAGCAAGAAACCATCGAGATGCAATGGTTACTCTCGACGGCCACGAGGTAGCCATCGAGAAACTTGTTCCAAGCCCTTTTCTCTGACAGCTAAGCATGAAGCCATTGAAAATACTGCACGGTCTGCCAGAGAAAGAAAGAGTGTCAGTTACTCTCGACGGCCTACAATCCACCGTCGAGATAATATATATGTATATTCAGTTTTTGACGTGTAATTATAGTAGAATCCATGTTAATTTATATAAAAACTAAGGAAACCCATTAATTAGATTCGTTGTTTAATATCTGAATTTGTTTGGTCTAATTAAAATTTTTAATTAGACTTTGTTTACATTTAATTAAAGTCTTCCACTATTGTAAGCTTGTTGAGTTAAAACTTTCGTAATATTTGCCATGTTGGCAAGTACTCTAATATAATAAAGTTTGTTCGTTTAATGGTCGTGAACCAAGAGTTGTATATCTATACCTACTTGATCTAGGGAGTAGAATAGGTAAAGCACAGAGGGGATTCGACTCGATTTTCGGGTCCTGACATAGAAAGACCATTATGTTGCCAAAAATCACGCTAGAAACAAATATGTTTGATCTCAGAGTTCTCTGCATAGCCTATACTTTAGGGGCCATATCTCCTGCTTCCAACCCCAAATTGGGTCATCCATATATTGAAATTGATCAGGAGAAAGATATTTACATCTTTGCGGTTATAAATTTTTGCGCTTGCAGCTGTTTAAGAATGCAAAACCTATGTCGAAAGGTTCTATAGTTAGATTTGCAATTTTGTCGATAGAAATTATGGGTGTTTGTGCATAGTATTTGTAATTTTGAGTTGTAATGTATCCTGCGCATCACACTTGGTATACAAAAAAGGTAAAGCAAAGGCAAGTGCATACAATGAAGCTACACAAAAATTGAAAAGAAAGGAAAGGAAAAAATTGGAAGTGACTGCATCCTTTATGCCCTTCGTGCCTTGGTGTATCCCTAGCTTGCTTCAACTAGGTCCTAAGACGTGTTTGAGCCAGCAACTTTGGCAAGTACTTTGAACACATATTCAGTTTTGCTAATCTAATTTCAATTATTGCTTATTCCTTGCTACTATATATTGCCTATCCAAACTCCATGTACTTCTGATTGGTCCAGATTCAGCATCGCAATTGCTTCACTTACACCCGACTTGATATCACGAACCAACCACTGGTTGTACCTCTTTCTGGTTTGGTAAGAACACTTTGTAAGAGCGTGGTAAGACTGTTAAATTTTTAATTGTCACACAAAAGCTAAATGGCATAGGAGTCAAGATATTTGGTAACACAACAACACGATTGCCTATATCTATGGGGTTCTGATTATGGGTTCTCCTCCACAATCAGCAAAAGCACATCGGGCCACCTAAGTCGTGGTCATAAGCTGGCCACTGACCCCTGCACATCCTGCGTTATAGCTAGGTGATCATATTTAGTTACATTAGGGGTCCTCCCTATCAATAGCGGAGACCAGAATACAAGTACAACTCTAATACGACCCACTTCTGTCAAATACAACTTAAAGTCCACGTGACTGACTACGTACACGTATTGTAAACATCCTCATTTTCAAAAACAAAATGACGTGCATCATGGCATTGAATTGCATGAAAAAATATTTTGAACCATTGAAAATGATTATCATACCTCTAAAAGCGTCTTTACCCCTAAAACTAATTTAATTTAAATAAAAAGGTTGCAAAGCAAACAAAGACTTCCATAATTATTTTATTTACAAAAGCAAATAAAATATCGTCTACGTAATTTTGACTAATTTTATTTTAAATTAATTATTTGTGCGAAGTATTCGCGACTATCTAATTTGTAATTATTTATTTTAAAATTCTTTCTCTAGTAGGTTGGCCATCCAACTTTCCCTCCTTTTCCTAGTCGACTCACCCCTACTCCTTGGCACCGCCCTCTTCCTAGTCAGCCACCTCCCCCACCAACCCCTTTTCCTTTCTCTCATCTTTCCTTTCCCTGCCGACTTACCTTGCAAGCCAAGCGGAAGAAGCTTCCTCCCTCCTTCCTCATCTTGGAAACTCTCGCCAATATGGAACCTAGTGATCGCCTGACAATCCCGTATTCCTTTCCTAATTTTTCCCACTGTCTCTTGCTATAAAATCCCTGGCGATCCCTCTCTCTCTTTCTCTCCCTCTGACGTCCGTCGCAATTCCTCGTGAGTGAGACTCTGTGATCAACCGTCTCTCTCATTCTTCGTCATTGACCTTGCCTGACAATCTCGTATTCCTTTTCTAATTTTTGCTACCGTCTCCCGCTATAAAATCCCTAGCTATCCCCCCTCTCTCTCCCTTTGACGTTCCTCGCAATTCCTCGCTGGTGAGACTCCGTGATCAACCGTCTCTCTCATTGTTTGTCATTGACCCTGCGTGCCCTGTTTTCCTGCCTTGGCACAGGAGAAGATTGCTGCATCGCCGAAAATCACTCGCGGAGACCTCATTGACGTCCTTTTCATTGGTGTTGTCGTCGCCGTCAAACAGCATACCCTCTTCCTTGTTGATCCTTTGGCATCAATAGATTGTCTAGAATTTATTCTACAACGTGGCCATTGTCGGAATTCGCCGGAGAATCGTCGTCGGCGTCGTCTTGTTCTCCCCTTCGGTCGGTGTATGCCCCGCCACCCCAGTCGTCCTAGGGCAAGCTGAGGATGTCGTCCTCCCTTCCCCTCCTCCCTTGGCCCCCTCCCTCTACTTGCGTCACGCGCCATTTGCATCACTGCCCCCTCCACACCGCGTCGTCGTCTCGTGCCTTCCCGCGCCGGACCCGCAACACCACCACCTTCCTCTTCATCTCCTCTTCCTCTTCGACCACCATCGGCCCCTGTCTTGTCGCTGGTGTCGCCTTTCGCTGCGTGCCGCCCCAGACCGCCACCATGCACCATCGCCCCACCTCTACCGGCCATCCCCGCCATCCCACGCCCTCCTCGGGAATCCCTGTGTCCCCCTCTTTCTTCCCCTTCCTTCCATTTCCATACCCCCATGGGAACGCCACCATCGTTGCATCCCTCGACGCCGCCGCCGCTCCCCTGCTATGGGCCATCGACGAGTAGGCTCCAACTGTTGGCACCCTAGCCAACAAACCACGCCAGGCTGATATGCTCGCGTGCCTCCTCTCTGGGCTATGCCAAGCTGGGCCGCCTCCACCTCCGCCTCCACCTCCGCACCAGACCAGGTCATAAATTAGCCATCAATTGTATCGCCAGCTTCGTTGGTAAGAACACTTGTAAGAGCATGGTAAGACGCTTGAGAGAGTGTGATTTCCCCTTATAAATCTTAGTAGTTGATAGAGATAGTACTTTTGCGTTATCTTTTGTTATCTACTAATAATAGCAGGATCATGGACCTATACACCAGATCTACAACTACAACAATGTTGCAATAACGGTCATCATGGTATGAGAGGTAATAATGTCAACCCTAAAGTGAAATTAAATATACCTACCTTTTTTTATGCACGTGATGGTGCAACTTATTTTGATTAGGAAATAATAGTTGAAGAAAAAAATAACTCCCATCAAGTTTCTAGAACTCATAGGGTTAGACAAGCAACTAGTAAGTTCAAGAATTTTGTTGTTATTTGGTGAAACAAACTAGTTAGTTTGGGCATAGTACTTGATACTTGGGAAATGTAGAAGAGACACATGCATATCAGATTTGTTCTTTTTTAAATGTGACATGCTTAAAAAATTGTAATGTTTAGAACATGCTAATATGTCGGTCGAGGAATACTTTGAAGCGCTTCAATTTGACATGTTGCGTTCTTGGTATAGCGGAGGATGAAGAGCATGAGATGGATCAGTTTTTCGAAGGGTTAAAGCGTGAAATCTAAGACATTATTTATTATAAAGAATATATTACTATCGATAAATTATTTTCTCATGCTGTGTTGGTAGAAAAAAATCATAGGGACAGTGACAAAGGACGAGGAGCAAATTTAGCAGTACCTTCACTTTGACGGTGGGTCCGAGTGGCAATTAATCACTTATTTGACACTCTTGAGAGTGTCAAATAAGTGATTCTCCCTTCTCTAGCCCCTATATTTAGGCCCAGTTCTTTTCAGCTTAACGGCTTATTTATGTTTTGAAAGGACGTATGGTTTGAGTTTTTTGAGTCCGTTTTTTCGTTGTTTTGAAGATGTGTCATAACGCTTTAAAAAGCAAGTCAAACGAAATGGATCCGAATCGCGAGCTCTCAAAGTTCAGTCATTTCAACTATTTAGCTATTCACTTATTCAAATCAGCTCAAAAAACAGGGCCTTAAACTCCCTCTCTAGCCCCTATATTTAGACTATTCAATCTCTATCTTTTAGAGCATAAAGACTCTGCTGGAGACTATGAATATATAGAGACCAAATAGTGTTTTAAAAATTAGATATTTATATCAAAATATAGGGGCCATGCTTGGAATGCTCTAAGCAACATGTGACCTAAATGTTCTCCAATATGATCAAAAAAATTCAGTTGCTTAAAGGCCTGTGTTATGCATCATTGTCAGATTGCTCCAAGGTCAGGTAGTAATATTATCTTTACTGTAATTATTCTTTGTACAGAATCATATTATTCTGCTGCAGAACAGATGTGGTTTGCTCCAATTAGGCAAACATGGCGCGGGCGCGCACACATTCAGATATCAGCACCACATTTAATTGACAACCCAGAGAATCAATTCATTTCACTATAGAGAGTGCTCCTGCCATCTTGTGTTTTACAAGCAAACAACATATTTTACAAGCAAACCAACAAAAGGCTGAACAATTACAACCAGTCAGACCGACTACAATCTAAAAAGTGCAGAGCTACAGAATCCAGAACAATACAACAGAGCTGATCCCTGATCTAATTCAGCACTGCACTAATCCAAATTGCACATCGCCTCAACAGATGAAATTGTTCCTCAATTAAGCAAGTGCAGCAGCTATATAATTCATCAGTTCTTATACCTTATTGTACAACTAGCAATACATTATTAATTCACCCTTAATACGTAATCATGAAACTGTGTCAGTTGAGGAACTACATCAACCTGAAAATTTCCCAAGTACTACGAACTGAGAAGACTGGTTCAACTGAGGAAAAGTAAGGTAATTGAACTACAAAATGCAGCAGAAAATTAGCATGAACAAGCATGTAGCATGCACAGTAGCTCACGATCTTCATCAATGGACCTTTAGGCCCTACAGGGTAAGCGGACAGGAGCAGCTAATTCAAATTTTAGGCAGTGCAATTTATCTAACGGATGTGAATGTATGATCTGTTAATATATTTTCATGTATGTATTATGTTTACTTTGGTTCCTTCTAACAGCTATTTCCCAACTACGATAAAAATTTGAGTCTAGCTCTACAAAAACCGTCGATATTATAATGATGACTTGGTTTTACAGCAGATACAAGGAACACCAGATCAACTCCCAGACAAAATCAAAGTATTAGGCTAAGGCAATATGCCAATATAATCACAGGACAAATAAATGGTGTTGATCTATGTATAATTGGAATATGACAATAGAATGTCATTTGAATTGGATAATTGGAGTATAATTGGAGTAATCACAATAGAGTATACATAGAACGAACTAGCCTGCAAGGTCTCTGTCGTAATGAGTCAGGCGGCATTTCCCTGTTCCAGCACATACTGCGCATTCATCAACATCACCTGCCACATGTCTCAAGCAGTACTTGATGCGATCATTCATAACATCCTGCAAAACATGTTTTTCATGGAATAGTGAAAATGGTATGTCATTGACCGGAAAGAGCGACTCATCGATTATTCCTGCTTTTTTAGTTATTAGCAATGATTTTCCTCCTTGTATTAGGAGATTACATAATAATATTGTAATAGGAATAGTTTGAGTGGCAGTATCAGGAACCAAATCAATCGATGGATACATATATCAAGAATATTTGGATAAATTATTCTTATGAAAACACGACTGACAATTGTTCTCTTCAGCTTATCTTCTTATATTATCTACTTCTCTCTGAATTGAAATGAAAAGTCAAATGTTTTGTCTTTTGCAGTTTGTTCTCTCTTTTTTTTTTTTTGTACCAAAGATGTGTTCCAAAGTTGTAAAGAAAAAAAGAAAGATAAATCGAGAAGCTCTTGAAGTGCGGCTTATAAGCAAGTACGTAAACTGCAAAGAACAAAACAATGATATTGTCTAGTGCATTGGCCCAAACAAAAACGGATTATATGAGGAGATGAGATTCAACATGATTTCCAAAGCACTATTATCATGTCGATTTAAAACCATGCAGACCTTTGGTGTGTTTGATTCACTATTAATTTTGCCAATTCAAACACTGCAAAAAGTTGGCATTGTCCAACGAATAGTTGAGGATTTCTTGGGATGCAATCCTAAAAGACAAGTTAAATTTGGTCAACACCACCAATGATTGGTAAGGTAAGTGTCGATCATAGATATTACCTATGAACATCACATACTGCAAATATGCGATCTTGTTCATAATCCACACATATAAGAGCCTGTTTGGATAGGAGTTTGAGATATTGAACTAAAATCAACCTCATCCAAATAGCCGTAAATGAAAATGTGAAGAAATGGGAGAAAAAAGGTCCCCCTTTACTGACTAGGGACTTGTCAACCATAAGGGGAAAAGTCTCTTTCCTCCATTTTTTTTTACAGCAAAGCACATCATTCCTTTTCACATTGTTACTTAAGTGAAAAAATAACAAAAAACAGTCATTTTCCGTGAAATTCTGGAAGAATGCTATTTCAGACTCCGAGTGCACATGGTCAGTAGTGACTGAGATAATCTAGAATCAGGATGGAAATTGCTCAGCACATACCACCATAAGCTCATGCAATCCAAGAGGGGCAGTGACAATGTAGGGTATGTTGGAGTGCTCCTGAGAGGCCTCCGCTGCTAAAGCAGGGATATCCTGGGGGAAATGCCAATTTGCATGAAAATATAACTATTATAAGCAACAACAGATAAGGTAGATACTCATATACTTTACAAAAATGACAACGACAACGATGATGACAACAACAAAACCTTTTACGTATCAAACAAGTTGGGGTAGGCTAGAAATGAAACCAAATAAAAGCCACCAATTTTTTTTGAAAAAAAAAAGAGCACGTGGATCGCTAATTTTTGTGTGCCTCTATCTAAGCCTAAGTCTTTGTGTATGTTCCAATCTTTGTGTATGTTCCAATCTTTCAAATCTCTCCTTATTGCCTCCTCCCACGTCAAGTTAGGTTGGCACCTACCTCTCCTTACACCATCAAAGCGTCTAATTATCTAATATACTTTCTTTCCTAAAAAACATTAGCAATGGGAATAGCTTTAATCCATTAGCCCCTTAACACCATTAACATTGAGTTTACCAATCTTTATTTTTTAGGGAAATTTACCAATCTTTATTGACTGAAAGAACATACTTGCTTCCAGTGCCGTCCAGGGGAAAGGAAATATGGACTAACAATGACACGTGATGCTCCTTGCTGCACACACTTTCCAAAAGCGTTCTTAATAGTAGGCTCAGCTAACTCCTGTGTTTTATCAAAGAACATGCATAAAAAGTGTCATGCAAGATAAAGTGACAAAAATACCCTAAGCAGAGAGGTAAGGAAAAGGTAAAGACAATCCATTGTTCCCAGAAGCTTCGGGCAATACAAATAAATGTTAAAGGGAAACATTAATTGGAAAATAGAGTGGATAATCGAGATTTTTGGCAATGTCTTTCAAGAAACAAAAGCATACAGGGTAACACCATTACATATATGCTAATTTTAACACTCTTGTTCTGTTGCCCATCCAACATCGATTGATCTCTCAGCCCAAAGTCCCTAATATTGTGCATCCCTAGTACAACATTAACAGAAGCATGCAGGGTAACACCATTACATATTTGACTAACTACCACATTGTCCTATAATCCTATTGTCCATCCAGCATTGAAAATTTCTCAGCCTAAAGAAACTGATAATGTGCATCTTGTAGCATAATATTAACAGAAGTATAATAGCAATATGGTGGTAACATGTTCAACGCATGTCATCTTCCTCAACAAAATCACATGATATTTTTTTTGACCAATTTCTTATTGGCAGCAAGATTCATCAAATAAATGAATTAAGTCAGGAAATTGTCTCTAACATTAGCAATAGACACATTATTAAACCTTTTATGGAGCATAACAAACACATGCAACCCAAAAAGGCTACGGGAATAATACTAGATTCACTATATTCAATATTTGCTGGAATGGCTATTAGTAGCTATTTATTTCACCAACTAAACTCCAAATTAATATCAGTAATATCTTCAGAATGTGGTTTTAAATTACCACCATAATTTTGAATTACTTATTTTGTCAAAAAAAATTACTCGTATGCTATTCCACATCACATCACATCAGAATTAGGAACTTAGAAATATTGACAATGTAGTGAATGCCTATCTTGGACACAGAGATTCAGTGGCTAAAAAACATGGCTTAGATCATTGAATATGATTCTTGGTGAATACCATGTAATATTAATCTAAACTCCAAAAGTGCTTCTTGGTGTATACCAACAACAGAGTATGTATGGTTCTAAACTTCAATGTTGGAAAAAGCATCTCAAAAGTCAGGCATATGAATTTACAAAAGTAGTTATGTGTTCATCAATCATCATTGTTGTATAACAAAAAAGTTAACTTTATCCAGTGTCTCAAAAAGCATGATAATGTCAATTACCTTAATAATAAACAGAGATTGATATCATTTTCAGCTTTCTAGCTATTACTAGAATATATTCCGTATATTTTCTTCATAGTTCAGCAATAGTGCTAGTCAAAGAATTTAGACAATAACGGAGACCTGCATATAGGGCTGATACTACATTTTTTATAAAGTCCACATCCCTGACTTACGATAAATTGTACTTCAATACTTCATAAAGCTCAGAATAAAATAAGTATACGATCTATTATGCTACTCAACCCAGAAGGCCAGCTGAATGTGTCATTCTGGGAAAAAGTGATATCATGGGAATCCAAACAAGAAAACACAAGCATTTCCGAATAGTACATGGAAATACAAAACAGAGAATAAAAGTAAATAATGGTTAGTACATTGCATTATTCATGTTTTCATGAATATTGTGAAAAGTGAATAATGGTTACATTGCATTATTCATGTTTTCATAAATATTGTGATGCATCGAAGGGGCTTGGATATGTACTAATGCGGGATGGCAAAGTAGTGGCATACGCATCAAGGCAATTGAGGCCACATACTAACTCAAAATAACTAGAAAATGACTAGAAAAATATGGCCTAATACTAACTCAAAAAAAAAAAACTGTGGGGGTGGGGGACAATCTCCCCTCCCTGGTAGTATTGTTGTTTGGCTTGACTAGAGCCTTACAAATATCAAGCAGAGGGAAAAAATTTTCATTTTATAGCAGAGAAAAACTATCTCCTCATCTCGTGTTATTTTACCCCTTGAAATTAATTATGATCTGATATTCCCCACCCTGAGAAAAAATAATTTAGAAAAGTGCAATGGCACCAATGCCATAATACTGCATATATTACCCTAGAATTACGGAATAGGAAACAACATATATGAATTAACATAATTGAAATAACAAGTTTACACTTTTAAGTGAAAAGGAAACACATTTTACAGATACATTTATTGTCCTATGAGTGAAGAATGTGCAACAGCAAATATGAAATCATATGTAAATGCACATGACGAATGTGCAACAGCAAATATGGATTTCAGTATGTAAATGCACAGAGACAGCAATGGATGATACTAACTGAACAAAATTCTAGAAGTGAGAAGTAAAAACAAAACTTTCTATATTGTAAACATGCTTTGTGACCAGCCAAAATTCCAAAATGCAAATACAATAGAACTCACTCAAAATCAAGTTATAACTACTTTGCCAAATGCCAGTTTTCTTTCCTAAAATGGTGGATGGTGAACAGGCCCCCTAGGCCCCTACTATACAACAATTTCAATTTCAATGGAGCTACAAGCTTTGAGTGCTATTTTATAAATCCTCAGCTTCCACTTCCCAACTCCACACCAAAAAATATATATTGAAATAAAAGAGCAACGTTGAGTACCATATGAGCAGGAAAATTGCATTGAAACAAAAGAGCAACGATGAATACCATATGAGCAGGCTCAACGATCTTGTAACCAGTCCTCTCCCTGAACATGTCAACAAAATCATCTGCAAATTTCAAGGAATGAATAAAAATAGCACAAAAGAAATATGACAAAGAGAAGGGAACACACAGCAACATAATCCTTACTTAGCATGAGATTAGATTCTTGGCGTCGTGACCCATGGTCGACAATGATCACACCATCCTTCTCTCCCACAGTATAATCCTCTCCTCCAGACATTTTAGACCCAGAGGCAGAATTTGGCCTGGAATCCATGGCCAAGCCTTCACTATTCCTTCTAATTCTCCGCAACTTGAGGACATTAAGGGGATTCTTCACATTACTGCTCCTAAAACCAGCAAACGAGAGATAAAATGATGACATAATGCAATGCAAGAAATACTCAAGTAGTAAAAGAAAGGTTCAATTATTTCAAATGAATTAGTAGGGAAGAAATCATCTTATATAACAACGCGCTTAGCGTTGCTCCCCCCCGCTGCCACGTGTCCCTCCAGCCGTCCGATCGCCACGAGGCGAGATCCGGCCGTTCATCCTACGCGCTAGCATTTGTGCTTCGGCTCTGTCGCTCCCGACCTAATAAGCGCCCTCGCGTTCGCCGCCTCCACCCCGTCTCCACCCCCACGGCCTTGCGTCTCTTCCTGCCGCCACCGTTGCTCTTCCCCTTCCTCATCCAGCTGCGACGCTCCTCGGCTCCTCCGCCTCTCCGCGCCATCTCCTCTCAAAGCCGCCACGCAGCCAGGGCTCAGGGACGCGGGCCGCCTCCTCCCACAGGCGCCGCCCTCTTCCTCGCCGGCGGTTCCCAGAGCCGTGTCCTCCTCGCGCACGCCCAGGTCGATTTGTAGGGTTTGTGCCTAGGGTTCGCCATCGCGTTCTCCCACGGTGCCACCCTTTCTTCCCCTCGCCACTGCTTCGTCCCGATCTGTGATGAGACCAAATTGGCACGGACCAAGACCCGCCCCTGTCTTCGATTCAGCCGCTGCCGCCATGCATGCCTCCTCATCTTTCTTCTTCGATTCAACCGGATCCATAGGATCCCAGCCTCAAGCAGTTTCGATCTGGCTCATGGTGGATTTTGCTTGCGTTTTTTTAATGTGATTTTCGTGAGTTTTTTTGGGTGGGGATTGGAGCAGGAAGAGGAAGAAGAATCACTCGACGGCAATCCTCGAGAGGAAGAATTCGCCGAACCGGCTGGTGGTCCACGAGGCCAGCAATGACAACTCCATCGTGGTGTTGCTGACACAGGATTCATTTGTATTGGGATTCAACATTTCGAGCAGCACTGATCACTCCGCTCATGGCGATATTCATATGCCTTTTGACGTTTGCGGACGTAAGTAACGATGGACTCATAAAATCGATAGAAGGTAATTTATGTGAGACCTTTATAGCTATTCTGCTATTTAGAGTCATTAACCTTTGGAAAGGCGTCATATTTTAATTTGCCTTCTCCTATTCTCATACCTATATAGTTTGCTTAATCTGTCATACGTTTTATGAGTACATACAGCCTGAAAATTATGATCTGCTATCTATTTTACCCTTTCCATGCCTGCTATATCTTTATCTGAGTTCTTATTATATCATTCAACAATTTTCGTTTTCATGGATCATGATTTACCTATTATAGAATTTTTAAAAATGTGTGCAAGGAAAGATTCGACCTTTATATGAACTGGTATGTATCATATCTTTATCACATATGTTTATGCACTGTTGAACCTTATAGCTTTCTGTTCTTTGTACAAAAGTATACAAACCTATTAATAACGGTAAATTATTGGATCATGGTCTATTAGTTCTTCGTTGTAAGTTTAAAGTAGATGGTTGTGGTTCTATTTTCCTGAGCAAAAAATGCATACATAATTACAGATGAATAGCACCGCATTGTTTACAACGATTTCTTCGTCTTGATTTTGATTTGGTTCAACGATGTGTGCTCACAGTTGTTGAACCTTTTGTGTGGAGCTGATGTGTAGTTCACTACAAATGCATTGTCTATAGCTAATTCATTCAATTTTGCATTTCTGTACATAGGTTCCTTCATGTTAAAAAATTCATTTTGGTTTTGCACATCCTACATGAATCTGATTTAGATTAATCTTACAAAGGTATACATTATGCTTATTTCAGGCCACTTTCTGTCTGCTACATCTCCTTGCTAAATCAGCACTCTCTCAGTATTATCTAATCAGAGTATCTTTCTTTCTGCTATGTTATTACTTATTTAAGTTTTTGGTTTACTTAAATAAATGCTCATATTTGCATCCGTTTTTTCCTTGTTTCAGCAATTTCTCCCTCCAATGTCTAGGATATTTCAATGATTTTAACCATAAAATAGCATGACGACACCATGGAAATCAATTAGCCTGTTCCACTACCTATCTTTGAAATTTACAAAGGCAGGAATGGATGATTGTAGATTGTCACATCATCAGTACGATACAGAGGTTATATTTACATATGCGGGCTTCTAGATGTTTTTACCTACCGTAACTAGACTATCTCTTACTTTTTATTTAAACTAATTTGAGCTATGATTTTTTGTTTGTACAGCTATGTAAAGCTTGTGGCCATTTTCCCTTGGTAGCCTGGCGTTGGTATTTTGTTCAACTTGTATTGGTCTGATCAATCCTTATTGATCCACAATGTGATTTTGTCTTTATCACGTTTAGTTTTTTTTATCTTGTGTATTACCTCTCATGGCATGAAATTCAATTTCTATTGGATTACTTCCTTTCATTTCAAATTTACCATAGGTTATATTTAATAGTCTCTAATTACCTGTGACAGTTACTTTTTGGTTTCAACCATGTTTCATGTAGTTTATTGGCTAGAATGCCACCTTTCACCCGTTCTATTCCCAATTTTTCCATTTGATCATGGTCTATCTTGCTTCCAGGCATGTGTAAAACCAGAGGATCACATTCAGTTTGTACTTTCATTTTGTTTTGCGTATTTGTTAGCCCTTCAACGTTGCTACAGGCAAGATTACTATCAGAGTATGAATTTATGTTAGCTTAATTGGTTTCAGACTTTTAATGTTCGGAGCACATGGTCAACTTACTATTGTGTTGGTTCCTAGCTTAATTGAAGCTACCTAGGTTAATGATATCCTGAATGTGTCCATTCATAAAACTGCAACTGTTTTGTTAATATATGATAGGAAAAAAAATTGTTCATGGCACTGCACATTAAGTTCTTTTTTAATCTGGAGATGCCTAATGCTTTGCTGTTTTTGTATGACAGGTTTACTATGCCTATCTTTCTTTTCATCTAATTCGTTTGGAGCTACCCAATGCTTTGGTTGCGTTTGGAGCTACTCAATGCTTTGCTTGCGTGTTTTGTAGCTAATGGTCACAGGTATACGTGCACATAGACATTATTAGTGCTCACAAACCAGCAACAATAGTTCATTCTTTTCCCTGATCAACTGGTATGTTCTATGTGACATGTCTCCTTTCCCATTAGCCTAGAAACATAGCATTTGTTAACCAGTTCATGAAGCTGTTGCCTAATAGCTTTTCAGTGTTTACTTGACTTTTCATTTTTTTCCTGCCGCTACTAGCTTTATTGTTTCTTTATCAAGCATTCCCTGCTTCATTAAAAGGCTGCTGCCTCTGGTTTCAAGTACGTTAACATCGTACATGTAAGGATATGTCATCCTGAAATCATATATGCATTATTCCCTACTATTACTCATCCCTGTTAAATTTTGTGCTTCAATTTGTTCCTGTGTATTTGTGGGTCGGGTCTGCAATGTTCCACTGTATTGTTGCTTTATTATATAAACTAAGTTCTTTTCATAGGATCAATGCGGCAATTCTGCAATTTATTTACAAGTTGTCTATTGCAGATAATCAAAGGAAACAATGAATTCTGATAAATCAAGTCTCTATTTTTCATTATTCTCTGTATATACTGACCTGGACAGTAAAATCGGTCCTATGTTTCTTTCATGCCCCATTCTCCTAGCCTCCTAAATTTGATTCTTTTGGTTGTAGGATTCAGGTGACGACTGTGCGGCATTATAAGAAAATGTTACTAGAGTAGCCTGCTTGACCTGTTCGGCTCAATTTTGTTATATATCCTATGTAAGAAGAAAGTAATTGCATGAATATAAATTGTAAAAAAAATACACTCCTGCAGGTCGCAATCATATAATATCATATAATAAGGTAGGTTTGTTTGCTAGGCTATTAAATTTTTAGTTTGCAACCTAATATTGGTTTTGCCTCCATTAAATCATTTTTAAGATAGCTCCTGCTTACCTATTAGATTTTGTATCCAGAACGATGCAACATTCAGTGCTTACGCGTTATTTTACCAAAAACTCTTTGATGAATAGTTTTTACCACTTGCAGATACCGGCCCTTCTTTCTCTTTGGAAGTCCAGGTAACTAGGAATTCATCGGAACATATTCATATTGTAGGATGATGTTTCATAGAATTAATTTGAGTGAATACTGTAATTGCTTTGACTGGATTATGAATTCCAATAGATTTGAACGTATATATATTTGATGATGATTTGTGCCTCTAGAGTAGTGTAGATAGATTATTTGTGCCCCTAGGGTAGTGTACATGCGCTTCTTTTATTAATCATATGTATTCGCGTTTATGAATGATGTAATTTGTGTTTTGATTCTAATTCTGGCTGAACAAATTACACACAAGTTCATGTACCTTCGTGAATGCAATTGCTGTTTGCTTTTCGTTCAAGCAAAACAAGGTGATTCATTCCGTTAAATGTCTGGGGACAGTTATTCAGCAGAGCACAAGGTGATTTTTTGGGTATTTTTTAGCTTAACTTTTTTTTTTCCTTAGCTGGCCAGTTCATCTGTGTTTGATGCCTCCCATAAAGTCTGGTTTGCATTCCTGTTTTTTAGAAAAAAAAAACATTGCCAATGTATCCATTTATTTATATTTACTCTTATGGATTAAGGCAGATTTGAATAACCTTGATCTGTAGGTACATCATTTGTGGAGTGATAATTTAATATTGCACATGACTCTATGCTGTGTTGCCTGACATTTTTTGTACTTAAAATTATACTGGTGTTTTTTTTTGAGCAATGAAGGCTACAATTATACATTTAAAAGAATTAAAATTCTCAGTGCAGGTAGCAAGAACCTACTGTTAGGCGTTAGTAATTGTTATTACCTGATATACAATTGATTTTTAGTATTTAGCAAACAAGTAAATAGTGCATACATATGAAATTGTTGTTATCCACTTATGCCATGCAATGCTCAGTGTTCTAATTCGTAGCAATTTTTCGTTAATAGGTTACCAAAATGACTAAGGCAGCTCAGCAATTCGGAATGAAGACAGCATTGGTTGTGCATTCAAAGGGTTTGGATGAAATAAGCCCTCTCGGTATGGACACCTCTTAATGTTCTCATTTCAGATATCACTCAATTGTTGACATTGTGTTGCTAAAGTTACCATGGTTACTCAAGAAATTACCTTAATTCTTTTTGGATAGCTAACATAATCTGTATTTAACAGAAGATTTTTTTTTATTGCTGTAGGGCCTAGATACATCCTTCATGTCACCCCAAGAAAAATTGAAAAGATGCTCTTTGATCCATGCAAGAAAATTTTCTGGTTTTTTCCTAAGAATTTTTAAGTTGGGCATAATTCTTTGGACATGCTTATACAATTTGGTAGTTGGTTTAGCCTATTTGAGTTTAGTTGCATCAATCTGTTTGTATTGACATATTGTTCTGCAACATATTACAATGATATGATTGAATGTTTTTATTTTGTCTTACATTGTTTTCATTAATACATGCATAATGTAATAATTAATCTGACCTCTGGTACGGCGCGCCGCGGGCGCGCCTACCATCCTAGTGGAATACATGTTGATTACAAATTTTGGACAAAAATACATGGGATCCAAGAGACAAGAATTACCTTGGGATAAGCTTGTTTGAAGGGGTTGCAGTGAACGGTTGGAAGGAGATCAAGGCAGGATGCATAGAGCACACCAGCAATTCTTGCAGCTATAAGAGGATCAGTGGCGGGTGCACCGCCCGGGCAGGGGGGCAGCTGCCCGGGCTCCCGTGAATGTTAAGGGATTTAGGGTTCATCAGCAAAATAAAAAAACTAGATTATATTTATTGAAAAACAAACACAAAAAATTCCGTTGAATTCGGATCAAATCCCGTTGAATTCGGATCAAATCCGATATCACACAACAGGGGGAAAACCAAACGAGAGAGAGAGCGAGCGAGAGAGAAAGAGGCAGTGCTGGATTTGGGAGACTGGGATCCAGAGGAGCTGAGGCAGCGCCGCAGCGGTACCAGAGGCGAGGCAACGCACGGCGGCGAGGCGGCGCAACGAGGCAACGCACAGCGGCGAGGCGGTGCGGCAACGCAACAAGCGAGTGAGGAGGGGAGAGGGGGCGGCGTGGAGGCGGCGACGACTAGCGAGTCTATCCTCTGCCGTTGCTTCTCAAGCACGGCGTGCCTTCTTATCTGGCCGAGCACTAACTCACTCGTGGGCCATACAAGACACATGAAGGCCCACGAATTTTACCACACCTTATATTTAGAGTTTTTAATAGGAGGGACGAACTAGGTAGCCTCGACTCGATCCAATCTGTCCCGCCCATTCTCAACATCCGCCCTCTCCCAACACGACCTGGTCCCGGCCTACCACCAATTCAAACCGAGACAGAGAAAATTCACATAACGGCATCCCAACCAAAGATAATTGGGCGGGTTTTTCAAATTTTAACGTTTTAACGCTTAATAAATTAACGACTTATCTACGTTTTAAAAAACCATATGTTTTGAGTTTTTAAAGTCCGTTTTTTTGCTATTTTGAAGATGGGTCCTAACGCTTTAAAAAGCAAGTCAAATAAAATGGATCCGAATCTCGAGACTACCTTGAGAAGCGCTTGAAATTCAGTCATTTCAGCCGTGCAGCTGTTCATCCGTTAAGATCAGCTCAAAAGAACAGGGCCTTAGGCATATAAAAATCCCATTAAATACACAAATCCAATCACTTAGGTACATAAAAATCCAGCCACATACACAAATATAGTAATAGTGTGATAGTAATACATGCATCAATATGGTTAATGAGTTGGGTTAGGCTCACGGGTAACGTAATATACATAACCGGGTCTGAGTCAGGTCGGGGCAAGCATTAATCCAGACTCGCCCTGAGATGAATCGGTGCAAGACGTCACCACATCAATATTGTATGAATTAATTGAATAAAACAATGACATAATGAGATGTAGTTAAAAAACTAGGTGCAATATGTATTGAAAGTCTATATTCATACTTATGTTAAAATATTTTTAAAATACAATTTTTATATTACATAGAAATGCGCTATATGAAATAGAAAAATTATACACATGCCATTATAAAGTTGTTGATTCGCAAAAAATGTCATCCCATGCAACAATGAAATGTGTGCTCTGGACACACATGTTACAGAATAGTGAAATATTTGCAAAGTGTAAATTTTATAATAACATTGATATAATTTACCCTATGAAATATATAAATTTATAGAAAATAAATATTTATTGTGTAGCCTTATTTTTAATCAAGATAGAGCGATCCTTGCCGTAGATTTTTGCAAATATAAAAGCATTGATTTTTCATAGATGATTCTGTTATATGGTTTGGATTGTGCCACATGGCGAGAACATAACGGTATAATAAGAATATAAATAGAGGCTTATTGTATTATCAAATCCCCTCCATCACCATTATATTGTATTATCAAAACTCCTCTATCACCATTATGTCGAATTATACTTCATTATTAAACTTATAATGAAATAAATTAGAAATTTTTGTAATAAGTCATTATAAAAATAAAAAATTTTGTTAATAAATAGTAAAATATTAATTCATTCTATCTATATTATTAATAAATTCAAAATATATCATGATTACTAAAATATGTTAACTAAGTTAGATATTTTAATTTTATTAAGTTATATTTATTACGTTGCCCAGGCATTAAAAAATTATAGATCCGTCACTGAAGAGGATAGAACAGATATATACTAAGGTATAAGAGGATAGAAAAGATATATACTAAGCTATAAAAGGATAGAACAGATACTCAGATAGGTCCCTCTGTTCTTCTCAAGGCAGAGACGCGGGGGCCCACTTGAACCAGGGGCGAATCCAGGATTGACTCTGAGGTGCACACTTACCAAAAATATTTCTATCATCACAAAAAAATACGACATCACAGAATACCACAAAATTTGCAAATAAACATAGCAATTTCTAAAATTGCAACCAGGGCAGATCTAAATAGGGGGCACCTCGTGCGACCGTCAAGGGGTCCCAATTTTGGACTAGCTCCGCAGGAGGATGAAGTCTGGCGGCAGTATCCGGCAGCGACGGTGGCAGGAGGATGACGACCGGCGGGAGGATGAAGTCCGGCGGCAGCGGGAGGATGAAACCCTACAGGCTACAGTTAGTCAACGAGACTGCGAGAGGACATGGTGGGCAACGCCTCGCCGTCACATGGTTAAACCCATGCGAACCCAAACCAGCCCGTCAGTCTACTAGAGTAACTAGAGTACTAGACTTATTGAGTAAAAAACATGGGCGGTCCTGTGGGGACCTCGGAAGATCCCCGAAAATACAACTGTCTAGAATTTCAGTTGCATTTTGAAATAGTACAAACAACCAAACTTTATTACTTAACTAGAGTTATTTTACAATATTGCTTACAATTTTTAATACACCTTCAAAATTTACACTTCAAAACCACGGGAGTATAGGATAAACTAAAAATCTACACCAAATTCTTTCAAGTCTTCAAATGAAAAATCTTCTGCTGAAAAGAAAGGACCTACCCAAAAGAATGGTAGCCCGTAAAAACAACGGGTAAGCACTTACGTCCTAACAGGTTTCCATATGCAAGCCTATTAACTATATGCAAGGTTTTAAACGAAAATGACATGGATATTTAATAAAAGACTTAATGCATAATTTTAAAATAGCTTTTAGAAAAATCATATATTTTGTCAATTCTTTTCTAAAACATCCGACACGATGGAGCATGCCACCTTGCAGTTTACTGTGTTAGACACATGACATATACCTACTTCGGGACCCACAATAGGGAGACCATACTCCACCACAATACACAAAGACTGGACCCTCCATCTGGGTCAATCAGAGGGCGTCGATAATACTATCTAGAGGTAACGAAGGTATGATGCGACATATACCCATTCCAGAGTACGCAACTGGGTTATTTAGGCCATATATGTTTGAGCTTATAGCCCTTAAAAGCTAAAAGCCCAAACAAACAGCCAGTTTTTATATCTAGTGCTTGCCCAATCGCTGCCCCTTCCCAGGCCCTCATCACCATTCCCGACAAGCCGCCGCCGGCACCGTTGCCTCCCCTCTGGCCAACGTTGTAGAGCCGGTGAAGCTGCCACCGCCCCTCCATGTCCTGTCCTCCCTACCATCCCTCCATATCCTGTCCTCCCTGTGGTGGGAGTCGTCGCTTCCACTCCATGGGTTAAGGGTATTCAAGAGATTACATATCAATATACATAAAAAGCTGATAACCAAAACACTTAGAAGTGTGGTACATGAAAGGATAGCTATGCCGCCTAGAGGGGGTGAATAGGCAGATAAAATGAAATTGCGGAATTAAAACAACTTAAACAGTGACCAACGCGTCGGATATTTCGATGGGGATCGGATGTTCTGACCTGATCCAGTAACCCCTACGTCGGATGTTCTGATCTGGGTCGGATGTTCCGACGGACGTCGGATGTTCCGATCCTGGGTGTTCTGAATTTGTCGAAAACTCGCATAAAATAAATTTATCGCAAAACCAAGGTTAGATCTATTCAAGAATATTTAGAACATGCCAACACCAATAGTAAAAACAGCAAACCAAGACCAAGACGAAAACACAACAATTTTTATTTACCGATGTTCGGATCTCTGAAGGGAGATCCTACTCACCGTTAGGGAAAGCACAAAGCCCGGATCACCAACACCCTAATCCCCTCTCGGTGAAGCACACAGCACTCATCGGCGATCACTAGTTGAATTCTTTTCTTTGCGGAGGTAGATTCGCACATTCACAAACCCCGGAGGCACACCACACGAAGATCGGCGGCTCACCAGCAACACCTAGCCATCTAGGAGCCTTTCAAGCCTCCAAGAGTAACAAATGCGATGAAGAAATTAGAAATCGCTAAGTGCTCAAGAATTGGATGACTCTAATTCGTGGAGCATTTGGGTGCCTTAATCTCTCTAGATCTAGATCTCACAAGATGAACAAGAGAGAGACAAAGACTAGAATTCTTGAGAGAGATGATGAAGAATATGAATTAGGCTCAAATCAGGATGTAATTAGAGTGAGTAACCTTTTGGCAGGTATTAGAGAGGGCTTTAAATAAGGAATCCCAAAAAGTAGCCGTTGCTGCAATTGATCCCGCATCAGATGTTCCGATATCGTCGGATTTTCTGACCCATGTCGGATGTTCCGATGAACTGCTCACTGGATTGCTTTGAAAACTAGCAGATTGGTTTCACCATCGGATGTTCCGACCCTCGTCGGATGTTCTGATGGTGTAGGTTCGGTATAGAGTGTATTTGGAGTGGAAAACTCTCACGGACTTCGAGATACCTATTTTGAGCACTTAGGAACCTTTATATGCTTCTCCATTGCATCCCTCTTTATAGTACGGCATCCCTATGACTCAATAAATTAAGATTTACAAATAAATACTAGTCATGATGCCTTCTTGCAATATATCCACTTTTGAGGGGCACACCATCACATGTAAACATGTACTTTATGGATTTAACCTGTATAACATCTGTGCACAATTCTCCAATAAAAATATTAGCCCTATAATTGTTAATCATTAATCACCAAAACTACTTAGGGCCTAGATGCACTTTTAATCTCCCCCTTTTTGGTGTATTGATGACAACAATTATAGCTCACAAAGAAATCATAAATAAGAATATAGATGAGAGCTCCCCCTGAAACTATTCCAATAATAACAATAAGAGCTCCCCCTACATCCTTGCCAGGATTTGAATCTAGATGCAATATGACAGGATATATCACGCAATACGAAAAGTAAATAACTAGCAATTCACCATTACATCATCATCAAAAGATAAATAAGGTCTTACAGCCACAGCGTACCACATAAAACATCGAGTTTAAAACATAGTTTTGCACACACTTAAACATTCAAGTTTCAAACATAGGAATCTAAGATAGAAATGGATAAACAATAACTTTTCTCCCCCTTTGGCATCAAGACGCCAAAAAGAAAGAAACTGAAGTAGATTACTCAATCCACTCTGGATCGCTGATATTGGAACTGCCGCCACCACCACCCTGAGCACCAGCTCCACCGGTGACTTCATCATCGTCATCGTTGTTGCCGCCATCGGAAGGAGGAATCCCAAATAGTCCTCGAGTGTAGGAGTCAATGGTAGTGTTGGGAGACTTGGAATCATCAGAAAAGAGAGGCATACCAAGATGCTGCTTGATGTCTTGAATATGCTTGCGATTGTCGCGGAGACACACAATGGTGTCTTTGACCCTTTCATTCGTCTTGGGACACATGCAAAAGATAGATTTCAGCATCTTCTTGATGGAGCCTCCAGAAGATGATGGATTAGACCAAGCTGAAGATGGGCCCGCGATACCACGAGTAGCCGAACCCCTCCTGGGTGGAGTTGCAGAAGCCCCGCCAGGTGAAGCTAGTCCACGGGTAGTCACAAGGTAGGGAGTATGCTTCACATCCAGGACAAATTTGAGACCAGTCACATGAATGAGCATGCTCATCAGATAGGGAGTATAAGGACAGCTCCTCTTAGGATCACAAGCACTGATCTTGATCTCACCCTAGATGAAATCCAGCACATCAAAAGGACGCTCACGCAGACCAATTTTCAACAGAAGGTTGCGAGAGTAAGATAATACACGAGATGCATCACCTTCCTTGGGACAAAGAGTCTTGCGGAGAATGCGATTCAGCACTTGGTAGAAAGGCTTCATGGTCTCAGTTGCTCCAGCCTTAGAAGAAATAGGTCCATCATACAAGAACTTCAGCTCATGATTCTTGAGGGCATCCACGTCATGAAGCTCCTCCATGTTGCCCCTGGTGGACAGCTTCAGGTGTTGACCAAACTCTCTCTTCGAGAAGTTGTAGAATACTCCATCGCACATAAACCAGAAGAAGTCGTCAGCTGCACCCCCAGCAAAGTACAATGTAGCATAAAACTGGCAAATAACTTAATCGTTCCAATCATCCTGAAAACTCAAGATGTCAGTCAATCCCATGGTGTCACAAGCAGAGATGACTTCATTGATGACTGGATTGACTGTCAAAGTCATGCCTTCCCAATCAATGAATTGCATGCGCATGACTGGACCCTTCTTTTTCACAAAAGCAGCATCATAGAAATCTTGATGAAAGAAGTTCCAGAATCTTTCATCAGTTCCTTCTTCCTTCTTATACCGAAGAGGATCTTCACACCTGAGGTGTTGAATCTCCTTGACATCCGCGACGTAATAGCTGGGAATCTTCGGAGTGACATTGTGAGTGAAGATTCTGGTTGACTTCTTTATCACCAACGGACCAATTGGATCATGGACATTTGCTCGCTTCCATTGAGCCATTCTCTCATGAAAGATTGAAGGATGCTCATTGGGCTCGGCTGAAGGAGGAGCGACAGTAGAACTTGAGGTTCGTTCCCGCTTCGAAGGATTGGCAACACCCTTGTCTTTGGAATCATGCTGAGAAGAAGACATCTGCATGATACACATGATGGAATGAAAGAATTGTAAGAGAGTGCTCAAAATCCAACCGGGACAGTGAGTACTACGTCGGAACATCCGACAGGGTCCGAACATCTGACGAGGTACAGGAACTGCCCGAAACAGGGTTTATCACAACTCGCACCAAAACGACGAATCCGAGGCATCAACAGGTGGAGAATGTTTCTATGAAGAAGATAGAAGCATATTTTGCCTCGCACTCGAACTAAAACGGCGCACATTGCACATTCCAGATGTTTTCAAGATTTGGGGCTTTTACCTTCAATGGAGGAGGGAGACGGGCAAGAAACGAGGCGGATGCAGTGGAGAGGGCGCGCAGGTCGCAAGATCCGCCGCCGCAAGGTCCGCCGCCGCCGGAACTCCCTGTGCAGTCACTGCCCGAGAGGAGAGAGAGAGAGGGTAAAAGCTCTAGGGTAAAACCGTGGGGTAAAAGAACAGAGACCCACACGGTAAAAATAAATAGGTGGCAAAACTGGGCCGAGTCGGAACATCCGACGGACCCCTCACTGAACCGCACCAGAAGTTTCGATGCCGGTCGGAACATCCGACGGGACCCTCACTGGACCACATCGGAAATTCCGATGCCGATCGGAACATCCGATTCCCCTCTTGCTGGATAAGAAAGTTTTAGACTCCAGACTCCTCGAAAATAGATAAGAATGCTCCGGGAGAATAGAGGGGAGTTCTAAGAGTTGAGTTTACCCAAGAATGACCCGTAAGCATATCAATCAATCAAACTAAGGTCATCCGTGAATAAATAGGATATGAATATCCAAAGAGCCAAATCAATCAAAATATTTATATAGACTTATATAGCTATAGTAAAATAGGTAACAAGATAAAGTAAACCTTTTCAATCACCAAACAATATGTGCAACATTTCAAGCAACATTCCGAGAGTCAAGAATATTCAATTCACTCCGCAACTCACAGAATTTTCTCTCATCAAGGGGTTTGGTGAAAATGTCGGCTAGTTGGTTTTTGGTTCTCACATGGATAATATCGATATCACCATTGGTTGAATGGTCTCTTAAAAAGTGGTGGCGAATATCGATATGTTTAGTTCGGAAGTATTGAATAGAATTGTTGGCTATTTTTATGGCACTCTCATTGTCACACAAAAGTGGCATGTGATTGAGGTTAAGGCCATAATCTCTCAAGGTTTGCCTTATCCAACGTAGTTGGGCACAACAATGTTCTGCGGCAATATATTCAGCTTCGGCTGTGGATAGGGCAACGGAATGTTATTTCTTGGACGCCCACGAAACGAGCGACCTTTCAAGGAATTGGCAAGTACCGGAGTTACTCTTCCTATCCACTTTTTAACCGGCATAATCCGCATCCGAATAGCCGATTAGATCAAAGTTTGACCCTCTAGAATACCAAAAGCCAAAGTTGGGAGTGTGTATCAAATATCTCAAGATTCTCTTGGCTGCTACTAAGTGGCAAACCTTGGGTGTAGCTTAAAATCTTGCACACATATACACACTAAGCATAATATCAGGCCTAGATGCACAAAGATAGAGGAGAGAACCAATGATAAAATAATATACCTTTTGATCGACGTCCTTACCATTTACATTTAGATCAAGGTGACCATTTGTTGGCATAGGAGTTTTGATTGGTTTAACGTTGCTCATCTCAAACTTTTTAAACATATCTTTCACATACTTTGATTGGCTAATGAAAGTTCCTTCCTTCATTTGTTTTACTTGTAGTCCAAGAAAAATTTCAGCTCTCCCATCATTGACATCTCAAAATGTTTAGTCATTAAATGACTAAACTCCTCATAAAAACTCTCATTAGTAGATCCAAATATAATATCATCAACGTAAACTTGACAAACAAATATATCACCGTCTACTAGTTTGGTAAAGAGTGTAGGATCAAATTTACCCATTTCAAAACCTTTTCTTACCAAAAAATTCAACATGCACTCATACCATGCACGTGGTCCTTGCTTTAACCTATAAAGCACCTTGTTGAGTTTGTAGACGTGATTTAGATATTTTGTATCTTCAAAACCCGGTGGTTGCTCAACGTAAACAAGCTCAGAAAGTGGTCCGTTAAGAAAAACGCTTTTGACATCCATTTGCCACAACTTAAAGCCATGGTGAGTAGCAAAAGCAATTAAAATTTTAATAGCATCTACTCTTACTACGGGAGCGTAAGTCTCACCACAATCCAAACCTTCGATTTACGTGAAGCCTTGTGCAACCAACCGTGCTTTATTTCTTGTCACTATACCATGTTCATCTTGTTTGTTACGGAAGACCCATTTTGTACCGATGATATTTTGCTTCGGTCTTTCCATCAACTCCCACACTTTATTCCTTGTGAAGTTGTTTAACTCCTCTTGCATGGCAATAATCCAATCGGGATGCTTGATAGCTTGATCTATATTGAGTGGCTCAAAAGAGGAGATAAATGAATAAAATGCACAAAAATTTGAAAGACGAGATCTAGTAATTACTTCCCTGTTTATATCACCAATGATGTTTTCGACGGGATGATTTCGTTGAACACTTTGGCGAACTCTAGGATGTGCATTCGGTGGATTGGGATCTTCATCATCACCTTCACTTGATTTGTTATTTTCATCATCTTCAACAATTGTTGGCGGTTCAATTTGAGTTGACAAAGGTAGTGAATCATTGTCTTCCACGCCTTCTTGAGGTTTGACATCACCGATAGCCATTTTCTTAATTGCTTCACACGGTGGTTCTTCTTGATCTAGCACATGTTGATTAACTTACTCTACTAGAGAGCCGTTAGTCTCATCAAATGTTACATCACGCGAGATTTCAACCATACCGAAAATATTGTTGAAAACTCGATAGGCGTAAGTATTTGATCCATAACCAAGTAAGAAACCTTCGTTAACCTTAAGAGCAAACTTAGAGCTTCTAAATTTCTTATTGAAAATATAACACTTACCGCCAAAGACTCTGAAGTATGAAATGTTTGGCTTGTTACCGGTAAGGAGCTCATATGATGTTTTCTTCAATAATTTGTGCAAATATAGTCGGTTGATGGCATGACAGACGGTGTTTACAGTTTGCGCCCAATATATGTCCGATACCTTGTATTCATTCAACATGGTCCTTGCCATCTCGATGAGGGTTCGATTCTTCCTCTCGACCACCCCGTTTTGTTGAGGGGAGTAGGGAGCCGAGAACTCGTGCTTAATGCCTTCCTCATCAAGATATTCTTCAACATCGGTGTTTTTGAATTCCTTTCCATTGTCACTTCGAATCTTCTTAATCTTCACTTCATATTCGTTTTGAGATCTTCTCATAAACTTCTTTAATATTTTTTTTGCTTCTGCCTTATCATGCAAAAAGAATACCCACGTAAAGCGCGAAAAATCATCAAAAATAACAAGACCGTATTTGTTATCTCCTATACTTATATATGCAATCGGTCCAAAGAGGTCCATATATAGTAGTTGTAGAGGTCTTGTTGTGGTCATCACGTTCTTCGAAGGATGGGCGCTACAACTTGTTTTCCCGCTTGACATACGCTACAAGACCTGTCTTTCTCAAACCTCACATTTGTTAGTCTAATGATGTAATTCCCTTTCGAGAGTTTGTGAAAGTTTGTCATACCAACATGGGCTAGTCGGTGATGCCAAAGCCAACCCATGTTAGATTTATCCAGTAGGCATATCCCAGAGCTAGGCTTATCGGTGGAGAAGTCCACAAAATAGAGCTTTCCCTTTCGATGACCCTTAAAGGCTATTAAACCATCACTCCTTCGAACGACATTCACACCATCACGAGAAAAGATACAATCGTAACCGATAGCACATAATTGTTGTATCGATAATAATTGTATTTCAATGAATTGACAAGTAAGACATTTGTAAGAAAAAGATTTTCAATAATTGCAATCTTACCAAGATCAAGCACATCACCTTTACTATCGTCTTCAAAAGTAATAGTCTCACTTAGTTGATTGTAGCAATTAATTTGAGAGAACATTTCTTTCTCCCCAGTCATATGATGAGTGCAACCGCTGTCGAGTACCCAACTAGGGCCACCGGAGAGATATTCCTACAAAGTTCAAGTTTTGGTCTTAGGTACCCAAATTTGATTGGGTCCTTTGAAATTAGTCACAAGAGCCTTTGGGACCTAAATGGATCTCACCAAAGGTGCATTATTACGTTTTGGTCCAACATGATAAGCAAGCACTCTATCAAAATTATTCTTTCTAAAAGCGTAAGAAGCATTAAATGTAGAGTGAGAAACGTGAGCCTTTGAGTTTTGCTCTCTCACAAAATGGATTGGCTTAGTGACCGGAGTCACCACAACATGCGCCTTCTTGTCCTTTGGTGGAACATAGCCAAGTCCGACCTTTTTGAAATTTTCTCTTCTCTTGTTTAGTATCTCATCAAGTTCCTTACTCGAATTGTAAGATCTTTGAATACCATCTTCAAGTAGACCCTTTAGCTTCTCATTCTCACTAGCAAGATCTTGCAAAGTGAAAAAATTTATTGCACAAGCATTCACATCCACATTGTAACACCTCGCACAACCGTTGATCGTGGAATGAGGTGAGTCACAAGTTGCATTTGGAAGAGTAGAGGTGCTCTTCAAAAGGTCATCAAACTTCACTCTAAGAGTCTCATGTGCTTCCTTTGCATAAATGAGTTCTTCTTTAAGTGAAGAGTTGTTGATATCAATATAGCTTGTTTTGAATTTGACCTCAGAAAATTCTTTGGTCATCTCCTCAACCCTTTTCTTTTCCATTTCAAGTTCCTTCTCAAGTTGAAGGTTTTTCTCCTTTTCAAGGATGAGCAAGTCCTCTCCTTTCTTAAGAAAATTCTCTTGTTGCTCAACCCTCTCCATTAGCTCGGTCAACTTACCCATATCAAACTTTCTCATCATCTTGACCAAACTTGTATGACTCATATCATTTTCATCATCACTAGAATTGTTAGTATAAAAATTGATTAGAGATTTAGAAGATCTTGATGATACCTTAGGGCCCTTGGCCATGAAGCACATTGTAGGTTTATCATCATCATCCGTCAATTCACCAAATAGAGATGATGTTGCTTTTGGAAAGGACATCTCAATGCATGCGACACTCTCATCATCGGATTCGGAGTCCTACTCCTCACCAATGTGAGCTTCACCTCTTGAACTCTTCTCGTGTCTCTTGCTCTTTTCCTTGTCCTTCTTGTAACTCTTTTCTTTCTTCTTTTTTCCTTGTCCTTATCCTCCTTGTGTGGACACTCGGTAATGAAGTGTCCGGTTTCACCATATTCATAGCATTTTCGTCTTGAACTTCTTGAAGATTTTGATTTACCGAAGTCCTTTTTGCCTTTACTATTATAGCCATTCTTCTTGAGGAATTTATTGAATCTTATAACAAAGAATGCCATTTCTTCCATGTTCATTTACCCATCTTTTTCATCACTGCTTGAGTTATCATCTTTTGCCTTTAACACTTTGCTTGTCTTTAATGCAATGCTCTTCTTCTTTGTTGATTGAGCCATCTCTTTAATGTTCGAGGCCTCTTGGTCCATTAGCTCATTACTGAGAATTCTTCTAAACACTTCATGCGGTGTGATTGAGTGATAGTTATCTCTATCTCGGATCATTTGCACTGAATGACGATTTGTTGGAGTGATAGTCCGAAGTAGAATCTTGACCACCTCATGATCAGTGAGAGACTTGCATCCAAACCCCTTGGCCTCATTTACCAACACCATGAGCCGATCAAACATTGTCATGTAGTCTTCTTCTTCATCTAGGATAAACTTTCCTAGCTTCCCATTGATAAGCTCTATTTTGGTCTCTCTCACACTTGATGTGCCTTCATGAACAATCTTGAGGGTATCCCAAATTGTCTTGGCTTCTTCAAGTCCGTCAACTCGGTTAAACTCACTTGGGCTCAAGGCACCAAACAATGCATTGACGGCTTGATAATTACGGAAGGAGTCTCTTTCCTCATCAGCAGTGAGATTCTCTGGTTTCTTGAGCTTGAAACTTGTTTCTACAATTCTCCAAATAGAAGGATGAATAGACATTAGATACATCTTCATCTTATGTTTTCATTGTGGGTAGTATGTGCCATCAAAGTGAGGCGCACGCCCAGTGGGAACAGAGACATGAGATGAAGATGTTGTATCAGAATAAACATAAGGAATAGCAGTATTTTTGTAGCCTTCACTTGAAGTCTCGATCTCGGGATCGTCTTTGTTGTTAGGCATGATTCTCCAAGCTGTTAAGCTCAGAACAAGAGGTTAGGCTCTGATACCAATTGAAAGGATCGCTATGCCGCCTAGAGAGGGGTGAATAGGCAGATAAAACAAAATTGCGGAATTAAACAATTTAAACAATGACTAGCGCGTCGGATGTTCCGATGGGGATCGAATGTTCCGACCTGATCCAGTAACCCCTGCGTCGGATGTTCTGATATGGGTCAGATGTTCCGACGGACGTCGGATTTTCCGATCCTGGGTGTTCTGGATTTATTGAAAACCTGCAGAAAAATTGATTTCTCGCAAAACCAAGGTTAGATCTATTCAAGAATATTCAGAACATGCCAACACCAATAGTAAAAATAGCAAACCAAGACCAAGACGAAAACACAGTAATTTTTGTTTACCAATGTTCGGATCTTTGAAGGGAGATCCTACTCACCGTTAAGGAAGGCACAAAGCCCGGATCACCAAGACCCTAATCCCCTCCCGGCGAAGCACACAACACTCACCGACGATCACTAGTTGAATCATTTTCCTTGTGGAGGTAGATTCGCACCTTCACAAACCCCGAAGGCACACCACACAAAGATCGGTGGCTCACCGGCGAGACCTAGCCATCTAGGAGCCCTTCAAGCCTCCAAGAGTAACAAATGCGATGAAGAAATTAGGAATCGCTAAGTGCTTAAGAATTGAATGACTCTAATTTATGGAGCACTTGGGTGCCTTGATCTCTCTAGATCTAGATCTCACAAGATGAATAAGAGAGAGACAAATGCTAGCGTTCTTGAGAGAGATGATGAAGAATATGAATTAGGCTCAAATTAGGATGTAATCAGAGTGAGTAACCTTTTGGCAGGTATTAGAGAGGGCTTTAAATAGGGAATCCCAAAAAGTAGCCGTTGCTGCAATTGATCCCTCATCGGATGTTCCGATCCCATCGGATGTTCCGACAGCCATCGGATGTTCCGACCCGCGTCGGATGTTCTGATGAACTGCTCACTGGATTGCTTTGAAAACTAGCCGACTGGTTTCACCATCGGATGTTCCGACCCTCGTCGAATGTTCTGATGGTGTAGGTTCGGTATAGAGTGTATTTGGAGTGGAAAACTCTCACGAACTTCGAGATACCTATTTTGAGCACTTAGGAACCTTTATATGCTTCTCCATTGCATCTCTCTTTATAGTACGGCATCCCTATGACTCAATAAATTAAGATTTACAAATAAATACTAGTCATGATGCCTTCTTGCAATATATCCACTTTTGAGGGGTACATCATCACATGCAAACATGTACTTTATGGATTTAACCTGTATAACATCTGTGCACAATTCTCCAACGAAAATATTCGCCCTATAATTGTTAATCATTAATCACCAAAACTACTTAGGGCCTATATGCACTTTCAGTACAGATCCATCTTTTGCAAATGTAGCTTCTGTAAAAGCTAGCTTTTTTAGGGTCAAAAGCTATCCAAGGGATGGAAGAGCAGAGTTTTTTTTTTGGTTTTTTCATCTTTTCAGAGATTGTTTTTTGAGAAGGTACAATACAAACAAACAAGGCCTTAGCTTTTAGCCCTCAGAAGTCAAAAACCTCCAAAAGCCAAATTGTACTATGATCTAGGAAGCAAGTCATTAGTACTTTTTCTAACTTTTGCGAGTTGTAAAAGTTAACTTCTCATGGTCAAAAGTTAGAAGTAGCTTTTGGAGAAGCTGCAGCTCAAACAAACAAGAGCTTAGTCTACAAAGAAGAAGCAATAGGACAAAGGATAGAGACGTGCTAAGAACTAGCTGAAAGCGCACTATGGATAACGAGGAATACACTTTGCCGGATAACCCCAACATGGCCATCCGACGCCTATAAAAGAAGATCAATGCACGATGG
Organism: Raddia guianensis; assembly: GCA_036346415.1. Taxonomy (NCBI): domain Eukaryota; kingdom Viridiplantae; phylum Streptophyta; class Magnoliopsida; order Poales; family Poaceae; genus Raddia; species Raddia guianensis. The sequence goes on along the minus strand of CM070535.1, from coordinate 49,594,865 downwards.
AAGGCAAACCCATTCGAGTAACCACAAGGTATAAGAGCTAGCTAGCCAACCTCCAAAGAGTTTTAGACTCAACATGACACAATATCATGCCTTTAACTTCCTCCTTATACACCCGGGAGCTCCTTTTATCCCAACAAATCAACAAAGAAGAGGTTTATCATCTTGAACGAGGTTTGGACAAGGATAAAAACTGGTGTCTCATAATGCAGGAAGGATACGTGAAAAGGTTCTCGCAAACCTCTCCATGGATCTCTCCACCCCACTTACAAATTTTCTTTCTTGACGATAGGAAAACTCGTTTCCCACCATTCAACATTTGACGCAATATTCCAATTTTGATTCAAGGGTTTATTCCCATGGTCTCAGTGTCTGCCAACTATATAGTGATTGAAGAAACTTTTTTTATTTTTTCCAAAATAAATAAATATTTATTTATTTAATAAATATACTTCTTTTGCCTAGCCAGCGGGCAGGCAATAAGATCTCACTAAATCACATCGGATGAAACAATGGATAATTGTTGAAACACAAATCCCAATGAATGAGAAGGTGGATAAAAGACACGACGACTAGAAGGAAACCAGCCATTTCATTGGGTGGGATTTTTCCCTCTTATGATTTGAGAACCTCCTTGCAACCCAGGAGAAACTAGAGATCAAGTCCATTTTCTAGTTGCAGTGCTGTCCAGAAAGTTTCCTTTGCAGAGCAGTTCATGTTTGATTCTCACAAAAAATATAGAAAAATTCTTTTAAAGTGCTCTACTTGGAGAAAATGCGTGACTCATATATCTATCCCCCAATAAATTTTGGAGTCCAATATTTGCACCATTTAGGCAGTGAGGTTAACACCAAGAACCAAACTTTCTGCTCGAAGCTTCTGGCAGCAAGTAATGTTTGATTTTTACTAGTTGTTCTTGGAGGCATTTAAATCTCAAACTTGGCAGGATGGTTCTCAACTCATAGACCTATCTTGTAAAATGTTTCCAAGAATTTTGAAGTCTAGAAAGGTCACCATCTCATGCATTGAATCTGGACAAGTTTATAGAAGAATACAGTTGTTGATGTTCTGACAGGTTCTTGGTGCATGAATTATCTTTGGTTCTCTTAAAAGAAGTTTGGACCTAAATATTTTTATGGTTGCTGCAAGAAATATCAAGGCATATGGATAAAAGTTCCAATAATTTTTAGAGTCTCCAAAAGGTAGTAGCAAATTTCTTGAACTGAGACAAAATTTTGAAGGAAACTGTTTTTGGTTTTCTAGAAAGTAGCTTTAGGTGCTTTGGCTTAATCTCTTTTTCTAAAGCATCTTTTGTGATTTGAATGCTTTGTCTTATGCTGTATTTGTCTTAGATGGTTGAGCACATGGAAAGAGGTCACAAAGAGTCAAGGACCATAATCTCATCCAATAAGTCCCCATGAACAATACATCTTTGTTATGTACATGGTGAGGCTCTTGTTGTTTGATATTTGAATTGTGAGGCTTGCCGTGAAGGGGGCTTAATCTATCAAAAAAAGCATAAAAATCTTGGTGTACATTCAAATTCAATCCCACCTTCTAGCCACCTAGCTCGGTCTTTCATTATCTCACCTGAGAGGCTTGAACTAGGATAAACTCTATGTATACGCCTTGCTTTTGTGCATGCTATTCGGTGGAGTATTTGGCTTCTCTTTTCACCACCTTTCAAAAACCTCGGTTGACTTGGGACCGATATGTCGACAACACCGACCTATCGCAAATCGGCCAACCGACCACGAAGAGGCCAGAAGGCCAGACCAGGACACACCACCTTGCCACCGCACCGATAGAGCTGAAGCTGCGCCGCCCAACCATTGTCTAGACTGGCCGCTGTTGTAGAGCCAACAAAGTTGTCGCTCAAGCTAGGGAAGACGACGGTGCCGCTCAAGCAATTGGCGTCTCTGCTGCTCATGCAACAATGCAGGACCAGCTACCACCGCCCACCGCATTGGTGGCCACCACTTGGCTGGTCACGAGCAAAACAAGGTGCATACCGCGCCACTGAAAGTGCATCTAGGCCCTATGTGGGTTTTGGTGATAAATGACAGAAATTAAAGAACTAATATGTTTAATGAGTTTATGGACATATTTTAAGTCTCGTGAAGAAGAATATAAGTCACTAATGAAGTCTGTGAACATAGATGGAGAAGACGGTGTGTAGATTCAAACTTAGATAGTTTTTATTCTTAATTTTATTTCGAGTCTAAGGACATGCCATACTATTAAGAGGGATGCGACGGAAAACCACTTTCAGACAGTCTAAGTGCTCTTGGTTGATGAATCTTGATCTATTTTATCCACTATTCAAATTTGAGGGTGTTTTGTTGAAAAACGTATCAGACTATCCGATATTTTTATCGGAATGTTCCAATGTATCGGAATGTTCCGATTCTTGGTCCGATTGCCCCCTCTCTGTCTCGAACTCGCAAAAACATCGAACTATCCAATATTTTTATCGGAATGTTCCGATCCTTGGTCCAATTGATCCTTCTCTGTCTCGAACTCATAAAAACATCTAGCTATCCGATATTTTTATCGGAATGTTCCGATGTATCGAAATGTTCCGACCCTTGGTCCGATTGACCCCTTTCTGTCTCCAGATCCAAAAATATCGGACTATCTGATAATATTATCGGACTATCCGATATGATTTGACTCCAAATGGATTGATACTTTGTGAACAGCTCCAAAACTATTCCAGAACGACAAAAATAGCCAAAGCTTCAATATTCTCTCACTTTCATATCAGACTATCCGATGTGTAAAATCGGACTATCCTATATCTGTCAGTTTCAAATGGCTAGTTGGTGGGTGGGGCTATTTATTCCCACCTCCCCCCACAGGCTAGGGTTGCCTCTCACATTCATTCCAGCAGAGTACTTATTGCAAACCCTAGCTCCTCACCTTCCCACCCTAGCTCCTCACCTTCCCCTTCTCTCCCACTTCAAATTTCATTAATTGCATCATTGTGTGGGTGAAGAAGCTAGATATGAGTGCTTTGTGTCAATCAAGCTTCATTCTTGAGCACTTGGTCCCGTCTCCAAGTTGGTTTTTCACCAGATTTGTTACTCTTGGAGTTTGAAGGCTCCTAGACGGCTAAGAGTCGCTCTAGAGTCACCGATACTTGGTGTAGTGGCTGGGGAGAGTTTGTGAATGTCGGATTCGCCTCCGAAAGGGAAGGATCCAAAAAGTGAAACCGGGAGTGCTTGGTGCAACCCGGGAGGCAAAGGGTAAAGAGGGACCCCGGCTCAAGTGTGACCGAGCCGCCTCAACGGAGACGTAGGATCTCCTCAAAGATCCGAACTTCGGGAACAACTTCTTTGAGTCTCCTTGTGGATTTGGAATTACTTCTCTTTATTCACTCTTTGTTTGCTCTCTAACCCTATTTGGTGCAGGTGGTATCCTTGTTTTACTTAAGGGCTTTAAACCCTAGTTTCAGCAATATCGGATAGTCTGATTCCATATCAGATAGTCCGATCTATATCGGACTATCCGATATAACATCAGAACATACGATATTGTTTTTCCGTTGTGCTACTTATTTGCTCTATTCACCCCCCTCTAGGCCACATCTCGATCCTTCACGCACAATGTGTTGCTGAGCCGAGCGATAGGTAGATCGTCACCACTGCGTTGCCAGCTCTTTGCGTCGTTGACACCAGCACACCATGCCACCATTGCCGAATGCTAGCACACCGCACCAGATCCGGGTATGCCGCCACCGGATCCAGCCGGTCTACTGAATCTAGCTTACCCATCATTGTGGAGGCCTACTCGCCCACCGAGAAAGTTGCCTTCAGAGGAAGGAAGAATAGACAAAGTGGTAGGGAGAAGAGAGTGTCCCCTACAATCATGGGGTGGGGAGCAGAGGCGACGGCGGTGGCGAGGTGAGGTGGTCGCAATGGGAAGCTCTTGTGTCGAGGCAGCGAGTCGCCCCCCACAAGTATCAGACCGACCCTCTACCCTGAAGTTGATGAACTAGTGTCTCACAACACGTACTTTGATTCCAAGCTGTTGAGACCCATGTGGAGGGTACCCCAGTTTGATGATGAATATATGTGATAAGATGAAATTTGAAGTGTTTTGAAGAATTTTAAATGGTGCATTTGTGGAAATTGCCGTGGAATTAGAACTAGACCATTGTGCTGAGTTTGGGCTAGGTTAGTTTTGATCAGACGTAGTCCGGTGGAATTTGTTAAGCTGACACGTGGTGTGTTAGGGCTTGCTAATTGTGGTGTCATGAATGGATTATGATGTTGGTAATTTTGTGATGGACTAACCTTGCAGATAAGGAAAGGTGTGTTGGTTTCATGTGTGTTCACCGCAGTGATGCAGGTATCGGCGGTATGTGGCTAACGCTTTGAGGGGACAGCTGGAGGCTAGTGCGTCCGGAGGCGTGCAGGCAACCGGGTTCGATGACTTGGCGGTCACATAAGGTGGTGTACTCGAGAAGCTTAGCCATGACAAGGAATCCGAGGCAGCTGGCGGCTGCGGCGTCAGTAACCTAGTGGCGAAGCTGGTTCTGACCGGTGGGCCCAGGCGTGGGCTGGTGACCGAGGAAACTACGAGGATTTTTCCCGAAGGAAAATGTGGAGAATATTCCTCTACGGGAGGGTCTTGTAGTGTGTGAGTTGTACACCACTCATCCTCAAATGAAGGGTGGAGATGGGCTCTAGGGTTTAGGGCAACTCACTCTTAGAGCTGAAATTTTATAAATAGAGAGGGTGAGTTCGGGGTGTTTTGTGTGGCACTTAGAGTGCTTGTGACCACATGGAGTGTGGTTTGTAATCCCCCAACTTCTATGTAATGAAATCTTTCTTCTCCATGAATATTTTGCATTGATTTGTTCCTAGTTTTTCTTATTTTCGTTTCCCCTTTTGGAGCTCTTAATTTAAGAAGAAATTGGATGATTTCTTGCTGATTATTGGTGGTCTATGATGCCTTCAGATTGCTAATATGATTTGATACACACTTTGCAACCGTATGAGAGGAGGCAAGAGATCAAGTTCTTGACTTGTTACTAATCTGTCTAGAAACTTTCATCTGCGCAGCAGTCAGTAAAAGATTTTTAGAAAAATATAGAAACATTATTTTGAGATGATTCCAGTTGAAACAGATGCGTGACTCATATACCCATCTGTGGTAAAAATTGCAAGTTCACTGGTTTCTCCATTTGGGAGATAAGAGGTGAAAACTGAGCCCCAAACTTTCTAATCGAAGTTCTTGACAGCCTGTGGTGTCTGATTTTTTATATTTTCTGTGCAAGGAGTATTGAGGAGATTTTGTGTAGAGTGCTTCATGACTCATGGTTTCATAGGGAGAAAAATTTCCACAATTTTTGGAGCAACAGAAATCCACTATCTATCTGCTTCAAGTGAGAACAAATTCTTAAGAATCTGATTTTGCTTTTCTAAAAGTGGCTTTGATCATTTGGCTTGGTCTTCTTTCCTAAAGCAAGATTTGGATTGATTCCTCTCTTTTGGACAGACGACAACCAGGATTGTGAATGAAAAATTCTCACATATTCCATAACTCTTTGTCATGCATGTTATGGGTACACATAATTGTCATGTTGTTAGGGTTTTGGTGAAAATGGTAGCGTCATAAATTTGTGGCGTCTATTCACCCCCTCTAGCCGCCTAGCTCTGGTCTTCACAAGCACATGTTGAAAATTACCAGTTGATGACGGGGAGTCAGGCTCTGCAGGTCGAGCTTACTTTGTTGGTGTGAGACCCAACCACGACCCTTCTCCTTGCGCTATGCTTGGAGCATCCAAGAAGAGGCTAGGAAGTATCCAAAGCTAGAAGACAGTGACACGATGATTTTTATCCTAGTTCAGGCTTCCACTGTTGGATAATATCCATATGTCTAGTCTCTGTTCCTTATCAAGCTTAAAGCAACTACAAGGGGAGAGGTCGAGCTTGGGGAAGCTCGGGATCAAGTACAATAAGTGCCCTGGGCACTGTATGCATGTTCCTAGCTTCGTGAGGGAATAACTCCCGCTTACAACTATCACATCCTACGCCAGTGCTTGTGTGCTAGTTCAACATGAGTTTTCTCGCTGTAGGTCTTACTCTGAAAGTAGATGTCGATGCCGTCTTCTTCATACTCGACTCCTTTTATAGGCAGCCCATTCATGTACTGTAGACCTCCATCAAACCACGAGGGTATGCCTAGTTACTTGTTGGATGATAGTGATCTCCCTTCGGTTGCTGTATTCTTTGCATCGTCCGCTGGATGATAGAGAGCACCCATTAGTTCATAGCGATGGGTCCCACGCCTTTTCCAGGTCAGGCGGCGCGGATGGCGGACCTATGATTGGAAGAGCATCTAATGCCGGTGGCTATGGCAGGTGCGTCTTAGTATCGGGGCTGAGTTGAATCGAGGCCCAGCCGTGCGGTGCCCGTTGCAGGCGATGAGGCATGGTGCGCTCGAGAGTGCGTGCCTTGAGCTTGGAAGCTGGAGCTCGGGCTTTAGAAAGCACGAGCTCGAGACAGGGGAATTTGCCCGCGAGCTTGGTCCGCTTGCAGGGGCTCCTTCTTGGGATGTTTGCTTCAATGGGTTGCGCCGTACATAGGCCGCATGAGTTTTACCAACAACTAGCCTCCGAGACACGTGTGGATGTCTCCTAAGCGTGCGCTCGAGTTTTAATGACGATCGTGTGGTGATGGATGTTTGTACGTGTAGGAACCGTGAGCGACGTGGTAGTGCGCCTCAGAACTCAAAAGGGCCACGACGTTTGGAGGGGGAACTGAGGGAACACCTCAATTCCTCTATAAATTGGAGATGGCAATTTCGTATAAGTCTTAAACTTACTTCCACCTCCCTGCTTACTCGTCCTTAAGCCTGCTCTTTTCTTCCACCATGGCCCCTGCATTCCTAGGTCCCCCCATCCATGACACCCATGGCACGAGAAGGAGGGACAAGGAGGCTTCAACTGATGACTTAGAACCGGCGTCGTTGTTGGAGGCGGTGCTTTCCCCGCCTATTCCCGAGCCATTGATCTTTGGCGATGAGGTCGAGGTGTGGGGCCTAGTGGAGGAGGTAGGACAAGCAGAGGACGCGACGGCGCAAGCGGCCGCGGAGTTCGAGGCCGAACTTTGGGCAAACTTCGACGCGGCCATGGAGGTGGTCGAGGCTGCCACGGCCACGACGGAGGCGACCGTGCTTGTTGTTTCTGTTGAGACCGTGCTAAAGGCAGCTTCACAAGCGGCAGTGGTGACGTTAGAGGAAGCTGTAGCGGTGCCCGGGGACGGGCCAGTGTCCTACAACTGGGCTTCTTCTTAAGTGGAGCGCCGACATCGCCGAGGACAAGGAGGACGCCGACTAGATCTCGGACTCTAGCACCGGGCTTGGGCTAGCCGGGAAGAGCCGACGCTTAGACTAGGGCTAGGTCACGTCCGTATTGTGAAAGTGTCGAAATCTGTAATGTGAAATTTTTTTGATTAATAAATAAGTATTTTGATCACCACCGTGACTTGTTCTTTGCTTTACTCCCTTAAGGCTCGAACACCTCTGTCAAACTTAGGTCGTAGGAGAAAGAAGGTAGCTGGAATTGCATGGACAGAAGCTCGACCACGACCTCGAAGGGCTCGGCCGCGAGTTTTTGGGCCACTTTGGATCGAAACAGCTGGCCTCGGGCTTGACTGCGGGCTTAGGAGACATAGAACAAAAACACCTGGCCCCGAACTTCGTGGGCCATTTGCCCCTTCTCCAACGCCTAGCCCTCAAGACTTAGCGTGCCGGAGCAGGCTACATGGTTGTCCGCTGGGTCGCGACGTGGTGGCATCTGTACGTGTGTATGCATGCGTCCCCTCAGTTTTGGGAACAGAATTTAGGTGGTTCAATCATGATTAGTGGCGTGGCATTTTCTTCTCAATTTCCTCGCATTACCAGGGCAGCGCCGATTTGCCCCCTCCTAGTGCTATAAAGTGTGGGGCAGTTCCTTCCGCGAGACTCTTCTTCTGCCATCTCGCCCTCTCCGCTCCTTCTTGCGCTCCTTCTTCCTTCGCTTCCTCACTCCCAACTCCTATGCTAATGTCCCATGGTATAGTTCGTTCGAAGCACCCTGAGCGCGACACGATTGGTGGCGCTGCAAGAGAGTGGCTTTGTGGATGGCAAAGCTTGGCGCGCCGCCGGCTTGAAGGCTACCCCCGCGCCGCGGGAGAGGGATTTCATTTCCTTTGAACTCTTTGCGATCCACGGATTTCGCCTCACGCAGTCTAATTTTCTCGCCAGCATCTTGGCCCAATTAGGGATCGAGTTGGTGAATCTCAATCCGAACTCAATCCTAATCCTATCCATCTTTGCACAACTCCGCAAAGGCTTCTACGACGTCCAGCCGACGGTGGGCCCCCTTGGCCAATTCTACGAGGTTAGAACGATTGGGGGCAACGAGGCTATCAGGAATGCATATCTCAAGATTCGTCATGACATGAAGACGAAATACCCCTAGTTCAAGCCAAAGGAGAACGTCGGTGGCTGGGCTGTTCGGTGGTACTACTCGATCAAACCCCGCAATAGCGCGCTTTGGTTTGAGAACAAGCAGCCGGTCAAGCTAGCGTTTCCCCGAGTGGTGCTCAAAGCGGTGGAGGAAGTGGCTGCGGTCCAAATCGAAGGCTTTGCCAAGCAAGGGCTAAATGGCTAAGATATTGTGGCGAGATTTTCTTCATCTTTGGCGGTGTAGCATTCCCGCCCCAGCAAAGTGCCTGGGCCTCACTGGAGGAAAACATCGCGCACGTCTGCCGGCGGGTTAGTATCTTTTCATGGACTTGCTTGGGAATCTGTTGCCTACTCTTTATGATCTGGTCACCATCATGTAGCACTTTGTTCAGCAATTGGCCGCGTGAGCGCCGTTGCGGCCGAGCGGGAGGCAACACTGGCGGACTTGGCAATGTGGAGGTAGAGGGCAGAGTGCATGCGCGGCGAAGCGAAAACCGCATGCACCAAGGTGGAAAGGCTGAGGCCAGCGGTGGCTCATGCCGAAGTAGTAGAGGCTCGTGCCGTGGAGGTGGAACATGTCTGTGCTTTGGTGCGCAGGGAGGTCGAGGACACATATCAACGCGCGAGCAAGCCCATCAGGGTTGAGCACGCTCTCACGGTTGATTTTGAAGCGAGGCTTTGTGCGGCGAAGGAGAAACTTTGCGTGGAAGAAAAGAGTTTTGCCTCTGAGGTTGCCGGTGCCAAGGAAATTTTGGGGGAGCGCAACCGCCTACAGTCGGAGCTTGCGGCGGCCAAGACTCACCTGAAGTGCTGTGAGGCGGCCATCCAAAAGCCGGAGGTCGCTAATGCGAAGCTGGTACAGACAACGACGCTACGAGCGAGGTTCAAGTCTCCCTGCTCCAGGCACAGGCTTGTTAAATCTACTAAAATACTACAAAAAATGGAATTTCATCAACATCTGGATTTTATATTTATATATAATTTTATATTTATATATAATATTATTTATTTTATTGTTTTGTATCTAGCAAAATTGTAAGGTAGAACAACATAACGGATCCTGGATTCTCTTGTCTTAGGCACGCAGAGGCCGAGATTCATAAGCTCAAGCGCCAAGGAGGCCCGTGAGCTCTTTGAACGCTTTCCTTTTGCTCTGACTCTTGTAAATATCTTGTGGACGCTTTTAATTTCTGCGATCCTGTCGTCCTTTCCTGCATGTCAAACAAAACACAGTGGAAGAACATGCGAGATAGAGAAATACTTATCCAAAAGCTGGAAAGAAAAAGAGAGGACACCTAACTATCCAAGCCCTTGAGCCGTGGCCAAGTCTTTGCGTAGCAAAGAGTTGGGTGCGGTCTAGAGACAATGTCGCTGAAATCCTAGCCCCTGAACCTCAGCCAAGCCTCCGCAGGGCAAAGGGTTGGGTGTGACTTAGGGAAGAAGAACTAGGCTAGTTGAGGAATCCGGGCCTTGTGCTTTGAAGAACGGATTGTGTGCCTTATGGCGTAGACCGGAAAGCAGTCAACCACACAAAGCCTGTGTGCTGCGATGTGGATCGGCTTACCCGTGGACAAAGGGAACTCTTGGGTGTTTAGCCTATGCTAAGTCTGTAAGCTTGCCGAGAATAACTTGATGTGGCCCGAAGTAGGTTTTGCTAGCCCAACTGGGGGTCAAACTTGCTGAGGAAGCACGAGAGACTCAAAAAAAATGAAAGAAAGAAGGCAAAAAGGATACCTATGACTAGGGGTGGAAATGGTACGGATATTATCCGACCGACCGACCGAATTGATCGGATAGTGATTTGGATAGTTTTATGGATATTCGGCTATTTTTACGGATAAGGATATGGATATGGATAATTTGGCGTGGATATGGATACGAATACGGAGCACTGATTATTCGGTGGATAAGGAATATCCGAGTTTTTGTTTGGATAATATCCGAGTATAAAATATGGATATTATCCGAATGTATTTTTGGAATTTTTTGAATGTATAAAATATGGATAGTTTCCTAACTTTTAAATTTATTTTTTAAAATTTTTAAATCTAGACTAAGTTAATAATATTCGTATAAATACTTTCTAATGCTTTGTTTTTACTAATGTTATAAATTTTCTCTTTTAAATTTAAAATTTGACAATATTTTGTTAAATTTGGAACGGATTTTTGTAAAATAATTTTAACTATTCGACTAACAATATCTGTATCCTTGTCTTATTCGATCTATATTCGCTCTGTATTCGTAACCGATGTTATCCAGTATTATTCGAATTTGTATCCATATTCGATACATTCGTATTCGAATCTGTATCCGGTAAAAAACACGGATACGGATATAGATAGAACGATATCCGACCTTATCCGATCCGATCACATCCCTACCTATGACCTTGAGTTAGGCATAGAACCTTTGGAGTAAGGAGATGTTCTAGGAGTTATTACGTACTCATCCATCAGGTATGACTAATCGTACAACCCTAGGCATATGGCTGACACAACCATGGACCCTCCCATCTTAGAGTGAGCTTGTTGGCGTGGCCAAGGTTCTAGACGTGCCTTGGCACCAAATAGCCAACTTACAAGGTCAGGGCTTGGATTGGCCGTGCTGCATGCCGACGTAGAGCTTATTGGTACACTGCTGCTCGTAGGAGAGCTCGTTCGCGACATGTTTGGAATAGATTGAGGTCCAGCAAATGCTCCTCGTTGTTGTCAATGTGTTCTACAAAGTCAATGTGAATGGGACGTATTCTTAGCTCAAAGGGCAGGACCACCTCCGAACCGTATACGAGCCGAAAGGGAGTTTCTCCTATGGCTCGGTTGATTATTGTCTAGGCTGCCCACAAGACTGAGGACAACTCATCGACACAACCCTGTTGTTGTTCCATGAGGGCATTGTATACTTGTTTCTTGATGCCCTGCATGATTTGGCTATTGGCACCCTCCCCCGCGTCGTTGCTTTGCGGGTGGGCTACTAACACGAGGGCAGCCTTCATGCCGAGCTCCTCGCTGTATTCTTGGAGCAATTCACTTATGAATTGGGTCCCATTATCGGTTATGGTCTTGTTAGGGACGCCAAACCTTGTCACGATATTCCTAAAGAATCTTATGGTCGCTTGGGCTATGATGCTTGACATTGGCTTGGCCTCTATCTACTTAGTAAGAGTCGATGGCAATGAACAAGTGCCTAGAATGTCCATGCCCCATGTGGAGAATGGCCAAGTGAGGGGGATGGTTTGCAGCTCGTACACGGGCTGGTGAGACATCCTCACATGATACTGGCTAGGTGGATATTGTTTTACCAAGTTCTTGGCATCATTCATCGCAAGGGGCTAGTAATATCCCATGCGGAATGCCTTACCCACGAAGGTCCGGTAGGCAGCGTGTGCCCCACAGACACCTTTCGTGGATGTTGCGGAAGAGAAACCGGCCTTCCTCCTGGGTCATGCACTTACAAAGTACGCCGTTAGCACCCCTTCGATACAGAAAGCCCCGATGTAATCGGTAACGCAAGGCTCGTCTTCTGAGCATGGATTTCTCGGCTGTGTCTTGTGGCAGTGTCCCATGCGCCAAGAACTGGACGAATGGTGGCATCCAGGTGTCGCGTTGCTCTAGGAATGAGACGGTACCAGTCGTTTCGATCGAGGCAATCGCACCTTCTCGAGTGCCTCCTCTTCAGAGGGAACCGAGGGCTTTAGCAAGTGCTGCATGAGCACCCCCGTCGGAGCAGTTTCTTATGAGGATCCAAGCTTCGCGAGCTTATCAACCAGGTTATTAACCAGTCTGGGGCCATAATGCACTTCAAAGCTCGTGAAGTGTTTGTCCAGCTTGTTCACTTATGTCGAGTATTGTGCCATTGAGTCATCGGAACACTGGAACTCCTTCTTTACATAGAAGACTACTATCTTTGAATCCTTTATTGTTGTTAGTCGTTTTATGTTGAACGCAGAGCATGCTTGTAGGCCCTCGTACTCTGCAGCATTGTTCGTTGCGGGAAAATGTAGTTGGACTACGTGCTGGATTTGTTCTCCTTGGGGGAAACGAGAACGCTTTCTGATCGTTCAAACAGGAGGAGTCGAGCCAAATCCAAAAGTACAGGAAAAGGGGGAGGAGCGCAGTTTGGCACCAAGGTAGAGAAAAAAGAGAAGGAGGAGAGAGCCGAGTTCGTGGATTCCAAACGCAGGGAGGGAACCACAGCGAGAGGAGGGGGCAGGTAGGGGACCACAACGAGAGAGGAGGGTTGCCGAGTTTGTGATGCCCAGCCCATGCAGAAGTCAGGAAGATAGAGTTTGGAGTGCGATGGGTAGATAGTTGGTAAGAGATTGTGTAGTGTGATGCCGAGTGCGGCTTCCAAACCCTGTAACGATGTTTCCGTTCCAATGAATAAAAATTAGGGATTCACCTCCGGTTGCAAGTAAGATAGGGCGTTATTGATGATGACATTAACCAAGTGCTAGTCTCTATCTGTCTCCTCTCCTTCTGTCCTATAAAGTAAAATGATTGAGGTGAACTCCTTATATGAGCTGATTTAGCATTATTGGAGATGAGCTGACGATGGCTTAGAGAAATAGTTTTATAAAATTACTCTTATCCAGTTAAATATACTTCTTAGTTCTTAATAATAAAGGGTCCCAACATACATTTTTAACCGCAAATTACCGTTATAACTTATATTTATACAAGTCCATGTACTAATCTATTATTCTATGCTATAAAAAAAATTCAAAAGTTCGCATATGGATAGCACCTGTGACTGTGAGAAGGAAGTACCTCTCATGTTTCGACCATCAATACCCTAGCATGAGCATATGCACAAAAGCCATACCAGGAACTTTCCGTCATAGTCTGGATTTTTACTTTTCATTTCCCGTGCCTAGAAAAGCATAGAAGAGACAAGCATATCCTTCTACATGAGAAGGACAGCAAACGCGGGCAGAGATGACTGGGAGGCGTGGCCCCACCCCGTCAGTGTCACGGAGGAGGAGGGAGGGCATCTTGAGCTGGCCGTGAATGATTGACGGGCATGTGTGGGAGGCACAACCAGATCCTCGCCCGCTGCTCTACAAATCCGCCCAATGCCGTCGCTGTCGCCTCCGTAGCATGCTCCTCTCCTCTCCTCTCCTCCTCCCCCCTCGCGCGCACCGCCTCCGCCGCCCGGCTCGCCGGCGGCGTCCTCGCTGCCACGGTTGCCACCCTGCTGCTGGAGCGGAGGGAGATCCGTGCAGTTCGAGGTTGGTTCCGTTTCTTGGTCGGCTCCAGCTTGGCTTGCATTGACTTGGCCTCCTCCTCGCCGTGCTACTAGTCTGCGGCTGCGACGCGAGCACCCGAATTCAAACCTTCGCTGCGAGATTCCATCCCATTCCTGCAGACGCGTTGGCTGGCTGATTGACGGGAGGCGGTTGTAGCTTAGTGAGTTAGCTGCTTCGTTTCTTGAATTTTTTCATGCTGTGATCTATAATTTGGGGGTTCGTGTCCACCGCAACCAGGTTGGTTGGCAACGAATTCGCTGATACCAAGAAGCTCTGATTTGTTCTTTTTTTTCTTCTTCTTCTTGTGGATCCACAGCTGCAGCACTACAGGTTTTTTGAGAACTGCTGAAGAAGAAGAAGAAGATCCGCAGTGCTGCCATGGCAAAGCCTGCCAATGGCATTGCCCGTAGGTATGTTCAATGCCACAACTCCAGCTTCTTCCTGAGCAAGCAGCTTTTGTTCTATTTTTAACGCTGACTGCCAGTCCGTGTGCTGCCCAGTATAACAAATAATAGCTATTTTCTGGTGCTCGTGGTCACGCATCGTAATTTTGTTCTAAATATTCGTCAGCAGCGGCACGCCTAGATCAAACGAGGGCTTGAGGCTCGTATTTTCCGCAGTTGTCGGTGTTATGCTGGGCTACTTGTTTGGGGTTTCCTTTCCTACCGTAAACATAACCAAGGTAAAGTGGATGGATCATATGCTTGTTTTTTGCTCTGTCATGTCCTCTGTTCAGAGAACAATCTTAACTGATTGCATTTCACAGCTTCACTTCCCTTCCAGTATTATCTCCTATATTGAAGATAGAAATTCTGGCATCACAACCCAGACATTATTGAACCATGCATGGGCGTCTGCAAATAGTCGCAAAAAGAACAGCTCTGATTCAAGTTCTGAGGAAATTCCTAAGGTACTTTTGCACAGTACTTTATAATTTCATGCCTTAGGCCCTTTTCTGTTTATATTTGTTACACTGTTATTTCATATAGCATGCCTGCTGGGTCTGTTATTGCTCCTGTTTGATTTGCTGTGTAAAAATTTAGGCTCTAGGGCCTTGTTTATTTCAGCTTAAAGTCGAGTTGAGTTTTACTGTAGCAAATTTGTGACCCTCAAAAGACGTTTTAAAGAATTAAAAAAAAGTATGAAAAAATTATTTTACAAACTCTAAAAAGAATTATTTAAAACCCTAGAAAAATGACTACAAAATATTACATCATTTGGCTTATACAACAATGACAAATTTTCATTTCATATAATTTAATTTAATTTAATTTAAGCTGAAGCAAACAAGGCCTAAGATTCTTGTGCCAAGACTGTAAATACAGGGTATTCTGTCCATGTTAGAATAGCCTGATGCATTTATGAATGTGAGATAGCTGATAAGTGAATCTTGGAGTCCTGATATCACAATCAGGGATTATTTGTTGTCCATTACTTGTTAACTTAATAATAGAAGGTTAATTCTTATAGATTGCAACTTATTTTTATTTCTATTCTTTTTTTAAAAAAATATTTCTGCACTTTTTTTTGTAGATTTATGTTCCTACAAACCCAAAAGGTGCTGAAAGACTTCCACCAGGCATTGTTGTGTCTGAAACAGATCTTTATCTCCGAAGATTATGGGGTGAACCAAGTGAGGTTGGTGATTGTTTGTGTTGTAACTTTGCTCAATCTTCCCTTGAAACGGAGGGTTTCATAGCCGCCTTAGCCTTTTTTTTTTTCTTCTGATCTATGAACTGAAATACATGGACATATCATCAGGACCTTACTAGCCAGCCGAGGTACCTTGTTACTTTTACAGTTGGAATCACACAAAAAGCAAATATTGATGCAGCGGTAAAAAAGGTAACTTACTGATCCAGGCATACTACATGCTTAAACTCGTGCGTTGAGCAAATAGTATCTGAAACTGATGCACAATTAATAATGCATCACAGTGTAATAGTAGCCACGCTATTCAAATTTGAATGCGGATGTATTGCTTCCAAAATCCTGAATGCTTTTTTGAATAGTTTTCAGATAAGTTCACTATTATGTTGTTCCATTACGATGGTCGGACTACTGAATGGGATGAATTTGAGTGGTCTAAAAGAGCCATCCATGTGAGTGCCAGAAAACAGACTAAATGGTATGTTATTACTATTCTTTTATGTATTTGCACTGTTGCAGTCCCTATTCTCTTGAATGTTTGGCTGGAATATTTTAATAACACACTTCTCTTGTTTACCTAAGGTGGTATGCAAAACGGTTTTTGCATCCTGATGTTGTTGCTCGATATGACTACATATTCATCTGGGATGAGGATCTAGGTGTTGAGCATTTCAATGCAGAGGCGTAAGCGTTACACTGTTGTTTCATTTGTTAGGTGTTCAGCTATTTTCCTCTTATGTGAGGTAGTCTCAAATCTTAATGCTATTTCCGTTAGGTACATTGAGCTTGTAAGGAAGCATGGGCTGGAGATCTCTCAGCCTGGTTTGGAACCTGATAGAGGACTCACATGGCAAATGACTAAACGGAGAGGTGATCAGGAAGTTCACAAGTAAGTCACTGAATCCATATTTTCTTTAATACATAATCATTGCCCACCTATATTAATTACGCATTTTTTTTTTCTAAATACAGAGTTACAGAGGAAAGGCCAGGCTGGTGTACTGATCCCCATCTACCACCATGTGCAGCGTAGGAGCCCAATTTTTTTTGGTTTTTGTATTTAATTTTTCTTTGCTCAAAGAGCTCACCTTCATGTTCAATTTAATGTGCAGATTTGTTGAAATTATGGCAACCGTATTCTCCAGGGATGCATGGCGTTGTGTGTGGCATATGATTCAGGTGGAGTGAGATTACATTTTGATCGATTAGCTTTGTTTATAATGGTAGGCTAACACACTGTTTTGTGCAGAATGATTTGGTCCATGGATGGGGTCTCGATTTCGCTCTTAGGAAATGTGTGGAGGTATTATTTGTCGTTATCAATTAGATATCACTCATATGAAGTGGCTTCTTACTACAAAGGGCTGCTGCAGGGTGCTGACTATATGGGGTGCTTTTGTTTTTTGTGTTGGGCTGGGAGTGGGCCGTGCAAGAGGGTAGAGGTAGGGTTGTTGGGTTGGTCAGGGTGGATGAGACATGTAAGGAAATAGAGTTTTGATGGTACCAAATTTTAAATATAATTAGTATATTTGAAAATATTTATAAAGCAGTTTTGACTAGTTAAGACCCATCTGGACACACAACTTTCCTATTCTTTTCCAGGAATCGAATTGTTTACTATGAAATCCACGTGTTTCAAAACAGGTCTAAACGTGCAAGATGCATAACAACATCGAATTGTGACACTGGAGTGAAAAATATTGAAAAGCATTGTGCGTGCCGAAACCATATCACAAATCATTCTAGTACTCAAACACCAAAATAGCAAAATACCTCTGTTAGCTGATGCCCGTAGGAATACACCTACTGCATCTTGCTGGTGATGATGCAAAGGAGCTTCTGGGTCTGCCTCTGTAGGCTGTGGGAAACCTATCCGAAATAGAATGTAGAGAACTTCACAGAACCCTATCCTTTGGCTAGTCCAGAGGATTAACCCAACTCTGAAGCAGATTAGCAGCATCATCAATTATATTGAGTGCCAACTTCATATCTTCTCGCACTTAACATGTTCTCCAAATCATTCATGTTTTGATGAGCTGGAGCTATTTACTTATTTTACATGGCCTTCAATTAAATAGCCTGCTCATGAGAAGATTGGAGTTGTTGATGCACAATGGATTGTCCACCAAGCTGTTCCGTCGCTTGGAAACCAGGTTTAGCCACTAGCCAACTATTCATTGCACCTCATTTTGGACAATATAATTGTGTTGACTGATCCTGTAACACCTATATCTTTCAGGGCAACTCAGATAATGGAAGAGCACCATGGGAAGGGGTAAGGCAATACTTACTAATCTTATTGGTCTAGGCTTTTTGTAGT
This sequence comes from Raddia guianensis, assembly GCA_036346415.1. NCBI lineage: Eukaryota > Viridiplantae > Streptophyta > Magnoliopsida > Poales > Poaceae > Raddia > Raddia guianensis. Next base: position 49,577,190 of record CM070535.1, on the reverse strand, counting down.
GATTTTTTGAACGCATGAATTCCCAGCTGTGTTTTTCGTTCTCTGTCTGTCATCCGGCACACTGCTATATGGACCTGCTTTTACTGTTTTACTTGGTTGTGTATCACAGGTGAGAGCACGCTGTAGGAAAGAATGGGGAATATTTCAAACAAGGTTGGCTGATGCCGAGAAGGAATATTACTTGTCACAAGGGATCACACCACCCAATTCAACGGTAGTTTAGATTAATACGGGTGCACTCACTTGTCATGGCGAGGTTTTTGTTTTGGTAACCTGGTCCTTGCGTGCATATTATGCTCATCAAAGCAGGTTCCTTTATAGAGCTGCAGTTCCACGGCCAGATTTGTACATGGGACCTCCGTGAGAATCACCACTGTCACTCTGAGCTTTGCTCTGCATGGCTTTAATCCTATTTTTTAGGTAGCGAGACTAGTTATGTGATGTAAGTAGGCGATGTAACAGAGATCATGAGGTCGAGCACTTCGTTGATAATCATTTGTGCATTGTTGACCTGAAGCAATTGTTGCTACGTTCTTGTTTCAACATGTAAATTGTTTATCTGAATAAATACTTCTGGGTATAGTCTGTATTGCGCCATTAGGACACGGGATAAATTCAATCATTTCCCCTGACAGGGCGTAAATTTGCAATAGTATATTAACACCAAACATGACAGCATAGTTATATTCTATGGCAGCAAAGGTACCCAGCCCAAGAATTATATTCTATGGTCGCTCTGGTGCTTTAGAGCATTTTAATACCAGTAGATTTGGTGCTGCGGATGGTGGATACTGCTCCGTCAATAGTGAAACTTGGGGCTGTGAATAGTACTGGAGCTTGATATGGGGCTAGCACAGAACATACCATTAGTGCATCATTAACTATTATGCCGTCTGATAGTTTGGATCCTAATTTTCAAATACTTTTAAGCAGTAAAGCGCCGAATACTTTCAAATACGAACCGAATGATGTTGCATCGCAAAATTTAAATATTGTTGAATAAATTATTGGTAAAAAATTTGAATCTTCAAATGCGTGTGTGCCTTATATTTTCGGACCGGGGGACTAGTAAAGCGCCGTTAGATCAAACATGTATAGCGAAGATATCATCATACCCATGAGCATCAAATATGTATCTAGATTCTAGATAGGTTAGTTATCTAAGTAAAATGATTGAATGAATGGCCACAACAGTTCCAGTACATAAAAAAAATCCAATATAAAAATATCTCTGCGACATCCATGACCATTATGCTTGACTCTATTCCTTCCGGTTAGGTATTCCAACAAACCAGTAACACCCACAAGCTAGTATTTCTTTAGCTGTTGTTCAACGAGATGACAAAGTCAAAATGAGCCCCATCAACATCTCACCCAAACGATCTTCTCGACCTATTCAATTCAGCGCCAAAATGAAAAGCAGATCGCGCTAATTTTTCGGCGGTGGACACGGCATATGCAGAGACTTGGAAATTTCAACCTTTTGAAATAAGAAAAGGTCTTCAAATTGGTTCGAAAATAGTGTATAGTGTCGTACGGAAGAGTGTAGTTTAGCTTATTCGACGGGCATGAGCAATGATTGTGCTGCATAAAAAATATTTAAGGAAGGCGGCTCCCAAGTTCTAGGAGGATCATCATCGGCACTTAACCTTGAAAAGGCAAAAATGGAAAGTCGAAAACAGTGTTTAAAAAGGTTGTTGGAATGAAAATGAGAAATTTCATGTAGTTTGGCTGAGACTTGAGAACCGAGCATTTTCTGAAACATCTGGCTTCGGTTGGAAATTCTCCTGGTTTTGTTTTTATAAAATATATTGTTTGATTCGTCATTTATAAGCGCAAAATAACTGATAAACCAGACGGTAAAAGTACCGTTCAGCTCAAACTAGACGGTAAAAGTATGGAACAAATGACATCCTGACAAACTTACCGTAGCCATATGTTGGAAACTAGGGCGGTAGGCGCACCTCGGCGCGCTATAGTTAGATAACCACCAAACGCAAGTGTGGGCTTCGAACGGAATTACTGGTGCTTAGCCATCATGTGGGCGAAGCAGGTGAGGTGCACCCTGATGGCACCGTCATGTGGAGCAAACTAATGGACAACAGCAGGCGGAAGCAAAACCTTGGAAAAAGACAGATGGGGTGAGCTTCAAACCGTACGCTGCGCCCTGGAAGCTAGTGCTGCAAACCAACGCATCAAGCATCCCGACCTGTTGAGACTTGCATGGGAAAAATTGCTTTATATATAAAGCATAATTGAACAATCGGATGCGCATGACAGCGATAATCTGACGGTTGCGGTTCGGCCAGATGACCTGGGCACGCCACAAAGCGACACGGGGGAAAGACAAGTGTCGCAAGGGCGTTTTCTGCCGTTAGCGCGTTGTATAGATAGATAAATGTATGTACATCTTTCGATGAGGTTCAAACCTGTAGACCATTAAAGTGCGGAGGCTAAAACTCAGAATTTTTTTCGAACAAAGGATCAATGAGTAGAATAATGTACTAAAACATTTGTTAACTTGTTTTTTTGTGAATCTTCAAAATTTTAGAAATGGCTACTCTTTTTTGTTAATCATAAAATTTTGGAAACGACTAATTTTTTTTTAATAAACTCATAGAACAAAATTTCTTTCGTTTGCATTATTCTTAATGCATTTTTATAAAACTTATTTGTCTTTAACGCTTATTTTTTAATGGGCGCTTATCATAAAACTATAGTTAAGACTCCATATTTTCAAGCTTTTTTAGTTTTTGTTCTGATACGTAAATATTTTTATGACCCTTACCATAAAATCATGACTCTATTTTGTAAAGGTTTGGCCTTATTTTTTCCCATAAAAAAGCTAGAACAAAAGAAAAGAACGTGTTGTTTTTTAATTGATTAGTAAAGGTTTGGTTTAAAAAAAACTTTTTAGTTGGCAGCAAAAATATAAAACAAAAAGAAATAATGTGTCATTTCTTGATCCTTTTTATAGACTCTTACCATGATATTAGGACCTATTTTTAGTTTCCCTGCCTTTTTGCGGGATTTTGCGTCAGAAAAAATCTGAAAAGGAGGGAAAGAAATGATGGATTAACTCTCTCAGCATAAATTATGGCCTATTTTATATTTTATTGTTTTTTCACATCCCAAAAAATCTCAACAGTGGTGGCCTTTTTCTATTTTTTCGCATTGTTGAAAAATCAGGGGAAAGTTTGAAAATTCAGATGAAATATGCCATAAATAAGAAAGAGCAAACTACATGTAAATTTCGACTTCCAAATAATTGGAATAACATCAAACTTTTTGTGGATGTTCATTATGCAACCATGGTTAAATTTTGGCAACTTTCTATTTTCAGGATTTTTTTGCTACTTATTAAAAAAAATCCGTAGTTCGAAGCCTTCGTTATGAAAACTTTAAACTTTTGAAAACTTTTGATTTTTCATGTTCTTTGTGCAAACATGGTTCGAAAACTTTTAATTTTAATGTCTTTGTACGACATAGCATAAATAAACTGAACTGTGGGAAACCGAGGAATAAACACGCCTTTCATAAGAAAGAGGAAACTTTTTGTAAATTTTGGACTTCAAAACCTTTTAAATAACATCAAACTTTCTATGTATGTTCTTTGTGCAGCCATAGTTTATTTTTTTGAAAACTTTCAACTTTTCATTAATGTTTTGCGACCTACGAAAAATAAAATCCACATTTGGAAGCCTTGGTAACGAAAACATTTATTTTTGGGAAAAATTTAATTTTGGATGTTATTTGTGCAAACATTGTTTGGAAGTTTTTGTTTTTTATGATTTTGTGTGGCCTAATATAAATAAAACCATGAAGCGGAAAATCGAGAAGAAATATGCCCTTATAAAGAAAGAGCTAAATTTTTATGAATTTGTATATTCTCTATGCAGACATGATTTAAATTTTGAAAGATTTCAACTTTTTATGTTTTTTTTGCGAGCTAAAAAAATTTAAATAGAAAGGTTTAAAAAAACTGCGTAGCCAAAAAACAAGCTGGTTCGCTAGGGTTTCGAACCCTGCTCTCTAGCATTACGGCAAGCGATGCCAACTTACTGATCATGGACAGCAAGCTGAAGCCTTGCAGGTGGAATGTTTATCTATTTAATAAATGGCACTGGAAAAAATAAGCACAAAAAACGGCGCACGCGGGATTCAAACCGTTTTGTGAACTTTGTACTGACGCATGGACAATCTTCGTTATTCACATAGCCTTTCTTGTAAAAATATTATCTTAAGCGATTAAACCATATTCTTTTGGGCTGCTTTAATACATATAAGGACTTTTGCAATTTATGTTATATAATTGCTTGCATTCTCCTTTCGGTGTTGGTATGCCTCTGATACCTTCATATATTATTCTAAATCAAGGTTACCATAAATGTATGTTGTTATAACATCCATTAATTTCATATTTAGATTCATGTTAACTATCATTGAGATAAGATATCTAAAGGTGATATCGCTCATGACCGGGGAGTAGGTTTCATTGTGGTAAATGCTCGGATGTTTAGTTAAACCTTGCACAACCAACCTTACTTTGTACCATACCACTTCAATTCTTTTTATTTCTCTTGCGAACAAATACCCATTTATAACCAACAAGGCGTACATGGCCAAACACTACTCTTTTGTTTAAAGAAATAAGTTGTGTGGTGATTGCCTCCTTCCATTTCCCCAATCTTCTTGGAACTTACACTCGGAGAGTGATGCTAGCTCCTGATTAGGTTCTATTTGTTTGGCAATCAAATTTGCAAAATATATGTTGACATTGGTGGTTGTTCTATGCCTGATTTCTCTTGTGATTTCATAATTTATGGTCATTTCGTCATGAGATATAGAATCGGTATATCCTTACCCTGTCCCGCTATTTCTCATTACTGGAGCGAGGCCCTTTATTTGTTTGTAGCTAGTGCGCACTCACAATTGACTTGGCTACTACTTCTTATTGCATTGCTGGAGGCGCTGTTTCCGGTACTGCACGTTCTACTTGTGCTTCTTGTATTGGTGGTGCTATTGATGCCGCATTTACTGCTTCTTCCACTGCTATGTTCAAATCCGAGAGTAACATGCCTTCAGGTTTCTCTTCGGACATGCCAGGTCTCAACTTGCACCCCTTCTTGCTTTTTCGGGGCATGTTCATGACTGGTTGTGATGAGGCCTCATTTCCCTTTTTACTCCGACGTCTCTGGGTATTAGGAGTTTGAGGAACCTTTTCCCCTATTCTCGTTCTTTGAGGCCTGTGAATAGGTTGAAGGGTGCCTTCTATTTGTTTTGGCACTGCTACCCTCTCTTGTGCATTGTGTGCTGGAACATAAGACTTAATCACATCCCAAGAATCACAAAAATGATCAGGCAATCTTTTTGCCACTGCATGCAAGTCGAGGATCTTTTGAACCTCTTCATTTGCTTTTGCAGTTCATGGGTCATGCGCGGGAATGCTTGTTGCCTGCCAAATTATTTCCTAACATTCTTCTTTAATGGCTGCCTAGCTCCCCCTAATGGTAGAAAATTATACTCGTTAAAGATGCAATCAACAAACCAGACCATATGTGCAAGTTGTCTATAATGGGTTCTACATGTAGGATTATGAACACAGTTCCATAACCAACATATGTCCCAGACTTCCTTAACGACCCCACCCAAGTTTGTTGTGGTGATGGAATTGGTACATAAACCATGTGGCGATGAAAGGATGACACACAAGGTGCCAGCTAGGGACAGACTGAGGGTGGCCTTGGGTAAAGCATTGCCATCCAGGTTGACTTGGTCGAAACACCTCGAGCAATACTCGCTGCTCGGGGATGCTCAGAGGAGTTAACCGGGCTATGGCTGCTCGAAAGGAGTCCACGAGTAGAGGTGCTTGGAAGGTTTTCCCAAGCGGAGAGTGCTCAAAGGGGTTCCTGAGCAAAGGGCTGTTCGGGACCGATCTCAGCATGACTTTGGTCAAGTCAGGAAAGCAAGGCGGACACATGGGCGTGGCTTCCCCGTGATGCCAACACCCTAACAACACCTCTTTGACAATAGGAATGATCCGCCAGCATTGGAAGCTGCAATCTGTGTACAACAGTGACAAGGTAGTGACTGAAGAGTGGCTAGCGCAGTGATGTAGTGACAAAAGTGGGCCCGGGTTGGTGGAAAAGATGGATATCAACCTTGTGTAGTGGCACGTCTCGGTCAAGCCCCCGTGAAAATCGCTGATGCATTAAATAAGTGGGGCCCGCAGACGCTAGCAGCTAGGCGGCCTCGAACACATTTCCAAAAGACTATAAAAGTTGTGCCCGACTTCCAGAGAAGGGGGCTCCGTATCTGGAGTTAGCCAAGATTGGGGACACGTACAACCAGCAGCATACTCGACAACACACACTCATAGTAAGAAGTAGCACATATGGGAAGCCCCGGAGCTTTCCCCGACAGCAGCCCTTTCTCCCTTGTACACCCTTGATTCCACCAAGTATGGAGCCATTGGAGTAGGGTTGTTACCTTTCCGAAGGGGCTCGAATCAGTCTAAACCTCTCGGGTCTCTGGTCCAGTTCCTCCCAGTGACTGTCTTGAACTTCTTCCTCCTCCCATTGTCGTGTAGTGGTCCGAACCAGTTGGGTTTGGGCGGTCTGCCCACTCCTCTCTACAAATCTCTACGGTCCGATCCTCGAGGCCACGTGGTCCTAGGAGTTGACACCATGCATTCAAATCTTCTATAATAGATAAAATTTTATGTGGTATTCCTTGTGTTAGTTGCATTGGTGAATGGATATTGTTTACTGACGGTATTAAATTAATTAATGTGGAAGCATGAAGGACCACGTGTCCTTAACAAGTGTTTGGTTAATTACAACCCTATAAGAATGGTCATGCAATGTACTTAATGTGTTTGGTCAATTCTTCTGCTAGCCCATTTTGTGTAAGGGCATGAGGGCGGATGCTCAACTTCAATTCTCATTGCTATGCAATAATCATTAAACACCTTTGAAGTAAATTCTTCGACGTTGTCCATACGGATGGACTTCACTTGATGGTCAAGAAATATATTCTTAATTCTTAACATACAAAGTCTTCTTGATTAGGATAATTTTTAACACTATGCTATGACCCTGATAGTTGTTAATTATATCTCTCATTTTTCTTAATGAGATGACCTAGTGTGCTATATATGCTAGAGAGTGAAGAGTTCATCATTCCTAAAGGTGGTATTTAGGGCAGTATAGTTGTCAAGTGATTTAATGCTTGTGTGGTATAGCCCATATACATATGAAGGAAAGTTTTCTAGAATTATTTTGTCATATCCGTCATGCTGCACAATTTTTTAAATATTCTTGGCCATTTGCTTCATTGGTTTCTATATGAAAACCATTTTCACGGACATCTTTGAAACTTAAGAGAGATATGGTGGATTCATGTTATAACACAGTTTCTTCAATTGCCAGTGTTGTGCCATTTGGCAAAATACGGTGTCTCGTCCAGTGCCTACTACACATGAAGCATTTCCTGCAATAGTGGTAATTTTACCGGTGTTTTTTACAATCAACTGAAAATACTTAGTCTCTCTTAAGATGCTATTAGTTGTACCCCTATCAACAATGCCTATTTCCTCCATAATATGAGCACTACAATATATAGAATATAGTAGTAATTAGACATTAATTGCAAACATGCTCAAATATACTGAAAAATAAAAGTTATGACTGATCACAAGAATCAAGGTATTGCTCCCCCTAAAGTTTATAATGCTATATGCTAAGGTCACAAATATCTACCGTCAACCACTGAACATAAATAAACTACTAATGATAAAGCGGAACTGCTAATAATAAAATGCTAGATAGACTCTGCGAATAGGGCATTTATGTTGTCTCTAATGTCTTGCTCCGCTTTGGTATTAGCTTCTTCATCATCCACTTCAGGGGTAGCAACTGCAAGTACAATAGGGGGTTACTTATTGATTTTCATCGCCTGCATATCCTCTCCATGGAGATCAATCTTCTCCTCAGAGTTTGCTTTGTTCAAGATGACGAAATGAGTCTCATACCTTGCTTTTTCTTCTTTGCTTGATATTCTGCAATTGCCTCCTTGGATGTTTGGAAAACTATAGACCAATTTCCTCATTCACCAACCTAAAGCATGTCTGGTTCTGCTTTCCATACATCATACGTGAGGATTTGTACTTAGTTGGTTCATCAGACTTTTTCTTTTTCTAGGCCTGCTTATCACTCTTGTTGTCATTGCCCTTTTTTCCTTGCGACTGGGCTTCTCAACCTAGTATTTGGCTGCATTAACTTCAACGGCTTTAACAGGTGCCTAAGAGACATAGTTCTTTTTAAGAACGTTGTCCTAAGATTTCTCAACTGGCATCACGTCGATGAGGTCACTATAGGTATTATATTTCTTTTAACTATAGTTTTAGATACTCTGTACTGCACTCGGATTAAGGGTAGATATTGTCTTCTCAATCTTTTCTTCATCCCTGATTTTATTGCCATAGAGTGTAAGATTGTGACAATAGAATGCAATGCTGAGTTATACTCAGCCACAGTTTTATAATATGCAAACCTCAAACATGATTAGTCTTGTTGTGCTTGTGGCAGTATAGTGTATTTGAGCTTTTTAAACCGCTGCTAGAGTGCAGTCCAAAGCTCAACATCATTTTTTTAGCCATGTACGTATTCATTCTTTAAAGTAAGGGACAGATGGTGCCTAACGAAGTGCAGTGCTTGATTGTTTTACTCAGGGTAAAGGATCCTACTGAAATTCTAATGGCTAGCCCTAGACCATTCCCACTGAGTACAATTTTCACACCCAATTTCCAAGCGAGGTAGTTCTGGGCATTGGGGGCCAGTGCTTCAAACACACGGTTGATGTTGTCTGAAATTTGCATGATGTAAATGCTTTGCATAGATTACTAGCACGTAATCCGAACAGTGCTGCATGACATGGATCACTCATAAATTCTCAAATTTTTCAATATATTAATGCTAAATTAATTATAGGAGTAACTAACAAAATTAATTGTACCATTACTACTAAAACAAGAATAAACAACAATTCCCTAGATGCTAAATAGCCAAAATATGCAAATTCATGATTTCCACAATTTTTAGGGGTCTCTGCATGACATTCTTTATTTAGAATATGCTTAAATAATTTTCAAAAAGTTCATGGATTATTTTGGAAATTGTGAAGCTCAAATTCTTTTCTTTGTTATCTTCTCCCCTCGAACCCTCACCCGCCGGCCTAGGCCATTCGGCCTGCTTCGACCCACCCTGCCACGAGACCTTTGGGAAAATACAGCTCATGGCCATTGTCCTGCATCCCTAAGCCTGTCCGGCCCACACAATCATTGCTGGAGAAGACGGGTGGAGCTAGGGTTTCCCCTTGCTGCTGTCACCATGGCATGAGTAGGGTTGGTTGCGAGCTTCTCAAGCTCGCCTCATTTAGAAACGAGCACGAGCTGAGCACTATTTTTAGCTCGTGCAACCAACCGAGCCAAGTCGACCTAGAGGTTGGCTTACTTGGGCTCGGCTCGTGACTCGCAAGTTGGGCTCGGCTCGGGCTCGGGCTTGGCTCGTGACTCGTAAATCATCATTAATCAGCCACCGAGCCTGTTTTTCATTCGAGATCGGGCTCATGGCTTGTGCGGACTCGCGAACAGCTCCCGAGCTACCACCGAGCCAAGCTAAGCCTGTTTTTCAGCTCGGATCCCTTGTTTAGCTCGGCTCGGGCTCGGCTAGGTAGCTAACGAGCCAAGCCAAGGGCTGGCTCGCTCGTGCTCGACTCGTTTCCACCCCTATACACAGGCATGAGAAGAGTCGATCGGGGCTGTAGTGCAGCACAGAGCAAGCACGTGCGGCGGCAACGGCTCAGGTGGAAAGGACGAAAATGACTTGCTTGGTGGTGACGGCGGCCGACGCATATATACGTATGGGGTGTTGTCATGCGGGAGGCGGTGCGGCCTGCTAGGTCCGGCGACAGTATGACCTGCCGCCACCAGCAGCTTGCAAGACTGGCCGTGGCATGGTGTCTGCGAAGCGGTGGCGACACGGTGTTTGGTGGTGGCTACGGCGGCAGAGTACGTCGCGGTACCGGTTGGCGCGGAGGTGGCCCGTTGATCCGAGGTTGCACAATGCCTACAACGGTGGCGTCGATACGGGGCGCAAGGGGCGGCGGCGCACAGAGCCTGCAATGGCAGAGATGTGCGGGCGGCGGCGTTGCGGGTATGCGTTGGCGCCTTGGCGGTGCGCTGCGGGGGGTGCGAGGGCGACCAGGTTGCGGGTGTCTGCCGACAATATGCTGTGGGGATACGCGGGCGGCGGCGCAGATGCTTGCACATCGTTGCTGTGCGGTGTTGGTTCAGTCCGGCCATGCAAGTCGGTTTTCGGTGGATTTATCCGATCAATCAATGTTTAATAGATGCAAAAACCCCTTTTGCTATGCTAAAAACCGATCCGCAAAACAACCGCTAGAATTCATGAATTCAGATGCAAAGCGATACCTTTGATGCTGCTTGAATGAATTGCTAAGGGATTGCGACGATTGTCGTGTAGGACAAATCGACAGACCCTAACTTCGCCCGCAAGAAGGCGATTTGATGATGTTCGTCATGCTTCCGATCCAACCTTCGAGAGTTTCGTGATGATAACGTATTGTACAACATTGTTATTGGGTGTTGTTCAAAGCATTAACCATACATAAGTAGGAGGAACACGAAGAACACAGAGACGTGGAGGAATTTTTTTTTTATCGTTTCTTTTCATTGCATATATGTATGCAATAGATCAAAATATCTCTAATATGCATAGTAGCGCATATGTTAGAATCCAGCTTAATCCACAACTCCCGAATCCTAGGTTGCCCAGCCCGACCAGGGGTGGACCGGGCTGTACGTATCGGTTTGCCAACCCTTCCTAAAGTCCCGCCACCACGCGCTCTGCCAGCTGCGCCTTGCGCGTCACCGCTGCTGCGACCGTGTGCCGTCGCTGTGGTGCCGCCAATAGCGCCGCAGCTTCGCTGGTTTGCCCCGTAGGTCCAACGTCGTCTCTCGAGTCTCGACCGCACAATGCTCACCAAACCGTACGTTGTTCCGATTGCGTAGCGTACTAGCGTGCCCCTGGGAGCCCAATAGCCCATGCTCCTCCTGGTTGCTCGATCCGTTAAAGAGCTCTCTCCAACATAAATCCAACAATTTAATCGCATGCATATAGTCTCATATCCATGCTTTTTTTAAAAAACAATCTCTCAGTATATTTCTCTCATCTCCAACAGTGTTACATATATAAAGAATTGTATAGAATAAGGAGAGAAAATCCCTACATATAAGGGAATGAAGACAAATTTTCTATTTTAGAAAACGGAACAGGGAATTCTGTTGGAGCACGTCGAAGAAGAATTCGTTCCCTATTTTAGGATAGAGGACGCTTCAGGAAATCCTATTGGAGACAGCCTCGGTCACCAAAAGCCCTCCCACTCAGTCCCACACAATTTGCTAGTCGACGCGCACTGCCTAAAGGGGCAACTAGTTACACCGAACAAATATTTAATTTATATGTGAGGAGACTTACATGTACGGATGCTTACAGCGAGACTTATTATAGAGGGATAACAAACATTTTTCTTTATGTTTTACATCTTATATTTATATGGGTCCATAAGAGGGATAACATCACGTAGGACGACTTATACAAAATATTAGTACAACAAAAAATGAAGTTAGATCATAAATTCAACAATCTTGAATCAAATTCCTTCTATGGTATAAAACAAATCACAAAACCTCTGGAACCAACATTTGGCACCAAAATTCAATAATACGAACAAAGCAATGCTCAAACTTACTGCAACTGTCCATATCATCTTATCACGTAGATTACCTTATCATCTTATCATGTAGATTACCTTATATAACTATATAAGAACTGTTACCACCTTGAGGTACGCATTGAGACGTACCAATCTAGCTTTCCATCCCTAAGGATAAAATTGAAAAAAATATCATTTTCTTCCTCCACCTATCTCCTCTATATATCCTCTCCTGTGAGCACACATGAACAATATCATGGTGGCGGTCGGTGCGCTGAGACGTCAGTGGCGACGACGGCGAGGCCCCAACCAATGGTGATGTGCACACACGAGCATGGTGGTGACGCTTGCACAAGCATGGCAATAGCGGTGGCGGCGGGCACACATGAGCGTGGCGGCCCACGAGCACATCAATGGCAACGGCGGCGAGCATGCATGCACCAACGTTATGCCGGTGGTGTCAGCAGTACATGTGTCACGCTAGTAGCAGTGATGACGAGGCTCTAACCAGCGATGGTGCGCATGCACGAGCACGACGGCAGCGCTTGCACACATCAGCGACGGTGTTGATTGCATAATAAAATCGACTGGTATGTCTATACGTAACACCCGGATTTGGGAAAATTCAAAATTTTGGCAAAATTTAAAATTTTGTGGCTTGACTTGAAAATCCATCGCAGTCTCTCTCTTCTCCTCTCCCGCGTGTTCTCTCTCTCCCTTCCTGCTGTCACCCTCGCGTTCGCCCTACTCTGCTCTGCTTGCCCTGTTGCCGCCACGCCAGACTGCACGTCGCCGCGCCCACGTCGCGTCCAAGCCCGGTCCCTCGCGTACCGTTGTTGCCGTGTCGAGTTCTAGTACGCTGGCGTCGGAGCGTGTGCCGCGTGCCGCGCGCCAGCGACCGGTCTGCCACCTTGGACCGTCGGATTTCGTCTAGAGACCGTTGGGTACTGACCACCAAATCCCGCATGCGATCCACGTCCATTTTTCGCCATCATCATCGCCTCCGCTGGTCAAAAGGCCTACGCTTTAAGCCCTGCCCGTCGTACATTGCTCCTCCGCCGCGCCGTGCCTTCCGTTGCCACGGGCACCCCACCGTGTCGTGTCGCTAATGCCGCCCCATAGTGCGCGTGCTCACCCTGGACCCACACCACGTCCATCCCTGCCTTAAACCGAGGCGATCCCCCGCTGGCTCCACCCTTTCCCCATTTCCCCCAATTTCACCCGAGACGTTGCCGGTTGCGATTGCTTCTCTCACGTGAGCTTCTGGAGCCATCTTCACCGCCCGAAGCTTGCTCCACTCGCCCCTAACCTTTCCCCTCCGGTAATTGCAGAGTAGGCATTCGAAGCTGCCGTGTCGTTGCCGCCCCTGTTTTGGCCGCCGCCGCGCTCACCGTCACCGGTTTCTCCCGTTCGCATTTACGCTTAGCCATGAACTAGGTGAGCACCTCTGTGTGGCCCTCTCGCTCTGCGACCATTTTTCCTAGCCTGTGGATCCCTAGCTAAGCATGCCGACGCTGGCGCGCTCACGGCCTTGCCGCCGCTCATCGCGCGCAAGCGTCGCCGCGTCCTCGCCCTTGCCGCGAAAGCACCATTAGAGCCATGCGTACTCATAGAGGCCAGAGCGTGCACGCACATGGCCAAAAACGGCCGGTAGCGCCGCCGCAGTGCGAGCAGTCGCTGCCAGCTACATCGCTTGGCCGGAGGTAGACGAAGACCATGAACCGTAGGATGCGCGCCAAGATTCGTGTATTCTGGTGAGCTCTGAGTTGCTGTCCTATGGGCCCCGCCGGTCAGGACTGCTGCTTGATTCACTAAAAGTCAAATGGTTCATTTCAGTCCTAGGCAACATGATGGTGAAGAAGGGGGCTCAAGACATGCAGGAGCTGAACTGTCGGGACCCGCATGAACGAGTCGAGTCCCTTCAGGCATTATCAGATTAGTCCTCGGATCAAGAGCTAGTACACATGATTTTAACTTGGATCATAATCATTCTTATTAAAACATTAAATATTACATCAGAGTGCAGCCATTAAGGCTCTTAATACAAAAGATTGGCACGCAGGCCATACAACTGCGGAAGCATGGGTACATAGTAAAATCCAAAAGAGAACTCCAATACAATCCCACAGGCAAGGCTGTAGTAGCGATCCTAGGCGTCAGAGAAATCCACGTCTTGAATACCATCGGCGAAGTCACCGCCTTTGGGCTCACCATCGTCCGGGTAGTAACTCGAGACTCAACCCGCCGTTGAATGAGCAGCCCATGAGTGAACGCGAGGGTGAGTATATGTGCAAATACTCGCAAGCCAAATTGACATATGCATATGTGGGCTTTAGCAAAGGAGGGATCAAGGTTTCATTTGCGAAAAGCCATCTTTATAAATTTTCCTATATCTTTGAAAATATGGAAAACAGTTAAGAAGAGTTAAAACAAATCTTTCTTTTGAAACTCCGGCTACCTGCCGGTTTTAACCCACCAAGGTCAACTCATGGCGCCCCGCCATGTCAAGTTTATAAGCTCATGGCACCGCCATGTCAATCTAAATATATCAGGTCAATCGCCTTTATCAACTCATGGCCCCGCCATGTCAATCTAAATATAGCAGGTCAATCGCCTCGGAACTCATGGCCCTCGCCATGTCGATTCAGATATCTCGTGGTCAATCGCCTGTCAACTCATGGCCCTCGCCATGCAATAATAAATCACTCCACGTCTGCTGCGAAGGCCCAAAACAAATCTTTACTTTAAAGCTATTTTGAAAACAAAAGGGTGAAAGACTACCATGAGGCGGCGCTCGTCGCGTCGCGCTCTTGACCGTAGGCACGGCTGTCTAGACAGCTTCTACACTCGCAGAGATTGCACGCTTACCCACGAGAGGTAATTTACTTAGTAAACCACCACAAGGTCTTTAACCAACTCATTCCTAGCTTAGGCATCTCCGCTAAGGATTCCACCTCTAGGTCGGTACTCGGTTGCCGGGTCCCTCTTGCGCCAATAGGTTCATAGTCTGCGTGACACCGTGTGTGTGTGCTACGGATTCTACGCCCCTATTCCACCAAGTGAGATGCCCAAACTAAGAACTTGAAGGGTACTCAACCGTGGCTCGCCCATACCAAAGACTCGTGGTCGACTTGTTGAACTTAGTTTGTCTACCTCAAGGACTCGGTCCTAAGTGATCCGGTGGTTCCCACATCGGGCCCGACTCTCGTGCATACCGCACCAATCCATACAACCATCCACCCAAATCGGGGTTTTCCAAAATAATTTCCCATTATAACAATAACTATTGTACCCCAATAGTCCCATTTTATCAAACATGACAAAGATCAATCGTCTTCAAATCACGATTTCAAACATTGCATTCACATGAAATAACAAAGGACGATAAAGCAACACATAAAGTGGCTAAGCATTTAACGATGAACTAATCAATGAAATGGCAATAAACAAGTTATATATTCCTAGGGTTGACAAGTATCGTGTTTATACGAAAATGATAAATTTAATGGGCATTTAACTAATCAGCCTAAGTAATTAGCATTTTTAAATTTCAACTATCATGCATATTCACAATTCTAGAAAAAGCATTTATAAATCTAGGTGGCAATATGATCAACAATCATTTGGGAAAAGGTCAACAATGACTTGCCGTGAATCCAGTGTTCCGGGTGTACGGGTAGGTCCTCGATTCCAACGACACCAGAATCCGGATCTAGCGCAAACAAATAATCACATAATAAATGCACATACAAAAATATGAATGCAATGGTGAAAATGGTATTTTTAAATTAAATTTTATATTTTTATGAATCTGTAGAAGTTTATTTTACTAAATTTGAAGCTATATTGCAAAAGGTATGAAATAAATAATTTAATTGCATTAGTAAAATAAAGGAAACAGACAAGTGGGCGGCAGCCTAGCTTCGCCCAGAGGAAATCTCTGGGCGGGCTCGGGTTGGCCTTGTGCTGGCCGGGCTGTGGCTTTGGGCTAGCTCTTCATGGCCGGGCCGGCTCGGCCTGCCTCGCCTCGCTCGGCTCGGCTGGCGTACCGAGGAGGAGGGCGCTGACGGCGGGACCCGCCTGGCATAGAGAGAAAACAGGGGAGGCGCTGGGGACGGCTCGGGTGGCGGAATTCCGGCGACGGCGGCGGCGCTCCGGCGAGGGGATGTGAGGGTAAAGTGAGAGGGAGCCGTGGGGGTCTCGTGGGAGGGCTCTTGAGGTGTCAAGGAGCTCGGTGATGGCCGTGGTGGCTCAGGCGGAGGTAGAGGCGGGCGCGCGCGAATTGGTCGCCGCGATGAGGAAGGGCGGCGGTGATACCTTAGAGCTATGGGGTGGTGAGGGGAGCTGGGTGGACCGATTGAGCCGGGCGGCTCCGGTTGGCAGCGGCGCCGTGGAGATGGTGCGGGACAGGGATGGACATGGCGGCGGCGAAGTCAGGAAGTGGGGCGCTATCGGC
Organism: Raddia guianensis; assembly: GCA_036346415.1. Taxonomy (NCBI): domain Eukaryota; kingdom Viridiplantae; phylum Streptophyta; class Magnoliopsida; order Poales; family Poaceae; genus Raddia; species Raddia guianensis. Next base: position 49,560,938 of record CM070535.1, on the reverse strand, counting down.
GGCGGCGTCTCACCAACGCTAGCCACGGCACGACGGGGGATTATGACGGCCTTGGCAAGGCGTCGGAGAGAGAGGAGGAGCAGGAGGGCAGCATGGCGGTGTCGGCTTTATAGGCAAGGGCGGATGCGCCAACGGCAATGGGTCCACGGCAAGAAGTGGGGTGGCGTCGCCTGACTCCACGCCGGCGGTGAATCGTGGAGGGTCCCATGGCGAGGCAGCGAGTGGAGGAGAGAGCTCCGGGGAAGAAGACAACCCGACAGGAAAGAGAAAAGAAAGGAAAAGAAAGAAGGGGAGAAGAAAAGAAAAGAGGAAAAAGAAGAAAAAAAAAAAGAAGGGTGGGACCCACTGAAAGATATTTTATTTTAAAATTAGTATTTCAGAATTTTATTTTTAACAGATATTTTCCAAAGTTTTGGTATAAAATTTAGACATAATTTGATTAAATCAAATTTGGTCAAAATAGTACAATTATTTTCAAATTTAGATTTAAATTATTTATAGTTTTATCAAACTCACATCAAAGCATTTATTATCAAATATAAATTTTGAATGATTATTTTGAAACTCAAAATATTATTTTTATATTTAATACTAAACATTCTTTATATTAAAGCTAAAATATTAATTACCAAAATATTCTTTTGGCTTTTGCAATTACTTATGTTTAAAATTTCAAAACCAAATTATTTGTTTTTACCAAAATTTTACTTTGACATTTATAATAATTAATTCAAAATTTTAAAATATTAATTTAGCCTTTAGAAGGTAACATGCACATTTTCAAATTAATTAATTTTTCGAAACTCATGCACATAAAATAATGATGCCATGATTTTTAGGGTTTTGAAAATGGGGATGTTACATGAACCTTCGGACTCTCACTTTGTGCCCCCAGCAAATTCTTAGTCCCATCATGAGTTCCCTACTCATCAAGAGATTCCAAATCCTCCGGCTGATCAAATGCTCCAAGATCACCTTTTTCAAGGATGGGAGCACTTCTCCACATTATTTTGCAACTTGGGAACTCAGATTTAAGGATTAACTTCAACAGTGGACAACTTGGGTACTCAAGTTCAAGGGCTTCACTCCGTTGTTAACAGCCTTCAGGACAAATATGGTGAGGAGTTCAAAGAAGTCACAAGCATGCAGAGCAAGTTATTTAACTCTCAAGGCCGAATCTTCTGAAAAATGGATTATTTAAAGAATATGCAAGAAGCAAATGCCAAGCGTCTTGTGGATCTAAATAAAAGGATAGATTCCACTCACACAGGACTGGATAGTGTTGTAGTCGATATAGATAATCATAGTCAAGATATTCAAGACTTAGTCTATCAATGCATCGGAGAAATCTATGATCAAAATATTCAGCATCAGACTGCCTCTGATCATGTGTGGAATTGTAGAATGATACCATCTCAAGAGAACATCTTAGCCTCTCTTCAACATCAAGATGAAGGCATAAGAGATCTGTATAAGGGGCAAAATGAATATGAGCAACAAGTGAGAAGGGAACAGACTGTAACTGATTCTGAACTTCATAATATTAGCTCAAGTCAGCAACAGCTCCAATAAGATTTTCATCAGTGGACTATTTAAGAGAATCCTGAGCTCAGCTGGCACGATCAAGCTATGGAAGCCTCTTATTTCAAGCAAAAAGGTGATTCAGTTGAATTTTCATCTCCTTTGGGCAGTGACTCTCCAAGGACAAGTTCCAAAATGTCCAAATTGACCAAGGCCTTTAAGAGGACTTTCTCTAAGCGCCATTAACTTCATTCCTTTTCTTTATGGTGCTTGATGCCAAAGAGGGAGAATTTGTCTTGTCTTAGTAATAGCTTTGAGTTTTAGAAGTTATTCTGATTGCTGTTAACTGTCTACTGTGTTTTATACCCTTTGTTAGTTTAAGGGGGAGTTCCTTGTGTGTTTTTTTCTTAAAATATTATCTATGCCTGGAACTAACTTTATTTTGCAGAAAGCACACTATCATCAATCACCAAAAAGGGAGAGATTGTAGCGTCTAGGCCCTTCAATTTCTTGAGTGGTTGTTTATTTAAGAATTTTGGTGATGATGACCTAAAGCATTTCAAATGGACTCACTTCAGAGGATTTAGGCTCAAGATCGTGAGTGATCTCCTTGCTAGTGCGACATCAAGCTCAAAGACAAGACTAAGGACACTGTTAACTAGTTTAAGGTAGGAGAAGTTTTAAGCTTGTAGCTATTTTTTGTTTGTTCTTTACCGTACTATTAAGGGGGGTTTCATTTTATTACTTATATGGGTAATAAGTCTCTCAATCACATAAAATATACCTTGGCGCAACACAAATCCTAAGAGTATCTTAGCCATTTTCTTTGCCAGAAAATCTCTAGTTAACGCCAGACTAGACGTCTATCTGCATTTGTTTATGTCCGTTGTTTCTCCAGAAGTATTCATGTTCACGCCAGACACTTCGTTCATCTTATATTTTTCGGTCCGGCGTTCTACCAGAAACATCCAAGTTAATGCCAGACAATCGAGTTCTTTGCCTTGGGTCTTGTCCGGTGCCGTCTTCAGAAAATTTCTAGTTTACACCGAACAGTCCGTCGTACAATCACTACTAGAATTTCTGGAAATCTCGAGGGCCAGAAAATAAACGTGAGGGCTGAAAAACAGCCCTCGTTTTATATATAAATACACGAGGGTTTATCCTAGCCCTCATAATAAACTACTTACTCACGAGAGCTATAACAAGGCCCTCGCAATAAACGCTGGCAGACACATACTCGTGAGGGCTACGTACTGGCCCTCGTGAATAATGACTACAATAATTGCTCCACACCGCAACCTGTGGGCACGTGGCTTATTTTACCGAGGGCTTTCAGTAAAGCCCTCGCGAGTAATACTGGCAGAACAAGTTCTTGCCAGGGCCCACAGTGAGCCCTCGCGAGTATAATACACAGTCAGACTTTTTTACCCTCCAACCCCACATGTCATAGAGTAATTTTGTTGCCACATATTAGTATAATTGTGACGCCAATTTTCTTAAGACTAGACTCCAGCAATCGTGATACGTAGGTGAGCAAACGTTATCGTCATCTCATACGATGGTGAGGCGTCGCCTGATTATCGTACGTGAAGCCTATTTTGCGGAGCTCGTCTCCTAGAGAAACGTCAGTGTCATCTTCATTCAACGGAGAATACTGGTTTTATGTGTAATGTGTATTAGAGTGTAATGTGGAATCGCAATTATATACTTAATACATGAATCATATATGATATATGATGAAATGTGAAGATTTCAAAATGTTTACTCATACGAATACTGTATCGATAAACATATATAGCTAGTTGTGAAGGGTATGATATTGCATGTGTCCGATTTTGTTTTAAAATATTTTTGCATGGACAAGAATGTTATATAATTTATTCCTAGTGCTTGAAAGTAATTTTAAAATAACATTTGGAATTTTTTTAAAAATATTTGAAAATTGGGATAATAGGAGAAATTATATTAGTAGCGAGGGTTTATCAGGAAACCCTCGGATATATATATTATACACGAGGGTCAACATGGCCCTAGTGTATATTTGCAATTTTTCACGAGGGCTTCTTCGGTAGCCCTAGTGTTTACCTTTTCGCAAGGGCTACGGAGCCCTCGGGCATAATGGACGAATGCTGTGCATGGAGGAGTTCACGTGGGGGGACTCGCCAGCCATTGAGACATAATGTTATTCACGAGGGCTACCTAGCCCTCGTGATTAACAGGCGCCTTCTCCCATTTATACTTGAGGGCCACCTGGCCGTCGGGACTAATCGGCCCAATGGCCACAGGTTGGCTTTGGCCCCACCTGCAGTGTCTCGCGCGTAGTCACGAGGGCTACGAGGCCCTCGTGAATAAGGCCAATATAGATCTGGGCGCGCTTCCGGACTTGGGCAATTTTCGCCCAAGTCCGAAGGCCGCCACCGCCGCCGCCACGCCGCGCCGCCTTTCCGCCCCACCGCTGGTCGTTTCGCCGCTTCGCCGCCGCCGCTTAGTCGCCGCCGCCCTGGCTGCAACCGCTGCCGCCACCCCCAGCCCTGCCGCTGCCGCCGACGACAGCGCTGCCTCCGCCTCGCCCGTTGCCTACCCCTCTGCCACCGCGCCACGCCACGACCGTCATTGTCACGAGCGAGAGGAAAGGGAGGAGGAGGAGTCCGTCGCTGTCATCGGAGCACGTGGAGGAGGAGGAGCAGGAAGACGATCGTGGTGAGCAATTTTCACGCCTTTTGTATGTTTGAATGTTTTTCACGAGGGCAATGCATGCACGTATATAGGTTTAATCACGAGGGCTTTGTGTTTAGTGAAATGTTACTCACGAGGGCTATTGTTAGGTTATTAGATTATGCACGAGGGCTATCGTTAGCTTATGTATTAAATTATTCGTGAAGGTATGGACGAAGATAGACAATGGATGTATGATGGTTGGGTGTCGAGCGGGCGACACACAGATGCCTGGTTTGAGGGGACGCGTCAGTTTGTGTCACGGGCTTTTCAAAGTAATTTGGAGGGGCTGTCCGTTGCCCTTGTGCGTAATGTGGTAACCGCGGAAGAGAACACGTGACGAAATGGAGACACATCTAGTAAAAAATGGCTTTAAGGTCGGTTACCAACGGTGGGTATATCATGGGGAGAGTACTCGTGCCGAGGTTGCGCCAGCTGGACCTCCCGAAGGTTTTGATGAAGTAGATCGGATGGAGGACATGGTTGCTGATATTGGCCACGATTTTGATGGTGATGACCAGGACTCACAGCCAGGCATGTCCGATTTCTTTAGACTTTTAGAGTCAGCCAAAAAACCTTTACATGATGCAACGTCAGTGACTGTCCTATCTCAGGTGACACGTATGATGGCCGTGAAGTCTAAGTTTAACATGTCCATCGCATGTTTTGATGAGATGTTGGCTATTTGGTGTGATGCCCTCCCTGAAGGTCCTAAGATGCCCAAGACGTAGTATGAATGTACAAGGCTTCTATCGGGTTTAGGAATGCCATACAAGAAGATAGATTATTGCGAGAACCTCTGCATGTTGTATTACAAAGATGATGAGGGGAAGGCCTGGTGCGATCATTGTGGAAAGTCACGGTATTTCGAGACCACAGATTCTAATGGCAACAAGTTTCAGACTTCTGTGGCAAAGAAAGTGTTGCATTACTTTTCATTGAAAGATCGCCTGCAACGTTCTTTCATGATGGAGGACACATCAAATAGCATGAGGTGGCATATGTTGCATAAACGGAACCCTGATGTTTTGGTGCATCCATGTGATGGAGAAGCCTGGAAGCATTTTGATAGAAAGCACCCTGATTTTGCAGCCGATCCACGAAACGTGCGTCTTGCAATTGCCACAGATGGCTTCACTCCTTTCAATATGACCACTCGATCATACTCCTGTTGGCCAATCTTTAGTATCCCTCTAAATCTAAAACCATCTCAACTCATGAATGACGAATTTATGTTTCTTTCACTCATAGTGCCCGGTCCAAAAAATCCTAGAAGGAATTTGGATATTTTTTTGAGGCCATTGGTGGATGAGTTGAAAGAGTTGTGGGAAATCAGAGTTATGACTTACGACAAAGTCACAAATAGCAATTTTCTTATGAGAACTGTGTATTTGTGGTCAATTCATGATTTTTCCTGCATACGACATGTTCTCTGGCTGGAGCACACACGGAAAGCTCGCTTGTCTGATATGCATGGATGATACCGTGGCATTCACGCTTACACACGGTGGCAAGGCAAGCTTCTTGGATTGTCATCGAGATTTCCTGAAGCCAGATCATCGATTCAGAAAACAAAAAGATAAATTTCACAAAAATACCATTGCAAAAGGTCGGAAGCGAGAACCTCTCACAATAGGTGAAGTCAAAGCCTGGCATTCAACCCTAAAGGTAAATAAAAAAAAACAAAATCGAATATGAGGGCTATGGAACCGTTCACCATTGGACACATAAGTGCAGTCTGTACTCCCTTCCATATGCAGAGGATTTGCTATTGCCTCATAATATCGACGTAATGCATCAAGAGTCGAATATAGCACAAGCCATCTAGGGTACGAACTTGGACATAGAAGGAAAAAGCAAAGATAATGTCAAAGCTCGCCTAGACTATGAGATGCTATGTGACCGACCAACATTTAACATGATAGAAGGGCAAAGGGTAAAGCCAAAGACTCCATACTGCTTAACTAAGGCACAAAGGAAAGAAGTTTTAGAATGGTTTAGAGACAAGGTTAGATTCCCTGATGGGTATGCGTCAAGCTTTGTCCGTGGTGTTGATGTTGATGCCGGCAAGATACATGGCAGGATAAGCCACAACTTTCATATCTTCATGCGAGATCTATCACCTGTCATGTTTAGGGACTATGTATCAGATGATGTATGGACAGCTCTTGCCGAACTGAGTTTCTTTTATAGAAAGTTGTGTGCTAAGCAGTTAAGCAAGGCAGATTTGAAGAAGTTAGAGGAAGATATAGTGGTTCTCGTTTGCAAGCTAGAGAAGACATATGTCCCTGGTTTCTGGAATCCAATGGAACATATTCTTATCCATCTACCTACTCAAGCACTTCTCGGTGGGCCAGTCCATGGGCGGTGGATGTATCCTGTGGAACGTCGACTGAAAACTGTTCGGGCAAATGTGAAAAACAAGGCCCATGTTGAAGGCTCAATTGCTGAGGCATATCAAATTCAGGAGATCACAAACTTCACGAACAAATATATTGTGAGAGTACACAATGTGAACATTCTTGTGCCGAGATACAACACACATGGCCGATAGGTCGAATCCGATCTAAAACTATTCGAGGTTTAAGGCACTTCGGTTGGAAAGAGTAGAAAACAAGATATTTCTCAGCGGGACAAGGTTATTGCACTATTATACATTTTCGAAAACATGGAGGAAGTCAACGACATTGAATCGTAAGTTAGACTCGCATTATCTCTATTACAATTACATTTCGAAAACATCCTCACTATAACATCTTCTTTAGATAATTCGTGCAAACTTTTTGGAGAGGAAGAAAAAAACATAATCCCGAAGAGTTGAAGGCTTTAAAGGAAAGAGAAGATGGCAACGGCGGACCTAACTTTCTGTGTTGGTTGTGGAGATATGTAAGTGTTCTGATTAAAGAATAAATGAACTTCTTGTGTTTTTTTATTCTAATTTTTTTTTCTAAACACAGTGCAAGTAAAATTGTAGCGTACACAATGATATACGTACCATGTCACGTGGATGTTCAACACGTGTCACAGTCCATGGGACGTATGATATCAATGGGTTTCGTTTTCGTTCCGCGGAGTATGAGCAATCAAAACCTAATCTGCGAACGGTAAATAGCTATGTTGCTTGCGAGGGTCAAGCAGAAGGGCAAGATAAGTTCAGTTACTATGGTATAATTCAATAGATAATTGAACTAACATTTGAAGGTAGTAATGAGCTCTCAGTGGTTATGTTCCGATGCGAATGGTTCGATCCTGTTAAAGGTTTACGAAGACGAGCCGAGCTTGGCTTAACGGAAGTAAAACATACTTCACGGCTGAAAGGATACGATCCTTTCATATTAGCTAATCAAGCTGAGCAAGTGTATTACCGCCATATCCATGCAAGCATCCAAAGAAAGGGCGCCTCAAAAAGGACGAGGCCGATCTCAAAAATTGGTGGGTTGTATACAAAGTTAGACCTCACGGGAGATTGCCAGATGGTCCAATACAAGATCAACTATTAGAAAACACATTTGTGATCGATGCTGGGGTAGGCCTCGACAATCTAGTGGCCAGCATAAATGATGACGTGGTTACCGTCGACGAAGAAGGCCAAGAAGAATATGAGGATCCTGTCGAAGGCGATGAATATGCGGACAACAATCCTATCGGCGACATTGACCTACTTGATGTTGATGCGAACTACTGCTAGATGTATGCTTTTATATATGTTTATGTTACTATCGTTTACTTTCATATATGTTTATGTCTTTGTCTATATTAAGTACTAACTTTATTCATATTTATCTTTTATGCAGGATGGCGCCTAGAAAGTTTGTTTGCCACAGGGGAGTATCACCAGTAGAGGACCGTGAGATGGACGAGGCTGGTCAAGACGAGGCAGGTCTGGGATCCAGTGGTCACGAGGCAGGTCAGGACTCCAGTGGTTATGAGCATGGAGGCTTTGAGGAGGGCGAGGGGTCTACCCAGCCAACCTCCACTCGTCGCTGAAGGAAGAAAAGAGGGCCTAATAGGGTGCCTAGGGCTCCAACAGATGCAAATATGCACATCCCTATTGACATCTTAGGGGACGGGTAATTTCTAATTCTGAAAAAGTAAACTGAATATATTAATCTCTTTGTAAATGCCTAACTCTTTCCCTTTTTTATAGGAACATGGCTACGGTCGACACGAGCATCACGAAGCAGCCTGCTTCCATACTGTCAGGGCTAATCAGGATGCACTACCCTAGGATGGTGGAAGAGGACGGCCTTTGTGCCCAAAGAATCACCGGGAAGACTATAAGCTTCAACAAGAAGAAGGTCGGGACTCATTTGCCAGTGAGTCGTCGACAAATTCTGGGTAAGCCTCTCAACACCTGCAATTACTCTAATCTTTTCTCACGCTAATAGGATGCTTGTTTCATTCCTTTTTAGAAACATTATCGACCTCGTGAAGGCCTCACCCTTTCATACTTCCATGAAGTGATTGATAACAAAGCGAATAATCTTTTCTGGGACAACCTGCGGCGTTCGCGTGTCGAGGCAACCAAGCAGTGGTACAAGTAAGTTTATCCACAAATATTTTTTACAATGCTAACAATGTTGATTAATACAAACATCAAAATGGGGTGCAGGAGAGAGCATAACGAGGAGCTTACTGACACCAAGGCTTCAGACAAGTACTTGACCCCTCAGCAGTACACCCAGGTGCGTCCGGACTGGGTTGAAAACTGTCCGGAAGCTTGAGAGGGACTTGGGCATTATTGGAACAGTCCAGAGTTCAGGACCAAGTCACAACAGTCCAAGCTGAACCGGGCGGCGCAAGGAGTCATCAAGTACATTGGAAAGTGGTCCCTGCCATTCTTCAGAAAGAAAGAGGTAAAAACTTTTATTTACATTTCACTCATTAACTCTTTTTTAAATTTCTCACATTGTGATGCAGTCCGAGAAGGATGGGGAAGACATAGGTGCCTTAGAAGCATGCAGGAGGGCAATGACGCCGAAGGCACAACGACAAGCTCCCGAGCCAACCATGGCGCCACACGTACAAAGAAAGATTGTAAGTGCAGCTTACATCATTCTTATATTATTTATCCCTACTTAACATTCTAATATCATTCGACTTGAATGCAGGGCAGTGCGGAAGCGCATAAGGAGACACATGGTCTAATAGTGACCCAGTGCGGAGAAGGAGCTAGACCACGAGGTCATCTACACCCACATGGGGCTTAAGTCTCACGGTCGCTACGGGATGGGCTCGGATCACATCAGGTGATCGACTTTGCTCTTTATTTGTTCCATGTCTTCGACCGTCACGTTACCCAACTCCTCTAGACTAATCTACTTTTCTATTGCAGGTCTGGTGGATTAATGCGCGATGCAAGGTCCCGCCGTGCCGCTAGGGAAAGGGTTGCTGAGAGAGAGCTGCAAAGGGAGAGGGAGAGGGCGGAGCAAAGGGAAAAGGAGATAGAGGAGCGACACAGGAGAGAGCTCAAGACTTAAGGATACAGATGGAAATGACCCAAAGAGCGGCTCAGGAACGGTGGGAAAGAGAACAAATGCAAAGGTGGATAGAGTTCACAAGCCGCCATTCAGGGGCAACTTCGAGCAGGTATTCCGTAAACACAATTCATATCCTCGTTTATTTGCATTAACACTACATTGCTTGCGAATGTGCAAGGTGGGTCGAGCAGGCATGTTGTTGAAGGTGGCGTTGGTTACGCACCTTATGTGGTACCACAGCCTACTGTTCAACCTCAAGATGCGGTAAGAGTTGGTGTTTTATCAATAACTTAGGTAAAGCGTATTTAGAATCAAAAGTTATATCCTAAGTGATTGCAGGGCTCTGCTCCTTCAAGTCAAGCTCATGGAGTCGACCAGGAAGCTCAGCGCGAGTGGGCGGATGCAGGGACCGACGGGTTTCTAAACCTACTCACTACCACCCCTTCGCTCTTCCCTGCACCGGACAACGCTCCTTCGACCTTCCCTCCAACTGATGGTACTCCTTCGATCTTTCCTGACCCAGATAGAGCTCCGTGACGGACGGATGGATGGATGAATGTCTATGTATGTCGATGTGGATGTATATGTTCAATACTTGTGCGATATGGAACGACGTGTTTGTGCGATATGTATGTGCTATGTGATATGTATGTGCGATGTGTTATATGAATGTGGGATGTGGAACTGAATCTTGATATATATATATATATATATATATATATATATATATATATTTGTGTGTGTGTGTGTGTGTTTTCTGTTTTGAGAAATTGTCGAAACTAAAATTTTAAATGTTTTTTTTTCTGAATTAAATATATCCCGATGGCTACAGAGGCCCTCGCAAAAAAATGAATCAGGGCTACCTATTCCCGAGGGCTATATAGCCCTCGCAATAATTCGGGGGGGGGGGGGGGGCATTATTCACGAGGGCTTTGAAGCCCTCGTGATTAAGCTGCCTCCCCACGCCTCCGCCTGACGGGCCCACCTATTATTCACGAGGGCAGCCTGGCCCTCGTCATAAAGCCGCGTCTGCTGTTATACGCGAGGGCTTACTCTAGCTCTCGCTTTTCCTCATTAACGAGGGCTCAGCCCTCGTGTTTCTTTGTTATTTCCGGGGGAACAAATGCGAGCAACTTTTTGCAAGGGCTAGCCCTCGTGAACAGTTAATCCCGAGGGTTCCTGCCTTTGTCCCGAGGGTTTTAAGCTCTCGGGATAAATGGAGATTCCTGTAGTGAATTGATACAATTTCATCTCACTTCCTTTTCATCCAGAAAGTTTGTTGTTTGCACCGTACTTGTGTGTTTCCAACTAAATTTCAATGTCTTTGCACGCAGACAAAAATATGTTTGCGCCGGCAGTCCGCCATCAGAAGTAGTTTCCTGTACTTCTATCCGCCACAAACTTAACACTTTTTGCTCAAATATTATTACCGTTGTATTCTGTCCGTTGCTAAAGCAACTTTTTGCTCGAATATTATTAACGGCTAGGATTATTTTCAAACGACTATTATTTCGATTGTTAGCCTATAAAAGGTCGCAAAAATTCCTTCCCAAGTGAGCTCTTTGCCATAGAATATCATTCTCATACCTATTAGCCTAGATTTGAGCCCTGTTCTTCAACTACACTAAAATTGACACAAAAAGGCCAAATATTCAAATTGCTACAATAGTTCCCTAATCTGATTGAGATTTTATTATCCATATAAGTGATGATCCGAAGCTTGTTACTCTTGGATTATCAATCCTATATAGCTAGTTGGAGGTGTTATTGAAGAGCTTGCCAATGATGTTTGTGGAAGTCTTCAAGATGGTTTTGTGAAGGCTAGGTGTTTGCCTACCGGAGTGGTGAAAAGCAACCAAGAGTGGAATGAGGCTGCGGGCTTGAGAGGAAGCTGGTCCTTTGTGAAGGGCTTGTCTCAACGGGGGGGAGGGACTCGAATCTCGGTCAAAAATTCTCTAACTTCCTTTCTTTCTTCCTGCCTTTAATTTCTGTTGTTGCCTTTACTCTATTTCCTTCCGCTGTTTCATTTTCTCTGTTTAGACTAAGATTTGCTAGTTAATTTGGGTAACAAACTGCTAAGAGACAGAACTTAATTGAAAATGTTTTAAATGTTGCCTATTCACCCCCCCTATAGGCCAACTAGATCCTTTCAGTATTACAACACAATTTGGATGACCTTATTAGCTAGCATTGGTAATGTTCAAGTTGAATCTCAACTTGTTCAAAGTGTTGCTTTATTCAAGAAGAAGAATAAAAAGAAGACGATGAAAAAGAAGATGATTAAGAAGAACCGAGTATGCAGAGGTGACTTGAATAACAAGTTTGGGCTGCAATATGTTAATGATGTGAACACGTCAGATAGACGTGAGGACTATGCGAGGAGGCATATTTATCAAGACATTGGATTGCGTCAAGTTCATGGAGACATGATAAGATATTTGGATAAAGAATAGGGGTGGTTGTTGGATCTAATCTTGATATGGTAATAATATGTTTGTCTAGTTTAAGTAGGACTAGGTTCATTTGAAAGTAGAAGTATTAGAGATGGAGTTTGTTTAAAATTAGTAGTTCTAATTTGAGTAAGAGTCTTGTAATTTATCTAATATAAATAGATGGCCAAGGGCCAAGGAAAGGTGCAAGTTTAGCACCGAAACAATATGTAAGCTTGTCGTGTGCTGCATCAACGGGCTATGTCGGGGAGGTGTGATTTTTACTGAACACGGACTCGGTGGCATGCTCTTAATGTTCGTCGGTCTGGGCGGCGATCAGTTCAGTTTGAGGGTATTCCAAAAGATTGATCTTAGGGTATTTGTGATGGGCGCGGACGCGGATCCCAATCTTCTGGTGAGAGATGACGAGGATAATTTGGTAGTTGTCACGAAGACCTAAACGATCCGGCTTCCAAGCCCTAAGAAACTAGAAATCCCAGCGATCGCTAAACCACTACGACGAGTTTTATCGACCGAACCAGAGGCACGATCGACCTGTCCACGAAAGACAGTTCCTACAAGCAACCGAAGAATGAGCAAGAACACAAGATAAGCATTCAAAATTACGAATATAGATTAAGATCAACTGGGGTTCAAAAACTTGATCTTGTTGGTCTGGCTGACACAAGAAGAACAAGGCGATATCTCACACAACCGTGACGAAATCAACTAAATAAAACCAATTAAAATGAAGCACGGCAGGGAACTTATATAGGGCGGCGGCCAGAGGAGAGGCGGCGCCCAAACAGGTGTCCACGCACGCACAACCCTAACCCTAGGGGTACACGGGGCTTTTGCCAAAAAAATACGACGACATAGCGTTAGAAAGTTCTACCTGTCAACTTGTTTTCGCGATTCCCGTTGACTCGGATAGAATTTGGAGACGTGGCTGGATTTGTTGGAAAGCTTATCTCGTAAGCTTTCCGTAGAATCCTTATTTGCTTCATTTGGACGTCGTACGTGATCTGAGCGTCTGTTTGAAGGTGCATTGGTCATGGATGGTTGAACCGGACTCAGCAGCGACTTCGACTTCCTCTCAACTTAGGCCCGGTGGTCGGGGATTTCTTAAACTTTGTAACCAATTTGCTGAACTTTCGTTGATGAAGGCTGAAATGGCATGGCATGAGGATTCATGCCGTCTTGTAGCTTTCCTACTCTATCAGCAAGCTCGTCAATGACGTCCTCGTTAATTTGCAACATCCGATGTAGAGTAATCAAAAACATTTTCTTCAGACGAACCTGAAATATGGACGCCGCAATACTGCAACCGAATCCTCTCCCAAAACACGCACCAGGTCCATGAACGGAAACATGACCGTTTCCATGATTTCTTGACTTCATTTCCATCACCCGTTCATTTCACACATCTTCATCACGCCATGAATGCATGCTTGGAAGTTAGAAATTAGAACTGTGCCAGCTGGACTTTTAACTCCGATAGTCCAGCCTTTATTTTATCATGCCGGTACAGTCGTATTTTGGGAACTAGAAAGTACAAACAACCTCCACTCCAGCATTGATCATTTGCTCCATACTGTACTGGTACTTCAGTACTTGCAGGTGATCATATCGTCGATTATCACACAGAGATCGATCGAGGCATACATACATATCACTGAACCATGTTCCAAACCAAGTGCACGTCCTCCTCGTTGTGCCTACCTCTCTTCCTCTTCATCTCCGGCCTTCATTTTTCAGCGGCGGCGGGCAACGGCGACCGGTTTCTCTATCCCGGCTTCGCCGGCGCGAACCTCACCCTCTACGGCATGGCCAAGATCTTGCCGGGCGGCCTGCTTAAGCTGACCAACGGCACGGTGCAGCGTACGGGCCACGCGTTCCACCCGGCGCCGCTGCGCCTCCGCAGGGGCAGGGCGGCGGCGCCGGCGAACGGCACGGTGAAGGCGGTAAGGTCCTTCTCGTCGTCCTTCGTGTTCGCCATCCAGACGGAGGCCACCCCTGGGCTGGGCGGCCACGGCATCGTCCTCGTCGTCGTCCCCGACAAGATCAACCTCTCCTCCGGGTTGCCCAGCAACTACATGGGCCTCTTCGACAAAGGCAGCCATGGCGTCCGGAGCAACCTCTTCGCCGTGGAGCTCGACACCATCCAGAACCAGGACTTCGACGACAAGGACAACAACCACGTCGGCGTCAACATCAACAGCCTCTCCTCCAGAGACAGCGCCGCCGCCGGCTACTACGACGACGAGAGTCGCCAGTTCCACGAACTGGCACTGATCGGCGGCGAGGCCATCCAGGTGTGGGTGGACTACGATGGCGACGCCACGCAGATCAACGTGACACTGGCTCCCCTTGGAACGAATAAGCCGGCGACGCCGCTGATCTCGGCGAGGCACGACCTCTCGGCGGTGATCACCGACCAATCGTATATCGGCTTCTCGTCGTCGACAGGCACACTGAGCACGCACCACTACGTCCTGGGCTGGAGCTTCGCCGCCGACGAGCCAGCTCCGGCCATCGACATGACCAAGCTTCCCAAGCTCCCATCCAAGAGCTCAGATCCCAAGACCAGCATCCTGGCCATAGCTCTACCAGTTGCCTTGGTGGTGCTCGTGCTCCTCGTCGCCACCTGCGTCGTGCTCATGCGGAGGCGGTACAGTTACGACGAGCTGCGCGAAGATTGGGAGGTTGAGTTCGGCCCGCATCGCATCTGCTACAAGGATCTGATTCAAGCGACGGAGAGGTTCAAGAACAAGAACCTGCTCGGTGTAGGAGGATTCGGGAGGGTGTACAAGGGGGTGCTTCCCACTCCCACCTCTAACCTAGAGGTAGCTGTAAAGAGGGTCTCGCATGAGTCGAGGCAAGGGATGAAGGAGTTCGTCGCCGAGGTAGCCACCATCGGCCGCCTCCGGCATCGCAACGTCGTGCAGCTGCACGGCTACTGCCGGCTCAGAGAAGAGCTGCTCCTCGTCTACGACTACATGCCGAACGGCAGCCTCGACAAGCACCTGCACGGCCATGGCGGCAAATCAGCTCTGGGCTGGGCGCAGAGGTTCCGGATCATCAAGGGCGTCGCCGCCGGCCTGCTCTACCTCCACGAGGAGTGGGAGCAGGTGGTCGTCCACCGCGACGTCAAGGCCAGCAACGTGCTCCTCGACGCCGAGATGAACGCGCGGCTCAGCGACTTCGGCCTCGCCAAGCTGTACAACAACGGCGCCGAGCTGCAGACCACGGTGGTCGCCGGCACCCTGGGGCACCTGGCCCCCGAGCTGTCCCGCACCGGGAAGGCCTCGCCGGCGACCGACGTGTTCGCCTTCGGCGCGTTCCTCCTCGAGTCGCCCGCCGCGAGGCCCATGGAAGAACTCCCGCGCGACAGTGGTGCTGGTCGACTTCGGTGTTCGAGCACTTGGCGCGGGCTCGCTTCGCCGAGGCGGTGGATCCGAGGCTCGCTGGAGACCCACGGCGGGGCGGCGAGCCTGGTGTTCAAGTGGGGCTCTTATGCTCCCACCCCTCGCCGGAGACGAGGCCGAGCATGAGGCAGGTGATGCAGTACCTCGACGGCCACGTGCCGCTCCCGGAGCTGAAGCCGGTCAGCTTCGGCGTGCCGTCCATGACGACGCACAGCGGAGGGTTCGACTGGTGTGCCATGTTCGGCTCGGCGCGGTCGACGAGGAGTGGTACCTGACAAGGAAGATCGCCTCCCTCGTTCCTCCAGATGGCCGTCTTCGCACACCTGTGCGAGGGCTATCTAGGCATAGAGCCGCCGGTGGGGCTGTTCCTTCATTACTACGTAGTAACGAGGAGCAGCTCCGCCGCTTCCGGGCTGGGGTGCTACTACCTCAAGCTCCGGGCGGCGCCAAGACGCGCCAGATCCTCGCCCACGCGCTCGACTTCGATGGGAGCGTGGTGGATGAGGTGGTTCTACAGCAAGCGGAGCGACGACAGCAAGCTCTCTTTCACCGGACAAGCGCCGGCGAAGGGGACACCGATGTCTCGGCCGGAGCTGTCCGGCGAGGAGTGGTACCTGACAAGGAAGATCGCCTCCCTCGTGGGCCTCGGGCTCACAGGCAGAGAGATCATTCGGGACTTCGTAGCGAACAGAATCTGTCCGCTACGGAGGAGATCCTACCCGTTCTTCAAGATAGAAGATTGGGAGGACATCACCAGGGAGAGCTCGGGTAAGTTCCTCAATCGCTCGCCCCTTCTTTAGTGGTTCATCCGAACAGGGACTAAGTACTTCTTCTGTTCGGGCAGGGAAACCCACCGACGCATGGGTGACCGAGCAGGTCGACGCCATGCTGAAGGCCGCCAGGAAAGACACCGAGGTGACCGGAATGGTGGCCGACACATGTCCAAGGAACGTGCTTGTCCGCTCGACAGAGGTAACATACGCAGAGCCCCCAACCGTCTTACTAGACTTACACGCTTTTGACATGCTGACATCCGCTTCCAAACACGCAGGACGAGCAGTTGATCATCGACGGGATCGTCGATGAGGTTGCAGAGTCCGCCAAGGATGGAGCGGGTAAAGGCAAGGCCAAGGTGGCCGAGAAGCCCAAGGTGGCCGCCGGGCCGACGCGGAGCTCACCGCGCCGAAGCGGCCGCTAGCCCCCTGTGAAGCCCCCTGCTGCGACGGTTCGTGCCGAGCAGGCCAAGCGGGCGCGCGGCCAGCCAAGGGGCGAGCGCCCAAGCCCCACCCTCCTCACCGAGCAAGGCGACGAGGAGGTACGGAACCTGACCCAATGGCTAAAGCGCTACGCACAAGCTCACCCGGGCCACGTGGAATGGCTGCAACAGGTCGCCGAGCAGAGAAGGCTTGAGGAGGAAGTTGCGCGCAAGGAAGCCCTCCTTGCGTTGCGCAGAAAGAGTGCTCAGCTCACCAGGGAGCTGAGCTTGTCGCCGCGGGCGTCCGGAGGCCAAGCCGACACAGAGGCCGAGGAACCGCGGAGCAAGCGGCGCAAGGTCCCTCGCGCAGCAATAAGGAGAATCAGACTTCCCGCAGCAGGCACATCAGGTATGTAATGGCGAGAGTATCTCCATCACACTCTACCAAACTGTTCAAGACTTAACATATGTTTTTCATCAGCTGCCGAGGAGGAGATCGCCAGTGACGACGTAGACGCGGCGATCGAGCGGTCTCTGTTGCCCGAGCATCTTCATGGTGCGTCGCGGGCAATAAAGCTGGCCGCCCTCAAGGACATGCTGGCTGCATGGGCTGTGCTCCCGCCGGACTCCACCGACCAGATCGAGGCGCTGAAGGGCGCGGTGGAGCGGCTCGAAGCCTAGGAGGCGGGGCACAGAGCCGCAAGGAGCGGGGCCAAGGAGTTGGCTCCGCCGGCTGCCCTGGGCGGGGCCGATCACACGGTCCTGCCGGGCACTTCGTCGCAGGGGCAGCTCATCCCTGTGGCGACGGAAACTACTGGCGAGCAGGACGAAGCGCCTGCAGCTAGGGAGCAGAGTGATGAGCGCAGACAGGGGGCTCAAGTCGCCCTGTCCGTAGCCCTACCGGCGTCTGTGAGCACTGCTGCGCTGGCCGTGCCCGAAGAAGATCGGGCAGAAGAAGAAGAAGAAGAAGAAGAAGAAGAAGAAGAAGGGCAGGAGCTCGGGGAGGAAGGATCCTCGCCCGTTGCCCCTGTCCCCAGGCGGGTGCGCTCCCGCAAGGAGAAGGCGCAGCGGAGAAATCGTCGCGTTGCAGCCGCACCGAGCAGCCAGGGCTTCGCAACCCACGGCCTCGGTGAGCGCCTACGCCGAAACCTGAAGCACAGACTTCAAGAGGTAAAATCCGAAACCAAGACTTGTCCGTTTAAGTTACCAGCAACCCAACGTAACAAACTTGTTCTTCTCTCCTTCAGGTGTTGCAGGGCACCATGGAGGACCTTGAAGAAGGCGTCTCCATCGAGCGCAGCGCCATTCTGGGAGCCTTCCAGGAGCGGCGCAAGGGGGAGCTCACCGCCTCGGCCAAAAGCCGGCGCCGACTCAAGGCGAAGGTGAAGAAGCTCAGGGCCTAGCTGTTCAAGGAGAGGAAGGCCTCCGCGGCCCTCCAGGAGGGGGCGTCAACCTCGAGGATCTCCCAGGAGGAGGCCGAGGAGCTTCGCGCGCTGGCCGCAAGGGCGAGCACCGTGGAAGAGAGGGTCAAGGAGCTGACCGAGCAGCTCAAGACCGTCGAGCAGCAACGGAGTCAGACTGAAAGTCTGACCGAGCAGCTGCTGGCAAAGACCGAGGAGGTCGAAGCCCTCCGTGTAGAGGCCAAGGAGCAGGCCAAGCACAGAACGGTCAGCAAGGAGGAAGCCGATCGCCTCCGAGCTGAAGCGAAGGAAGGTCTCAAAGCCCAAGGGGAAGCCCTGCGCCTCGAATTGGAGATTGAGGAGCTGAAGGAGCAGCTTGCTTCTTAGTAGCAGCAGTAGGGAAATACCCAAAAGGGCCTTGTACCTATAAAACTTTTGTTAGTGTAAATGAAACCTTACCGTTTTCCTGCAAAAAAAAAGAGCAGCAAAAGACAAGGCAGAATAGGAAAGTAAGAGCAAGGCAAGAACAGCGCTAGAGAATTTTTGGAAAAAACGCTAGGACGCCAGCCTAACTCCCAGCCCCCGTTGTGCATCTGTTCGAAAACCTGAGTTTGCGAACTCGAACAGGTGCACAAGCAGAAGAGTGACACCCTAGCCCCCGGTACGGACGATGCTTGAAGACCTAAGTTTGCGAATTCAGGCACGTGCGTAGAGAGATAGAGCGACACCCGCATCCTGATCGACTTATCCCTTGAACTGCTCGCCAACGTAAGTTAGGTGATTCCAAAGGTAACAGAACAAGGAAAGTGCCTCTGCCGCGGGGGCTTATGAGAGCAGACATTGCCGAGTGGTTGTGCCGAACGCGGTAAGTGCCTCTGCCGCGGAGGGCTTACGAGAGCAGGCTTAGCCACATGGTGGAACACCATGTTACGCAACCCTGAGTTCAGGAACTTGCCAAATCTAAATGCGGGCGGGGAAAACCTGAAGAGCGCAAAGCCAAAAGTTCGTAAGACCGGGCAGCCATCAAGTGTTACCAGAGAGAAAACAGTCTGAGAAGACAGAAAGTGAAGAGTGGCCGCAGGGGGCCGCGAGCAATCACTATGACTTGGAATTAACTTTACATGGCAGCCCGAAAGACTTGGACGAACTAAGGCGCGAAGTTTTACAAAAGCGTGGAGCTAAGAAAACAAACGAAAGACCTACACAAATAACTTACGAAGCTGGTCGATGTTCCAAGTGCTGGTCAGGTCTCTCCCGTCCTCCGTTGCCAGGCGAACAGCCCCCGGGCGAGCAGTAGAAATGACCGTGAACGGGCCCTCCTATCGGGGAGTTAACTTGTTGGCATTGGACAGCTTCTGGACACGGCGCAGAATGAGGTCGCCCACTTTCAAAGCCCTTGGTCGGATAGATTTGGCAGCGTGCCAGCGAAGATCTTGCTGGCAGCGTGCCATTCTGACTTGTGCCCGGTCGCGTGTGCCTTCGAGGAGGTCGAGTTCGAGCAAGCTCTCTTGCTCTGTGTCAACCATGTTAACCGAGCTCGTGCGAGCCGAGCCGAGCACTACTTCGGCGGGTAAGATGGCTTCTGCACCGTAGACCAGTTGGAAAGGAGTTTCCGGTTGCCGGTGGCCGTGGTGCGCACTGCGACCCGAAGGACGGAAGGAACCGTCAACCTGTGCTTTTTGTCTTTGTTTAAGTGTTGCGAATACCCGCCGTTTGATGCCCTGGACTATCTGTCCGTTTGCTCGCTCGACTGCTCCATTGCTCTGTGGATGCGCCCACGAGGCGGCGAACCTTGGTACCCACTGTTCATGATATTCTTGAAATAGCTCGCTTCTGAACTGGGGACCGTTATCGGTGATCAGCTTGTGGGGAATCCCGAATCGCGTGATCACAATGCTTTTGAAGAAACGCACAGCCGTTTTGGCGTGTTGAGATGACACAGGCTCGGTCTCAATCCACTTTGTGAAGGTGTCGATGGCGACGAGCAAGTGCGTGCAGCCCTTGAACCCCTTGGGGAACGGGTCGAGCAGTTCCAAACCCCATATGGAGAAGGGCCATGATGGGGGGATCGTTTGGAGCTCTTGGGCGGGCTTATGGGCCTTCCGGGCGTGAAATTGGCATGCCTTGCACTTAGATACCAAATCTCGGGCATCCTGTAGCGCTGTGGGCCAATGATAACCCATGCGAAACGCTTTGCCGACCAGAGTCCTGAAGGAGGCGTTGTTGCCACAGGCACCCTCGTGTATGTCCCTAAGAAGGAACACACCCTCCTGTTGTGAGATGCACTTGGAGAGCACTCCCAGAGCACCTTGCCGGTAAAGGATGCCGTCCACAAGCTTGTATGGACTAGCACGCCTTATAAGCCGGGAATGCTCGGCTTCGTCGCCTGGCAGGGTCACATCTGCAAGGTACCGGACAAATGGCATTGTTCAGTCCGCAGCCTGCTCGATGACGGAGACAGCACCACATGTCTCTTTTGCCTCGTCCGGAGACGTGATAGAGGGCTTATGAAGGTGCTCGACGAGCAACCCTGCCGGGGCAGGTTCGCGTGAGGATCCAAATTTGGAGAGTTGGTCAGCCAAGAAGTTGTCCTTCCTGGGCACGAAGAGCACCTCGAAGAATCGAAAGTGCCGCTCCAACTTCCTCACTTCAATCAGGTATCGCGCCATTGAGTCATCGCAGCACTGATACTCCTTGTTTACCTGATTGACGACCAGCTGTGAATCTCTCTTCACAGTCAGCCGTTGGACGCCGAGCGACTTGCACGCTCTTAGTCTCGCTAGGAGGGCCTCGTATTCCGCGGCATTGTTCGTTGCCACAAAGTGTATTTGGATAGAATACCGGAGTTGCTCTCCTTGAGGGGAGATGAGAACAAAACCAGCCCCCGAGTTCCCAGTGCGCGAACCGTCGAAAAACATGGTCCAGGGGGTTTCTTCAGGTTGCTCGGGAGCTTCCTGGGATTTGGGCGGGCAGGTCCATTCTGCGACAAAGTCAGCCAAGACCTGGGATTTAATAGCAGTTCGGGCAGCAAACAGAATATCGAACTCTGCTAGTTCCATTGCCCACTTAGCTATACGTCCGCCAGCTTCTTTGTTCCGTAGGATTTCGCCCAGAGGGAACTTGGTCGGGACCTGTATTTGGTGCGCCTGGAAATAATGCCGAAGCTTCCTGGAGGACATGAGCAAGGCGTAGAGCAGCTTTTGGACCTCAGGGTAACGCTCCTTTGATCCATGAAGTACCTCGCTCACGTAATAGATTGGCCGCTGGATGCCTTCCCTCTCCATCGTCAAGACCACGTTCACCGCTTGTGGCGTGCAGCCAAGATACAACAAAAGCTGTTCGCCATATCGCGGGGTAGTCAAGATAGGTGGATTGGACTGTGTGGACTACATGGGCTCCGGGTATCCTCACGGAAGGCCCATGAGGCGGCATAAGGGGGCTGCCCAGGCCGGCCGACTGATATGGAAACCACCCGGCTGCCCGCAACTTGGGCGCCCCGCTTGGTCCTAAAGATAGAAATCGACTCATGTATGGATAGGGGATCTATGTTTATAAACACCGGCGCGTATGCGTGCCGGACACGAAGAGATCATACCATGTAATCCTACCCCCCCCCCCCGAACACTATATAAAGGGAGGGGTAGGGGACGAAGAAGAGATAACCATCCATAATACCAGAGCGCAGGATTAGGGTATTACCTCCGCCGTCGAGGGCCCGAACCTGGATAAACCCTTGTTCTGTGTTACCACCTAGCTTTCGATCTAGCGCATACCCTCAATTCAATCTATTGCCGACAATAACCCCCGGTTAGCTACCCGTCGACAGTTGGCGCGCCAGGTAGAGGAGCGTCAAGATCATCGTCAAGCTAGATGGCATTACCGAGATCGTTCTCCGTTGCCTTCGTACCAGGGGAAGCATTGCGCTTCGGATCCCTGGACTTCATCGCCGATGGCATTGGCAACCTTCGTCTATCTCCTCTCAGAGAGATCCCGCCTCAGGAAAACACCAGAGCTTCGCCATCTCCTTTCCCCTTTGGATTGGAGAACTCTGCTGGTTCCTTGGGCAGATTGCTTCATCGACAACTTCCGCCGATGTCCTCTGCTGATGCAGACAGAAAAGGACTCGGCATGCGTGCTCCCTTGGATAAGGATGTGGTCCAATTCAGGGGAGCCACGGAGTCTCAGATTGGATCTCCCTCCGAGTCTAGGAACTCCGTCGCGGCTTCCGCGCGGGCTTTCTTTGGACCCGGGACAAGAGGTGACCATACTGAGGTTCAGACCCAGAAACCAGTCGGAACATCCCGACTGGATCCGGCCGCGTTCGTGGGTGTCATCAACGGTGGCCAACCCATTGGACAAAGCGAGCAGGTCAGCCTCTCCCATTCGGACTCCGAATCGGACGGGAGCACGGAGATCTGCAATTATAACGAAGTCTTCGTCCTCGGCGCGGGCGACCACCGCTCCGCTTCCCAACATGGGGAGGACGAAGCGGGCGCCACGGAGGTTCCCGACGCGGATCGGCGTCGAGCGGACGACCAAGATCGCCTACGTCAACTTCAGATCCGCGGCCGTAACGTCCAAAACGAATTGCGGGCGGTAA
Source organism: Raddia guianensis (assembly GCA_036346415.1). Classification (NCBI taxonomy): domain Eukaryota; kingdom Viridiplantae; phylum Streptophyta; class Magnoliopsida; order Poales; family Poaceae; genus Raddia; species Raddia guianensis. Next base: position 49,538,170 of record CM070535.1, on the reverse strand, counting down.
AGCTAAGGGAGCATGATGTTTACACCACCCCTCAAGCGAACATCGTGGCGTCAAAGACTCTCTTGGAAACTATGGCGCCGCAACTTCCGAAGAACAGCCCGCTCATCCAAACCCTAGCACGCGCGACGGCCATGGTCGAGATGGCGGCAATCCAGCAGAACGATGCGAACCCGGCTCCTACGGCACCCGCGTCGGCGCACAGCCGATCCGGACGTAACCGAAGCAGGGCACGCACCCCTCTCCCCGCCAGATCGCTTCGATCGGCAGGCCACGACCTTCGCCGCGACATAGAAGCCAGGAGGAGGGAGCGCGCCGAAAGCGAGCAGGCAGCCCGCAGCCATCGCGATCACCGTAATGACGACCACGCTGAGAGCTCCGCCAGTCGGCAGGACCTCGATGACCAGCACCCTCGTCACAGACGCCGTGATAGATCGCCAGGACGCCTACGGCCACGCCCCTTGGAGGGGATTCGGGCGTTTTCCCCGAGCCTACGCCGAGTGGTTTGGCCGGATAGTTTTAACCGCAAAGGCATCAACAAGTTCGACGGGGAGAGGGATCCAAAGAACTGGCTGCAAGTTTATGCCCTTGCAGTCAGCGCGGCAGGAGGCAATTAGAACGTTATGGCAAACTATTTGCCGGTCGCTCTGACCCCAACCGCCCAAACATGGCTCACTGGGCTCCCGGAGAACTCTATCAAGTCTTGGGACGACCTTCAGGAGTAGTTCATTGCCAATTTCCAGGGGACCTACGAAAGGCCCGCTGGGAGATGGGAAATCAGCCAATTGCATCGTCGAGAGAACGAGACCCTCCGCGAGTTCATCAAGCGTTTCACCAAGAAGAAAAACGAGATTCGGGACATCTCGGAGCAAACAGTCATCGATGCCTTCTTCGCCGGGTGTCAATCCGAAGAATTGATCAGGCAGATGACTCGGGACCCCAAAAACCCTTAAGGCGATGTTCACCATGGCTGATCAGGAAGCCAATGCTGAACAAGCCATCCTCAACCATCGAGGAGGCCATGACGGGGGATCCAAGAAAAAGCCAAATGACGAAACAAGCCGGCCGAAGGATAAAAAGCGCAAGGGGGACGAGGTGGTCGCGAATGTGGAGAATTACCGGCCTAAGCCCCCCAGCGATAACGACTACAAGAAGGTCATGGACGCCGTGTGTCCCTTCCACCCCCGTGGAAAGCATTCGGCAAAGGACTGCCTCATCCTAAAAAAGTTTGCGCACAGTTCCCAGCAGCCGGCGGCTAAAGGAGGCCACGGCAAAAAGCCGGATAGGGACTATCAGGATGCTGAGCGGGAGATCAGCTACATATTCGGGGGATCGGACGCGTACGAGTCCAAGCGGAAGCAAAAGCTAACCGCTCGGGAGATCAACGCGATCACGCCGGTGACCCCCATGTATCTACGCTGGTCGAAAGTACCGATTACCTTTGATCGAACGGACCATCCGGATCGTATACTCTTCCCAGGAAGGTATCCGCTGGTTTTGGATCCGGTCGTCCGGGGGATTAAACTCAAGAGGGTCTTGGTTGACGGCGGGAGTGGAATAAATGTCCTTTTTGCCAAAACCTTAGACCAGATGAAGATTTCTCGTTCCGAGCTGCGTCAGGGCTCATCTCCTTTCCATGGAGTGATCCCCGGGACATCCTCAGTTCCGATCGGGCAAATTTCGTTGCCCGTCACGTTTGGGACTAAGGAAAATTACCGGACGGAGAGCCTGAGTTTTGAGGTGGCCGATTTTGAGACGGCATATCAAGCTATCTTGGGAAGGCCGGGCATCGCCAAATTCATGGCGGTTCCTAATTACACGTACCTCGTTTTGAAGATGCCGGGCCCAAATGGCGTAATAGCCATCCCCGGAGATGTGAAGCAATCCTTGGTTTGCGATAGCGAAAGCTGTGACATGGCGCAAGCCTTGGACGCCTCGGTCGAGATGGCGAAGGTCCGACAAGCAATCACCTCGCTCCAGGAGGAAGGGGAAATACCGGTCAAAAAGCAAGCCAAGACCTCCATCCAGTCGGCCGAGGAAACAAAGAGGATAATGTTGGACCCGTCCGACACAACCAAAACGGCTGTGATCGGGACAGGGCTCGATGATAAATAGGAAGACGCGCTCGTCACCTTTCTCCGGGCAAACCGAGACGTGTTCGCTTGGAAGCCTTCGGACATGCCCGGTGTTCCGAGGGAGGTGATCGAGCATTCTTTACACGTCGACGACAAAGCTAAGCCAATCAAACAACGGTTGCGAAGATTCGCACCGGAACGGAAGGATGCCATTCGGGACGAAATCACCAAATTGTTGGCGGCACGGTTCATCAAAGAGGTGTATCATCCTGAGTGGTTAGCAAATCCGGTCCTTGTCCAGAAAAAGAACAAGTCATGGCGCATGTGCGTCGACTACACTGATCTCAACAAGGCTTGTCCCAAGGATCCTTTCGGGCTCCCTCGCATCGATCAAGTGGTGGACTCCACCGCTGGATGTGAGCTTTTAAGTTTTTTGGACGCCTACTCGGGCTATCACCATATCAGCCTGAAGAAGGAGGATTGCATCAAGACGTCGTTCATCACACCTTTCGGTGCTTTTTGCTACATCACGATGCCGTTCGGGCTGAAGAACGCTGGCGCTCCTTATCAGCGCACCATACAGCGCTGTTTTCACAGCCAACTCGGCCGCAACGTGGAGGCTTATGTGGACGACGTCGTTGTGAAGACTCGGAAGAAGCCCGATCTCATCACGGACCTGGCCGAGACGTTCGAGAGCCTAAGAGCATTTCGGATGAAGTTAAATCCCGAGAAGTGCGTTTTCAGGGTCCCATCTGGCAAGCTGCTCGGCTTTATCGTCTCCCAGCGAGGCATCGAGGCTAATCCGGAGAAAATCAGCGCGATCACGAAGATGAAGCCCCCAACCAGTCAGAAGGGCGTGCAGAAGCTCACGGGATGCATCGTCACGCTTAGCCGATTCGTTTCCCGTCTGGGGGAACGCGTCATGCCTTTCTTTAAACTGTTGTGCCGACAGGATGATTTTCAGTGGACCGCAGAAGCACAAACAGCCTTTGAGGAATTTAAGAGGTTCCTCACTTCATCGCCGGTGTTGGTCCCGCCCATGCCTCAAGAACACCTCTTACTTTACATCAGTGCCACGACTCATGTAGTCAGCAGCGCATTGATAGTGGAGCGAGAGGAGGAGGGTTCCTTGCAGCAGGTCCAGCGCCCGGTCTACTTCGTCAGCGAAGTATTGGGCGACTCCAAAATAAGGTACCCTTATATTCAGAAGCTTTTGTATGCTGTGCTTATCACACCACGAAAGCTCAAACATTATTTCCAAGATCACGAGATTTCGGTGGTTACCTCTTTCCCACTTGCGGATATACTCCACAACCGGGAGGCCACTGGGAGAATTGCGAAGTGGGCAGTCGAGCTTGGAGCCTTTGAAATAAAGTTCAGGCCTCGACTTGCCATCAAATTTCAAGTACTCGCCGATTTTGTTGCCGAGTGGACGGAATCTCAGACCCCTATAGCAAAGGAGAGCCTCGAGTACTGGACGATGTACTTTGATGGTTCTCTCATGCTCAGTGGCGCGGGGGTTGGAATCCTGCTCATATCTCCGACCGGCGAGAAGCTGCGCTATGTCCTTCAAATCCTGTTTCCAGTCAGTAACAACGCTGCTGAATATGAGGCGCTCATCCACGGACTTCGCATAGCCATATCGCTCGGAATCCGGCGGCTAATGGTGCGCGGAGATTCTCAGCTCGTGGTTAACCAAGTACAAAAGGAGTGGTCTTGTATTGACGATAGCATGGCAGCGTACTGCCAAGAAGTCAGGAAATTGGAGGACAAATTTGACGGTCTAGAGCTAACGCATGTGCTCCGTCGAGACAATGAAGCAGTGGATGAGTTGGCGCGGATGGGATCCACTCGAGCACAAGTGCCGACTGGTATTTTCGTCGAAGAATTACGCAAACCGTCTATTAAACTCACAATCCCACAAGACGAGCAGCCGGAAGGACTTGTGGAGCCGGAAGTATTATCGATACACCCAGGATGGACGCAGCCATACCTAGACTACATTCTCAAGGACGAGTTGCCGGAGGATCGCAACCTGGCGGAATGCATAACACGTCACAGCAAAAATTACAAGGTAGTCGGGGACGAGCTCTTCCGCAAGAGCAGTTCCGGGGTACTAAGACGTTGCATATCCGAGCAGGAAGGCAAGCAACTCTTAGATGACATTCACTCTGGGGATTGAGGGCATCACGCGGCAGCAAGCTCCCTCGTAGATAAAGCCTACCGTCAGGGATTTTTCTGGCCGACTGCCGTGACTGATGCGCAAGACATTGTTCGTCGATGCGAGGGCTGTCAATTCTTTGCGCGGCAGATTCATATGCCGGCTCAGGATTTGCAGACCATACCGATCACTTGGCCTTTTGCCGTCTGGAATCTCGACATGGTCGGTCCTCTTAAGCGGGCGCAAGGCGGATTCACCCATCTCTTCGTGGCCATAGATAAGTTCACCAAGTGGATTGAGGCAAAGCCAATTGTGGAAATTACGGCGGCCAAAGCATGCGAATTTTTCCGGGATATCGTTGTCCGTTTTGGCATTCCCAATCGAATCATCACCGACAATGGCGTCCAGTTCAAAGGCAGTGAATTCCAAGATTGGGGCGAAGAGAGGGGGATTAAGATCTGCTATGCCTCAGTGGCTCATCCCAGAAGCAATGGGCAGGTGGAGCGTGCCAATGGCATGATTCTGCAAGCCCTCAAAGCAAGAATCTTCGATCGCCTCAAGCCATATGCGATGCGCTGGGTTAAGGAGTTGCCTTCGGTTCTTTGGGGGCTCAGGACAACCCCGAGTCGTGCAACCGGGCAGACCCCCTTTTTCCTGGTTTATGGCGCAGAAGCGGTTCTCCCGATTGATTTGATGTTTCGGTCCCTTCGAGTTCAAAACTATGAAAATAATCAGTCGGATGAAGGGAGATTTGATGACCTCGACAGACTTGAGGAGGCAAGGGAAGCAGCGATGATCCAGTCGGCTAGGTACCAGCAGGGCTTGCGTCGCTATCACCAACGCAACGTACGGGGCCGTGCGTTCTCCAAGGGAGATCTGGTCCTTCGAAGTAACCAGAAGCATGAGCATAAACTCTCCCCACTTTGGGAAGGCCCCTACGTAATAGATGAGGTGATGCACCCGGGGGCTTACCGACTCAAGCGTGAAGATGGATCGGAGGTGCCTAGCACCTGGAACATTGAGCAGCTGCGTCGTTTTTATTCATGAATCATGTATCCACGTTCTATGTACAAAATAATGCTCATCTGACTTGCTACTTAGCCGTTTCCGACTAAGTAGTAAGTCGGGGGCTACACTAAATAGTGTGCGGATTTGGCCGCACCCTATCTTATCAATAAAAGTTGTTTTCTCTTTACATATGATTGTCAAATTTGAGTATTGCGAAATCCTGAGTAGTGGCTCCTCGGCATGTGTTTAGTCACTCGGCGTATGTTTGGGGAGACAGCTATGTGCCGATTCCCAGCGCTCGGGGGCTGGATCAGTCGGGAAAGCGTTATACAAAAAGGGTTAAATGCAAATACTCGTATAAAAGGACAGTAGTATGGAGGATCAACGGTCACATACATTGCGAAGCTGTTTTCCATGGACCAGACCACCATTACATGTCTAAGTTATCTACTAAGCTGACGGCGGTCTCCTTAACTTCCTCCATGAGAGCGGAAGCTCCCTCTTCGGAACAGGCGAGACCCTCCTTGATGGCCTAAAGGTCGAAGGTGGGGTAGTGTGATTTCGCAATGGCCAATGCTTGGCTGGTGCAGGCTAATGCGGCTTCCTTCGCGAAGGCCTTCAGCTGGGCAGGAGTATTCCGAAGTCGGTGCATCATAATGTCCGCATCAGCGGGCAGCTCCTCTTCAGGATAGAGAAATTGAAGCACTGGGGCCACCACTTTCAGAGTCTGGTTGCGCAGATCGTTGGTGGACTTCACCTCCTTTGCGAGAACCTCGACCTGGGCCTCAGTCTTTATCTGGAAGGCTGCAAGCCAGTCGGCCGAGCAGACGCGGTAAGAACGGTGATGGAACTGGATCAGGGAGAGCTTGAGTTGGAGAGTTTACCCTTCAGCTCTTGAGCCGACTTCTCGGCTTGAGCGTTGGCTAGGGAGACCTCCCCCTCCATAGCCATCTGTTTCACGTCCATAGCCTCCCGCTCCGCCTCCAAACTGCTACATCTTTCTTGGAGGCCTGGGAAACAAAAGGGATCACATGAGGTTCCCATGATTAGCGATAAGCTCGATACCGTTCGGACGGATTTATACTTCGGATGATGTTGTCCTCCTCCACGTGGCGAAGACAGAGTTCGGTAACTTCCCTGCGTAGATCTTCTATCTCGCCACGAAACTTCGACTTTTGCGCATAGAGCGCATTTTCAAACTCATCCCGGGACTTCAGTTGTCCGACGGCTTCGTGCAGGCATCGGGTCTTTTGAGCTGACCGCTTCTCCATTCGCTGAGGGGAGACGAGAAGTAAGGTCATACACATTCTGATTAAGTTGAAGACCAAGTTGAAGAGACAATTTACCTCAAGCATCTCGAAGCTGAGCGCTGCCACGTTCCGCATCGTCTCCCATTCCTTGGCCTCTTGGGCGTCGTCTACCTCGCAACCCTCCATCTCTTTCCTCCATTTAATACGGAAGGGAGGGGTGGGGGCAGGAGTGGCAGGGCGAGGAATCTCCTCAGTCTCTGGTTCCGCGCTCCCTGGAGCCGGGGCGGTAGGGTGAGGAATCTCCTCAATCTCTGGTTTCGAGCTCCCGGGAGCCGGTGTTAGGACAGGGCCCTTCGTTTCGGAGGACTGGTGAGCGTTCCGCGACGATGGATCAACTGGAGGAGGGGCTAAGCATTCTGCTGGCTCCTTACTCGGGGTGGGGTCAGCTTGTGAACTTGGAGGCGACGGAGCAGAGGATGCAGAGGCCGATGTTTTAGCACAAGATTTACCCTTGGAGATATCCGGGGTGGGTTTCCTATCAGCAGAAGAAGATGTTGAGAACAGGATGAGTATAAGAATTTAAAGGGAAAAATCATGGGGGGAAACCTCTGTGACGTCTTGAATCTGATGCCTACGCTTTTCCGAGTGGTTTCGCCACTCGGGATTGCGCCTGAAGGTTCCCCGGACTTCGGTGCGGTCCCTGGGCTGGCCATCGGAGGTGACGGGGGGCTTGCAGCATGCTCGGCGGGTGCAGTGTCACACTTAGGAGCTTGGCGGGGTCAGCGTAGAAGAGGCGTGTCATCTTCCTTGTCTTCGTCCGAATCCTTGAAGGCGATCCCCTTGTCTTTTTTCGTAGGAGGAGCATCAGCCGAGTCCTTTGCAGGACGCTTGCGCGATGCCTCCTTGTGGCGGGGCGCTTCTGGGACCGGGTGGACTGAGAAGAAGGCGGCGCGATCCTATAAAAGATTTGGACCAAGCCAGACGTGGTGAGACTCATCGATTTCGGTGGAAGTTGGAGTAGAGAAAGCCTTTGCTTACCATGGGTGGCGGGTTCAGCAGACGATACGGCTCTGGGCAGTCGGCATTCTCTATGAGTGTACCCGGGGCAAAGAGGTCCGCCACTCGGTCGATTACGGACCTTCGGGAGCTCCTGTCTTCGCTTTCCCGAGTGGTATCTTTAACCCCCGAATACTCGAATCCGAGGTGCACTCTGTCCTTGAGGGGTTGGATACGGCGGAAATTGTAGTTTACAACTACACCAATGCCGGTCAATCCCTTAGCCTTCAGATCCCCAAGGAGGGGAAGCAGCTCCTTGACTTGGCTGCCTTCGCTTTCGCCGAGAAAGGAGGACCAAGAAGAGAGGACTGTGGGACAGTTTCCTGTGAATAACGGAAGGACTGGTGGAAGGTTGGCGCAATAGAACCACTCGGCGTGCCAGCCCTTGTTCGATGTCTTCGCGGGAAGATCGAAATAGAACTTCTTTGCCCCTTCTCGTAGCTGAAAGCCAGCGCCTCCCACAGCTTTGGGGGAGGTTTTGTTCGGGAAGGGCTTAAGGAGAAAAAGAAATCGAAAAAGATCAAAATGGGGAGCGATTCCTAGATACGCCTCGCAAACGTGAACGAAGACGGCGATTTGAAATACGGAATTCGGGTTGAGATGCGTCAGCTCGATCCCGTAAAAACGCAGAAGCCCCCTAAAGAAGGGGGAGCAAGGAAGGCCAAAGCCGCGTAGGAAGAAAGATTCGAATACCACTATCTCGTCGGAACGAGGGGTGGGGGAAGATTCTCCGGCAGCGGCGCGCCACGAGATCATCTCTTCCGGAGGGAGCACTCCGGCAGACACGAGCTTCTGTAGCCGTCGATCTGTGGTAATGGACTTCATCCACTCCTTGGAGCTCTTGATCGCCTTTGAGGCGGCGGGAGACGGTGGAGCCATTGTTGGATTGGAATCGGCGGCGGCGGAGCGTGCGAAGGCAGAAAACCCTAGCGGCGGAGTTCGCGGGAGCGAATAAAATTGCTAAGTGCAAGGAATGGAGGGGAAAGAAACGGTTCAATCCCCTGTTCCCAAAGTTATAGGGGCCACTTTGGGCTGGGCTTTGCTCGGAACCAAAATGAGGCAGCCTCAAGGGAAATTGGGCCAAACCACTCGGGCTTCCCGAGCGATTTGGGTAAAAAAAATTGAAAATGAATGAAGTGAAGCATGGATACAACCGTCCGGGATTCAACAGCAGCATATGATTCAAATCAAGAGCGATCTGGACGACCAACGGATCTACATTAATCAATGGCTCTTAGGCCGGATTACAAAAGGATCTTTGTAGCGCAGCACCATGAGCTAGGGCTCGTCGCTGGCTTACAAAGGGCAAAAAAAAACAGAAGGGGAGCACCCCTAAAACCATCCATCGGCTAGAATGGAGGCGACCAGTGCGTCCTTCAGTTGGATTTGCACCGGATACAGCTGCGGAAATCCGCGCAGCAGAACCCTAATGGATTCTTCAGCGTGAACCTCCGCGGCGGCTTCGCGCCACTGCTTCCAGAGGTCCTCCATGAAGGCGTGCGCTGCGGCGGCGGCGGCGTGCTTGGCGGCGATCACGGCCCAGCCATCGACTTCTTCACCTTGACCTTCCATCGCGAAGGAGCAGCTCGGTGGTTTGGAAAAGGAAAAAGAGGATTGTCGGGGAACTGGGTGAGGCGCATTGCGTTATCGCTGGGTTTATCCTTATATAACATGAAGAATTCGAAGGGACGTGCCTCGCGGATTGTTCCGAACACTGTGGAGCCATCATGGTGACGGGACGGGAAGCAAGTGTGGTTGCGTTTCCCGGAGACGGCGTGCGACGCTTCGGCTAGGCGGGAAGGGCGTGAAGACTCTTCGTCTCCCCCAAATGGGCTTGGGCCTAATTCAGATAAGCAAAGGGCGTTCCCCTTAACAGGCTTTCTCAACAGTTCGCCGTTAACGGTGAAATAATGTTGACATCGAGCCTAATTCGGCCTCGGTACACCCTTGAGGGCATATGACCGGAAGTGCCACCTATTAAAAATGTTTCATGGCATACCCCATGTTGGGTCGCTAGCCAATTTTGCATGCTCAAAGTTGGGTGTTGATGAAACCTGGATGAAGTTTCGGAGGTATGCCTTTTACAGGTCGACAGTTGTATGCCGCAACCCGGATGCAAGTGCCTCTCGGCCAAACTTTATCCAGTCGGTACGCCCTTAGGTGGGTCACTAGCTGGTCCCTTCCATGGTTGGGACAGGTACCACTCGGCTGAGAACGCGCCCCACGTTGGGCCAAGAGCTGAGTCTTGCAGATCAAGGCCAGGCGTTTGATGTTGTACACTTTTACACGCATGATACGCAGCATACCGCAAGATGGAGACTGTGATTGCGCAGCTTAAGGCGTGCCCCACGATGGGCCGAGTGCCATTTTCATAATGAAAATGGGCGTCCAGTAGCTAAAATTGGTGAAAAACACTACGGAGCGACATGCCCTAAGGTTTCTCGGTGTTGCCGAGTTGGGCGTTGTTCTTAACAAATTTATTAAACCTCAGATCTCTTGAGTCCTTTAACAATCTCTTTCAGGTTACATGGTGGTCAAGCAAACCAGTCGACGGGGCACCTCATTCGATTATAAAGCACTCGGGGGCTACTGTGGACTACATGGGCTCCGGGTATCCTCACGGAAGGCCCATGAGGCGGCATAAGGGGGCGGCCCAGGCCGGCCGACTGATATGGAAACCACCCGGCTGCCCGCAACTTGGGCGCCACGCTTGGTCCTAAAGATAGAAATCGACTCATGTATGGATAGGGGATCTATGTTTATAAACACCGGCGCGTATGCGTGCCGGACACGAAGATATCATACCATGTAATCCTACCCCCCTCCCTACACTATATAAAGGGAGGGGTAGGGGCCGAAGAAGAGACAACCATCCATAATACCAGAGCGCAGGATTAGGGTATTACCTCCGCCGTCGAGGGCCCGAACCTAGATAAACCCTTGTTCTGTGTTACCACCTAGCTTTCGATCTAGCGCATACCCTCAATTCAATCTATTGCCGACGATAACCCCCGGTTAGCTACCCGTCGACAGACTGGTATTGCTTTAGATCTTTGAAGGATCTGTCAGCCTCCTCTGTCCATTCGAAACCATTGTGCTCGCGCAGGGCCTTAAAGAAGGGCAGCCCCGTTCGCCTTGATGGGAAATAAACCTGCTTATAGCAGCCATCCGTCCTGTGAGGCTCTGAACTTCCTTAACGGTAGTTGGAGCCTTCATGTTTTCAATGGCATCGATTTTGTCAGGGTTAGCAAAAATTCCTTGCGAACCGATCACATAATCGAGCAGCATGCCAGATTGGACATCAAAAGTACACTTCTCAGGATTCAATTTAATTCTATGCCTGGTGAGATTATCAAAAGTCTCGGCCAGGTCTTTTACATGGTCCCAAGCATACTTGCTCTTGACAACTATGTCGTCAACATAGACCTCCAGGTTCCTTCCGCTACTGCTCGGGAAAGTCTTTCCATTGTTACCGAAGGTGGCACCAAGATTGCGCGCAGACCGAAAGACATGGTCGTATAGCAGAAAGTGCCAAAGGGTGTGATGAAGGCAGTTTTCTCTTCATCCTCGGGGGAGATGCTTATTTGGTGATAACCGGAGTAAGCATCCAAAAACTCAAAGTTGGTATCCGCAATCGCGTCGACCAATTTGGTCTATGCGAGGCAATGAAATTGTCCTTAGGACAAGCGCGTTCAAGTCGTCAGGTGGTTGACACATCCTCCACTTGCCGCCTTTCTTCTTTATAATCACAGATTGGCCACCACTCGGTGTGATCAACCTCATGGATGAACCCAAGAATGAAAGCGGCTTTCCAAGCTGATCCTTGATGATCTCCTGCTTGAAATCCGAAAAACGACGAAGTTTCTGTCGAACAGGCTTTTTGTCCGGCCGGACTGCCAGTTTATGCTCGATAAACACACTTGGGACCCCGGGCATGTCAGACATTTTCCAGGCAAACACGTCTGCATTAGCTCGGAGGAAGGAGACGAGCTCGCTTTCCTATTTGGGGTCCAGATTGGCCCCATATGAACTGTCTTGGAAGGATCGTCAGGAGACAGCGGAACTTCCTTGGTCTCCCTCCTAGCCGGAGAGAGACCCTGGGACGGGCAGACTTGGTCTGCTGAACTTCGGGACCGCGCGGGGGAAGCTGGTCGACCAGGGCAAGGGACTGCTCGTCGCAATCTAGAGTAGCCTTATAGTTGCCCTTGACCGTGATGACACCGCTGGGGCCCGGAATCTTCACGCAATGGTATGCGTGGTGGGACACAGCCATGAACTTTCCAAGAGATGGTCGGCCCAAGATTGCGTTGTAGGCTGATGGGAAGTCAACCACATCAAACGTGATCAACTCTGTCTGGAAGTTGCTCGGGCTGCCGAAGGTAACGGGCAGAACAATCTGCCCCAACGGCCGAACAGCTTCTCCCGGAACGATCCCATAGAAGGGCATCGCGACCTCTTTGAGCTTGGAGCGAGGAATCTGCATCTCGTCCAAGACTTTTGCGGACAGCAAGTCCAGCGCGCTCCCGCAATCGACCAGGACACGCCCGACTCTGGCGTTACTGATGGTCGGAGCGACCACCATCGGGAGCCGCTGAGGCTTGGTCATCCCAATGGGGAAATCCTCCTGAGAGAAGGAGATGGAAACATCAGTCCACTTCATCGTCTCAGGCTGTGGCTTGCCCTTCTCGACGTTATGGACCTCCCGAGAAGCTTCCTTGAGGCTGCGCCGAGAGGGATAGGCCGAGTAGCCGTCAAAGATAACGGCTACGTGGTTCACGGGCTCAGGATAGTCATCCTTATCGTCCTGATCACCATCATCGGCTTGGCGCTTAGCTTTGCCGGCATCACCTTTATCGGGCAGGGTGGGCATGGGGCCTTTACCGTTGTAGAAATCCTCGAGCTTTGCAGCCCAGGTCCTACAATTGCGAGTATCGTGGCCGTAGCCCTGGTGGAACTGACAATATCGGTCACCGCGACCTTTCTTGCCTTGATCGCCTCCCTGGGCAGGCTTCTTGCCCTTGTAGTTGTTGGCGGGCTTCTTCTGCCCGTTCTTGGGAGGGGGCGCGATCTAAAGCGGCAACGGTATTGTTCGACGCGCCTTTGTTCTTTTTCTTCTGGGACTTCTTGTCGCCAGGATTGGTTTTCTTCTTCTCATCCACACCAGGCTGGGCAGGAAGCTCGCCCTTGTCGAACGCCTTCTTGTACTGAACACGCTCTGCCGCGTTGGCATAGCGATCAGCCGCCTTGAAAAGATCATTGGCGGTCTAGGTCTCATTGATCTCGAGATCCTGGGTGAGCCGCTCTTCGCGGACACCGTTTTTGAAGGCGCGGACAACTGATTCATCCGAGATGTTCGGGATTGTGTTGCGGATCTTGATGAAACGCTTAATGAAATTGCGGAGGGTCACCCCGTTCATCTGGATCATCTGGTGCAGGTCATCCTCCTTGCCCAGACGCACGTAACAGCTCTGGAAATTGGCGATCGGAGCGTCACAAAGCTGGTTCCAAGAGCGGATGGAACCTTCCTGCTGATTGAACAGCCATGTCCGAGCAGCACCCTCAAGGACAGTCGGAAGGTAATTAGCCATGACTCGCTCGTCACCCTCGGCTGCCATGATGGCGGTAGCATAGATGGAAAGGAACTCCTCTGGGTTTTGGGTCCCATTCTACCTCTCCATGTGGCCAGGTTTGAACTTGGAAGGCCATCTGACAGCGCGGAGCTCGTCAGAGAAAGCCTTGCAGCCCAGGCCGTGCGCCCGACCACCTTCTCCAGCAGACCCTAGCCTTAAAAAGACATTAGGCCTGTTGCTCGGAGGAACTCTGGTTGAACGAGAAGATTCTGCCTGGTGATATTCTCTCCGAGACAGTCCTCCGCGTTCCTTCCTCGTGGTCCTAACAACATGTTCGTCCCGAGGGGATCGTCCGTGATCACTGCGCGCCCTCGTGCCCTTGTGGTCGCGACGACCACGCGGACTCGGTGAGCGTTCACGACCACGGGAGTCTTGCTCGAAGCGAGTCTCCCTTCGATGGTGACGAGTGTCACGCGACCGATTGGAGCGCTCGCTGTCCGAGTCATTCCGGGCTGGATGGCTGCGTTGCCCGGAGGAAGTGTTAGCTTAGCCTATGAGCTTAAGGCAGTCAGCCAAACGCTCTAAATGAGAAGCAACAGCGTCGCCCATGAGGGCGAGGTTGGCCTGATTGGTGGATCTAATCACCGATGCCATGGCCTAAAGTCGTTCCCGACTTGAATCAAGGGCTCCTGGGATCCCTGAAGGGTCCGCGTTCTGTCCGACCGGGGTCTCATTACGCGGGAATTCGTCCCGAACAGGTAGAACGTCTGTCGAGGGACTTGGCGGAGGTGCGTGAGGCGGGTCACGTCGTTGCCGCTTGCACCGATCACGAATCTGCGCCAAGGTTTGGTTGATTGAGGCGTCCAGACTGCGGCGAACAACTTCTTGTTCTCGGCGCCAACGCGCCTCATCTCGCCGTGAAAGCGTAATTGATCGCCCGATCTCGCCGGACGCCGCGTCCGAAAGCAGATCCTCTCGAGGTTCTGCGCCGGCCATGTTGACGCTGCGACGGCCGCTCGGTGGCATACCAGACGGTGTCATCATTGTGTCGCCACAAGAGGAATCGACCGACATGACCTTGGAATCCGAAAGATCTAAACCAGCGTAAAAATCATCGGTTCCGTAATCATCGTCTATGACGGGAGTGTGGTCTAGAACTATCTCCGGAACGTAACCGGAGACTTCTGTCCCAGATCTGGAAGATGCCCTGGATAGAAGAGATCGATCCGATCTGATAGAGGATGTGACCTCCTGTCCTTCCGAGTCATAACCCTCAGGAATAGTTTCTTGATCGCTGAACGAGTTCGACATGCTCGAACAGGCCTAGATCTACTACTATCTCCCCACGGACGGCGCCAACTGTCGACGATTGGGATATCGGTCCCAAGCCATCTAAGGTTCTTGAGGAAAGGGAGATAGGAGGCTCTGCCGAGCAGGGTAACAGCAATCAACGATCGGCGAACAGAGACAAGGTTTTTTATCCTGGTTCAGGCCTCTCCGGAGAGATAACAACCCTACGTCCAGTGCTTCTCTTATATGAAAGGGAGTGTCGGGGATTAAATTACGGCCCATTGCCATGGCCCACTCCCTGACGGCCCGATCAAGCGACCTACCAGGCCCGGCTCCTCGAAGGTTCTATCCGCCCATATGCATCACCGCCAAGCAGCTTCTGGTGGCGTGGTGCGAGTGGCCAAGGAATAAATGTTTGAGTCCGTCTCGAACAAGAGTCATGCACGGCTACGTGAAGACCCGGACGTTGGTTTCCGGATTGGATTAGGAGTCGTGATCCCCAAGACTAGGAGTATGCCTTATCTACCTCGGGATATATTTGGCATGTCTTGAGTTCGCTACGATCTCGTAGTTAGCCCGGCCCGATATTCCCCAGAGGTCGGTTTGCTCGCACTATATAAACAAGGCCCCTACGGCGTGTAGAGGGACTTGATCCGCTTTTTGTATCCGCTAGACACCGATCTTCGCCAGGTACATTCCATAATCTCGCCGAGACTTGTTCGCCTCGTCGAGCCATCTCTTGTATTCATCTCGTGATATATAAGAAAGGTTTGGACGAGGGCTATTATCTCTCCCGAGAGGCCCGAACCAGATAAAACCCTTGTCTCTTGTTCGTTGTTGTTCGTGGTTGTTCGGGCGGTTCCTATCTCAATCTTCAAGAACCTTAGCAACTTGAGATTGATATTCAACCGCCGACACCGGCGCCGTCAGGTGCGGGGATACGCAGATCGAGCATGTCGAACTCTATCAGCGATCAGGAGATTCTCCCTGAGGACTACGACTCAGAAGGGCAGGATGTCTCTTCCCCTGCCAGATCGGATCGATCCCTTCGATCTTGATCGCCTTCCAGATCTGGTTCGCGCCTGGCAGCTCTTCGCCCGGGCGCGTCTGGTCCCCGCGACGAGCTCCGTGCTCGGGATCGGATCACAGCGCCGGGCAGCTTTTCGCCTGGCGCGCGTCGTCCCGCGACGAGCTCCGTGCTCGGGATCGGATCTCTTCGCGCCGGGTAGCTTTTTGCCCGAGACGCTGCGTTCGTCTCCACGGCGAGCTCCGTGCTCGGGTTGGATCTCTCGCCGGGCAGCTCTTCGCCGGCGCTGCGTCGTCCTCGCGACGAGCTCCGTGCTCGGGATCGGATCAAAATTCCTTCCGGATCCCGGGCTGTTCGCTGGCGAAGGATGACGGAGAGAGTCGACCAAGACTTGGAACATCGACCGACCGTAAGTTCCTCGTGTAGGTCTTTCGCTTCCTAGCTTCGCTTTTCTCAAACTTCGCGCCTTAGTTCGTCCAAGTCTCTCGGCCGCCATGTAAAGTTCAACCCATTGAGCGGTGAATGCTCGCGGCCTCTGCGTCCTCCTCACCACTTGTCTTCTCGGACTACTCTTTCTCTCCGTAACACTTGATGGCTGCCCGGTCTTGCGAACTCTTAGCTCCGCGATCTTTAGTGTTTCCCTACCCGTATCTAGTATCAACGAGTTTCTAAACTCGAGTTGCGTAACACGGCTTCCAATTTTGCGGCTAAGTCTGCTCTCGTAAGCCCTCCGGCAGAGGCACTTACCGCACGGCAGACAACCACTTGGCAAAGCTCGCTCTCGTAAGCCCTCCGCGGCGAGGCACTTTCCTTGTTCGGTTACCTTCGAATCGCTTAACTTACGTTAACGAGCGCCTCGAACGAAGTCGATCAGATACGGGTGTCGCCCCTATCTCTACGCACGTGCTTGAATTCGCAAACTAAGGTCTTCATGCATCGTCCGTTCCGGGGGGCTAGGGCGTCGCTCTTTCTCTTGTGCACCTGTTCGAGTTCGCAAACTCAGGTCCTCGAGCAGCTGCACAACGGGGGCTGGGAGTTAGACTAAGCGTTCTACCGGTTTTCCTTAAAACTTTGTAGCGCTGTTCGCCTTGCTCTTGGTTTCTGCTCGTCCTTGTCTTTTTTTGCCGCTCTTTTTGCAGTGAAAAGCTGCTCGATCGACTCTCGCTCGATTCAAGCGCTTTCGGCGGTTTTGAGTCGCTCGCCAGCTCCTCAAGGATCGCCTCTCCTCGGTCGGGTTGGGACTTGAGCTGAATTTCGCACCCCTGCACGCTTTTCAGTTTTCGCCTTTCCTTAGCGTTGGTTTTCCAAAACCTCGTTGGTCTTTCGCCCCGTGAGCGCCCCGCGACTGAGCATGTCTTTTATCCGGCGACGACCTATATGGCTCCGGTTAAGCAAAGCGTGCACCACCGAGGGAGTTTTCGCCACCGTAGTCGATTCTCATCGCAACGGGCACTCCCTGGCGCTGGTTCCGACTTCGCCGAGGCGACACCAACGCCGCATGTGTCCATGCCCGGATAAGATTTCGCCTCGACGCTTTTGCTCGTGGCTAAGGTCCCGATCGCTTTCCCCGTTAGCGGTCTTAGCTACGCTGGGCTGCACTTGCCCATACACGTCTTTTTTATCCATGCTACGCCCTTTCGCACGGTAATCCGAGCAATGCACCACCAACGGAGTCCTCGCCCACCGTAGTCGATTCTCATCATAACGGGCACTCTGGCGTCGGTTGCCCGCATTCGCCGAGGTGACACTAACGCTATCGGGGACGTACACGGAAAAAATTATGCCTTGTGCGGGTAGGTCGTCTTTTGCGTGTTTTCTAAAACTCGCTTTGCTCTTCTTAGAGCCTGTTCTTGCTCTCTTTTTCCCCTTGCTGGCTCGTTTCTTGTTTGTCTTCTG
This sequence comes from Raddia guianensis, assembly GCA_036346415.1. Classification (NCBI taxonomy): domain Eukaryota; kingdom Viridiplantae; phylum Streptophyta; class Magnoliopsida; order Poales; family Poaceae; genus Raddia; species Raddia guianensis. Next base: position 49,520,840 of record CM070535.1, on the reverse strand, counting down.
CAGGGAATACAGGAACGGGGAACGTCAGACTCCGGTGATGGTCGTGGCGAGGTTCGAGGCTTCCCCACCAAAACCGAAGTCTGCATCCCTCTCTTCCCGGGTTTGCTCCGCGCATACTCGGGGACTGATTCACTTCACCCGCGTATGATTTATCGTCTTTGCCCGGCACTGACCTACACGGTTCGGCTAAGTCAAGGTAGTGCGCCACCAACGGAGTCCTGCCCACCGTAAGCCGATTCTCATCGCAACGGGCAAGCCCATCGTAAGCCGATTCTCATCGCAGCGGGCACTCCAAGCGCCGGTTACAGACTTGCCAAGACAACGCTATCACCGCCGCAAGGAATACGTCATGGGTAAAGCGTTGATTTCACACGCTCTCTTGCGGCTCGATCAGATCGGGTTGTGATTCACCTCGCACCGGCAGTTCTTCGCCCGAGCGCGTGATTCGTCCTCGCGACGAGCTCCGTGCTCGGGTGGATCACCTCGCGACCGGCAGCTCTTCGCCCGGAGCGCTGGCTCCTACCGGTACGTCTTCGCTGGTCGCACTTTCGTTCCTTTAACGAGCTCCGTGCTCGGGACTAGATCTCCTTACTTGGTTCCTTTGGCGAGCTCTACGCCGGGATCGGGTCACCTTCCTCGTATGCATTATGTCCGCCTCGCACACGATCTACGCCCGGGGCACATCACCTTCGCTCCTAAGCATACGCTTGCTCGAGAGCGCAATCTCTATTTTCTCGGGCAAGCTCTAGCCCGAGAGGTGGTTCCCTATTTTTTCTAGGCATCCGAATGCTCGGATGCAAGAAGACGAGTCCGTCTCGCGACTTGCTATGTTCATTCTCCCTAAGATCCGATCTACCGGATGCGGTGGTACGCTCTTCACTACTAAGAATCTAATCCTCCTTGATGACGCTCAGCCTCAAGGAGATGATTCACCTCACTTCTTCCGATTCAGACGAGGGTCGGGTATTCGCTTCGGACAGATGTCGTTCCTCGCTTGATGCAACAGAGTTGCTCAAGACCGGGCGGGTTTGTTCGGTCCCAACAAGTATTGTTCGGTTGAACCATAACCTGTTCGATCGCTGCTGCACGCCTTTGTAGCAGGAAAAATAACCTCTTCAGGACTTAGAGTCTCAAGAGGAAGACCCCACTCTAGTGAGTCCTTCCACTTGAGTCTCGGGGCTAGCTGTCGGGGATTAAATTACGCCCATTGCCATGGCCCACTCCCCGACGGCCCGATCAAACAACCTACCAGGCCCGGCTCCTGGAAGGTTCTATCCGCCCATATGCATCGCCAACAGCTTCTGGTGGCGTGGTGCGAGTGGCCAAGGAATCGTGTTTGAGTCCGTCTCGAACAAGAGTCATGCACGGCTACGTGAAGACCCGGACGTTGGTTTCCCGGATTGGATTAGGAGTCGTGATCCCCAAGACTAGGAGTATGCCTTATCTACCTCGGGATATATTTGGCATGTCTTGAGTTCGTTATTTATCTCGTAGTTAGCCGGCCCGATATTCCCTCAGAGGTCGGTTTGCTCGCACTATATAAACAAGGCCCCTACGGCGTGTAGAGGACTTGATCCGCTTTTGTATCCGCTAGACACCGATCTTCGCCTTGTACATTCCATAATCTCGCCGAGACTTGTTCGTCTCGTCGAGCCATCTCTTGTATTCATCTCGTGATATATAAGAAAATTTGGACGTAGGGCTATTATCTCTCCCGAGAGGCCTGAACCAGGATAAAAACCCTTGTCTCTTGTTCGTTGCTGTTCGTGGTTGTTCGGCGTGTCTCCTATCTCAATCTTCAAGAACCTTAGCGACTTGAGATCGATATCTCAACCGTCGACAGGGAGTTACAAGGTGGAACTCGTCGAGACAAATAGGTCTCGGCGAGATTCTCGGTGGACAGAAAGTAATAATCTAACTCCCTTCTGGATCTGCCCCTGAAAATGTCGTAGGGGCTTGGTTTGTATAGTGTGGAGCAACCGACCTACCGAGGGATAAACAGGCCGGGCTGGCCACGTGTCCGTAACGAACTCGTACACATGCCAAATATATTCCGAGGTAGATAAGGTATATCTCCAATTCTTGGGGGTCATGACATCTGCTCCAATCCGGGAAACCTACGTCCGGGTCTTCACGTAGTCGCGCAGAACTCCGTTCGAGTCGGACTCGAACAGGGAGCCTAGGCCGCTACACACCATGCCGACCAGGAGGCTGTCCGGCAGGATGCATATGGGCCTAACAGAGCCCTCTAGGGTGCCAGGCCCTAGGAGGCTGTTCGAATAGGCCGTCAGGGAGTGGGCCATGGCAATGAGCCGTGATTTTATCCCCGACACCTGCTTTATCTTTTAAACTCCTGTGTGTGTCATTGTTTATCTTATCATATTATTATCCTTACCCTGGTTATATATTAGCTGGTATCTTAACTAGCAGGGATAAACATCAAAATGATAGTGATATTCCTTACCCTCGTTCCCTGAGGATAAATACGATACCTTGGAATACTCCCGGGTGACAACTACCGCGATATCCGTCCGCTTGCGGATTAATTCTGTAGTACATAATAATCGCCAACAAGTTTTCTAGCACCATTGCCGGGGAACGCAGTGGTTAAAGACATAAAATTTAGGCTTCTCCACTATTTAACATACCAGCAAAGTTTAGCGGTCTTACCCTGCTCTGTCTTTGTTTTGTGGAACTAGCAGAGCAGTGCATGACCATATTCGACCTTCCGGACAATTACCATCAAAATCCAGAGTTACTCGTACGGAGAATCAGACTCAGAGTTGTACCTCCACAAGTTCGAGTCTCTGACCTTCTGCTCAAAACAGAAAACCCTTTTCTCTCTACCGAATTACCACCACCATCATTCGAGATGGCTGCTGAGAAGACAATCCTTGAGTTCTCGGCACCGTCTAGCACTAACGTCCCCACCGGATCAACCACCAACGTGGGAGACGGAGGCTTCGAGCTAAAGCTGGCTCTTATCAATATGGTTTAGGCAAGCCCATTCTGTCGCAAGCAAACGGAGGATGCTAACGCCCGTCTCCAACACTTTCTGGAGATACGTAGTACTTTCACTATCAAGGGAGCACCTCTCGATGCAGTCAGGCTGCGCCTATTCCCATTCTCGCTAGTGGGGAAGGCAAAGCAATGGTTCTATGCCAACAAAGATGCAGTTTCCACTTGGGAGAAGTGCTCGAATGCCTTCCTCACCAAGTACTTCCCGTTGGGCAAGATAAATGCCCTCCAGAATAAGATATCTAGTTTTCAACAAAACACCGATGAGTCCATTTCGGACGCCTGGGAGCGACTCTAGGAGTATATACTGGCCTGCCCTCATCACGGGATGTAGGACTGGTTTATCATCCAGAGTTTCTACCACGGGCTCAACCGTACGGCCTGAGAACACCTTGATGCTGCCTCTAGCGGAGCCTTCTTTTCGCTTAGTGTGAGTGCTGCTCGCACTCTCATTGAAAAGATGGTCTCGAGCCAAGGCTAGAGCGAAGAACGTCTGCTGCCACGCACAAGAGGAGTTCACCAAATTGACAACATGGATATGCTCGCGGCCAAGATGGACCTTTTGATAAAAAAAACTAGAATCACTAGCACCGCAGACTGTCCAGTCTCTCGAATCTCGCTTGACCGGCGAGGTTTGTGGAATTCTTGGGCATTCGGGTGACACTGCACCGAAACCCAACCCGAGGATGCCAACTTCGTCAACAATGGATTCCGTCCACAACAATCGAACTTCACTCCGTGATGGAACTCCAAACCCAATTTCTCCTTCGACAATCGTCAGCAGGGAGGTAACACTGGCAACTTTAATCGCAATAGATCATCTCTAGAATAATTTATGTCCAACCAAAATAAGGTTAACGAAAGCATTAGTAGGAAATTTCTTGCTAATGACAACATCTTGGAGAACATAGATTTGAAACTAGAGGGGTTTTCAACTGCCATGCAAAACCAAATGAGCTTTAATAAAATGATAGAAACCCAAATAGCTTAGTTAGCTGCTTCAACTCCTACATCCACTCCGGGAAAGCTCCCGGGGCAACCGGAACCTCACACAAAGGAAAGTGTTAGCGATGTCGCGACGAGGTCGGAAAAGGCCACCCGAGACCCGCCGCATCCTAACCATGCAGGAAAGCATCATGATATCCCTGATCCGATCGATGAGGAGTATGAGGACGTTGATGAAGCACCTTATGAAGAGCCGCCAAAGACAAGTTCGACGGGAGAAAATTTGGAGAAAAGTCAGTCCATCGGAATTTTCGGATACTCTAGTTATGCCCTTTCCACATTGTCAATGGAAGCCAACTGCAAATGTGCAGTTTGACAAGTTTGTCGAGGTAGTTAAGCAATTATATGTCAATATTCCATTGCTAGATGCAATGCAGGTGTCTACATATGCAAGGTACTTGAAGGACATCCTCAACAACAAGCACCCGTTGCCGACCGCGGAGGTCATTAAATTGACCGAAGAGTGCAGTGCGGCGATCTTGAACAATCTCCCTGAGAAGAAGGACCCTGGCTATCCGACCATCTCGTGCTCCATTGGTGCACAACACTTTTGACTCTTTGAGTGTGCTCTGTGCGATCTTAGAGCGAGTGTCAGCATCATGCACAAGGTAATCTATGAAAAACCAAATCAATCTACCTTGTCTCCAACTGCCATGACCCTGCAGCTCGCGGACCAATCGGTCCGCCGTCCCATTGGGATTGCTGAAGATATACCGGTAAAGATCCGGAATTTCTTGGTACCCGTGGACTTTGTGGTCTTGGTCATGGAGGTAGACACCAGGACGCCCCTCATTCTTGGGAGACCATTCTTGAGTACGGCAAATGCTACAATTGATGTTGGTGTGGGAGAAATTCAACTCAATATCAACGGCAGAGATGAAACATTCAACTTCAAACCAAAGGTTGAACAATGTTCGCATGTACGTGTTTATTATGATAAAAATTCTAAACTTGTGCAGAAGAACGAGGAGGCTATACCAAAACCCAAGGTGGATAGCCTCATTGCTACGATGAAGAAGACTCTTCAATTGTTGTCCGAAGCAAACCGACGACCATATTGGAGGGATAATTCAAACAAGAAGGAGGTAAAGAAGCCTCAAGCTAATGAGCGGAAGCAACCTGCGACCAAAAATTCAAACCCGTAGAGAAAGGTCGACGCCATCCGACCAGCCCCGACTAAACAAGTATGGCGTAGAAAGGAAATACAACCAGCCGCGACTTCAATTCCGGTCGTGGAAAATTCTTAAGAAAATTGAGGCAAGGAGACAGTCCAGCTCGGGGACCGTGAAAAATTTGAGTCCTCACAGGGAGGTAAGCCAGAATTTATCCTCTTAAATTCATATTTAATTTGTGCATCACCACAGCATGTTTATTTATAATCATGCATTTAGCTTGCATTAAAAAAAATCAAATTTTGGGGCCGGCCGACCCACCCAGGTCGGCCGACCGGCACCTAACCGGCCGACCCTCTTTCCTTCTCCTCCTCTCATTTCTTTTCACACCCACCATCCTACTTGCATAGCATCGCATCTAGGCACTCAAATTACTATTCGAAAGTGACATTTGTATGATAATTAGCTCATTCACTCATGCATGTCGTCGGTGCTCCGCGGCTATAAATTGAGAGGCTTGTAGTTGCGATCAATACATCTCCCAGGCAGTGATTGCATGATCTCACACATGCTCTCTCTCTTCTTGCATAATAAAGTCTTTTAGTTTGCTAATAAACGTGATTAGTTTCATGACATCGTAACTTTGGCAAAATAAAAATATTTTGTGACAGCGATTGCTAAGCCCCGCAAGGACTACTAACATTTGGACAACTGACCGACTAATTTTTGGACCGCTAACCCTTGATTATTTGTATATCCTTCGTGTCGACGATTGGGATATCGGTCCCAAGTCAACTAATGTTCTTGAAAAGGGGAGAAAGAAGACACTGCCGGGCAGTTCGAACAGCAATCAACGAACAGGGAACAGAGACAAGGTTTTTTATCCTGGTTCAGGCCTCTCCGGGGAGATAATAACCCTACGTCCAGCGCTTCTCTTTATGAAAAAAGGATTACAAGATGGGACTCGACGAGACGGACAGGTCTCGGCGAGATCGTGGTGTACAAAGTCTAATGCTCAGGATCCGGCCCTCTATACGCCATAGGGGCCTGGTTTATATAGTGTATAACAACCGACCTACCGAGGGATAAATAGGCCGGGCTGGCGCGTGTCCGTAACGAACTCGTACACATGCCAAATATATCCCGAGGTAGATAAGGTATATCTCCAATTCTTGGGGATCACAACGTCTGCTTCAATCCGGGAAACCTTCGTCCGGGTCTTCACGTAGTCGCGTGGAACTCTGTTCGAGTCGGACTCGAACAAGGAGCCTGGGCCGCCACGCACCGTGCCGAACATGAGGCTGTTCGGCAGGATGCAGATGGGCCAAGTAGAGCCCTCTAGGGTGCCGGGCCCTAGGAGGCTGTTCGGATAGGCCGTCAGGGAATGGGCCATGGTAATGAGCCGTGTTTTTCTCCCCGACAGCTAGCCCTCGAGACTCAAGTGGAAGTTCTCACAAGAGTGGGGTCTTCCTCTTGAGACTCTAAGTCACAAAGATGGTAATCTTGCTGCCGCAAAGATGTGCAACATCCGACCGAACAGGTTACGGTTAGACCGAACAAGCCTTGTTCGGGACCGGACAAACCATGCCCAGTGCCGAGCAACTCTGTTGCGTCGAACAGGGAACAACATCTGTCCGAGCAAAGCACCCAGCCTTCGATGTAGAAATCAAAAAAAGTAGCCGTTGACAGACTCCAACGGTAACTTTTGCTGCACAGTCAGAACGGGCGGCCGTTTTTACTAGCCGTTGCAGTAAAAAACTTAGCCGTTTTGTTGGCAAAAAACAGTTGCAGAGCTGCTCAGACCAGGGCTATAAAAGCTCCCAAGCTGCCCGCGGTTAGCCACTTCCGCTCACACGCGCCTTTCCTTCGCAAACCCTAATCCAACCGCGCCAGCGCCATCCATCCTTAAACATCTCCAAAGCCACTCGCCAAACCTGGGGATTGCTATGGCCAAGTTCGCGGGCACTAGCATGACCGAGGAGGACATGAAGGCCTCAGAGGCGGGGGGACACATCGACACCGGCAGCTGGAGGCTGCCCGGGGAGGAGGAGATGCCGGAGCCACTTGAAGACGAGTTTCGTCAACTTCAAGCTCTTTGCATTGTTCGGGTTGAGGTCTCCCGAAAGCGATTTCGTGGAGGCCCTCTTGAACATCAGCGGGCTGGAGGTTGCGAATCTCAACCCCAACTCGTTCCTCCAGATGGCCGTCTTCGCACACCTGTGCGAGGGCTATCTGGGCATAGATCCACCGGTGGGGCTGTTCCTGCACTACTACGCAGTGACGAGGAGCAGCTCCGCCGCTTCCGGACTGGGGTGCTACTACCTCAAGCTCCGGGCGACTGCCAAAGACGCACCGTATCCTCGTCCACCGCTGCTCGACTCGATGGGAGCGTGGTGGATGAGGTGGTTCTACACCAGACGGAGCGACGACAGCAAGCTCTGCTTCACCGGGCAAGCGCCGGCAAAGGGGACACCAATGCCTCGGCCGGAGATGTCCGGCGAGGAGTGGTACCTGACGAGGAAGATCGCCTCTCTCGTGGGCCTCGGGCTCACGGGCAGGGAGATCAACCGGGACTTCGTGGCGAACAGGATCTGTCTGCTACGGAGGAGATCCTACCCCTTCTACAGGATAGAAGATTGGGAGGACATCACCAGGGAGAGCTCGGGTAAGTTCCTCGAACGCTCGCCCTTTTTTGGTGGTTCATCCGAACAGGGACTAATGTTTTCTTCTGTCCGGGCAGCGAAACCCACCGACGCATGGGTGACTGAGCAAGTCGACGCCATGCTGAAGGCCGCCAGGAAGGACACCGAGGTGACCGGAATGGTGGCCGACACATGTCCAAAAAACGTGCTTGTCCGCTCAACAGAGGTAAATGGCGCTAAGCCCTCAACTGTCTTGCTAGACTTACACGCTTATGACACGCTGACATCCGCTTCCAAACGTGTAGGACGAACAGTTGATCATCGACGGAATCATCGATGAGGTGGCAGAGTCCAAGGATGGAGCGGGCAAGGGCAAGGCCAAGGTGGCCGAGAAGCCGAAGGCGGTCGCCGGGCCGACGCGGAGCTCGACGCGTCGAAGCGGCCGCCAAGTTCCTGCGAAGCCCCCTGTTGCGACAGTGCGCGCCGAGCAAGCCAAGCGGGCGCGTGGCCAGCCAAGGGGTGAACGCCCAAGTCCCACCCTCCTCACCGAGCAAGGCGACGAGGAGGTACGGAACCTGACCCAATGGCTAAAGCGCTACGTTGAGGCTCACCGGGGCCACGTGGAATGGCTGCAACAGGTCGCCGAGCAGAGAAGGCTGGAGGAGGAGGTTGCGCGCAAGGAGACCCTCCTTGCGTTGCGCAGAAAAAGTGCTCAGCTCACCAGGGAGCTGAGCTTGTCGCCGCGGGCGCCCGGAGGCCGAGCCGAAACGGAGGCCGAGGAACCGCCGAGCAAGCGGTGCAAGGTCCCTCGCGCAACAACGAGGAGAATCAGGCTTCCAGCGCGCGGGCAGAGCAGGTATGTGACGGCATGAGTTCCCCATCACTCTCTACCAAAACGTTCAAGTCTTAACGTATTCTTTCATCAACTGCCGAGGAGGAGATCGCCAGAGACGACTTGGACGCGGCGATCGAGCGGTCGCTTCTGCCCGAGCACCTGCACGGTGCCTCGCGGGCAATAAAGCTGGCCGCTCTCAAGGACAAGCTGGCTGCGTGGGCCGTGCTCCCGCCGGACTCCACCGATCAGATCGAAGCGCTGAAGGGCGCGGTGGAGCGGCTCGAAGCCAAGGAGGCGGGACACAAAGCCGCAAGGAGCGGGGCCAAGGAGTTGGCTCCGCCAGCTGCCCAGGGCGGGACCGAACAGACGGTCCTGCCGGGCACTTCGCCGCAGGGGCAGCTCATCCCTGTGGCGACGGGAACCTCTGGCGAGCAGGCGGAAGCGCCTGTGGCCAGGGAGCAGAGTGACGAGCGTAGGCAGGGAGCTCAAGTAGCCCTGTCCGCGGCTCTACCGGCGTCTGTAAGTACAGCGATGCCGGCCTCGCCCGACAAAGATCGGGCAGAAGAGGAAGAGGGAGGGCAGGAGCTCGGGGAGGAAGGATCCTTGCCCGTTGCCCCTGTCCCCAGGCGGGTGCGCTCCCGCAAGGAGAAGGCGCAGCGAAGAAGTCGTCGTGCTGCAGCCATACCGAGCAGCCAGGGCTTCGCAACCCATGGCCTCGGAGAGCGCCTACGCCGAAACCTGAAGCAAAGGCTTCAAGAGGTAAAATCTAAGACCAAGACTTGTCCGTTTAAGTTACCGGTCAACCCAACGTAACAAATTTGTTCTTTTTTCATCAGATGATGCGGAGCACCATGGAGGACCTCGAAGAAGGTGTTTCCATGCAGCGCAGCGCAATCTTGGGAGCTTTCCAGGAGCAGCATGAGAGGGAGCTGGTGGCCTCGGCCAAGAGCCGGCGCCGGCTCAAGGCAAAGGTGAAGAAGCTCAGTGCCGAGCTGTCCAAGGAGAAGAAGTCCTCCGCGGCCCTCCAGGAGGGGGTATCAACCTCGAGGATCTCCCAGGAGGCAGCCGAGGAGCTTCGCGCGCTGGCCGCAAGGGCAAGCACCACGGAAAAGAGGGTCAAGGAGCTGATCGAGCAGCTCAAGACCGCCGAGCAGCAAAGGAGTCAGAACGAGGTTCTGACCGAGCAACTACGGGCCAAGACCGAAGAGGTCGAAGCCTCCGCGCAGAGGCCAAGGAACAGGCCAAGCACAGAACGGTCAGCAAGGAGGAAGCCGAGCGCCTCCGAGCTGAAGCTAAGGAAGGGATCAAAGCCCAAGGGGAAGCCCTGCGCCTCAAGCTAGAAATTGAGGAGCTGAAGGAGCAGCTTGCTTCTAAGTAGCAGCAGTAGGGAAGTACCCAAAAGGGCCTTGTACCTGTAAACTTTTGTTAGTGTAAATAAAGACTTACCTTTCTCCTGCAAAAAAGAGCAGCGAAAGACAAGGAACAACGGAATCTAAGAGCGAGATGAACAGCGCTAGAGAGTTTTCAGAAAAAACACTAGGGCGCCAGCCTAACTCCCAGCCCCCGTTGTGCATCTGTTCGAAAACCTGAGTTTGCGAACTCGAACAGGTGCACAAGCAGAAGAGCGACGCCCTAGCCCCCGGTACGGACAATGCTTGAAAACCTGAGTTTGCGAACTCAAGCATGTGCGTAGAGAGATAGAGCGACACCCGCATCCTGATCGACTAGTTCCATTAACTGCTCGCCGACGTAAGTTAGGTAGTTCCATAGGTAACCAGAAAAGGAAAGTGCCTCTGCCGCGGGGGAGCTTACGAGAGCAGGCTTTGCCGAGTGGTTGTGCCAGGCGCGGTAGGTGCCTCTGCCGCGGAGGGCTTACGAGAGCAGACTTAGCCGCAAGGCGGAACACCATGTTACGCAACCCTGAGTTCAGGAACTTGCTGAAACTAGATGCGGGCAGGGAAAACCTGAAAATCGCGGAGCCAAGAGTTCGCAAGACCGGGCAGCCATCAAGTGTTACCAGAGAGACGACAGTCTGAGAAGACCAGAAGTGAAATTAGCCACAGGGGGCCGCGAGCAATCACTATGACTTGGAATTAACTTTACATGGCAGCCCGAAAGACTTGGACGAATTAAGGCGCGAAGTTTTACAAAAGCGCGGAGCTAGAAAAACAAACGAAAGACCTACACAAAGAACTTACGAAGCTGGTCGATGTTCCAAGTGCTGGTCAGCTCTCTCCCGTCCTCGATTGCCAGGCGAACAGCCCCCGGGCGAGCAGTAGAAACGACCGTGAACGGACCCTCCCATCGAGGAGTTAACTTGTTGGCTTTGGACAAGTTCTGGACGCGGCGCAGAACGAGGTCGCCCACCTTCAAAGCCCTTGGTCGAACAGATTTGGCAGCGTGCCGGCGAAGAGCTTGCTGGTAGCGCGCCATTCTGACTTGTGCCCGGTCGCGTGTGCCTTCGAGGAGGTCGAGTTCGAGCAAACGCTCTTGCTCTGTGTCAACTGCGTTGACCGAGCTCGTGCGTGGCGAGCCGAGTACTACTTCGGCGGGTAGGATGGCTTCTGCACCGTAGACCAATTGGAAAGGAGTTTCCCCAGTTGCCCGGCTGGTTGTGGTGCGCACGGCCCAGAGGACGGAAGGAACTTCCTCGACCCAGGCTTTGTTGTGCGATTTGAGTGTAGCGTACACCCGCCGTTTGATACCCTGGACTATCTGTCCGTTAGCCCGCTCGACTGCTCCATTGCTCTGTGGATGAGCCACAGAGGCAAAGCAGACCTTGGTTCCCAGCTGTTCGCAGTATTCCTGGAATAGCCCACTTCTGAACTGGGGACCGTTATCTGTGATCAGCTTATGGGGAATCCCGAAGGGCGTGATCACGTTGCTTTTGAAGAAATGAACAGCCGTTTTGGCGTGTTGAGAAGACACAGGCTCGGCCTCAATCCACTTTGTGAAGGTGTCGATGGCGACGAGCAAGTGTGTGCAGCCCTTGAACCCCTTGGGGAACGGGCCGAGCAGATCCAGACCCCATGTGGAGAAAGGCCATGATGGGGGGATCGTTTGGAGCTCTTAGGCGGGCTTATGTGCCTTCCGGGCGTGAAATTGGCAAGCCTTGCACTTGGTTACCACATCCCGGGCATCTTGTAGCGCTGTGGGCTAGTAATACCCCATGCGGAATGCTTTGCCGACCAGAGTCCTGAAGGAGGCGTGGTTGCCGCAGGCACCCTCGTGTATGTCCCTAAGAAGGAACACACCCTCCTGTTGTGAGATGCACTTGGAGAGAACTCCCAGAGCACATTGCCGGTAAAGGATGCCGTCCACAAGCTTGTATGGACTAGCACGCCTTATAAGCCGAACGCCACCATCACACGGGCGTGGTCCATCGCAAAATATCGGACAAATGGCGTTGTCGATCCATGACACTTTCGATGCGGAGAGGCACCACTGTCTCTTTGCCTCGTCCGGAGAAGTGATAGAGGGCATATGAAGATGCTTGACTAGCACCCCTGCAGGAGCAGGTTCGCGTGAGGATCCATATTTGGACAGCTGGTCGACCAGGAAGTTGTCCTTCCTGGGCACGAAGAGCACCTCGAAGAATCGAAAGTGCCGCCCAACTTCCTCACTTCAACCGGTATCGCGCCATTGAGTCATCGCAGACCGATACTCCTTGTTCACGATTGATGACGGTTGTGAATCTCCCTTCACAGTTAGCCGTTGGATGCCGAGCGACTTGCACGCTCTTAGTCCCGCGAGGAGAGCCTCGTACTCCGTGGCGTTGTTAGTTGCCGCAAAGTGTAGTTGGATAGAATACTGGAGTTGCTCTCCTTGAGGGGAGATGAGAACAAAACCAGCCCCCGAGTTTCCAGTGCGCGAACCATCGAAAAACATGGTCCAGGGGGTTTCTTCAGGTTGCTCGGGAGCTTCACAGGATTAGCGGCAGTCCATTCAGCGACAAAGTCGGCGGGAGACAGGATTTAATAGCGATTCGGACGTGATGAATATCGAACTCCGCTAGTTCCATTGTCCACTTAGCTATACGTCCGCCAGCTTCCTTGTTCCGTAGGATTTCGCCCAGAGGGAACTTGGTTGGAACCATGATTTGGTGCGCCTGGAAATAATGCCGAAGCTTCCTGGTGGACATGAGCAAAGCGTAGAGCAGCTTTTGGACCTCAGGGTAACGCTCCTTTGATCTATGAAGCACCTCGCTCACGTAATATATTGGCCGCTGAGTGCCTTCCCTTTGCACCGTCAAGACCGCGCTCACCGCTTGTGGCGTACAGCCAAGATACAACAAAAGCTGTTCGCCATATTGCGAGGTAGTCAAGATAGGTGGGTTGGACAGGTATTGCTATAGATCTTGGAAGGATCTGTCAGCCTCCTCTGTCCATGCGAAGCCATTGTGCTTGCGCAGGGCCTTAAAAAAGGGCAGCCCGCGTTCGCCTTGACGGGAAATAAACCTGCTTAAAGCAGCCATCCGTCCTGTTAGGCTCTGAACTTCCTTGACGGTAGTTGGAGCCTTCATGTTTTCAATAGCCTTGATTTTTTCAGGGTTAGCAGAAATTCCTTGCGAACCAATCACATAGCCGAGCAGCATGCCGGATCGGACACCGAAAGCACACTTCTCAGGATTTAGTTTAATTCTATGCATGGTGAGATTATCGAAAGTCTCGGCCAGGTCTTTTACATGATCCCAAGCATACTTGCTCTTAACGACTATGTCGTCGACATAAACCTCCAGGTTCCTCCCGCGCTGTTCTGGGAAAGTCTTCTATACTAAGCGTTGGAAGGTGGCACCAACGTTGCGCAGACCGAAAGACATGGTCGTATAGCAGAAAGTGCCAAAGGGGGTGATGAAGGCAGTTTTCTCTTCATCTTCGGGGGAGATGCTTATTTGGTGATAACCGGAGTAAGCATCCAAAAAACTCAAAAGTTGAGCATCCGCAGTCGCGTCGACCAGCTGATCGATGCGAGGCAACGGGAAATTGTCCTTAGGACAAGCCTTGTTCAAGTCAGTGTGGTCGACACACATCCTCCACTTGCCGCCCTTCTTATTTACGATCACAGGGTTGGCAAGCCACTCGGTGTGATCAACCTCGCGGATGAACCCAGTGGCGAGCAGCTTGCCAAGGTGATCCTTGATGATCCCCTGTTTAAAATCCGAAAAACGACGAAGCTTCTGGCGAACAGGCTTTTTGTCCGGTCGGACTGCCAGTTTGTGCTCGATAACCTCCCTTGGGACCCCGGGCATGTCAGACGGCTTCCAGGCAAACACGTCTGCATTGGCTCGGAGGAAGGCAACGAGCTCGTTTTCCTATTTGGGGTCCAGATTGGCCCCCAAATAAACTGTCTTGGAAGGATCGTCAAGAGACAGCGGAACTTCCTTGGTCTCTCCCCCTGGCTGGAGAGAAACCCTGGGACGGGCAGACTTGGTCTGCGCCTCTTCGGTACCGCGCCGGGGAAGCTGGCCGACCAGGGCAAGGGACTGCTCATCGCAATCTAGAGCGGCCTTGTAATTGCCCTTGACCATGATCACGCCGTTGGGACCCGGAATCTTCACGCAATGGTATGCATGGTGGGACACGGCCATGAACTTTCCCAAAGATGGCCGGCCCAGGATCGCGTTGTAGGCTGATGGAAAGTCCACCACGTCAAACGTGATCAACTCTGTCCGGAAGTTGCTTGGACTGCCGAAGGTAATAGGCAGGACAACCTGCCCCAGCGGCCGAATAGCCTCTCCCGGTACAATCCCATAGAAGGGCATCGCGACCTCTTTGAGCTTGGAACGAGGAATCTGCATCTCGTCCAAGACCTTTGCGGAAAGCAAGTCCAGCGCACTCCCGCCATCGATCAGGACACGCCCGACTCTGGCGTTACTGATGGTCGGAGCGACCACCAGCGGGAGCCGCTGAGGCTTGGTCATACCAATGGGGCAATCCTCCTTAGAGAAGGAGATGGAAACCTCGGTCCACTTCATCGACTCGGGCTGTGGTTTGCCCTTTTCGACGTTGTGGACCTCCCGAGCAGCTTCCTTGAGGCTGCGCCGAGAGGGATAAGCCGAGGAGCCGCCAAAGATAACGGCTATATGGTTCACGGGCTCAGGATAGTCATCCTCGTCGCCCCGATCACCATCGTCGGCTTGGCACTTGGCCTTGCCGGCATCACCTTTTTCGGGCAGGGTGGGCATAGGGCCTTTGCCGTTGTAGAAATCTTCGAGCTTTGCAGCCCAAGTCCTGCAATGGCGGATATCGTGGCCGTAGCCCTGGTGGAACTGGCAGTATCGGTCACCTAGACCTTTCTTGCCTCGATCGCCTCCCTGGGCAGGCTTCTTGCCCTTATAGTTATTGGCGGGCTTCTTCTGCCCGTTCTTGGGAGGAGCTGACCGTTCAATGCCGGCAACGGTATTGTTCAGCGTAGCTTTGTTGTTCTTTTTCTTTTGGGACTTCTTGTCTTCGGGGTTGGTGTTGGTCTTCTTCTCGTCCACAGCAGGCTGGGTGGGAAGCTCGCCCTTGTCGAACGCTTTATTGTACTGAACATGCTCTGCCGCATTGGCATAGCGGTCAGCAGCCTTGAAAAGATCGTTGGCGGTCCAGGTCTCATTGATCTCGAGATCCTGGGTGAGCCGCTCGTCGCGGACACCGTTCTTGAAAGCGCGGACAACCGATTCATCCGAGATGTTCGGGATCGTGTTGCGAATCTTAATAAAACGCTTGATGAAATTGCGGAGGGTCTCCCCGTTCATCTGGATCATCTGGTGCAGGTCATCCTTCTTGCCCAGACGCACGTAACAGCTCTGGAAATTGGCGATCAGAGCGTCACAAAGTTGGTTCCAAGAGCAGATGGAACCTTCCTGCTGATTGAACAGCCACGTCCGAGCAGCACCCTCAAGGACAGTCGGGAGGTAATTAGCCATGACTCGCTCATCACCCCCGGCTGCCATGATGGCGGTAGCGTAGATGGAGAGGAACTCCTCTGGGTTTTGAGTCCCATTGTACCTCTCCATGTGACCGGGTTTAAACTTGGAGGGCCACCTGACAGCACGGAGCTCTTCAGAGAAAGCCTTGCAGCCCAAGCCGTGTGCCTGACCACCTTCTCCTGCAGACCCTAGTCTTGAAAAGAAGTTAGGCCTGTTGCCCGGAGGGATTCTAGTTGAACGGGAAGATTCTGCCTGGTGATATTCTCGCCGAGACAGTCCTCCACGCTCCCTCCACGTGGTCGTAACAGGATGTTCGTCCCGAGGGGACCGTCTGTGATCGCTGCGCGCCCGCTTGCCCTTGTGGTCACGGCGACCACGCGGACTTGGCGAGCGTTGTCGACCACGGGAATTTTGCTCGAAGCGAGTTGCCCTTTGACGATGACGAGGGTCACGCGATCGGTCGGAGCGCTCGCTGTCCGAGCATCTCCGGGCAGGCTGACCGCGTTGCCCGGAGGAGGTGTTAGCTTCGTCCATGAGCTTAAGGCCTTCGGCCAATCGCTCTAGGTGAGAAGCAACAGCATCGCCCATGAGGGCGAGGTTGGCCCGGTCGGTGGATCTGATCACCGTTGCCATGGCCTCGAGTCATTCCCGACTATTCTCAAGGGACCCTGGGATCCCTGAAGCATCCGCGTTTTGCCGGACCGGAGTCTGGTTATGCGGGGATTCGTCCCGAACAGGCAGAACATCTGTCGGGGGGCTTGGCGGAGGCGTGCGAGGCGGGTCACGTCGTTGTCGCTTGCGCCGATCACGAATCTGCGCCAAGGTTTGGTTAATTGAGGCGTCCAGACTGCGGCGAACAACTTCTTGTTCGCGAGCAGCCAGCGCGGCCTCATCTCGCCGCCGGGCAGAATCGATCTGCACGATCTCGTCGGTCGCCGCGACCCGTGCAGGATCCTCTGAGGTTCCGGCACCGGCCATGTTGACGCTGCGACGGCCGCTCAGCGGCACACCAGACGGTGTCATCATTGTGTCGCCACAAGAGGAATCGACCGACATGGCCTTGGAATCCGAAAGATCTAAACCAGCATAAAGATCATCGGTTCTGTAATCATCGTCTATGACAGGAGTGTGATCTAGAATCATCTCCGGGACGTAGCCGGAGACTTCTGTCCTAGATCTAGAAAGCGATCGAGATCGAACAGACCGATCCGATCTAACAAGGGATGTGACATCCTGTCCTTCTGAGTCGTAGCCCTCAGGAATAGTCTCTTGGTCGCTGAACGAGTTCGACATGCTCGAACAGGCTTGATCTACCAACTCCCCACGGACGGCGCCAACTGTCGACGATTGGGATATCGGTCCCAAGTCAACTAATGTTCTTGAAAAGGGGAGAAAGAAGACACTGCCGGGCAGGTCGAGCGACAATCAGCGAGCAGGAGCAGAGACAAGGTTTTTATCACGGTTCGAGGCCTCTCGGGAGATAATAACCCTCGTCCCCGCTTCTCTTTATGAAAAAAGGATTACAAGATGGGACTCGACGAGACGGACAGGTCTCGGCGAGATCGTGGTGTACAAAGTCTAATGCTCAGGATCCGGCCCTCTATACGCCATAGGGGCCTGGTTTATATAGTGTAGAACAACCGACCTACCGAGGGATAAACAGGCCGAGCTGGCACTTGTCCGTAACGAACTCGTACACATGCCAAATATATCCCGAGGTAGATAAGGTATATCTCCAATTCTTGGGGATCACGACGTCTGCTTCAATCCGGAAAACCTTCGTCCGGGTCTTCACGTAGTCGCGTGGAACTCTGTTCGAGTCGGACTCAAACAAGGAGCCTGGGCCGCCACGCACCGTGCCGAACATGAGGCTGTTCGGCAGGATGCAGATGGGCCAAGTAGAGCCCTCTAGGGTGCAGGGCCCTAGGAGGCTGTTCGGATAGGCCGTCAGGGAATGGGCCATGGTAATGATCCATGTTTTTATCCCCGACACTTCGGGTATTCGGTCTTAACCCTTTTGCAAAAAATATGTCGTGGTACAGTGAGATTGGCAAGACCCTCTCCAAGGGTGCCAAGGGCATTCACACAAGGTTCAGCTCGTCCAGCTCCGACCGGAGCCATACGCCGACTGAGGTCCTCGAGAGCCACTCTCGGGAAGACATGTCGATGGATTCCCATTATTCTGGGCATCACGCCAGCTGGCGTTCCGACTCAGCTGGTACTCAGAGGGCCCAATTCAGTCAAGGCCACCATATCAGAATCCTGACCTCGGAGGAGCAAATCATCCTCCAAAATGACCGGGAGGCACTGATGTTCAATGCTCTCAGGAATTGCACATTTCAGCACACTCGGGCATACAACCCGATACTACTGATTCAAATCGGCCTCCTGGACGACTTCACAGAAGCCTTCCACTCAATCAAATGGACCAACTTCGTCCCCATCACGGAAAAAGGTTCTCGTCTGTTAACTCTTGAATTTCTAAGCACTCTTTGCAATCTCGAGAACGGAACCAGGTTTAGATTTAGATTTTTTAATGAGACATTTGAATGCTCTCTACAAGAATTAACTGGTTACCTAGGTTTTTCTAAGAGATGCAAAACTGCCCCTGAAAATTGAAGAGGCTTTAACCGTGATGATTTTTGGCTATCAATCTCTGGCAAAGCTTATAGTGGAACCTCTCGCATGAACGAAATTCACAATCCCACACTTAGGTTCATGCACCGTTGGTTGGCAATGGTGGTTAATTCGCGAAGGGATATGTGCACTGTTCAGGTTGACGAATTACAATATCTATATGCCAAGGTCAATAGAAAACCTGTAAATCCAACCTTGAACATGGTAACTCACTGGTTAGAAAAGAAAAATTTGGCGGGAGATATAGATTGTACATCTTTTATCACCCGCATTGCTGAAAATATGGGGATCCTAGCAAATGTCCAAGTCGCCTTCCTCGAAACCGAATTTCCATTAGTAGGGAAGGATCACTTCTTGCAAGGGCATGTTTTAGGGCTGATCCCTGTTGACACCGATTTTGTCACAAATATCCACATACGCTTAAATAATCAAAGTGATGATATTTATATAATAAAGTATGTTGATGGCTAAAATCCATTATAAAAAATATATATTGATATTAGAACGCATGGATTCATATACATGCAAATACCATGCATATATAGTTAACTGGCTAGTTAGCCAATTGAGTAGTTAAATGAAATGATGTTTACTCTACTCGAACTTGGTCACGAATAGCTGCCTGCATAGCCGAGTAGTTAGCAAATGGGTTAGGCTGGTCTCTAATCAAATGCGGCCCATGAAAAGCCTATACGGTCACGTACGCCCATGGCCCTGCATGTACGTACGTCCAACTCCATGCACGGTTTAACTAGCCAGTTATCAAGCTAATTAAGGCCCAGTAAGCGTCATCAGCTAGCCCATATTACATCGTGCTTGCTGTTGTTGTTCCAGATGGATTCGTATGCGCGCATCGCTATTCTGAAGTCCAACGCCGTCGCTTTGGGCGGTTGCTAGATGACTTCGCGACGCACTCAGTCGAGGCGAGCAACTGCTATGCGCGCCCCCACGTTCGCACGCAGCGCGTGGCTCGTCCAGAAAACGAACCGCTGCTCGTCGGCACCTATAAAGAGAGCAGAGGCGAGAGACGGAGAGAGGTTCCAGTGGCTCGCAAGGTTCTAGAGGCTAGACAACACACGCAAAGGCTGGGGCAGGTGGTCAAATTCCATCGCCTCTGAAAACACAAGAGCGCGCGATTGATGTTAAGTAGAGGAGAATTGTGCAAAATAGAATGATTGTATTGCCTCTGTGGGTAGTATATAAAGAGTATAGGAGACGAGCCTTCCCCCAAGGCCCATACACTCTAACACTCCCCCGCAGTCTGAATAGCACTAGGCAACGTTTAGACTGATACAATACAAACACACACTCCCCCGCAGTCAATAGCCAAAACAGAAAAGACCATCGACAGAAAAGACCATCACTTCCCCACTACTAAGGAAACGACCTTCCATACCGGTCCATCAATCCCGGTTAGCCACGCACCGGGATTGATAGTGACAACAGTCCCGGTTCGTGGCTGCTGGGCTAAAAGTACGATTTTTCGCTCACATTAGATAAAAGAGCGCTTTGTCAGACAGGTACAAGCCAGCTGGCACGGGCACACATTAGTCCCGGTTCGTGTTACGAACCCGGACTAAAACCTCGTTTCAGCATACTTCAAAAGGAATGCATATCCTAGTATATTAAATACGCGTGGTTGGGTGGGTTGATTAGAAGGGTGAGTTGGGAGTTCCATGGTGACGGGAGGTTCCAGGTTCGAGTCTTGACTTCGCCATGCTTTTTAGATATTTTCTATACCGCACGTGGGCCATGTGTCCCAGTTGGGGGAACCGAGACTAAAGGTCTAGGGCCTCTAGTCTCGGATGGGCTGTCCCGGTTTGACAACCGGGACTAAAGCCGATTGCCAACCGGGATTGAAGCCCATTTCCCAGGCAGTGCCCCGTAGTCTGGACGGTCGGTGCACAGAAGTGCAGACTGGCCCGAAACTTGGTGAAGACCATCGTGGGAAGGCCCTTGGTGAAGATATCAACGTACTGGGATGACGTCGGAACATGGAGAACACGCACTTGACCGAGAGCAACGCGCTCACGAACAAAATGCAAATCAATCTCAACATGTTTGGTCCGCTGATGCTGCACTGGGTTGGTGGAGAGGTACACCGCTCTGACGTTGTCGCAGTAGACGAGGGTAGCCCGGTGAAGAGGACTGTGAAGCTCCTAGAGTAGCTGACGGAGCCAGCAGGCCTCAGCAACGCCAATGGCGACTACACGGTACTCAGCCTCGGCGCTAGAGCGAGAGACAGTGTGCTGCCGCTTGGAGGACCAGGAGACCAAATTGTCGCCAAGGAAGACGTCATAGCCGGAGGTGGACTTGCGGGTGTCAGGGCAACCTGCCCAGTCTGCGTCAGTGTAGAGCGTGACATCAACTGACGCGCAGCGACGAAGAAGTCCAAGGGTGGGAGTGCCCTGTAGGTATCGCAGGATGCGCTTCAGAGAAGCAAAATGAGGCTCCCGTGGATCATGCATAAACAGGCAGACCTGCTGAACGGCATATGTGATGTCCGGACGAGTGAAGGTCAGGTACTGTAGAGCTCCAGCCAGGCTGTGGTAAAGGGTGGCATCAGCCACCGGAGACCCATCGGCAGAGAGCTTGGACCCGGTGTCAACTGGGGTAGCATAGGGTTTGCAGTCACGCATGCCAGCACGATCCAGGATATCCAGAATATACTGCCGCTGAGAGAGAAGGAGACCGCCAGACTGAGACTAGACTGCAACTCCGAGAAAGTGGTGCAGAGGACCAAGATCCTTCAGGGAGAACTGCTAGTCAAGGGCAGTAATAATCTGTCGAAGCAGGTCATCTGAAGAGGCTGTCAGCACTATGTCATCCACATAGAGCAGCAGGTAGGCTATGTCAGAACCACGACTATGAACGAAGAGTGAAGTATCCGACTTGGCCTCAACAAACCCGAGGGAGAGGAGATATGAAGCAATGGTACTGTACCAGGCTCGGGGGCTTGCTTGAGACCGTAGAGAGATTTCTTCAGCCGACAGACATGATCTGGAAGAGAAGCGTCCACAAAACCGGATGGCTGAGCACAGTAGACTGTCTCCGTGACAGTCCCGTGAAGAAAAGCATTGTTGACATCAAGTTGCCTGATCGACCGACCTCGGGAAAGAGCCAGGGAGAGCACTGTCTGTATGGTATCTGGCTTGACCACTGGACTGAAGCTCTCATCGAAGTCCACACCAGGGCATTGAGTGAAGCCCCGAAGAAACAAACGAGCCTTGTAGCGGTCAAGAGAACCATCTGCATGCAGCTTGTGCTTGAAGATCCACTTGCCCGTGACCACATTTACCCCAGGAGGACGCGGGACAAGGTCCCACGTATCGTTGGCGCGGAGGGCCTCAAACTCCTGGGCCATGGCGTCCCGCCAATTGGGGTCGGTTAGAGCAGCATGGTAAGACTGCGGCGGCGTGGACAACACTGCAGCGTGCAGGTTGAGACGGCCCGGCAGCTTAAGCTGCTTACCGGACTTGCGACGTGTGACCATGGAGTGGTCATTGGTCACAAGAGGCAAAGAGCAAGAGCCCGCCGTCGAGGAGGCAGCACCACTGGCAACCATCGATGGCACGACGACAGTGATGGACGAGGCCGTCGAGGAGCCCCCGCTGGCAACATCCTGAGGCATAAAGCCAACAGGGGCAGCAGTGATAGGCCCGCTGGCAACAACCCGTGGAGAGAGACAAACGGGGGCAGCGGGAGGCGACGGGACGGCCGAAAGGGTGACACCGCTGGCAACAACCTGTGGAATGGGTCCATAGGGGCAGCGGTGGCTGAAGTGACACTGCTGGCAACAACCTGTGGCGGGGAGCCGACAGGGGCAGCAGAGACAGACCGGGTGGCACCGCTGGCAACAACCTGTGGAACGGGTCCAACAGGGGTAGCGGTGGCCGAAGGTAGAAGCATAGAAGGGATGGCTCCGCTGGCATCAACCTGTGGTGGGAAGCCGACAGGGGCAGCAGAGACCGACCAGGTGACACCACTGGCAACAACCTGTGGAGGGGATCCAACAGGGGCAGCGGTGGCGGAAGGCAGAGGGCAGGCTCCGCTGGCAACAACCTGTGGCCGGAAACCGACAGGGGCAGCAGAAACCGCACTGGTGGCACCGCTGGCAACAACCTGTGGAGGAGATCCAACAGGGGCAGCGGTGACGGCCGGCAGTCGTGTCGACGTAGCCGGAGTGGCCGACGTGACCACTGGTGGGGCAGAAACAACCGTCGTCGCAGGAGTGGCCGACGTGACCACTGGTGGGGTAGACACGACCGTCGTGGCAGGAGTGGTCGACGTAACCACTGGTAGGGCAGAAGTACCTGTAGTGGAGGACGAGCGACGGACCCCTATGGGCATAGGAGGAGGGCCGTCTGGCTCTAAGAGAAAGTCGAGATCAGGAGGAGTGGACGGGGTGGAGGTGCCAGAGGCAAGGGGGAATCTCGACTCGTCAAAAGTGACATGTCGAGAAATGATGATGAGGTTGGAGGTGAGATCCAGACAGCGCCATCCTTTGTGATCGGATGGATAACCGAGGAAGACACAAAGGGTAGAGCGAGGGGCGAGTTTGTGCGGGGCAGTGTTAGAGAGGTTAGGGTAGCACGCACAGCCAAACACGCGGAGGTCGTCGTAGACGGGGTGTATGTGGTAAAGGGCGAACCAAGGAGTGGAGTGGGAGAGGGTGGAAGTGGGACGAATATTGATGAGGTAGGTGGCTGCGTGGAGAGCCTCGACCCAGAAGGAAGGGGGAGGCTCGCCTGGAACATAAGGGAACACATCACATCGTTTGTGGTACGAATGGTGCGTTCAGCCTTACCGTTCTGTGGAGAAGTGTAGGGACAGGACATGCGGAAGACAACGCCGTTAGTGAGAAAGAAGGATCGAGAGGTGGAGTTGTCAAACTCACGTCCGTTATCAGATTGGACACACTTGACAGTGGTGCCAAACTGAGTCCGAACATGGGCAAAAAACTGAGAGATGGTGGGGAAAGTGTCAGACATCAGGCGGAGCGGAAAGGTCCACATGTAATGAGAGCAGTCATCTATAATTATGAGATAATACTTGTAACCAGAGACATTAAGAATGGGAGATGTCCACAGATCACAGTGTATTAAATCAAAATTATGAGTAGCGCGAGAAGTGGAAGACGCAAAAGGAAGACGAATGTGACGACCAAGCTGACAGGCACGACAGAGGTGGTCAGGAGGATCCTTAGAACAAGGGATAGCAGACGAGCTAGCTAAACGGGAGAGAGTCGCATGGCCGGGGTGACCAAGGCGACGATGCCATAGAGAGGTGGTGGAGGTGCTGGTAACAAAAGCTTGGGAAGGAGGCATGGTGGGGTGGAAGGAGTAAAGGTAACAAAACCTTGCAATGACGTGTCCGGTACGAAGATCCTTTACAGACAGGCCTACTGGGTCGAACTCAACAGAGCACTGGTTATCTATGGTGAATTGACGAACACAAATAAGATTTTTTATTAGAAGAGGGGTGACAAGGATATTACGAAGAGTGAGGTCCCTATCACCTACGGGAAATGAAAAATGACCAGTGGAGGTGACCGGTAGGCGGGACCCGTTGCCAACAATGATGTTGGTCGGGGAAGGAGGGTAGGGTGAATGGGAAGAAGTGATGTTACCAGCATCGGCAGTCATGTGTGAGGTCGCCGCGGAATCCATGTACCACTCTGCACGGACAGGGGCTCGCGAAGGTGCAGGAGCAGTGGTTGCGGTGAGGGCGAAGGCTAATGACGCTATGGCGCCGACGTGTCCATCAAGGCGAGATGCCGCGGCCAGAGGAGACCGCATGGGGCGTGCGACCGTTGGAGGACGGCGACATCGCAGGCAGACGAGTACGGCACCTACGGCGAGCATGCCCGCAAGGCCCTCGTGGCAGAGACCGTGGCCGCAGTGGAGAAGCGCGTGTCCCTGATCGTCATCTTGGAGAAGGCACCGGGAACAACACAGCATTGGCGTCACGCGAGACACAACGCGGTGAGCCAACGCACTGTGCCGTGGTGGAGTGGGGGCCACGGTCCGAAGGGACTGGATAGGCCCACTGATTCGAGGTGCAGGCTCGGGTTGGGAATGACAATTGTGGGGGTGCTCGGGCGGGACGAAATGGCTTCCACGGCCCACTCCGTGGCCCAGGCCAAAGAAGCCTAACGGGAGTCACAGCGCCAGCGACGGAGGCTCCGAGGGCGGGAGCTGCAGCCCCGGCGACGAAGGTTACGGGGGCGCCGGCAACGGGAGCCGGCCGAGGCCGCGCCGTGCAGGGTGGGCACGGGAAGCCCACCGCCGGCGAGGGGTGCGCCACCCCCAGATCCGGCGCCGTGGTGAGAGAAGAAGCCGCGGCCGCTGCGCCAGTGGCCGTCGTGGAAGCACCTGAGGCCGCCGCCGCGCCGGAGAAGACGGGCCGGTGGAGGTGGAGATCAGCGCCAGGAGGGAGGTGCGGCGTCGAGGGCGCCTGCTCTAGGGCGGCATTGGGCTGGGGCTCCCGACGGGCGGTGCAGCTCAAGAGGAAGGTGCAGTGGGGCTTCGTCGGTGGTGGCGGATCCAGGGCGGGCGCTCGGCAAGGACCCAGGTTGGGCTGGCCAGCCGAGTCCAGTGGCGGCAGCGATGGATCCGCCGGATCCGGGGCCAATGGAGGCCGCGGCAAGGTGAGCCCTCCTCCCCAACGTGTGCTGGCCGATTCCGGGTAAATTTGCGGTCGTTGTGCCGAGAGGAGAGGTCGTCGCGGCGCCGAAAGGGGGAACGGTGCCGTTCGGGGTCCATCCTATGGGAAAGGTGGCGGCGCCGGCGATCCACACGGCCTCTGGCAATCCGGAGAGAGGATGTGACGAAGGTGAAGGCGCATCCACCGTTGGCGGCGCTCGGGTGCTAGTAGGGAGAGCAGCACCGGGTAGCACGAGCCTGGCGGCAAGGAGGGCGGCCTGTGCTAGGGCGGGGAGGCTACGGACGGCGGCGACGATCTGGTCGACAGCAGCGCCTGCAAGTTGAGCAGCGATAAGAGGGGTGGAAGGGGGATCAGCCATGGCGACCTCGAGGGGGAAGACGGAGCCGCCGCCGGCTGAGCAGAATTAGGGTTTAGGCTCTGATACCATATTAAGTAGAGGAGAATTGTGGAAAATAGAATGATTGTATTGTCTCTGTGGGTAGTATATAAAAAGTACAGGAGACGGGCCTTCCCCAAGGCCCATACACTTTAACAATTGAGAGAAAGAGAGCAGGCTCTTCCCGGTGCATCTTGTTGAGCAAAAGGAAGGTGAGACGGTGAGAAAATGCGATCTAGCATCCCTGTTCCTCACTTCTTTCTTCATCTTCTTTGCATCTTAAATCCCTCCTATGCTTGATGTGCCTCTTTTGGTTCATATCAAGGGCCATGGGAGGGTTATCTTCATAAGCAAATTATCTCTCTTATGCTTGATGTGCCTCTTTTGGTTCACATCAAGGGCTATGGAAGAGCTAAACTCTTTCAAATAGTCTCAAAATCATGCTGCTGCACTCGGCTAGAAAATTAGTCGCAGGAATGTGTGCATGCGCGCCGGGCGATCACTTTATTAAACCCGTAACATGAGGAGAAGCGTTGTTGAACTTGTAACGGACGGATATATGAAACATTGAAACATGCAGAGTATGCGCATAAGGGCCATGGGCCATGGCTAATTAAACTCAACATATGCATTCTCATCCGTCATACATTAACTCGTAAATGGTGGAATAATTGGAATCAGTTCGTTGGTAAAAAAATGCGCATCAAATAATGCATATATGAAACATTGAAACATGCAGAGTATGCGTTGCCAGCTACTGGAAATATGTGTACCATATACATGCATACGGTTACATATATAAACAAGTACATGCGCTTCTCGTTGCTTTTGCATGGAAAATTAATGTGGACTAAGCAAGTTCATAAATTCAATCATGACCAGTATACACGGTCAGTTATATGAGTGGGTATATGCTGCTCAAAATATTTAAAAGAAAATACTAGTCAGTATATTGTGAGCATATGTATAAAAAAAAGGGGTACGGTTTGCTCAGATTAATTAGTTTCGCATTTCAGGGTTTCTCAAAATGGATGCCCATTCAAATAAAAAATATTTGCGCTTAATTAAATCTGGATCGCATGCACATGCATGTAGTTAATCACGTTGGTGATTAAAAGAAATTTTGTGGTTAACTTGCTTTGCATCTATATATATATATATATATATATATATATATATATATATATATATATATATATATATATATATATATATATATATATATATATATATATATATATACGTGCTGTCCAAATAAAAAAGGAGCACATGCATAGCATCATGTTTAATAGCCCTGCATGTTCAATAGTATAGGTTGATTAATCATCCATGAAACTGGCCATTATCTTGTTTCTGATATGAAGGATTAATGCTAACCATGCAGTTAAGTAAATCATGCATATGCATGCATGCTCGGTCAATTGATACAACTCATGCTTGGTAGTGGCCGTATACGGCCGGCCGGCATACGCGCGTATACGCGCAGTGCATATAAGCTGTGACCCTATAAAAATGCATGACCGCATGGCTGATCGATCTTCATGTTAACCAGGTTCACTGCACATCTGCATGGCCAGCGTGTTAAAACAGTATGGTTAATTATGGTCTCATAATAGTTGGCTTATGGGGCTCTGCTTATGTAACTAAACATGCTCATGAACAAAACATGCATGGCCAACACCATATTGTGCCAATATAAATCAAACTAAAAGGCTATCATACAGCCAAAAACGGATATTATGTTGCTGTAAAAAAAGGGGTTTTAAAATAAGCACCCCAAAACTATTAGCCCTCCATGTTGGTTAATAAATAAACGAAATTAAATTAGGATGCCACATCATAGGAGCATCCCAAAGATATATACTAGCCTTCCATATTGCGCTAGTATGGGAAGATTATATGCTGCATATATCATGGCCCCTCTAAAAAAAAACATTGAGAGTGCGATGCATATGCATAGTCGGATGGCTAACCTCTGCATTAGTTAGAAGTTAGCGCTCACATTTAAAATTAAAAGAAAACACACGTGTACACATTACGCGTGCTTAACCTTGATCTCATGGCAAAATATGTTTGATATCAAGCCCTACAGGTCAAGCGCACGGTCATATACCCATATACGTACGTTGCATGTGTGACTACTTCATTAAAGTCTATCCACTACTACGGAACGGCCCTTCTATCCCGGCACATCGGTCAGACATTATCAAACCGGGTGAGGTTAACTCGATCCGGTTCAATGCTAGTGAGAAAAAGAAAGGCAGTTTTGAGCCGGTTGGTGCCACCAACCGGGACCGATAGGTCACCTCGCGCGACACATGGCAGCTAGGGAGTATTAGTCCCGGTTAGTATTACCAACCGGGACTAACACTGGGCTCCGATAATCGGCGCCATTTTCCTGTCACAAAAAGGCCCGGTTGGTGTTACAAACCGGGACTGATATTGGGCTCCGATAATTTTGGTTGCATTTCTGCAGTCAAAAGTCACTGCCGGCCTGCCGCTTCTACCACATTCATCGCCACCGTCGTTTTGGAATTATTACCGTTTTTTTACCGTTGCTGGTTGGCCACGGCTCCTATATAAGCCCTCTTTCATCTCTCACTCTCTCGTGGAGAAAATTTGTTGTCCAGAAGTTGTAGGGAACGCAGTTGAACTAAATTCTTTCGTTGCCGGTTTCAACTTCGTTTCCTGCAATTTCTGGACTGCAGCTCTTGTCCTAGCTCTCGCACTTTCGTTCTCACCATGTCCACCGGTAGTGATGATCGCATCATCAACGTTGAGTACTACCGCCGATGGATGGAGTACACGGTTAGGGATGAAGCCGCGGACCGTGCAGGCAGGGCTCGTATGATCCAGGAATCCAGTGGCGTAGATGATCTCGCGACCGCCGAGCGCCTGCGCCAAGAGATGGAGCAATGCGGCAGGCATTGGTCCTTTACCCGTGAAGCCACGTCACGTACAATCACACAAGCCTATTTGGAGCAGAGGCGGAAAGATCAACGTACGAGAGGAATCACACGAGGT
This sequence comes from Raddia guianensis, assembly GCA_036346415.1. Classification (NCBI taxonomy): domain Eukaryota; kingdom Viridiplantae; phylum Streptophyta; class Magnoliopsida; order Poales; family Poaceae; genus Raddia; species Raddia guianensis. The sequence goes on along the minus strand of CM070535.1, from coordinate 49,492,612 downwards.
GCTCGAAAGGCATTGAAGGCGGAGCAAGCCGACAAGGACGCAGCCATGTATCGCGAGTTGAAGAAGCAAGACCCTCAGAGGGCGGCGGACTTCCTCGAGGAGATTAAAAAAGATGAAGCCGGTCCCTCCGCTTAGGACAATTTTATGTATATGTTTGTTTACGTATTACTGATTTTATTAATGTTTGACCCCTTATGTATTTGCCTACATATTTAAATTATGTAATATATATCTTTACCTAAGTATGCCTGATTTTATTATTGCCGGGTGGACACCTGCATATGTATTTCGCTCGACACATCAGTCCCGGTTAACTACAAACCGGGACTGAGATTAACATCAGTCCCGGTTCAACTGCAACGAGGCCGTGGGGCACCTATGAGGCCCGGTTGGTACCACCAACCGGGACCGGTAGGCCAGCAGCCAAAAGGATGAGTATCAGTCCCGGTTGGTGTTACCAACCGGGACTATAACTGGGCTCCGGTAATTGCGCATTTAATTTATCCAATCACAAAAGGCCCGGTTCCCGTCGTCGCTTTGCTGGCCCTGCTTTTGTTGCCACACGTTTGGGACTTGTTTGCTTCTAGCCATTCCAGGAAGGGAAACACTAGCTGATCTTGCCAAATTAAAAGAAAGTGTAAATGACCAGTAGTATGGCTGGATGATTTCCCTGTAAAACTCTGAAGATTGTAATTGTTTGACCGTGCCCAGAGCCGGTCTGATGTAATAAATATTTGTAATATTTAATGCTGTTTCGATTTTACTTATGAACCAGCTGTGCATCTGCTAATTGTGTAAAATGTGGTTTAGTTAATAAACATTGAAAAAATACACCTCAGTCCCGGTTGGAGCAACCAACCGGAACCAATAGTGTCCCCAACGACACTCCTGACCGCCACGTGCGCACATGTCAGTCCCGGTTGGTATTTAAAACCGGGACTAATACATACACATCAGTCCCGGTTGTAACAAACAACCGGGATTAATAGTTCCCCCCAGCGGCAACTCTCGATCGCCACGTGCGCTCATATCAGTCCCGGTTGGTAGGTAATACCGGAACTAATAGCCCAACCGCCGCTCCACGTGTATTCGGGCTGGCCTATCGAGGATAGATTTAGTCCCGGTTCCTGTAACCTGGACTGATGCCTAGCATGCACCGAGACTGAAGTCTGTTCCGAACCGGGACTGAACGCCCGTTCCATAGTGGTGATCCCTACTAAATAAAATGTGTCGATCAAATCCTAACTCATATGTTAATCAATATGATGGTTAATTACGGGTTAGCAAAACAATCAAATCATCGAGGTCGCGCGTAAGCATGGATAATAAGTAAATCGTATGATTACGTATGACATTCATATTCATATTCGTGTGCATATAACAAAAGGAAGATAAAGTCTTAAGGACAACTTCACATATAGAGCATATATGTGCATGCCAAATAAATTCTCATGCATAGTTCCACACAGAGTAACGTGCATGGCCAAAATAAATTCTCCTGAAGAACAAATAAAGTCAAATGTCTTATGCATGTGTGTAGGCTAGAAGATACATGCCTAAAATATACGCGCATAAAAAAAATGTTGCACAATGCAACAGTATAAAATTTACCATTATATTGCCATGGTAAAATTGTTATACATATCAAATTAGGATGCACTAAAAAAGCATCCCAAAATATTAGCCCCATACGTTGTGCTAATCAAAATAGCATAAAATTCAAACTATCATGCCCCCCATAAAAGCATCCCCAAAGCTACTAGCCACTCCATATCGCGCTAGTAAAACAAAATCAAACAAGTATCTACTAGCCATCGATGCAACGCTAGTAAAACAAAATCAAAATTAAAAAGGCCTCCGATGAAGCATCCGTCATCGACACACTCAAGACCGAAGACCATTTTCTTTAGTCTTTTGTAATTTTCTTTATGTTGCAATCTTATGTAATATTTATGTTGGAATTCTTAATCAGGGGTATTCTCCAGATGAGATGTAATTAACAGAATTTATATGAAACTGTATGAATTCTGGAAGTTTGGTACTCGTCTAATCATTTAACAATAATAAATTTGTATCTAATGACGTGGAGTTGGGATAAATCCCATGAAATTCTAAAACCGCTTTAAATAAAACAAAGAAAGCGAGTTTTTCCCGTCGTTAAATCCCGATGAAAACTTGTTCTTGTGTTTTCTGGGAAGTACGGTCGAGATCCACTTGCCAAATCCAAGGCTCGGTCTCTACAGCCCAAGGCCTAACCCTTAACCTTAGAGTTAGAGAGCCCCCTCGTCACAGTATTTCAGAACAAGTGACCCGGAGTCGCGCACGCCGCCAACATGAGGAGTACCACCAGCAGCAACATCAGCAAGAGCAAGACATGTCAGAGCACAGCATGTCTGATGAGGATCCATGGAGGAAAGCTACCTACACTCACCAGCATGACTCTAGTGCGGGGTGGGACCAATGGGGTCCATCTGCACATGGGTATGGAACACAATGTTATGGAAGATGGGGCACCCACCATCATGAAGTTGGGAGCTCACGACAGCAAGAAGCAGGAGGATCTCAATACCCATATGGTCAAGGTCCCACGCTAGGAAGGGATGGGCAATCCATATCAGCCAGATACCCTTCCTACATGGAACCATTTGCTAGAGACCTCCGGTTTGTGGGAGATAGAGTGGATACTTTGGTTGATGATATGGGGCATGTCCGTGAGACACTGCACCAACACACCAGATTCCACCAAGAGACGAACGCCGGCCTCCAAGCCAACACGGATGTCGTGGCAGCAAATACTGATGCTTTGTCAGCATGGTTCCGCCACTTAAGTTTTGACCCATCGGCTCATTGAGGTACGCTTCATCTTTCCCCCATCTTGCTATTGCTGCTGCTGCTGTTGAAAAACCTGCCGCTTTGCCTTGCCTGCCATATTGCCTTGCTTGTCGCTTTGCCTTGCCTGTACCTGCCAGTTGTCGTTGTAGTACCCTGCCTTGCCACTTAATAAAGTCTTGCCTGGTTATTGTCATCATGAACCTGTCATTGGAATAATTGGTTTAGTTTTTAATACACAAAAATCCATAAAAATTTGCAAAATCTAAAAAACCCAAAAATATTTGCTGAATTTTGTTAACTCCCAAATGAATAAAATAAGAATAAGTATTGATTTTACCCATGGAAATGATGTAAAGTTGCTCTATTATTATTCTTTGAATATTGGATTCACAACTTAGTACTCTCATTCAGTTTAACATTTATTGGTACAAGTTGTGATCCTGCCTAAATCTTTACTTAGTGGGAGCTAATATTTTTTATCCAAATCTAAGTTGTTGTGAGATGTCATATAACTAACATAAGAGCTTAGTTTGCTCAAACATCTAGTAAAGGGAAAATCTCGGAGAATTTATTTTTGAAAAAAATAATAATACTTTGAGATAGTTCCTCAGTGGCTTTTTCTTTCCATCAGAGCCAAAAATACCAAAAAGAGTTCAAACCTACATATTTATCCACTTACGGCTGTGTTGCGTTTTGTCAAAATTTGTGTCCTTGAGAAGTAGTGACCCTTCGAAGCCGGTCATTTCCTTCGTGTACCCGTTGTGTTTTAGCCTTTTCATATCTGCTATGCTAATTTCCACATCGGAATGAAGCATCCATTCTGCCAGATATTCCTTCGTCAACCAAAATGAGCCAAGATCTTCATGCCTTTGCGTATCCCTTTTACACCTACCCATACAATCTACTTGATCAAGACTCCAACTTATTTGTCCCGGGTTATCCCTTAATCATTTTGAAAATTGAGAGGCTAAAAAAGAGAGAGAGAGAAGAAAAATTGTGAGAAATGTTATAATCTCCCTGAAAAAAAAGAGAGAAATAGAAGTATAACCTTAAAGTTTATTGCCTCTCCAAACAAATAGTTTGACAAAGAGGGATTTGCTCAAAATGAAGGAGTCATAGTTAAGACTGTTTCCATAAACACAAGATCCGATGTGGTGGACTCATTAGTACCTCACATCCTTGCACTTGTGTTTCTTCATGTCTTTGACGTGAGTCCATTCTCTCCCTCACCCCAGAACATTATTTTCCATTGACCGGAATACGAAGTGGCACGATCTTCATTAGGACCAATTTTTGACTTAATAAAATATGCAGTCTAAGTAGGCCGTTCTTTCCCTACCTTGAGCTCCACATAAGCCTGTAGAATATAGGGAACCAGAATTGGCCTAAGGCCCGGGTGAGGATTAAATAAAATACCACTTGAGCGACTCGAGAGTAACACTTGAGGAACTATGTTTTGAAAATTTGAAAAACTCCGAGAACTAACCTGAACAAGGGATGAGATAGATGATGCTCTATCAAAGTTGTTATATCTTTCAACCATCCAAGACAAGGTGAGATTTTGAAAGCCCCACAGGTAGAGAGACAAAGGTACACTTGTACGAGTTCATGTTAACAAATAAAAGAGTATTAGATTGTGTACTTAGTATTTGCTGAATAATGGTATTGATGCAATCATGATCCACCGGTCCGACTTTGAGTCCTTTGCTAGAGGACAAGCAAAAGTTCAAGTTGAGGAGTGTGTTGGCGGTCGTTAAAGTCCAAATTATTACGCCAACATTTAGGTAAATTGGGGAAATCAAGGTTTATGATTCAAATTTTGTTTAAACTAATAAAGTTCCACAAGTTTTGGTGAGTTTATGTCCTCAGGAACAAATTGGGAAAAAAACTAGAGCTAAACCAGGGAAAAAGCCGGTCGACCGACCTACCCTAGGTCGGCCGACCTACTTTCGTCGCCAAATCAGCTGTGTTTTCTCCGGTGATCCAAGAAACACATAAAGGAGCCATCTATGACGTGCATACACGTCGGTTTGATCCGAAGTCAAGGAAAGATTTAAGGAGGATCGATGGACCCACCTTAATGACGGTTTTACCTGCTCCAACTGCCACAATCGCCTTGGAGAAGCAATCTCAAGCGTCCAAAGAGCATCTCGGAGGAAAGGAGGGCCATGATAGACCGAGAGTGGGTCGGTCGACCCACCCTAGGTCGGCCGACCGACCCCCATGGATTCTCCTTTGGATTCTTTTTCGGCCAATGGGAAGGTGGCAAGTGTGCCCACACGTGGCATCGCTGTGTGAGCTCCAGAGCACTATAAATAGGACCCTCGCCTCATTTGTAACACACACACATCACTTGGAGCTACACTTTGTCATTAGCAAGAGTAGATTAGTTAGATTGGGAGTTAGAGTTCGAGTCGAGCTAAGGCTCGGAGTTTCGGAGGAGTCCTCGGGAAGTCGGGTAATAGCTTTTGTATCTTTTCCCTTCCCTGTAAGACTTTGAGTTATAATTAATATAAGTTCATTTCTTTACTTAAGCTGAGCATTTATTTTTCGAATACTTGAGAGTGTGGAATAGTTAGAGCCCTGTTTAAGTTCATTTGGTACCGAGACTAGGTTCATTCTCATATACTTAGATAGCCTAAGTATTGGACTTAGATCGTCCTCTATGGATCCGAGAGGAAGTGATTGGTTCTAGTAGCAGACGTGGTGTCTGAGACTAGTTCTGACTTGGTTTACACCCATTCCAACGTACTTTGTGGTAGGTAGCAGGTGGTGACAGCCCTGTTATCCGAGTGGTATTAGCTCTTGTGTAATCCTGCGTTAGGAATTAGACCAGTAGAGCCCAATCGGGGTGACCATAGTTATCCGGTGTTCTTAACTGATAGCGGGTAGCAGTGGATCGACCAAGCTCCAAAGAGTTCTTAAACAATTCTAACATTCATATATCAGTTGGCTCAAGCTTAGTAATCTGATTGAACATAATTTTGGAACATCAAACTCGTCTCGTTGTCCTCCCAACTATCTAAGTCTGCCTGCTTTATCTTTTAAACTCCTGTGTGTGTCATTATTTATCTTATCATATTACTATCCTTACCCCCGTTATATATTAGCTGGTATTTTAACTAGTAGGGATAGACATCAAAACAATAGTGATATTCTTTACCCTCATTCCCTAAGGATAAATACGATACCTTGGAATACTCCTGGGTGAAAACTACCGCGATATCCGTCCACTTGCGGATTAATTCTGTAGCGCGTAAGAATCGCCAACAACCTCCTTTTGATTGAAGAGCCAGGAGCACGCCGGCCCCTCAAGCACCGTGGAGAGGTACCAAACTGTCGGGGATTAGATCACGGCCCATTGCCATGTGTAACATCCCCATTTTCAAAATCCTAAAAATCATGGCATCATTATTTTATGTGCATGAGTTTCGAAAAATTAATTAATTTGAAAATGTGTATGTTACCTTCTAAAGGCCAAATTTAATATTTTAAAATTTTGAATTAATTATTATAAATGTCAAAGTAAAATTTTGGTAAAAACAAATAATTTGGTTTTGAAATTTTAACATAAGTAATTGCAAAAGCCAAAAGAATATTTTGGTAATTAATATTTTAGCTTTAATATAAAGAATGTTTAATATTAAATTTAAAAATAATATTTTGTGTTTCAAAATAATCATTCAAAATTTATATTTGATAATAAATGCTTTGATTTGGTTTTGATAAAAATATAAATAATTTAAATCTAAATTTGAAAATAATTGTTCTATTTTGACAAAATTTGATTTAATCAAATTATGTCCAAATTTTGTGCCAAAAATTTGGAAAATATTTGTTAAAAATAAAAATTCGGAAATACTAATTTAAAAATAAAAATCTCTTCCAGTGGGCCCCACCTCTTTCTTTTCTTTTCTTCTTTCCCTTTTTCTTTTCTCCTGCGCTGTCGGCTTGTCTTCTTCCCCGGAGCTTCCTCCTCCACGCGCTGCCTCGCCGTGGGCCCCTCCACAGTACGCCACCGACGTGGAGTCCGGGCGACGCCACCCCCTCTTGCCGCCGTGGACCCCGTCGCTGTTGTCCTCATCCGCCGTCATGTTTATAAAGCCGCACCGGCCGCCGCTGCCCTCTCGCTCCTCTCTCTGTCCGCCCTGCCGCCGCCGCCGCCCTCACTGTCTTGCGGCTAACGTTGGTGAGACGCCGCCGCCGAAGCCGCCCCACTTCCACAGCTCGCCGCCGCCATGTCCATCCCTGTCCCGCACCATCTCCATGGCGCCGCACCAACCTTAGCCGCCCAGGCTCCAATCAGTGCCACCACCAGCTTCCCCTCACCTCTCCGTAGCTCACCGTACCACCTACACGTCTCCTCTCGTCGCCGGTAACCCTCCCCGCCGTGCGCCGTCACCTCCCACCACTCCGAGCCGCCGCCAGCTCGCCGCCGGCGTCCTCCAGCACCGCCGAGCCGTCCCCCGAGACCCCCACTGCCTCCTCTCCATTTATCCTCGCTCACCCCACCGGACACCGCCTGCGTCATGGGAACACCGCCGAGCCGTTCCCAGCGGCCTCGCTCTGTGCCTCTGCAAGCGGACCCCATCCGTCGGCCGCCTCCCCTCGCTCTGAGCCACTTGCCGCTTGCCCCGCCGTCAGCCTCCCAGTTTCCCCAGCCGAGCCAGCCAGCACCACAGAGCCAAGCCGTGCGCCAGCCGAGCGCAAGCTAACTGCCCAGAGCCGAGCCAGCCGCAGCCTCCCATGAAGGCCGCTTCTGGGCCGAAGGTAGCCGCCGGCCCATGTACTGTTTCTTTATTTTGTAATGCGGAAAATTAATTTATTTCATATCTTTTGCAATATAGCTTCAATTTTAGTAAAATAAATTTCTACAGATTCATAAAAATGTAAACTTAAATTTAAAAATATCATTTTCACCATTGCATTCATATTTTTGTATGTGCATTTATTGTGTGATTATTTGTTTGCACTAGATTCGGATACCGTTGTCGTTGGAGCCGAGGACCTACCCGTACACCCGGAACACTGGATTCACGGCAAGTCATTGTTGACTTATTTCCTACAATGATTATTGATCATATTGCCACCTAGATTTATAAATGATTTTTCTAGAATTGTGAATATGCATGATAGTTGAAATTTAAAAATGCTAATTACTTAGGCTGATTAGTTAAATGCCCATTAAATTTATCATTATCGTATAAACCTGATCCTTGTCAACCCTAGGAATATATAACTTGTTTATTGCCATTTCATTGATTAGTTCATCGTTAAATGCTTAGCCTGCTATTTATTGATTATAGTCGTCCTTTGTTATTTCATCCGAAATGCAATGTTTGAAATCGTGATTTAAAGGCGATTGATCTTTGTCATGTTTGATAAAATGGGACTATTGGGGTACAATAGTTATTGTTACAATGGGAAATTATTTTGGAAAACCCCGATTTGGGTGGATGGTTGTATGGATTAGTGCGGTACGAGACTTGGGCCCAGTGTGGGAACCACCGGATCACTTAGGACCGAGTCCTTGAGGTAGACAAACTAAGTTCAACAAAGGCGACCACGAGTCTTTGGTATGGGCAGAGCCCCGGTTGAGTACCCTTCAAGTTCTTAGTTTGGGCATCTCACTTGGTGGAATAGGGGCGTAGAATCCGTAGCACACACACACACGGTGTCACGCAGACTATGAACCTATTGGCAAGAGGGGCGGCTGCAACCGAGTACCGGCCAGAGGTGGAATCCTTAGCGGAGATGCCTAAGCTAGGAATGAGTTGGTTAAAGACCTTGTGGTGGTTTACTAAGTAAATTACCTCTCGTGGGTAAAGCGTGCAACCTCTGCAGAGTGTAGAAGCTGTCAGACACCGTGCTACACGGTCAAGGGCGACGACTGAGGCCGCCTCATGGTAGTCTTTCACCCTTTTGTTTTCAAAATAGCGCTTTAAAGTAAAGATTTGTTTTGGGCCTTCACTGACGGGGCTGTGGAGTGATCGCTATTGCATGGCGAGGGCCATGAGTTGTGAGGCGATTGACCACGAGATATTTAGATTGACATGGCGGGGGCCATGAGTTGTGAGCGATTGACCACGATATATTGATTGACATGGCGGTGCCATGAGCTTATGAGCTTGACATGGCGGGGCGCCATGAGTTGACCTTGGTGGGTTAAAACCAGCGGTGGCAGGAGTTTCAAAAGAAAGATTTGTTTTAACTCTTCTTAACTGTTTTCCATATTTTCAAAGATATAGGAAAATTTATAAAGATGGCTTTTCGCAAATGAAACCTTGATCCCTCCTTTTCTAAGCCCTCATTTGCATATGTCAATTTGGCTTGCGAGTATTTGCACATATACTCACCTCGCGTTCACTCATGGGGCTGCTCATTCAACGAAAGGTGTTGAGTCTCGAGTTACTACCCGGACGATGGTGAGCCGAAGGCGGTGAATTCGCCGATGGTGTTGGGGCGTGGATTTCTCCGGCGCCTAGGATCGCTACTCTGACCTTGCTCGTGGGATTGTATTGGTGTTCTCTTTTGGATTTTACTATGTACCCATGCTTCGCAGTTGTATGGCCTGCGTGCTAGTCTTTTGTATTAAGAGCCTTAATGGCTGCACTATGATGTAATATTTAATGTTTTAATAAGAATGGTTATGATCCAAGTTCGAAATCATGTGTACTAGCTCTTGATCCGAGGACTAAGTGATAATGCACAGAAGGGACTCGACTCGTTCAGGCGGGTCCCGACACCATGGCCCACTCCCTGACGGCCCAATCGAACGGCCTACCAGGGCCCAGCTCCCTGGAAGGTTCTATCAGGCCCATGTGCATCCTGCCGAACAGCCTCTTGATCGGCACGGTGCGTAACGGTCTAGGATTCGTGTTTGAGTCTTACTCGAACAAGAGTTCTGCACGGCTACGTGAAGACCCGGACGTTGGTTTCCCGGATTGGATTAGGAGTCGTGATCCCCAAGACTTGGAGTATACCTTATCTACCTCGGGATGTATTTGGCATGTATGAGTTCGTTACGATCTCGTAGTTAGCCCGGCCCGATATTCCCTCGGTAGGTCGGTTTGCTTTGCACTATATAAACAAGGCTCATACGGCGTGTAGAGGGGACTTGATCTGGCTTTTTGTATCTGCTAGACACCTGATCTTCGCTTGTACACCCATAATCTCGCTGAGACTTGTTCGTCTCGTCGAGCCATCTCTTGTATTCATCTCGATATATAAGAAAATTTGGGCGTAGGGCTAATATCTCTCGAGAGGCTGAACCAGGATAAAACCCTTGTCTCTTGTTCGTTCTTTGTTCGTGGTTGTTAGGCGTGTCTCCTATCTCAATCTTCAAGAACCTTAGCGACTTGAGATCGATATCTCAACTGGCCGTCATACGGTGGCGCCGTCCGTGGGGAGACGCAGATCGAGCATGTCGAACTCCGTCGGCGATCTGAAGATACTTCACGAGGGCTACGACTCGGAAGGACAGGATGTCTCATCCTGTCGATTCGGATCGATCTGTTCGGTCTCGAGCGCTTTCGCATCCGGCGGATGTCTCCGCTTACATGGCGTAGATAGCCTCGGATCGCACTCCGTCATCGGCAGCGACTACTGAAGCGATGATCTTTACGATGGTTTAGATTTGTCGATTCCAAGGCTATGTCGGTAGATTCCACTGTGGAGACACAGCGATGACACCGTCTAGCATACCTTCGCATGGCCCCGCAGCATTAACATGGCGATGTAGGAACCTCGAGGATCTGCGACGTGGCGGTTTGTCGAGGTCGGGCAGATTAACTCGCTCGGCATCAAGGCGAAATTTGGTGCTTTCGCGAAACAAGGCGTCATTCGTCGCAGCCTCGGCGATTCCATCAATCAGACCTTAGCACGGTTTCGCGACGGTATGGCGGCAGCGTCGCGACCCACCTCGCGTCTGCGGCGCTAAGTCTCCGGCGAAGCTTCTCTGTTGGGACAATTCCCGCGTGACCGAACTCGATCAGGCGTAGCAGCGGATGGTTCGAGATCCGGGACCCATAGATCAAAGTCGGGAGCGACTCGAAGCTATAGCAACGGTCCTTAGATCCACCAATCAAGCTGATCTCGCCCGCATAGGCGTCTTTTGCGACTAACCTAGAGCGGTGGTGAAGGCCTAAAGTCTCTAGGAGAAGTCAACAACTCCTCGAGCGGCGCAAACCAAAGCTGCCGGAATGATTCGGACAGCTCGATCGATCGCGTGACCCCGTCACCATCGAAGGATCACTTGCCCATGAGCAGGCTACCGTGGTCGCCGTCGCTCGCCAAGTCCTCGTAGTCATCGCGACCTAGTCATCGCGACCACGAGAACAGCGCGCGCGATGACCCGCAGACGGTTCCTCGTGAGGGCGCGTCGTCGCGACCACGAGGAAGGCGTGGTGGATTGTCCGGAGAGAGTTTCTCAGCCGAGTCATCCCGTTCAGCGAGGAGTTCCTCGCGCCGCGGGACCAACGTCTTCTCAAGACTAGGTTACGCCGGGAAGGTGGCGGTCATATGCTCTGGGCTGCGGGCTTTCTCCGACGAGCCGGCTGTCCGGTGGCCCTCAAAATTCAAGCCGGTCACATGGAGAGGTACAATGGGACTCGAACCGGAGAATTCCTTTCCATCTCGCTCGGCCATCATGGCGGCGGGGGTGACGAGCTTCGTTATGGCTAATTACCTCCGATCGTCCTTGAGGTCTTTGCTCGGACGTGGTTGTTCAATCGGCAGGAGAGGTTCCATCGGCTCATGGAACCAGCTTTGTGGCGCTCGATCGCTAATTTTCAGAGGCATTACGTGCGTCGGGTAAGGAGGATGACCTGCACGGATGATCCGGATGAGCAGGGTGACCCTCCGCAACCGTGAAGCGTTTCATTAAGATCCGCAACCACGATCCCGAACATCTCGGATGAATCATTGTCGCGCCTTCAAAAGCGGAGTCATGACGAGCGGCTCACCCAGATCTCGAGATCAATGAGACTGGACCGCCAACGACTGTTCAAGGCGGTGACCATATGCCAACGGCGCAGAAGCGCGTTGATCCAAAAAGGCGTTCGACAAAGGCGAGCCGCCTTGACTGGTGTGGATGAGAAGAAGAAGAGCAGCGGCAATGTTCACGGTGACAAGAAGTCGAGAAGAAGAAGAACAAAGGTGATCACGAACAATACCGTCGCGGTATGGATCGCGCACCTCCTCCCAAGGATGGGCGAAGAAGCCCAACAATAACTACAAGGGCAAAAAGCACCTTTCGGGGAGCGGACAAGGCAAGAAAGGCCGGCGACCGATTTTGCAAGTTCCACCAAAGACTACGGGACACGATATCGCCTTGTAGAACTTAACGTAAAGCTCGAAGATTTCTACAGCAGCAAGGGCCCAATGCCCACCCTGCCGAACAAGGTGATCTGTAAGGGTGAATAGCGTAACCGGCGATGGTGATCGGGAAGATGATGATGAATATCAAGAGCCCGTGAAACCATATCGCCGTCATTTTCGGCGGCTCCTCGGCTTACACCTCTCGGCGCGACCTCAAGGAAGTCGCTCGGGAGGTCCACAATGTCGAAAAGGCAAAACCTCGGCTGAATCGATGAAGTGGGTGAGGTCCCCATCTCCTTCGCTCGGGAAGATTGCCCCATTGGGATGACCAAGCCTCAGCGGCTCCCACTGGTGGTCGCCCCGACCATCGAACGCGAGAGTTGGCCGTGTCTTAGTGGACGGCGGGAGCGCTTTGGACTTGCTTTCTGCTAAAGTCTTGGACGAGATGCAAATTCCTCGTTCCAAGCTGAAGGAAATCGCAATGCCCTTCTACGGAATTGTTCCGGGAGAAGCTATCAAGCCGTTGGGGCAGGTTGTCCTGCTGTCACCTTCGACAACCCAAGCAACTTCCGGACGAGTTGATCACTTTCGGCGTGGTCAACTTCCGTCGGCGAGACAACGCAATCTTGGGCGAGCCATCTCTCGGTAAGTTTATGGCGTGTCCCCACGCTTACCATTGCGTGAAGATACGGGTCCTAACGGTGTGATCACGGTCAAGGGCAACTACAAAGCTGCCTTTGGATTGCGACGAGCGAGCCCTTGCCCTGATCGACCAGCTTCCGCCAGCTGATCTGAAGTTCATGAGACCAAGTCTGACGCCCAAGGGTCTCCCTTGACCGGGGAGAAACCAAGGAAGTTCATTGCCGCAGCGATACTTCCAAGATAGTTCACTTGGGGCCAATCTGGACCCCAAATAGGAAAGCGAGCTCATTGCCTTCCTCCGAGCTAATGCGGATGTATTCGCCAGGAGCCATCGACATGCCGGGGTCCCAAGGAGGTATGTCGAGCATAAAGCCGCTGTCCGGCGGACAAAAAGCTGTTCGCGGAAGCTTCGTCGCTTTTGAATTCAAGCGGGGATCATCAAAGATCGACAGCAAGCGCTCATTCTTTGGGTTCATCCGCGAGGTTGATCACACCGAGTGGTTAGCCAACCTGTCATTGTAAAGAAGAAAGGCGGCAAGTGGAGGATGTGTGTCGATCACACGCAGATCTGAGCATTGCTTGTCCTAAGGACAATTTCAGCGCCTCGTATTGATCGGTGGTCGATCGATTGCGGACGCTTGACTCTGAGTTTTTAGATGCTTACTCGGTTACCACCAAATAAGCATCTCCCAGGATGAAGAGAAGGCGCCTTCATCACCCCTTTCGGCACTTTACGCTATCGACCATGTCTTTCGGTCTGCGCAATCTTTGGTGCCACGTTCAGTAACAATGGAAGACCTTCCCGAGCAATATGGAAAAACACGGAGGTCTATATCGGCGACATAGTTGTAAAAACAAGTATGCTCCGGATCATGTAAAAGACACAGGCGAGACTTTTCATAATCTCACGGGCATCGAATAAAATTAAATCCAGAGAAGTGTACCTTTGGTGTTCGATCGGAATCTTTGCTCAGTTATGTCATTGGCTCGCAAGGTATTTACGCCAACCACTGAAAAATCGAGGCCATTGAAAATATGCAAGCTCAACTACCATAAAGGAAATCTGAGCCTCTTTGGGCGGATGGCTGCTCTAAGCGAGTTTATTTCCGTCAAAGCGAACAGCGGGCTGCCCTTCTTTAAGGCCTGCGCATAAGCACAATGGTTTCAGTGGACGGACGAAGCCGATAGATCCTTCCAGGATCGAAGCAATACTGTCCAATCCTCCGTCTTGACTACCCAGCGGCATGGCGGCAGCTCCTCTTGTACTTAGGTTGCACGCCACAAGCGGTGGCGTGATCTTGGCGGTCGAAAGGGAAGGCATCTGACGACCAATCTATTACGTGGCGAGGTACTTCATGGATCAAAGGCGTTACCACGAGGTCGAAGCTCCTCTATGCCTTGCTCATGTCCTCCGGAAGCTTCGCCACTACTTCGAGCGCATCAAATCTGGTCCCGACCACGTTCCCTCCGGGAGAAATCCTCTGGAACAAGGAATCTAAGCGGACGTATAGCTAAGTGGGCAATGGAACTAGCGAGTTTGATCATTATTTCTTTGCCCGACGCTATCAAGTCACATGTCCTAAATGACTTTGTCATTGAATGGACTTGCCCGCCCAAATCGTGAAGCTCCCCGAGCAACTTTGATGAACCCTCTTGGACCATGTTTTTCGATGGCTTGCGCTTTGGAAACTTCGGGGCTGGTTTTGTTCTCATCTCCTCAAGGAGAACAACTCGATATTCTATCCAACTACACTTTGCGGCGACTAACAACGCTGCTGAGAGTCTGAGCCCTCCTCATGGGACTAAGAGCGTGCAAGTCGCTTGGTGTCCAACGGCTAGCTGTGAAGGAGATTCACGGTGGTCATCAATCGGGTTAACAAGGAGTATCGGTCTTGCGATGACTCAATGGCGCGATACGGTTGAAGTGAGGAAGTTGGGCGGCATTTTCGATTCTTGAAGTGCTCTTCGTGCCAGGAAGGACAACTTCTGGCCGACCAACTATCAAGTTTGGATCCTCCGTGAACTCGCTCGTGCAGGTGCTCCTCGAGCACCTTTACAAGCCCTCAATCACGTCCCGGACGAAACCAGCGAAGGCAGTGGTCTTGTCTCCGTTATCAGCAGTGCAAATTTGGACAACGCCATTTGTCCGTTACCTTGCAGATGGGACCACGCGACGACGACAGCCGGCGTTCGGCTTACAAGGCGTGCTGCTCCATACAAGCTTATGAATGGCACCCTTTACCGTCAAGGTGCTCGGGAGTTCTCTCCAAGTGCATCTCATAGCAGAGAGGTGTGTTCCTTCTTAAGGGACATACACGAGGGTGCTGTGGCAACCACGCCTCCTTGAACTACGGTCGGCAAAGCGTTTCGCATGGGCTATTATTGGCTGCGCTACAAGATGCCGGGACATCGTGACTAAGTGCAAGGCTTGCCAATTTCACATGGGAAGACACATAAGCCCGCCCAAGAGCTCCAAACAATCCCCCATCCTGGCCTTTTTCCACATGGGGTGCGGATGCGCTCGGCCCATTCCTAAGGGGTACAAGGACTATACACACCGCTGCGTCGCCATAGACACTTTTACAAAGTGGATTGAGGCGATCGTGTAAATCTCTTCACGCCAAAGCGGTACATTCGCTTTTCAAAAGCAACGTGGTCCGCAGCGCTTTGGGATTCCCCATAAGGCGATCACGGATAACGGTACCGATTCGGCGAGCTATTCGGGAATCTGCGAGCATTTGGGCACCAAGGCTGCGCTAACCGTGGCACATCCACGAGCAATGGAAGCGATCGGCGAGCTAACGGACAGATAGTCGAGGTATTAAGCGGTGGGTATTTGCTGCTCTCGTGAGCACACCAAGGCACAGGTTGGCGAAGTTCCTTCCGTCCTGCAGGCGATTCGCTTTCTGACCGGTAGGCGGGAAACTCCTTTCAAGCGGTCTATAGTGCGAAGCCATCACGCTCCCGAAATCGTACTCGGTTACGCCTCGCCGAGCTCGGTCAACTTAGTTGACGATGAGCAAGCGCCTCCTCGATCTCGATCTCCTCGAAGGCACACGCGACCGGGCACAAGTCGAATGGCGCTACCGGCAAGATCTTGGCCGACGCAGCGCCAAGTCGATTCGACCAAGGGCTTTGAAGGCGGGCGACCTCGTTACTGCGCCGTGTGCAGAACTTGTCCAATCTTGAACAAGTTAACTCCTCGTTGGGAGGGCCCATTCACGGTCGTTTCTCTTTACTTTCGCCCGAAACATTCTTTGGCTATGGAGGGCGGGGAGGCGACCAGCACTTGGAACATCGACCCGGCCGTAAGTTCTTTGTGTAGGTCTTTTACGTGTTTGCTTAGCTGCGCTTTTGTAAACTTGGCGCCTTAGTTAGTCCAAGTCTCTCGGGCACCATGTAAGTTCAATCCAATTCTTGATGAATCCTCGCGGCCTCTGTGCCCTTTTCACTGTTTGTCTACTCAGACTACTTTCTCTCTGGTAACACTTGATGGTTGCTCGGTCTTGCGAACTCTTGGCTCCGCAATCTTAAGGATTTTTGCCTACCGTGTCTAGTCTCGATAGGTTCCTAAACTTCGGGGTTGCGTAACACGGCCTTTCCACCTTGCGGCTAAGTCGCTCTCGTAAGCCCTCCGTGGCAGAGGCACTTCTTGCTCGGCGCGACCACTTGGTAAAGCTCGCTCTCGTAAGCCCCATGGCGGAGGCACTTTCCTTGTTCGGTTACTCTCGGGCGCCTAACTTACGTCAATGGCGGACTACGGAGCAGATCGAGCAAAGATGCAGGTGTCGCCCTTTCTCTCTACGCACGTGCTCGAGTTACATAAGCTTAGGTTCTCGAGCATAAATCGTCAAGGGCTAGGGTGTCGCTCTTTCTCTTGTGCACCGATTCGGGTCGCAAACTCAGGTTTCAGCGAGATGCTGGCAACGAAGTGGGAGTTAGGCTAAGCGCTCTAACGGTTTCTTAAACTTCCTAAGCTGTTCGCTTTTCTCTTAGTTTACATTCGTTCTTGTCTTTTTCTTTGCTCTCTCTTTGCGGGGAAAAGGGTAAGTCTTTATTAACAAAATTTGCGGTACAAAAGTCCATCTCGGTTCTGACCCTCTGACTACCTAGAAGCGAGTTGCTCCTTGAGCTCCTCTATCACTTCCTTAAGGCGCAGGACTTCCCTTGGGCTTTGAACCCCTCTCTAGCCTCGGCTCGGAGGCGATCGGCTTCCTCCTTGTCTGTTCTGGCTGCTCAAGTCGCCTTGCCGCACGGAGAGCCTCGACTTCTTCGGTCTTGGCCCGCGGTGGTCGGTCGAGCCTCGCTCAGCCAACTCATTACTCGGCAGTCTTGAATGCTCGTCCGGCTCCTTGACCTTCTTCTCCATGTGATCGCCTCACCGCCATCCAGATCTCCTCAATCTCCTCTGTGAAGCCCACAGGGTTGAGATTTAGCACAGAGTCCAGCGGATGTCCGCTCCTCCTTGGCGAGTGGGCTTTGAGCTTCATGGCTTCCTCCATGTTGGTTCCGCCGTTGGGGCCGCGTCGACAAGCTGCTCTTCAAGCCACTTCGTGCGGCCCAGCTTCTCCTCAGCATGATTTCGCCTTCACGGCTTCTTGCTGAAGCTCCTCGGCTTCCCGAGAAGAGCCTCGGAGAATGCCTCTCCTTGGTCAACTTGGCCTTGAGCTTCTTCGCTTCGCCTTGGTAGGCTCGGCTTTGGGCAGCCTTGAGCGCTTCTGCCCGAGATCCCCGTCTGGAGATGCTCCGGAGGGACATATCTGGCCCGTTCGATGGTAACCCATTCTCGAGTTCGGCCATGGTATCCCTAAAGACCTGAGGGAGAAGATTTACTCAGAACACTTTGCGACAACACATTTAAACTGAGCAAAATTTGGTCTTGGTGTTTACCTTGCCAAGTCGGCGCTTCATCCGCGACGCAGGGGTTCTCCGGGCCATGCGTCACGAAGCCCCGCTCGTGCGGGATGAGGTGGGCGCGTTCTTGCCGTCGCCGCCTTGTTCGCTCCTTCTTCTTGCGGGAGCGCATCTGCTCGGGAGCGGGAGCAACGGGCGAAGCGCTTTCGTCTCCGCGCTCCTTCTCCTCTTCCTTTTCCTCTTCCGCCCGAACGTCTTCGGGCGAGGCCGGAGCCACTCCGCTCGGTGGCGCCGTTGTCTCCGCGGGCAGGACGCCCTGCGCGACCTGCTCGGGGGCTTCTTCTTGCCTCGCCTTTGGGTTCCACCACCTTTCATTTGGAGAATCCGTCGCCTCGGGGAGAGTTGCCCTATGACGAAGTGCTGGCGGGACGGTTGCTCGGTCCCACTGGCAACTCCGGGCCGTCGTCTTGGCTCCGCTCTCCGTGGCGCCGCGCGCCGCTTCTCCTGCCTCCAGCCGCTCTACCGCGCCTTTGAGCGCGTCGAGCTGCTCGCTGGAGCCGGGCGGGAGCAGGCTCCATGCCGCCAGTTTGTCCTTGAGGCACGCCAGCCTCACCGCCCGCGATCGCCGTGCTGAGATCTTTCGGGCAAGGCGACCGCTTCAGCGCCTCTTGGCGTCGTGTGGCGGTCTCTCCTTGGGCGGTGATGAGCGAGAGTTGATCGTTAGGTCTAATGCGGTCAGAAGGTGGAAAGATCAAGAGATCGATTTCTACATACCTGCCGTGGAGGGCTTGATCCTGATCTTCCTCGCCAGAACTTTCCGCCTCTTCCTCGGGGGCTCCTTGGCGGCTTCTCCGCTTGGCCCTTGGGTGTTCAGTGGCGGCGAGCTCGGCTCCTGGTGGTGGCGCTCCTCTGCCATGAGCAAGAAGTTTTTCCTTCTTGCGACTTCCTCTTCGAGCCTCCTCTGCTTTCGGCGACTGTTCGAGCCGCGCCAAATGGCGGGTGAGTCTGCGAGTGCGCCTAAGCCGAGGGTCATGTTCTTTACCTCTTCGTCGCTTTGCTCGGCGAGGAGGAGGGCTTAGTCTCTTCCATTTGGGTGACGCAGCGCCGCTTAGTGCCTTTCGATGCAGCTCCGTCGCCCTTGTTGGTCTCTTCGACGGTGGCGGCCGCCATGGCGCTGGCGAGCTCAGCGTCGGCTCGGCCGCCACCTTGGGCTTTGTGGCGCCTTGGCCTTGCCCTTCTTGACTTCTCCTTCTCGGACCGGAGAGATCCTCGACGATCCCTCCGAGGATCAGCTGGTCCTCCTGCGCGTTTTGAGAAGCGAACGTCAGCATTAAAACCAACAGTGTAAATCCAGCAACACGGGTTGAGTATAAGTGATTTACCTCGTCTGTGCGAACGAGCACGTTCCTCGGACAAGTGTAGGCCACCTCGCCGGTGACCTCGCTGTCCTTCTTTGCCGCCTTCAGCATGGCGTCGACCCGCTCGGTCACCCATGCGTCGGTTGGCTTCTCTGCCCGAACAGAAGGGATTGTTAGTTTCTGTTCGAAGGAAAGAATCTGTTTAGAGGTTGAGTCTTAAAGGCACTTACCCGTGCTCTCCCTTATGATGTCTTCCCATCCCTCTATCTTGTAGAAGGGATAGGACCTTCTCCGCAATGGATGATTACATTGTTGTGAAGTCCCGGATGATCTCACGCCCGTGAGCCCGAGGCTCACGAGGAGGCGATCTTCCTCGTCAGGTACCAATCCTCGGTGGACATCTCCGCCGAGGCATCGGGATTCCCTTGGCGCCTTTCGGTGAAGATGAGCTTCTTTGTCGCCGCTCCGCTTGTTGTAGAACCACCTCACCCACCAGCGCCCATTGAGTCGGCGGGGTGGGGCGAGGATCTGGCGTCGTCGGCGGTGGCTGAGCTTGAGGTAGTAGCACCCAGCGCGCCGAAGCGGAGCTGCTCCTCGTCATTGTGTAATAGTGGAGGAACGGCCCACCGGTGGATCGATTCTCAGATAGCCCTTGCAGTGTGCGAAGGCAGCCATCTGGAGGATCTTTCGGATTGAGGTTAGCCACCTCCAATCCGCTAATGTTTAAGAAGGCCTCAACGAAGTCGCTTTGGGAGATCGCAATCCGAGCAGTGCGGCTGTTGAAGTTAATGAACTCTCCTCCAGTGACTCGGGTATCCTCCTCTCCGGCAGCCTCCAGCTCACGGCGTCAATGTGGCCCTCCTCCTCCTAGACCTTGAGGTCCTCCTCGGTCGAGCTAGTCTTGGTGAACTTAGCCATAGCGGTTCCCAGGCCCGGACGATCGGGGTTGGTGGTGGAGTTTGGGTGCTTGATCTTTGGCCTTGATTGGGACTAGGGCTTAGAGAGGAAAGGCGTGAGAACAGTGGCTGGCAGCGAGGCGGCAGGTGCTTTATAGTCCCGTATAAGCAGCTCGCAGCGGTTTAGTCCTAAAGCGGCTAGTTTTTTACCGCAACAAAAAAAAAGCGATGCTTTGTTTTCCTTCTTGCAAGCGATAGGAAGTTCTGGTTGGAGTGCATAGCGGCTATTTTTCGAAGTATACTTGACTTTGAAGGGTGAGTGCTCTGCTTTCAGACGGATGTCGTTCCTGTTCAGCGCAATGGAGTTGCTCGGCCTTTATTAGGGTTTATTCGGTCCCGAACAAGTCTTGTTCGGTTGAACCATAACTTTGTTCGATTACGCTGTTACATGCCTTTGTAGCGAGGATAAACACCCTCTTCGTGACTTTGAGTCTCAAGAGGACGACCCCACTCTAGTGAGTCCTTCCACTTGAGTCTCGGGGGCTAGCTGTCGGGGATTAGATCACGGCCCATTGCCATGGCCCACTCCCTGACGGCCCAATCGAGCGACCTACCAGGGCCCAGCTCCCTGGAAGGTTCTATCAGGCCCATGTGCATCCTGCCGAACAGCCTCTTGATCGGCACGGTGCGTAACGGTCTAGGATTCGTGTTTGAGTCTTACTCGAACAAGAGTTCTGCACGGCTACGTGAAGACCCGGACGTTGGTTTCCCGGATTGGATTAGGAGTCGTGATCCCCAAGACTTGGAGTATACCTTATCTACCTCGGGATGTATTTGGCATGTATGAGTTCGTTACGATCTCGTAGTTAGCCCGGCCCGATATTCCCTCGGTAGGTCGGTTTGCTCTGCACTATATAAACAAGGCCCCTACGGCGTGTAGAGGACTTGATCCGCTTTGTATCTGCTAGACACCGATCTTCGCCTTGTACACCCATAATCTCGCCGAGACTTGTTCGTCTCGTCGAGCCATCTCTTGTATTCATCTACGATATATAAGAAAATTTGGGCGTAGGGCTATTATCTCTCGAGAGGCTGAACCAGGATAAAAACCCTTGTCTCTTGTTCGTTGCTGTTCGTGGTTGTTCGGCGTGTCTCCTATCTCAATCTTCAAGAACCTTAGCGACTTGAGATCGATATCTCAACCGTCGACACAAACCATGACGTGCTCGTCACCGCCAGCCGCTGAAATCGCGGTGGCCTAGGTGGAATGGAAATCCTGCTGGTTCTGAGTCCTGTCGAAGCACTCCACATGGCCCGGCTTAAACTTGGCTGGCCATGGGGCTGCCCTGAGCGCGCGAGAAAAGGCCGGGCAGCCATGGGCCACCGCAACTCCTCCCTTTGGGCCCGGGGCCCTATTGGCGAGCGGGCCAAGGAGGGTGAAGATCCATCCCCGACGTGGCTCAGGGGTCTTCGCCAAAGTCCGTGTATCGTCGCCTCTAGACGACCACCGGTGCGCAGCGCGGGCGGCATCATCCCTCGCCACCGCTTGGTCCCTGCCAAGCCAGGCGCTAGCTATCGCGTGGGAACCCTCACCCTGCTCTCGGCGATTGTAGCGAGACCCTCGATCCGTGGCGGGGCGGCCCCGTCAGGCGACCCCGTGGTTAGAGCGGACCTTGTCCCAGCGGACCCATGATCCCACGACTCCAGGGAATCACTCCGGGCCGGGTGAGTCGTCATAGCGCCTCAAGCTTTCGGCGATGATGACCCCAACCTCGGGTTGTGTGGCGAAGTCCAGGTCATTGCGGAGATTCTGCATGACCGTAGCTATGGCCCTAAGGCGCTTTCACCCAGAGGCTACATGTTCCTGCGGTGGCGGTGTTCCCCCCGGCAGAAGAACTCGTGAGGGGGCGTGGGTACTTGGACCCACTTGGCCACCATCCACAGCCAGGGCGAGTTCTGCAAAACTCGTGAGCCACCCTCAGGCGCACTGAGAGGCGGCGCCTGGGTGTCGTGCTCATCTTCTTGCTGACGACTGTGGCTCCTCCGCCTAAGCGCCTTGGGCCGCTCCCTCTAGGGGGACTCCTTGCCGCCAAGTTGACACCGCGCACACCTAAGGAATGTGAGGGCGTCATGGAGGTGTCATCGACAGACGGATCCGCATCTCGCGCGCCAGGGGTCCGGCTGCGCTGGGACTCCTCCAGCATCGACGGTCTTCCACCTCTGAAAACATCCGGGCACTGAAGGAATTGGAGGAAGTACTCCCCTAGTCGTCATGGCTCTCCGGGTCTGCCTTGGGGTCAGGGCCCGCTCCGGCATCTCCAGAGACATCCATGGTCTGGGACTGGCAAGAGCCTGACCAGTAATCACAGAGATCGACGAGGTCGTCAAAACGAAGATGGTCCAAACCCTCGGAACTCTCCATTTCTCCAGCCTTCGCCTAAAGACTCTTCTTGCAGATCCCCACGGACGGCGCCAGCTGTCGACTCCTGGGACCGGTAGCTTTGGTCCCAAGGGCCAGAGCGCCGAAATTTGTAGAAGGGGGTGAACAATCCACCGAAATCTTACGGGATCGGGCCCGCTGCGAGATGGAGGAATTGCGGGGACTCTTATGCTTCGAGGCAAGGATTTTTAGCTGGTTCGGTCCTCTCTAGAGAGATAACAACACTACTCCAATGGCTTTTCTCTTTGATGGATCAAGGGTGTACAAGGGGAGATCAGGGGGAGCGTTGTCAGGAGAAAGGAAGCTCTCCGCGACCTTTCCCCAGGCCTTGCCTAAGTGCTCTTGTGGGTGCGTGCGTGAATGGCTAAGTCCTGCAGAGATTTTCCTTCTGCCATACCCTTTCTCCTGTTGCTGGTAGTGGCCTTTTATAGCTGCTCGAATTGTACTTGCATCTACCACTCCGCCGGCGCCAGGGGGCCCACGCATTAAATGAGTCGACGGGCGATGCGGAGGGCGTGACTGGGGCTTGCTACTGCAGGAGGTGGATATATGTCCTGTCCGTCAGTCTGGGCCTGTGCCTAACACTTTGTTGTTGAGCCTGCACTGTTCCGCGCCAACCTATCCCTGTAGCGCACGTTCTGCGACTCCCAAGGCGTGTCATCTCGGACCTGAAGAGTGGGCTGGTCAGGGTAGCGGCTTCGTTGGGAAGCCACGCCCGAACAACCTAACCTTGACACGCGTCTTCCTAGTGGGCTTGGCTTAGGAACAGTCCTAACGCGAATGGTCTCGAGCCCTCCGTGGCTCGGGAGTTCCCACCGAGCATCCCTGGCTCGGACGTTCCTTGGAGGGAGACGTGCTCGGGCAATGCCTCTGTGCATCTTTGCTCGGGCAGCTCCTTCGAGCATCCCTGCTCGGGTAGCCCTCCGAGCGTCCTTGCTCGAGGAGCCTCAGCTTGGTTGGTGCGGACGGCAAAGTCTCACCTAAGCCGTCGCTAGCCGCAGTGCCAGCTATCGCTGTACACATCATCCGATCCCCGTCACTGTGTATTAGTTCAGGTCTAGGTGCGAGTCTAACTTTTAGGCCTTGGATTTAGGTCTTTGATTGTTGGACTCGAAAGCACCTAACCCGATTACCATCCTTAGTTAATCTTTTGAGAAATATCCTTACAGTGCATGTATATACACACTTAAATTTCAAATCATCGACCATATATTTATTTTTCAAAAAAAGATTTTTGTCTTGGACTAGAATTTATTATTTTTTCCCTATACCTATTTTCTTCTCGGGCCTAAACTCCCTGGCCCATCTTTTCTCTCCTCTCTCTCTCACTCTCACACACAACCAAGCCTCCTGACTCCCCTCCCTCTTCTCTTTTTCCCTCCCCACACCGGCCCACCTCGGCCCGTTCGGCTCGCCTGACCGTGCCTCCCTTGGCCGACCTTCCCCCCTCCTCTCTGGCGCTGCATCCTCTCTCTAGCCGGCCACACCTCCTCCACCTACCCCCCTTTCCCTTTCCCCCTCTTTCCTTTACCCTGCCGACTTAGCTTGGAAGCCAAGCTCTTCCTCTCTCCTTCCTCATCTTGGAAACTATCACCAATATGGAATTCGGCGATCGCCTGCCAATTTGTATTCCTTTCCTAATTATCTCGCCATCTCCCGCTGTAAAATCCCCGTTGATCCCTCTCTCTCTCCCTTTGACATCCATCGTAATTCCTTGCGGGTGAGCCTCCTCGACCATCCGTGTGGTAAACATAGACCCCGGGTACCCTCACGAAGGGCCGCGAGGACCACCAAACAGGGGGTGGCCCGAGCCGGCTAGAAGGAGACGGGCACCACCCGGACCGCTTATGGCGCACCTAACAAGGAAGGCCTAAAGATAGAAGGCAATCTCGATTTGTAAGGAGACTATAATTGTAAACACCGGATATAGACGTATTCGGCAAGACATGATAGAGATAGGATTCTACCTAGAGTAGGACTCCTCCTTGTAAACGACCAGGGCTCTATCTTGTAACCCTACCCCCTCCACTATATAAGGCGGGCAAGGAGCCCATGGTTTGGCATATAGAGAAAACCGAAGACATCATACGATCATACGATCTTAGGATCATAATCCTACAGCACAGGACTAGGGTATTACCTCTTCCGCGAGGGCCTGAACCAGTATAATCCCTCGTCTTGTGTTACCATCGAGCTTGGATCCATCACCTAACCCCATATATTTCATTGCCGACGACACCCCCCGGTTACATAAACGTCGACAGTTGGCGCGCCAGGTATGGGAAGCGCTGAGATTGTCTTCGTCAAGCTCGATGGAAGTAATCGCCGGCATAGATTCTGCGACGCGATCTTGCTTCTTCGATTCCTATTGATCCAGAAGGAATTTCGGGACGAGACTAGATGCATCAGAAAGTAATCTCGTTAGCTTTCCAACGAGTGGTAGAACGTAGAAAACGGAGTCTGGATGTGGCCGGGGCGTCCGTTTGAAGACAGACTGCACGTGAAGATCGCGAATCCCGGCAAGCTCGTCAAGCTCGACGACGACCTCCGTGGCGTGGGATCGGCCACGGCGCACTTCGTGGATAGTTGCTAACCAGCGAGGAGGAGGCAATGGGATCGCCATGAACGACTATTTCCATACGACTACGTGGAGATCGGTGAACAGGCTTCATCGACTCGTCTTCCGCCGCACCTGGCTAGGTTTCCCGTTTCGGGAGCCTGGCTTTCGTCACGGACAACTTGCGCTCTCGGACTCGGACCAGATCCGATCTTAGGGTGACTTCAACAACAATTGGCCTGGACACCCGTTTAGGTTGGAGAATGCCGTCGCCGCATACCAACGCATAATGCGCCGGTGGCCTAAGATCGCTCTTTTGGACTCGGACTAGATCTGATCTGGGAGAGATTTCATCAACACTCCAAGATCCACCCTCTCAGATTCGGATCAGATCCAATCTGGGGGGAACTACAGCAACGCCTCCCGCTCGGGTTGGGGAACGCCGCGGCCATCTACTCATGAGTAGTACGCCAAAGGCTCACTTCCCGACTCGGGTACGGTGAGGGCTACATCGAAGACAGATTCTGAATGTCATCTTGTTTCGACAATTTCCGATGATCCAGAGGGAGTTTTAAGTCGGGACTAGGTGCGTTGGAAAGATAATTTTGTCAGCATTCCGTGAAGCCAAAGAATGCCCAAACCAGAGTCCGGATGTGTCTGGGGCGTCCGTTTGAAGGCGGACTGCGCGGGAAGGTCGCGAATCTCAGCAAGCTTGTAAAACCCATCAGCGGAGGCTGCAGCATGCGGATAGGCCGTGGCACACCTCTAAGGACATCAAAAATCAACAAGAAGCTTCTCCAAACAATCGACGACCAACACTTCTTCCGAACTTGTATCCGATCCAGTCTGAGGAGAACATCGACATCGCTTCGTCTGGACTCCCGTTCGGGATGAGGAACGCCGCCGCCTCCTACTCCCGAGTGGTGTGCCGGGGGCTCAATTCTCGATTCGGATACGAAGAGGACCTAACCAAGAACAAGTTCAAGATGGTGGGCGCCTTCAGCAGCAAACTACACGGATTAGACCACCAAGTCGCTCTTTTGGACTCAGACCACAGCCGATCTAAAGAGAGCTTCGACATCGCTATAATTCAACTCCCGCTCGAATTGAGGAACGCCGCCGACACCTACTCCCAAGTGGTGCGCCGTGGGCTCAATTCTCAATTCGGACACGGCGGGGGCTTAATCAAGGACTTCTACAACACTTTTCCGGACTCGGACATGATCCTATCCGGGGGATGTCGACGGTTGAGATATCGATCTCAAGTCGCTAAGGTTTTTCAAGATTGAGATAGGAGACACGCCGAACAACCACGAACAGCAACGAACAGGAGACAAGGATTTTTATCTGGTTCAGCCTCTCGAGAGATAATAGCCCTACGTCCACCTTTCTTATATATCGTAGATGAATACAAGAGGTGGCTCGGCGAGGCGAACAAGTCTCGGCGAGATTATAGAATGTACAAGCGAAGATCGGTGTCTAGCAAATGAAAAAGCGGATCAAGTCCCTCTACGCCGTAGGGGCCTTGTTTATATAGTCTTGAGCAAACCGACTCCAGAAGGAATATCGGGCGGGCTAACTACGAGTGCACGAATCTAACTCATACATGCCAAATATATCCCACGGTAGATAAGGAATACTCCTAGTCTTGGGGATCACGACTCCTATTCCAATCCGGAAACCACGTCAAGGGTCTTCACGTGGCGTCTTGAGAACTCTTGTTCGAGTAAGACTCAAACACGAATCCTAGGCCGTTCGCACCGTGCCGAGCCAAGAAGCTGTTCGGCGGGATGCACATGGGCTCGATAGAACCTTCCAGGAGTGGGCCCTGGTAGGTCATTCGATTGGGCCGTCGGGAGTGGGCCATGGCAATGGGCGTGATCTAATCCCGACAGCTAGCCCCGAGACTCAAGTGGAAGGACTCACTAGAGTGGGGTCTTCCTCTTGAGACTCCAAGTCACGAAGAGGGAAATTTTGCTACTACAAAGACGTGTAGCAAACAACCGAACAGGTTATGGTTCAACCGAGTAAGACCTGCTCGGGACCGAACAAACCTGATCAGTGCCGAGCAACTCTATTGCGTCGAACAGGGAACGACATCTGTCCGAGCAGAGTACCCAGCCCTCGTACGTAAATCGGAAGAAGTGAGGTGAATCATCTCCTTGAGGCTGAAAGCGTCATCAAGGAGGATTGGATTCTTAGTAGTGAAGAGCGTACCACCGCATCCGGTGAGATCAGATCTTCCAGGAGAATAAACATAGCAAGTCGCGAGACGGACTCGTCTTCTTGCATCCAGGCATTCAGATGCCTAGGAAAAGATAGGGGAGCCACCTCTCGGGTTAGAGCTTGCCCGAGAAAATAGAGATTGCGCTCTCGGCGAATGTTATGCTCAGAGCGAAGGTGATGTGCCTCGGGCGAGATCGTGTGCTAGGAGCGGACAATGCATACGAATGGGAAAGGTGACCTACCCCAGGCGTAGAGCTCGTCGAAGGAACCAAGTAAAGAGATCCGGTCCCGAGCACGGAGCTCGTTAAAGGAACCGAAATACGACCAGCGAAGACGCATTCCGGTAGGAGCCAGCGCCCGGCGAAGTGTTGCCCGGTCGCGAGGTGATCCAGCCCGAGCACGAGCTCGTCGCGAGGACGAATCTGGCCTCGGGCGAAGCGCGGCCGCGAGGTGAATCACACCCGTCTGATCAGAGCCGCAAGAGAACGTGTGAAATCACTGCTTTATCCATTCGTATTCCTTGCAACAAGTGTTAAGCGTTGTCTTGGCAAGTGCGAGAACCGGCGCTTGAGTGCGTTGCGATGAGAATCGACTACGATGGGCATGCCGTTCGCGATGAGAATCGACTACGGTGGGCGAGGACTCCGTTGGTGGCGACTACCTTGACTTAGCCGAACTGTGAAGGTCGATCTGGGCAAAGGCAAGAAATCATCTGTGGAAGTGAATCGGTTCACGGGCATGCGCGAGCAAACCCGGAAGAGAGGGATGCGAACATCGGTTTTGGTGGGAAGCACGGAACCTCGCCACGACCATCACCGAGTCGGCGTTCCCGTTCTGTAGTTCTGCGAGAAGACAAACAAGAAACGAAAGCGACAAGGGAAAAAGAGAGCAAGAAAAGGCTCTAAGAAGAGCAAAGCGAGTTTTGGAAACACGCAAAAAGGCGACCTACCCGCACAAGACATAATTTTTTTTTGCACGCCCCCGATAAGCGTTAGTGTCACCTCGGCGAATCTGGGAACCGACGCCAGAGTGCCCGTTGCGATGAGAATCGACTTCTGATGGGCGAGGACTCGTAGGTGGTGCATTACTCGGATTACCGTGCGGGAAGGGCGTAGCATGGATAAAAAAGGCGTGTGCGGACAAGTGCAGCCCAGCGTGGCTAAGACCGCTAACGGGGAAGGTGATCGGGACCTTAGCCGCAGCAAGGCGTCTTGGCGAAATCTTATCGGGCATAGACCCGTGCGGCGTTAGTGTCACCTTGGCGGGTGCGGAACCGGCGCTAGGAGTGCCGTTGCGATGAGAATCGACTACGGTGGCCATGCCCGTTGCGATGAGAATTGGCTTACGTGGGCGAGAACTCCATCGGTGGTGCACCGCCCGTTTACCGAGCCGTCTGGTCGTTGCGGATAAAAGACATGCTCAGATGCTGGGAGCGCCACGGAGCGAAGACCAACGAGGTTTTGGAAAACCAACGCTAAGGAAAAAGCTGAAAAGCAAAACGCATCGGGGTTGCGAAATTCAGCTCGAGTCCTAAGCCCGACCGAGGACGGCGATCCGAGGAGGCGGCGGCGACTCAAGACCACCGAGCAGCGCTTGAATCAGAGCGCGAAATCGGCCGAGCAGCTTTTCCTGCAAAAAGAGCAAAGAAAAGACAAGGACGAACAGAAACCAAGAGCAAGGCGAGCAATAGCTGGAAAGTTTTAAGAAAACCGGTAGAGCGCTTAGCCTAACTCCGGCCCGTTGTCAGTTGCGCCGAGGACTGAGTTTGCGAACTCGAGCAGTGCACAAGAGAAAGAGCGACGCCTTAGCCCGAGACGGACGATGCATGAAGACCTAAGCTTGCGACTTCAAACGCGTGCGTAGAGAGTTAGAGCGACACCCGTATCTGATCGACTCGTTCGTGAACCGCCGTTAACGTAAGTTAGGCGATTCAAGGTAACCGAGCAAGGAAAGTGCCTCTGCGCGCAGAGGGCTTACGAGCGAGCTTTGCCAAGTGGTTGTGCCGTGAGCGGTAAGTGCCTCCGCGCGGAGGGCTTACGAGCGAGCTTAGCCGCGAGGCCGATGCCGTGTTACGCAACTCGAGTTCAGAACTTGTTGAAACAAGATACGGGTAGGGAAAACCCTTAAGATTATGGAGCCAAGAGTTCGCAAGACCGGCGACCATCAAGCGCTACTTCAGAGAGAAAGAGTAGTGCGAGAAGACAAATGGTGAGGAGGACCGCAGGGGCCGTGGAGCATTCACCGCTCAATGGGTTGAACTTTACATGGCGCCCGAGACTTGGACGAACTAAGTCGCTGAATTTGAGAAAAGCGCGGGTTAGGAAACGAAGACCCACACGAGGAATCGACGGCCGGTCGACGCTCCAAGTCTTGGTCGGCTCTTCCCGTCATCCATTGTCAGCGAACAGCCCCGGATCCGTAGGAGTTTGATCCATCCCCGAGCACGGAGCTCGTCGCGGGAATCAGACGCGCCCGGCGAAGAGCTGCCCGGCTGAAGTGATCCAGCCTCGAGCACGGAGCTCGTCGCTGGGATCAGACATTAGGCCGGCGAAGAGCCGGGCGCTAGTGATCCATCCCGAGCACGGAGCTCGTCGCGGGGACAGACGCTACCGGCGAAGAGCAGCCCGTGCGAGGTTGATCCGGCCCGAGCACGGAGCCGGGAACCAGATCTCGAAGGCGATCAAGATCGAAGGATCGACCCGATCTGGCAGGGGAAGAGACATCCTGCCTTTCGAAGTCGTAGTCCTCGAGAGAATCTCCTGGTCGCTGATAGAGTTCGACATGCTCGATCTGCGAGTCCCCACGGACGACGCCAGTTGTCGACGGTTGGGATATCGACCCAAGTCGCTAAGGTTCTTTAAGATTGAGATAGGAGACACGCCGAACAACCGCGAACAACAAATGAACAGGAGACAGGGTTTTTATCTGGTTCAGCCTCTCGGAGAGATAATAGCCCTCACGCCCAAATTTTTCTTATATATCAAAGATGAATACAAGAGGTGGCTCGGCGAGACTAATAAGTCTCGGCGAGATTATAGGTGTACAAGCCAAGATCGTGTGTCTAGCAAATCTGACGAAGCAGATCAAGTCCCTCTACACGCCGTAGGGCCTTGTTTATATAGTGCGAGCAAACCGACCTCACCAAGGAATATCGGGTGGGCTAACTACGAGCACGAATCTAACTCATACATGCCAAATATATCCCACGGTAGATAAGGAATACTCCTAGTCTTGGGGATCACGACTCCTATTCCAATCCGGAAACCACGTCAAGGGTCTTCACGTAGCCGCAGTAACTCTTGTTCGAGTAAGACTCAAACACGAATCCTAGGTCGTACGCACCGTCTTGACCAAGAAGCATTGTTTCGGCAGATGCACATGGGCTCGATAGAACCTTCCAGTGAGCCGGGCCCCGTAGGTCGTTCGATTGGGCCGTCAGGAGTGGGCCATGGCAATGGGCCGTAATCTAATCCTCGGATGTAACTCATACATGCCAAATATATCCCACGGTAGATAAGGAATACTCCTAGTCTTAGGGATCACGACTCCTATTCCAATCCGGAAACCACGCCCCGGTCTTCACGTAGTCGCAGCAGAACTCTTGTTCGAGTAGGACTCAAACACGAATCCTAGGTCGTTAGATGCACTGCGTGCCGACCAAGAGGCCGTTCGGCAGATGCACATGGGTTCGATAGAACCTTCCAGTGAGCCGGGCCTGGTAGGCTGGTCGATTGGGCCGTCGGGGAGTGGGCCATGGCTATGGACCGTGATCTAATCCCCGATACTAGCCCGAGACTCAAGTGGAAGAACTCACTAGAGCGGGTCATCCCTTGAGACTCAAAGTCACGTAAGAGGGTATTTTTCCTCGCTACCAAGGCATGTAACAAGCGATCGAACAGGTTATGGTTCAACTGAACAAGACTTGTTCGGGACCGAACAAACCCGATCAAGGCAAGCAACTCCGCTTCGTCGAACAGGAACGACATCTGTCGAAAGCAGAGCACTCGGCCTTGGTGCAAACACCGGAAAAAATAGCCGCTGGCACTCCTCCAGTAACTTCACATCGTTGCTGCGGTGAAAACAGCGACTGCTTTACCTAGCCGTTGTAGTAAAAACTAGCCGCTTGGGACAAAACCGTTGCAGTAGCTGCTTATACGGGACTATAAAAGTACCTAAGCCGCCTGCTGCCAGACCACTGCTGCTGCTTTCCTCTCTAAGCCCTAGCTCCAACCACGCCAAAGATCAAGTACCCAAACTCCATCACCGACCGCTCGTCCAGCCTCGGGAATCGCTATGGCCAAATTCATGTGCACTAGCTTGACCGAGGAGGACCTTAGGATCTGGGAGGAGGAGGGCCACATCGACACCGGTAGCTGGAGGTCGCCCGAGAGGAGGATACTCCCGAGCCGCCGAGGGAGAGTTCGTTCGACCTTCAGTTTGCACTGCTTGGGCTGAGGTCTCTCGAGAGCGACTTCGCCGAGGCCTTTATGAACATTAGCGGATTGGAGGTGGCGAACCTCAATCCAACTCCATCCTCCGGATGGTCGTCTCGCACACCAGGCGAGGGCTATCTGAGCATCGATCCGCACGGTGGGGCATGTTCCTCCATTACTACACAAGAACGAGGAGCAGCTCCGCCGCTTTGGGCTGGGTGCTACTACCTCAAGCTCCGGCCACCGCCGACGACGGGTCAGACTCGCCCACCTCCGCCGACTCAATGGGCGCGTGGTGGGTGAGGTGGTTCTACAAACAAGCGGAGCGGCGACAAAGAAACTCGTTTTCACCGGGAAGGCGCGGCAAAGGACGCCAATGCCTCGGCGGAAATGACTACCGAGGACTGGTACATGACAAGAAAGATCGCTTCCCTCGTGAGCCTTAGGCTCACGGCAGGAGATTATTCGACTTCACAAATGTAATGTGGTCCGTCTGGGCGGAGGAGGTCCTATCCCTTCTACAAGATAGAGGGATGGGAAGACATCACAAGGGAGAGCACGGGTAAGTGCCTTTAAGACTCAACCTCTAAATACATTCTTTCCTCCGAACAGGAACTAACAATCCCTTCTGTTCGGGCAGAGAAGCCAACCGACGCATGGGTGACCGAGCGGGTCGACGCCATGCTGAAGGCGGCGAAGAAGGACGGGGAGGTCACCGTGAGGTGGCGACACTGCCACAAGAACGTGCTTGTCCGCCTGACGCAGGTAAATTACTTACCCCCAGCCAGATGTCGCTAGACTTGCAACGTTGTTTAAATGTTAACGCCCGCTTCTCAAACGCAGGGGAGGACCAATCGATCCTTGAGGGATCGTTGAGGAACTCTCGGTCCGAGAAGGAGAAGGCGAAGAAGGGCAAGGCCAAAGCGCCACAAAGCCCAAGGTGGCGGCCGAGTTTACGCGAGCTCGCTGGCGACACGGCGGCCGCCACCGCCGAAGAGACCAACTACGGCGACGGAGCGCATCGAAAGCGACCAAGCGGGCGCGGTCAGCCCAATGGGAAGAGACTAACGCTTCTCCTCGCCGAAAGCAGAGCGACGAAGAGGTAAAGACCATGGCTATCCTGGCTTAGGCGTTACACGCAAGCTCACCCCGCCGCATGGATCGGTTGCACAAGTCGCCGAAAGCGAGGAGGCTCAAGAAGAAGTCGCAGCAAGAAGGAAAAACTTTTGTGCTGCGCGAGAGGAGCGCCACCACCAGGAGCCGAGCTCGCCGCCACGAACACCTAAGGGCCAAGGCGAGAAGCCGCCAAGGAGCCCCGAGGAAGAGGCGGAAGGTTCCGGCGAAGATCAGACAAGCCTTCCACGGCAGTAATGAGGAATCGATCTTTAGATCTTCCAACCTTCCGACCGTGTTAGACTTAACGATCATCTCTTTTTCATCACCGCCCAAGAAGAGACCGCCACAGACGACGCCGAGGAGGCGCCGAAGCGTCGGCCGCCGCTCGAGCATCTCGCACGGGCACACGGCAAAGTGAGGTCGGGCGAGCCTCAAGGACAAGCCGGGCGGCGTGGAGCTCGCGCCGCCGGCTCCGCCGAGCAGATTGACGCGCCAAAGGCGCGGGGCGGCTGGAGGCAAAAGTAGCGGCAAGCGGCGCCACGGACTTCTGTGCTAAGGCGATGGCTCGGAAAGCGCAGAGCAGATCGAGCAATCGGTCCCGCCAGCACTTCGTCGCAGGGCAGCACACCGAGGCGACGGGATTCTCCCAGCAGGTATAAATCCCGCCGCCAGAGGAGCAGAAGAAGCCTCGAGCAGGTCGAGCAAGTCATCTCGCCAGGAACGACGTGCCACCCGGAGGAGTGGTTCCGATCTCGCCCAAGCCGCTCAGCGGCAGAGGAAGAGGAAGAGGAGAAGGAGCGCGGAGACGAAAGCGCCGCCACCGTGACCGCTTCCCGACAGACGCTACCGCAAGAAGATGGAGCGAACAAGGCGTCGACGGGAGGAACGCGCCCGCCTCATCCCGCATGAGCGGGGCTTCGTGACGCATGGCCTCGAGGACCGCCTGTGCCGCGGATTGAAGCATCGGCTTGGCGAGGTAAACTCCAAGACCAATCCTTGCTCAGTTTGAATGTGTTATCGCAAAGTGTTCTGAATAGATCTTCTCCCTCAGGTCTTTAGGGATACCATGGAGGAACTCGAGGATGGGGTCACCATCGAACGGTCGCCAGATCTTGGCGTCCCTCCGGAGCATCTCCGCACGGGATCCTGTAGGCCTCTTGCCGCCCAAAGCCGAGCCTACCAAGGCGAAGCGAAGAAGCTCAAGGCCAAGCTGACCAAGGAGAGGCATTCCACTGAGGGTCTTCTAAAGGAAGCCGAGGAGCTTCGCGCGCAAGGCGTGAAGGCGAGCACCGCGGAGGAGAAGCCGGGCCGCACGAAGTGGCTTGAAGAGCAACTTTGTCGACGATCCTATCGGCGGAACCACCATGGAGGAAGCCAAGAAGCTCAAAGCCCACTCGCCAAGGAGGAGCAGACATCCGCGGACTCAAAGCTAAGATCTCAACCTCGTGGGCTTCACAGAGGAGATTGAGGAGATGCGCTGGATGGCGGCGAGGGCGATCACCAAGGAGAAGAAGGTCAAGGAGCTGGACGAGCAACTCAAGACCGCTGCGGCAATGAAGTTAGCAGAGCGAGGCTCGACCGACCACCATGGGCCAAGACCGAAGAAGTCGAGGCTCTCCCGTGAAGGCGACGGAGCGGGCCAGAGCAGCAAGGAGGAAGCCGATCCTCCGAGCCGAGGCCGAGAGGGGTTCAAAGCCCAAGGGAAGTCCCGCGCTTTAAGGAAGTGATAGAGGAGCTCAGGAGCAACTCGCTTCTAGGTAGTCAGAGGGTCAGAACCCGAGATGGACTTTTGTACCGCAAATTTTGTTAATAAAGACTTACCCTTTTCCCGCAAAGAGAGAAAGAAAAAGACAAGAACTAATGTAAACAAAGAGAAAAGCTAAGCAGCTAGGAAGTTTAAGAAAACCTAGAGCGCTTAGCCTAACTCCCATTTCACAGCATCTACTGAAACCTCGAGTTTATAACCCGAACAGTGCACAAGAGACAGAGCGACACCCTAGCCCCTGCACGGACGATGCTCGAGAAAGAGCGACAACCGCATTTTGCTCGATTCTGTTCAGTAGTGCGCTCGCTGACGTAAGTTAGGCGATTCGAGAGTAACCGAACAAGGAAAGGGCCTTCGCCATGGGGCTTACGAGAGCGAGCTTTACTAAGTGAGTCGCTACCGAAGCGTAAGTGCCTCGCCATGAGGGCTTACGAGAGCGAACTTAGCCGCAAGGTGGAAAGGCCATGTTACGCAACCCCGAAGTTTAGGAACTTATTGAAACCAGATACGGATAGGAACAATCCTTAAGATTGCATGGAGCCAAGAGTTCGCAAGGCCGGGCAGCCATCAAGTGTTACCAGAGAGAAAGTAGTCCGAGAAGACAATAGTGAAAAGGGCACAGAGGTCGCGAGGATTCATCAAGAATTGGATTGAACTTTACATGGTGCCCGAGAGACTTGGACGAACTAAGGCGCTGAAGTTTACAAAAGCGTAAAGCTAAGCAAACACGAAAAGACCTACACAAAGAACTTATGAAGGTGGTCGATGTTCCAAGTGCTGGTCAACTCTCTCCCGCCCTCCTTAGCCAGCGAACAGCCCAAGCGAAAGGTAAGAAACGATCAGTAAATGGGCTCTCCCAACGAGGAGTTAACTTGTTGGCATTGGACAAGTTCTCGACACGGCGCAGAACGAGGTCGCCGCCTTCAAAGCCCTTGGTCGAACTCGACGGCAGCAGGTGCGGCGAAGATCTTGCCGGTAGCGCGCCATTCGACTTAGCCCGGTCGCGTGTGCCTTCGAGGAGGTCGAGATCGAGGAGGCGCTTGCTCGCCGTCAATTGTTGACCGAGCTCAGGCGAGGCTAACCGAGTATGATTTCGCGGCAAGATGGCTTCGCACCATAGACCAGCTTGGAAAGGAGTTTCCCGCCTCGGCCGGTGTCAGTAGTCGAATCGCCTGCAGGACGGAAGGAACTTCACAACCAGTGCCTTACTGTGTTTCGCCGAGATCAGCAAATACCGCCGCTTAATACCTTGGACTATCTGTCTGTTAGCTCGCCGATCGCTTCCATTGCTCGTGGATGTGCCACGGTAGAGGCGAACAGACTTGGTACCAAACTGCTCGCAGATTCTTGGAATAGCTCGCTTGAATCTGGTACCGTTATCCGTGATCGCCTTATTGGGAATCCCAAAGCGCGTGACCACGTTGCTTTTGAAAAAGCGAACAACCGCTTTGGCGTGAAGAGATTTATTACGAACTCTGCCTCAATCCACTTTGTAAAAGTGTCTATGGCGACGAAAGGTGTGTATAGCCCTTGTACCCTTAGGGAATGGGCCGAAAGAGATCCGCACTTATATGGAAAAGGGCCAGATGGGGATTGTTTGAAGCTCTCATGGCTTGTGTGCCTTCCGGTGTGAAATTGGCATGGCGTGCACTTAGTCACGATGTCCCGGCATCTTGTAACGCAAAGGCCAATAATAGCCCATGCGAACGCTGTCGACCGTAGTTCAAGGAGGCGTGGTTACACAGCACCTCGTATGTCCCTAAGAAGGAACACACCTCTCTGCTGCGAGATGCACTTGGAGAGAACTCCCTGAGCACCTTAACGGTAAAGGGTGCCATCCATAAGCTTGTATGGCGCGCACGCCTTGTAAGCCGGAACGCCGCTTCGGCCGTCGTCGGCAGGTCCCATCTCGCAAGATACCGGACAAATGGCGTTGTCGATCCTGGCACTGCCGATAACGAGAGACAAAGACCACTGTCTCTTCGCCGCTCGTCCGGGACGTGATTGAGGGCTTGTAAAGGTGCTCGACGAGCACCGCCGAGCAGTGTTCGCGTGAGGATCCAAACTTGGATAGCTGGTCGGCCAGGAAGTTGTCCTTCCTTGGCACGAAGAGCACTTCGAAAAATCGAAAATGCCGCTCCAACTTCCTCACTTCAACCGTATCGCGCCATTGAGTTATCGCAAAGACCGATACTTTTGTTAACCCGATTGATGACCACCGTGAATCTCCTTCACGCTAGCCGCTGGACACCAAGCGACTTGCACGCCTTAGTCCCGCGAGGAGGGTTCGCACTGCAGCGCTGTTAGTCGCCGCAAAGTGTAGTTGGATAGAATATCGGAGTTGCTCTCCTTGAGGAGATGAGAACAAAACCACCGAGTTTTCAAAGGCGCGAGCCATCGAAAAACATGGTCCAGGAGGGTTCATCAGGTTTCTTCTTTACAATGACAGGGTTGGCTAACCACTCGGTGTGATCAACCTCGCGGATGAACCCAATGAAAGCGCTTGCTGTCGATCTTTGATGATCCCTGCTTGAATTCGGTGTTTACAAGCTTCCGCGAGCAGTTTTTGTCGGCCGACAATTAGTTTGTGCTCGATCACCTCCTTGGGACTCCGGCATGTCGATGGCTCCTGTGCTAATACATCCGATTAGCTCGGAGGAAGGCAATGAGCTTTCCTATTTGGGGTCCAGATTGGCCCCTGTGAACTGCCTTGAAGTATCATCAAGCGACAATGGAACTTCCTTGGTTTCTCCTCTGGTCAAGGGAGACCCTAGGGCGTCAGACTTGGTCTGCGGAACTTCAGACAGCGGGGAAGTTGGTCGACCAGGGTGAGGGATCGCCGTCGCAATCCGAGCCGCTTAGTAGTTGCCCTTGACCGTGATCACACCGTTAGGACCCCAGATCTTAACGCAATGGTAAGCGTGCAGGGACACGCCATAAACTTACCGAGATGGCTCGCTTAAGATCGCGTTAGTGCGCCGATGGGAAGTCGACCACGCCGAAAGTGATCAACTCGTCCCGAAGTTGCTTGGGTTGCCGAAGGTGACAGTGTGACAACTCGCCTAACGGCTTGATGCTTCTCCGGAACAATTCCGTAGAGGGCATTGCGACTTCCTTCACCTTGGAACGAGGAATTTGCATCTCGCCCAAGACTTTAGCGTAAAGCAAGTCCAAAGCGCCCCTCCGTCCACTAAGACACGGCCAACTCTCGCGTTGTCGATGGTCCGGGCGACCACCGATGGGAGAGCCGAGGCTTGGTCATCCCAATGGGGCAATCCTCCCGAGAGAAGGAGATGGGGACCTCGGTCCACTTCATCGATTCAGCCGAGGTTTTGCTTTTTCGACGCTAGGACCTCCCAGGCTTCCTTGAGGTCAGGCCGAGAGGTGTAGCCGAGCCGCCGAAAATAACGCTTTTTTGTATCGAACGCGCTCGCTGCAGCATAGCGGTCACCGCCTTGAACAGGTTATTGGCGTCCAGTCTCGTTGATCTCGAGATCTGGTGAGCGCCGTCGCGACTCCGCTTTTTAAAGGCGCGAACAATGATTCATCCGAGATGTTCGGGATCGTGTTGCGGATCTTAATGAAACGCTTCACGGTTGCGGAGGGTCTCCTGCTCATCCGGATCATCCGTGCAGATCATCCTCCTTGCCCAGACGCGTGCGTAACCTCCGAAATTAGCGATCGAGCGCCACAAAGCCGGGTTCCACGAGCCGATGGAACCCTCTGCCGGGTTGAACGACCACGCCCGAGCAAAGACCTCAAGGACAACGGAGGTAATTAGCCATGACGAAGCTCGTTACCCCGCCGCCATGATGGCCGTCAGCGTGATGGAAAGGAATTCTCCGGGTTCTCGAGTCCCGCTGTACCTCTCTATGTGACCGGCTTGAACTTTGAGGGCCACCGGACGGCTCAAGCTCGCGGTGAAAGCCCCGCACCCAAAGCATATGACCGCCACCTTCCCGCGTAACCTAGTCTTGAGAAGACGTTATCCCGCGGCGCGAGGAACTCCTCGCTGAACGGGATGACTCGGCCCGAGAAACTCTCTCGGGACAATCCACCACGCCCTTCCTCGTGGTTGCGACGACGCGCGCCTCACGAGGGGACCGTCTGCGACCATCGCGCGCGCTGCTTGCCCCCGTGGTCGCGATGACTACGAGGACTTGGCGAGCGACGGCGACCACGGTAGCTCGCTCATGGACAAGGATCCTTCGATGGTGACGGGGTCACGCGATCGATCGAGCCGTCCGAATCGTTCCGGCAGCTTGGCCGCTACGCTCGAGGAGTTGTTGACTTCTCCTAGAGACTTTAGGCCTTCACCCGGCCGCTTCTAGGTTAGACGCACAAGACGCCCTATGCGGCGAGATCACTTGATTGGTGGATCTAAGGACCGCTGCTATAGCTTCGAGCCGCTCCCCGACTTTGATCTATGTGTCCCGGATCTCGAACCATCCGCTGCTTCGCCCGACCGAGTCCGGCCACGCGGAATTGACCGAACAGGAAGCTCACGGAGACTTAGCGCCAAGACGCGAGGTGGGTCGCGACATTGCCGCTACACCCGCCGCGAAACGTGCTAAGGTCTCGATTGATGGAATCGCCGAGGTCGCGGCGACGACGCCTTGTTTCGCGAGCGACACAGGTACTGCCTTGATGCCGAAGCAGCGAGTTAATCCGCCGACCGCCAAGCCCGCCACGGCGCGGCAGATCCTCGAGGTTCCGGCGATCGCCATGTTAATGCCGCGGGGCCATGCGAAGGTATGCTAGACGGTGTCATATTTGTGGTTCCATTGTGGAATCTACCGACATAGCCTTGAATCGACAAATCTAAACCGTCAGAAGATCATCGCTCAGAGTCGCTGCCGATGACGGAGGCGATCCGAGGCTATCTTCGCCATGTAAGCGGAGACATCCGCCTCGGACGCGAAAGCGCTCGAGACCGAACAGATCGATCTGAATCGACAGAGATGAGACATCCTGCCCTTCCGAGTCAGAGCCCTCGTGAAGTATCTCTCAGACGCTGATGGAGTTCGACATGCTCGACCAAGGTCCCCACGGACGGCGCCAATTGCCGACGGTTGGGATATCGACTCAAGTCAACCAAGGTTCTTCAAAGAGGAGATAGGAGACACGCCAACAACCACTTAACAAAGAATCTAATGAGAGACAGGGTTTTTATCCCTGTTCAGCCTCTGAGAGATAATAGCCCCACGCCCAAATTTTCTTTATATCAAAGAGGATTACAAGGTGGAACTCGGCGAGATCAAGCAGTCTCGGCGAGTAGTATGCGAAAAATCTCTTCGCCGTGGTCCTCTAGACGCCGTAGGGCCCTATTTATATAGTACGGAGCCAACCGACCTACCGAGAAATATCGGTGGGCTAACTACGAGATCGTGAATTTAACTCATACATGCCAAATATATCCCACGGTAGATAAGGAATACTCCTAGTCTTGGGGATCACGACTCCTATTCCAATCCGGAAACCACGCCCGGTCTTCACGTAGCCGCAGGTAACTCTTGTTCGAGTAGGACTCAAACACTAACTTAGGTCGTTTGCGACCGCGTCGCACCAAGAGGTCGTTTCGGCAGATGCACATGGGCTCGATAGAACCTTCCAGGAGCCGGGCCCCGTAGGTCGCTCGATTGGGCCGTCAGGGAGTGGGCCATGGCTATGGGTCGTGATCTAATCCCCGACAAGAGTTATCATCGCCTTCATCCCCCGTTAGGTTTTCCGCTTCGAGAGCTAGTACTTCATCGCCAACATCGTCGCCAACAACTTCAGCAAGCTCACGCTCCCTGACTCGAACTAGATCCGATCTGAGGGCAACTTCATTGATGACCAGCCCGGATTTTACTTCTGGTTGGAGAGCGCCGTCGCCACATACTAGCAAGTAATGTGCCGGGGCTCAAGATCACTCTTTCGGATTTGGACCAGATCCAATCTGTGAGGGGCTTCAACAGTACATCACTCGGATTCATCGTCATCGGCAGCAATCCACTCGGGTTCAACAATCAAGTCTTTGGCTTAGTCAGACGCCATCGCTACCACTTAACGCCCAGACGGCTACACGCCTTACGCCCATGTTCACGGCTCTACCAGACGCCATCAGCGCCACAAGCGCCGCAGACGGCTACACGCCCACGCCTCCAAGTTCACGGCTCACCAGACGCCATCGCGCCGCCACGAGCGCCGGTACGGCTCACGCCACGCCTCAAGTTCACGGCTTCACAGACGCCATCGCACGCCATTTAGCGCCGCAGACAACTGCACGCCTACGCCTACAAGTCTTCAGCTTGGCTGTAGGCCATCGTGCGCCACGAGCGCCCGCAGACGGCCACACGCCCACGCCCAAGTCTACACAAGATGGTCAGACTTCTACACCTCCGCCTAAGCGCCTGTCTATGGTTTCGCTTACACGCCTATACCAGCGCCACGAGCGCCCGGTAAGGCTACAAGCCTACTCCTCCAAGTCTCTCTCATTGTTTGTTGTTTACCCCGCATGACTCCGCTTTGCTGCTTTCCCGCAGGAGAATGTCAGCGTACCCTGGAATCGCTCGCCGACGTCCTCCCCATGATCGTCATTCTTCGCCGATTCATCGCCGCCGAACGGTATACGTCATCCCTTGCTGTTCCATGAGGGCCGCTAGATGCATAGGATTTTGTTTTGCTGCTCATTGTCGTCAGGTGCTCATCGGAGGTCGCCGCCGACGCCGCCGTCCTTCTCCCTTTCTTTTCGGCATGTCGTCACGCCCACCGCCCTCTCCCTCTTCTCCTCGGTAGGCCCCCATTCCTCGTTCTCGTCGCACGCCAACGAGTGTGCCGCCACTACCTTCCTATCCCCCTCCTCTTTCTTCCCGACCTCTACCTCCTCCTGCCTCGTCGCCGATGCCGCCTCCCACCATATAATCACAGATCACCGCCGGCGTCGTCATTGCTATCATTGCCGCCACCAACCGTCGAATCGAGCCCACCCCCGAGACCCCTCTCTCCTTCCTTCCTCATTGAACCCCGCTTAACGCCGCCACCTTCGCCTCCCTCGCCACCCCCACCGCCTTCCCTGCACAGGTTACCGATAGGTGGGCCCCCCATGTCGGTGCACCAACCCCCATGTGCCTCCCTTCCCTCTTCTCTAGGCCGAGCCGTGCTAGACCGCCCCAACCCATCGTGCTCCTCCTCCCGGCTGGGTCGAGCCGCTAGGCCACCCCCTCCCCACCCCTCCGCGCAACTCCTTTCCCCCGTCCTCTAGGCCAAGCCACGCCATGCAAGTCGTCATCCCGTCCGCTTCGTCCCACTGGGCCGAGCCTAGTCAGCCCGCGCTATTTTATTCTTTCTTTTATTAAGCAATAAACCATGCTTATTTATTATCTTTAATAATATAACTCCTAAAATCATAAATTTTTTTTAAAACGTTTCTAAATCCGTGCCTACCTCTCTAAAAATTTATAGAATTTTCTAAAATAGTTTCTTTTATGTTATTAACTAGTTTTAGAAATATTAATTAATTATTCTTGTTGTCATCCTTGTTTAGTTTATTTAAACGGAAAGGCTAGAGTACAGACGTCCGACAGCGTCGGACCTGTCCCAGCCACAGCATGTGTCGAGCTTTGTCCCAGCCAGCGCGCGTCGAGCTTCATGTCGCGCACGTGCAGCCAACACGCATGCCTGCTACAGCCATCACACGCGGGATGCAGCGATACATGGGGTGGGCCCCGCACTCCCGCAGTCCACACCGCTCGTCAGGGGGTCACGGGGAGGCGCATCTAGGGGAGGCAGTTGCTCATGCATTTTCCTGCACTCTGCTCTCCATGGACCTCTCTCTCTCTCTCTGTCTCTCTCTCTCCCCTTCAAGTTTCCACCGATGAAACCCGAAAATGGCGTCGCTGCTCGGCTGCTCGGCTCGCCATGGCGTCTCCCCTTCTCATCTCTCTCTCTATCTCTCCGGAGAAGAAGGAGGCTAGGAAGGAGATGAATCTTCATTTTCCAAGCATGTAAGTATGAACTTGGTTTTTTTTTGCTTGATTTCACTCGATTCGGTGAGCTTTTGGGGTTGGGGCTGCCGGATTTGGGGAAGAAGGAGACAGGGACGAGCCCCATCCCATTTTTTTGCACTCAAAACATGGGACTCTCCTTCTAAAACCTGGGGTAGCACGTCCGAAACCTGAAGTTTGTACTTTTGAAACCTAGGGTTTTCACTACGAAACTTTGTCGGATCCCGCACGTGAAACTTTTGATTTTGCTTGACGAAACCCGGACTTTCTCTGTTGTAACTTCGACTTCGGCCGTGCGGAACTTTGGGGGTTTTCACGATTTTTGAAACTTCGCTTTTTGTTACTGAAACCTAAGTTTTGCCCACTGAAACTTGGATATTGCCTACTGAAACTTGAACTTGTACTATTGAAACTTGGTTCTTACTCTCGAAAAATTTTCTGAAATCTCAAGTTTCGTCCTTAGGTTGCCAGGGTTCATCAGGTTTCTACCGTTATTTTCCAGGTTTCCGTAGGTATTCGTCAGGTTTCGGCGATGACGTCATGCTGACGTCATCAGGTCCGGACGGCTGGACGTCCGGACGCTAGCGCTCGCCTTATTTAAAACTTGCTTATCATTGCCGTTAGTCAAATATTATTTTGTTGTGTTGATATTATCTCGATAAAAAATTCATTGGTGCAAATACTCTTTTCATGATAGTTGGGGGGCTTGGGGCTATCATGTTGGGCAAAATGCTACATCAAGGTAGTGGGTGCTAACTGGGTTTTCCAAATGGTTTTCGACCCTAAGTCGGGTGGATGGTTGCAAGGAGGGTGCAACATCGCATGAGATTTGAGCCCAATGTTGGAATCGCCCAAGTTATTAAGGACCGACACCTTGTGGTTGTCAAGACTAAGTACAACAGTATGACTATCGAGTGCTTGTATGGGCAAGCCCTAGTTGAGTAGCCTTCATACTCTTAGTTTGAGCATTTCAGAAGGCGGTGTAGGAAATGGAGATCGACCACGTACTACATGGCATAAGAGGGGGCTTTTGTCAACCGAACGCACCGGCACGATGGTGGAATCCTTAGTGGGAATGCCTGATCTAGGAGAAGGTTGGATAAAGACTTTGTGGTGTTCGTTCTGCTTTGGGTGACTCCAGGGGATGTTCATCTCTCGTGGGTAAAGCGTACAAACTCTGCAAAGTAGAAACTTTTCATGAAAACCGTGTCCACGATCAAGGGCGGACGATGGTGGCGTGATCGCAATGGTAGTTTTATTCCATCTCCCCTCCAATTGTTTTTGAACAGGTTTTGCTATCCTACAGTGGTGCTGTGAGGGTATGATGAAAACCGCGATTAGCACCGTGAGATAGCCAGATTTTAGGTAACCCGGTTGGTGCCGGAATTTCAAAGGAGAATATTAAAATGATTCAAAGGTTGTTACTATTTGCAAAATGCATTCAAATAAATTAGAGTTTTTCTTTAAAAATTGGCTTTATGCAAATGAATCCAGCCGCTCCTTGGAACCCCTCTGCATACATTAATCAATTGGCTTGCGAGTATGTTAAATATACTCAACCGTGGGGCTGCTCAATCCAACGAGTAATTCCTGTCTGGCAGTATTATGAGTTCGAAGGAGAGGACTACCTTGAGGAGGAGTTTTTTGCTAGAGTCCAAAATGAAGACTTTGCTGACGCCTAGGAGCTCGCCCTACAGCTTGCCTATGGGATATGTTTAGTTGTGGTTTACATTGGAGTTGAACTTATATTCTATGTTTCCGTTGTTCTAGGCCTGCATTCATAGCTATATGTAGTAAGTGCCATGTTGGCATGCACACTTTGATGTAATTATGTACTTTGGTGATGGCATTTGATCCACCGATATGGAATTTGTGTATACTAGCTTACTTGGTCCAGGGACTAGTACATGCAAGACACCGAAGGGAACCGACTCCATTTTTGGGTCCTGGCAGGCGAGTCCCAAACGATGACAATTACCCGTGTTAAGGATACCCCGGGCAATCTGGACCTCCGAGACAAGGATGGCTTGGGCTTAGAAACCATAGCTCGGTTACCCACGGGTAGGATAAACAAGGTTCCTCATTGGCTCGGTGCCTAGGGTAAACCCTCGGGCCCACAACTATGGGGTTGGATGAAAATCCAATCCCCGACAAAAGCAATCTAAGTAATTTCCAATATAGGGGAACTTCTTGTTTCAAGCGTTTCCCAAGCTAGGTCCACTTTGTTTGATTTTTTTAAAAGATTTGAGAAAAAATGGATTAAAAATGAATGTGTTTGTCTTTTCGAAATAGAAATGTGGCATAAGCAAACATGTCGCACAAGTTAAGCTTGGGGGA
Organism: Raddia guianensis; assembly: GCA_036346415.1. Taxonomy (NCBI): domain Eukaryota; kingdom Viridiplantae; phylum Streptophyta; class Magnoliopsida; order Poales; family Poaceae; genus Raddia; species Raddia guianensis. The sequence goes on along the minus strand of CM070535.1, from coordinate 49,447,853 downwards.
ACCGGGAACTGGCATCATGGGAGAACTCGGAAACTGGCATCATATGAGTATAGTTTAACAAAGGATATATTGTATCCATGCCATTATTAAGCTTGTCGGGGATAAAATTACGGTCCATTGCCATGGCCCACTCCCTGACGGCCCAATCGAACAGCCTACCAGGGCCCAGCTCCCTGGAAGGTTCTATCAGGCCCATGTGCATCTTGCCGAAACGACCTCTGGCAGCATTTGCGGTCTTGAACGACCTAGGATTCGTGTTCGAGTCCTAGTCGAACAAGAGTTCTGCAGACGGCCACGTGAAGACCGGACGTGGTTTCCGGATTGGAATAGAGTCGTGATCCCAAGACTAGAGTATGCCTTATCCGCCTCGGGATATATTTGGCATGTCTTGAGTTCGTTATGATCTCGTAGTTAGCTACCGATATTCCCGGTGATCGGTTTGCTCAAGACTATATAAACAGGCCCTTTGGCGTTTATTGGATCCACGGCATTGAGTTTTACATCTTAGCATCTAGCTTAGAGCTTTGGCACTTATATGCGCCAAGATAATCTCGCCGAGACTTGTTCGTCTCGTCGAGCCACCTCTGTATTCATCTCGATATATAAGAAAGGTCGACGTAGGCTATTATCACTCCCGAGAGGCTGAACCGGATAAAACCCACATCTCTGTTTCGTTCTTGTTCGTGGTTGTTAGCGGTTCTCTATCTCTCTTTGGCGAACCTTGGTTGACTTGGGTCGTTATCCCAACCGCCGGCAATTTGGCGCCGTCAGGTGGGGATACGCAGTCGAGCATGTCGAACTCTATCGGCTGACAGGAGATTCTCCCGAGGACTACGACTTCGGAAGGCAGATGTCTCTTCACTGTCGGACGGATCAATCCTTCGATCTTGATCGCCTTCGAATCTGGTTCCGGCTCCGTGCTCGGGATCGGATCTCTCACGCCGAGCGGCTCTTCGCCCGGCGCTGTCTCGTCTCGCGACGAGCTCCGTGCTCGGGATCGGATCTTTCGCGCAAGGCGACTCTTCGCCCGAGGCGCTGTCTCGTCTCCGCGACGAGCTCCGTGCTCGGGATCGATCAACTTCGCGGGCCGGCGGCTCTTCGCCGGTAGCGTCTGTCTCCGCGACGAAGCCCGTGCTCGAAATTTGGATCACCAGCAAAGGCGACTCTTCGCCCGGCGCGTCGGTCCCGCGACGACTCCGTGCTTGGGATCGGATCAAAACACCTTCCGGATCCCGGTACATTCGCTGGCGATGGATGGCCGGAGAGAGGCGACCAACACTTGGAACATCGACCCACCTTCCGAAGTTCCTCGTGTAGGTCTTTCGCTTCCTAACCGCGCTTTTCTCAAATTTCGCGCCTTTAGTTCGTCCAAGTCTCTGCCGCCATGTAAGTTCAACCCTTGAGCGGTGAATGTTCATGACCCTGCGGCCCTTCTCACCACTCGTCTTCTCGGACTACCTTACTCTCTGGTAACACTTGATGGTTGCCGGTCTTGCGAACTCTTGGCTCGCGATATTCGTGGTTTCCGCTGCGTATCTAGTTTCAACAAGTTCCTAAACTTCGAGTTGCGTAACACGGCTTCCGGCCTTGCGGCTAAGCACGCTCGTAAGCCTCCGTGGCAGAGGCACTTTCTTGCTTCACGGCACAACCACTTGGCAAAGCTCGCTCAGAAGCCCTCGCGGCGGAGGCACTTTCTTGTTCGGTTACCTTGAATCGCCTAACTTACGTTAACGGCGGTTCACGAACGAGTCGATCAGATACGGTGTCGTTCTAACTCTCTACGCGCGTGCTTGAAGTCGCAAGTTGGTCTTCATGCATCGCTCGCATCGAGACTAAGCGTCGCTCTTTCTCTTGTGCACTGCTCGAGTTCGCAATCTCGTGTCCTCGGCGATTACAACGAGGGGGAGTTAGGCTAAGCGTTCTCTGGGTTTTCTTAAACTTTCTAGCTACTTCGCCTTGGTCTTGGTTTCTGTTCGTCCTTGTCTTTTCTTTGCTCTTTTTGCAGAAAAAGTCGATCGAACCGACTCGCTCGATTCAATATTTGCATGCGGTATTGAGTCGGCGGCTCCTCGGAGGATCGCCTCTCCTCGGTCGATTGGGACTTGAGCTGAATTTCGCAACCCGATGCGTTTTCGTTTTCGGTTCCTTTCCTTAGCGTTGGTTTTCCAAAACCTCGTTGGTCTTCGCTCCGTGGCGCTCCAGCGTCTGAGCATGTCTTTTATCTGGCGGCGACCATGCGGCTCCGGTTAACCGAGGCGGTGCACCACCGATGGAGTTTCGCCCACCGTAAGTCGATTTCATCGCCATAGCGGGCATGCCCGCGTAGCCGATTCTCATCGCAGCGGGCATTCTGGCGCTGGTTCCGCGCCCGAGGCGACACTAACGTATTTGACGGGTCCATGCCGGATAAGATTTCACCTCGCGTTTTGCTGCGGCTAAGGTCCCGTCGCCTTACGTTAGCGGTCTTAGCCCGCAATGACTTTGCGCTGACACGCGTTTTTTTATCCATGCTACGTCCTTCCCGCACGGTGTCCGGAGCAATGCACCACCCACGAGTCCCGCCCATCGAAGTCGATTCTCATCGCGAACGGGCACTCTGGCGTCGGTTCGCGATTCGCCGAGGTGACACTAACGCTATTGGGGGCGATCCGGAAAAATTATGTCTTGTGCGGGTAGGTCGTCATAAGCGTGTTTTTCAAAACTTCGCTTTGCTCTTTTTAGAAACTGTTCTTGCTCTCTTTTGCCCCTTGTCGCTCGTTTTCTTGTTTGTCTTCGCAGAAATACAGAGGCGCAACGCGTCAGACTCCGGTGATGGTCGTGGCGAGGTTCCAGGCTTCCCACCAAAACCAATGTCGCATCCTCTCTTCCGGGTTTGCTCGCGCATGCGGGATCGATTCACTTCACCACGTATGATTTCGCCTTTGCCCAAGATCGACCTTCATAGTTGGCTAAGTTAAGGTAATGCGCCACCAACGAGTCCCGCCCACCGTAGTCGATTCTCATCATAACGGCATGCCCATCGTAGTCGATTCTCATCGCAACGCACTCAAGCGTCGGTTACGCACTTGCCGAGACAACGCTTATCTTGTCGCAAGCAATACGTCATGGGTAAAGTGTTGATTTCACACGTTCTCTTGCGGCTCTGGCAGATCGGGTTGTGATTCACCTCACGCGGGTAGTTCTTCGCCCGAGCGATCTCCGTCCCCGCGATGAGCTCCGTGCTCGGGTGGATCACCTCGACCGGCGACTCTTCGCCGAGCGCTGGCTCCTACCGTAGGTCTTCGCTGGTTGCACTTTTCGTTCCTTTAATGAGCTCCGTGCTCGGGATCGGATCGCTTTCGGTTCTTTTGGCGAGCTCTATGCTCAGGGGATCGGGTCACCTTTCCCATTCAGATCGTTATCCGCTCCTAGCACACGATCTACGTCCGAGGCACATCACCTTCGTTCTCGAAAGCACGATTCGCTTGAGAGCGCAATCACTATTTCCTCTGCAAGCTCTGGCGAGAGGTAGATCCCTATCCTTTCCTAGGCATCCGAATGCTCGGATGCGCAAAGACGAGTCCGTCTCGTGACTTGCGATGTTTATTCTTCGGAAGATCGATCTTCTGGGATGCGGTGGTCGCTTCTTCACTACTAAGAATCCAATCCCTTCTTGATGATGTTCGACCTCGAGGAGATTATTCGCCTCGACCGGCGCTCTTCGCCGAAAGACGCGTCTCGTCCCCGCGACAAGCTCAGACAGGGGACCGGATTTCCGATTTCAGTCGAGGGTCGGGTACTCGCTCGGACAGATGTCGTTCCTGCTCGACGCGACAGAGTTGTTTCGGCGGCGGCAAGTTTGTTTTGGTCCCGAACAAGACTTGTTGATTGAACCGTAACTGTTGATGGCTTTGTTGCACGACTTTGTAGCAGAAAAATACCCTCTTCGTGACTTGGAGTCTCAAGAGAAGACCCCACTCTAGTGAGTCCTTCCACTTGAGTCTCGGGGCTAAGCGTCGGGATAAAATTACGGTCCATTGCCATGGCCCACTCACGACGGCCTAATCGAGCGACCTACCAGGCTCGGCTCCTGGAAGGTTCTATCGAGCCCATGCGATCTTGCCGAATGCCTCCCCGGGCATGCGGTCGTGAACGACCTAGGATTAGTGTTCGAGTCCTAGTCGAACAAGAGTTCTGCAGCTACGTGAAGACCGGGACGTGGTTTCCTGATTGGAATAGAGTCGTGATCCCCAAGACTAGAGTATGCCTTATCTGTCTCGGGATATATTTGGCATGTCTTCGAGTTCGTTATGATCTCGTAGTTAGTCTTACCCGATATTCCCCAGAGGTCGGTTTGTTCAAGACTATATAAACAGGCCCCTTTGGCGTTTAGTGCATCCCGGCATTGAGTTTTACATCTTAGCATCTAGCTTAGAGCTTTGGCACTTATCTGCAAGATAATCTCGCCGAGACTTGTTAGTCTCGTCGAGCCACCTCTTGTATTCATCGTGATATATAAGAAATTTGGGCGTGGGGCTATTATCTCTCCGAGAGGCCTGAACCAGATAAAAACCCCATCTCCTGCTCGTTCTTTGTTAAGTGGTTGTTCGGCGTGTCTCCTATCTCCTCTTTGAAGAACCTTGGTTGACTTGGGTCGTTATCCCAACCGTCGACAAAGCTCCATTTTCATATTTCTACCATTATATAGATGGAATTATTGTTGGTGCCATTATAATTTAAAATATCTTACATCCATATCATTTTTAGGGTTTGAACAGTTAAACTAGACTTTTATACCCCTTTCACAGCTTCAAATTTACAAAAAAATGCTCCCCTCTGTCCTTCCTTTTCTCCCCTTCTCCATTCTGTGACATCCTAATAAATATTAGAATGTCCCAAGTTTTACTTAAAAATAAAAAATAGGTAAATTAATTTTTATTTATTTATCTATATTTAAAACCTTGGGAAAACCCTAAAATTTCAAGCAAATGTATTTTATTAATATTTATTTTACAATTTGGATTTACAAAATTACAAAGACTCCAATCTCTCCCTCTCTTATCTTTTCTCTTTTTAGTAGAAACCCTAATATCGTGGGTCTTACTCTCTCCGAGCGATTCTCCTTGTAACCCTAGCTTGGCCGAACCCTCTCTCACAGTGCCTTAGTCCTTGAACTCTTGACCAACACCTAAAACCCTAACCCCTATTGCTAAGCCAATCTTCGTCTCTCTCTCGGCCGACCCCGAGCCAGCGTCCTTGTCGAAACCCTAAACCCTCTGAGCTGTGCCGTCGTTGAAACCCTAACCCGGTAGATGTTTCGTCTCTTCCGGCCAAGCCGAAGTTCCTCAGAACTTTCGAGCCGACCCGAGCTAGCCGGCCATCCATCCGTCCCCTGGTAAAACCCCTTCTAACTCGATGCCGAGTCCATGCCCGAATTGACTCATGTCGAACCAATCCCCTTGCCTCGTACGCTTGCCGATTTCTTCAAAAGAAATAAAGGCACATGTCAAAACAGAATAGCTCGGCCTTTCCTTACTCTTTCCCATTGCCCAATATGCTGCCGAGATTCATCGTTGGACTCTAATTCATATGGCAACTCTTTTTCCTTCCATATCTGTTGCCAACCAACCTAATCCTCTCGGTCGGAGCCCTAAACTCGGTCGATCTCCCTATTAACCCTAACCGGCCAGATTCATATCTCTTGGGCCGAAGCCCGAATATTTCTTCCTTTTGGCCGAGTCGACCCTCGTCTTGATCGAGACCCTAACCCTTACCTCTCTTCCACCGGCGCTAGCCTTTCTTCCTCTTCCTAATCCTTCCCGCTCCGATCCTTGTACTACTCGAACCCTAATCCCCCTTTCTATTTCTCTCCCGAGCCGACCCGTCTCTATCTCGATCGGCTGGAACTCAAAAGCCAAACCCACGGCCAAGCCGAACCAAACCATCGCCATAGCCAAACCAAAACCCCGTGGGCTGGACCCTCCACCAGTTCGTATCCAAACCCAACCCAAAATTCCAAATACAACTCAATCCATCTCATACAGCATAAATACGCATCCAAACCCACGGCCAAACCCCCGAATTCCGATCTGTTAGTTGCAACAAGCCGCAGCAATCTGCAAAGCCCCAAAACCCTAAACCAGAGCTCGCCGAGTCGCCGCCTCTGCCCTGCCTTCGCCTCCGCCGCGTTGCCGCCCTAGCCGCGCGCCGCCTCCGCCTTTGCAGCCGTGACCGAGCTGCCGTCGCCCCTGCCCTCGTCGAGCCGCAGCGCCGCCCTTCGCCTGCGCCCTCGCCTCACCGTGCAGCGCCGCCGCCGCTAGCCAGCGCGCCGTTACCCTGGTCGCCGCCCCGTTGAGTCCCTGCAGCCGCCGCGCCGCCAGCAAGCCACCGCCTCCCCGTGCGCAGCCGAGCCGCCGCCGCCCCGCACGGCCACAGCCGGCCGCCGTCGCCTCTGCCTGCCGCCGTGCAGCCGCCGCCACCGGGGGACTTCGCCGGAGCCGCCGCCCCCCTGCTCAATCCCCTCCCCGTGGTCTCTCTCTCCCTCACCCTCTCTCTCTTGCGGTGTGGGGAGGATGAAGAACAGGAGCAGCCAAGAGTGCTGTTGAGGAGTCAATACCTCCTCGTCACCGCATCCTCCGCTGCCGCCGCCTCCGCCCCAGCGCCGGCTCGAGGCGCCGCCTCGCCCTCCTCCCCGCTCTAGCTCGCCGCAGGCTAAGCGTCGCCGTGTCCTCCTCCAGCTCCAGCGCGGGCGTCCTCCCTTTGGGGTTCTCCCCGCCGGCGGCGGTGGCGGCGGCCCAGCCGGCCGGCCCGCTGCCGGCGGGCCTCTTAGGCGCCTCCCGTCGGCGCCTCCCCACGTTGGTGGGCATGCTAGGCGGCGGTTTCCTCCTCTCCTCTCCTCTTCCCGTGCGCAACAGATCTGGCCATTGGTGGTTCTCCAGCGTAGTGCTTTCGGGGCGGCGCGGCCGGTGGTGGGGTGGGAGGACGGTGGTTTGGGGGCGTCGTCCCTCCTCGTCGTCCCTCCGAGTTCCGGGGCTTCGCCGGCGTCGGCGGCGGCAACAGCGCTCAATGGGCGGCCGTGGCAGCGGGCGGCCAAGCATGAGTAGGCGGCGTCCTCTCAGGCGTCGTTGGCTGGTCGGCGTCCTTCCCGGCCGGCGACTCCGTCGGTGTCCGATGGTTGTGTTTCGGTTGGAGGGAGGTTGTAGGAGGTCAGATATTTTTTTCGTCTTCTCTTTGTTTTGCAATCCGTCCCAGATCCGGTCTTGGTGGAGGTCCTTCGGCTTGGCCGGTGTCGGGGGCGTCGTCTGCTGGGTGTGGGTTGGTGGCGTCCGCCCATCCCTCCACTGCCATGGCGGCCGCCCCCCGGGCTGTGATTGGTGTGGGTTCTACCGTCTTCCTCCCTTCTCCGGCTCGACGGTTTGCCCTTGGTTTGGTCTTGCGTGATGGGCTAAGGACTTGCGAGGTAATCCGACTAAGCGCCTTGGGGACGCGGGCCCCTGGAAGGGGCTAAGCATATCTTAGCTCCTCTGCGTCTTCGTCGGCGTCCTTCCAGGTCCGTCGGTTGGCGGGTGTAGGTGGTTCTTGGGACCTTCGTCTGGCCTCGTTAGAAGGGGCCGATGCTTGCGTCGGGGCCTTGGTTATTTGGATTGTCTTTTGCATGGTGGTCGCAGATGGTTGGTGGATGGTGCGGCGCGTGCGGTGTTGGGTCGTGGTTTGGTTTGGTTGGAGGAGCTTTTCGCTCGCTCGGGTTTCGCTTGTGGTTTAGGTTTGGCGGTGTCACCGTTAGTCACATGCTTTGTTGTGAGTGTGTGCGGTGGGGTGCGGTGTTCGTTTTTGTTACAGGCGGCCGCATTCTTAGCAGGATCTTAGCAGTGTCACTTTGTCGAGTGCTTAATGCTTCTGGTGGCCGAGCTAGTCCTACCATGGTGGGTCATGTGTGCGCCACATCTCCGATAATCCAGGATTGACGTCATTGCGACTTGTGTGTTCCTAGAGTGAGTTGGAAGCGGTATGGTACTCTCGTTCCTTTTGATTCGCACTGAGTACTTAATGTGAGTTTAGGGTCTTTTACACCAGTCCTCCTTCTGGTTGTTTCTCAAAGTCTGTACCTTAGGCTATTTCTGCAGTGTGAGTCTTTGGAGTGATTGTAAGAGTCTGCTTGTAACTTATTCTTTGATGAAATGAAATTTCGACCGTTCTCAAAAAAAAAAAAACAGGGAGCAGCCGATCCCCTTTTGTTTGCGATCTAGAGATGGAAGAAGACACCGTCCCCTTTTTCAACCAGATGCCTGCACGCGTATGTGTGTATGAACAGTGCATCTTCGTAATTTTGCTCCTCCTAAACCGAAGGTCCGATTCACTCCAAAATAATTTTCCTAGCCTCCTAATATTTTATTCTACGTATTGTATTTATTTCGTGATTTTCTGAATTTTCTATGTTGCTGCTTATTTGTCTGTGCCTCGGTCTGCGCGTAGGTCGTACCGGTATTTTTACCGGAATCGTGAGTGTCGTTATAGTCTGAAAAAATCATCGAGACCGAAAGATGAGTCAAGACATTGCCGTCGGAGACGCTGGAGCCGTGAGAACCGACAACTCCCCGGAAGGACATGAAGACTAGGATCTTGGACCGAGACGTCGTCACCGGCAATGTTGGCCCGTCAACGTCAACGATTCTTTGCGAGGCCGATCGCTACCAGGCAAGCTAGATTCATGTTGAACTCCTAGTTTGCTAAATCTTTATTTATGGTTATTTATTTCTTATAACTGATTGCATGCATATATGCTAGTGTGTGAGTTCCTAGACATATTAATATTCTATTAATGTGTCCTAGCCGACTTTGTGAACCTGTTATTATTTCCTAGCCTATCCTTGATTAGAAGTGTAGGATTTCATTGGGATTTACTATAAATTGTGCCTTTGTGAGACGTATGCTTCATGATGGTGTTTTTGGTTAAACCCTAATCAACTAAAATCAATGTCTGGTTGGATAGGGGAGACCCGGATGAGATGGTTTCTGAGTTGTGGCTGTGGTATGGAGGTCTCCTCTCCTAAGGACTCAAGCTTGTGACATGCTAGACCAAACCTTACCGGACGGCCACAGGTGCCTTTGGCTTCGCGCCTTAGGTCTTGGCTTAGTACCCTACGAAACCTACTAACCACTTGCTCGCGGATGGGCCGGTTACGATTCGTCACTATTACTCTAGGTGGAGGCTTGCAATCTCCACTGAGGGGTAGGTGCGTCCTGAGACCGAATGGTTTAAATGGGGAACGACCCGCGCCGATACTGATAAGTTGAAGGGCCCCCTCTGCGGCGTGTATCGGGCGTGCCGGGGAAACCTAAAGAAAGGGCAGGCGAAGTGGTAGGCGTAGTAGGCTGGAAAGGCCTTGTACCGTATCTCCTTCGGGATGAGACGGGGCTTGTGGGGAACGTGTCCACACTCTGCAGAGTTAAAACTATCATGATAGCCGTGTCCACGGTCATGGATGGGGCGAGAGGTTTTCACATGTAGTCCCACTTTTTTAATAATTTAACTTGACTAGTGTAGGTTGGGATTGGCCTGGTGTCATGATGCACCTTCCTTTGATGTTCATGATGACTAGATCAATTCATGCATTCAACAATTAAAACCTAGTATACTAAAACTTAATTATTAAATAGGTCTTTGTGTAAAATAACCAATTCCTCCATCCTTTGCCATTGCATACATTGTTAAGGATTGTTTGCTGGGTAGCCGCGTACTCACTATACCTATCGCGGATAATTTTATTATTCAGGTTGCAAGTCTGATCAGGACCAAGAGGGTCCGAACTCAGATGTGCAGGACTAGCTGCGGGTGTCCGGGTCAATTGCTTGGATATCGTTGCTGAAGGTTGTTGCTGCTCTGATGGTCTTTTTAACAGTTCTTTCTCAATAACTGGTAATGCTATATTGTACTCCTGTATTTAAACTAGATATTGAATGCCAGCGATGATAACCAGTGAATTGTCCATCATGAGTACTAGCCGCCTGGGATAGTACCGTCATGGTGTTGGATTCCCTGTGGTGACGCAGGGGGTCGTGACACATTCTCTCCCAAATTCGATGGCCGGCTGCAGTGAGCCTAAGTAGGCGACGGCTACGTACATACCTTCCTTGGCATGCAAGTTGGCTGCACTGTCTCCTGCTTCGGCGGCCCCCGCCGCTTCCATCTCCAATAGCCTGTGTCTCCTCTATCTCCCGCTCTGACGGCCCGCGCTGCCTTCGTCTCCCACTTTGGTGGTGACCTCCCGCTCTCGCTCCGGCGGCCCGAGAGGACCCCTCCATATGGAGCCTAGTGAGCAGCCCACGCCGCCATCAATCTCAAGCTGAGCGCTGCTCGCACATCATGAGTGATTTCCATAAGGAGATGGTTAGAGAGGTGCTCGCCGGAGGGATGCTCGCCGGAGAGATGCTCACCGGAGGAGAGAGAATGGAGAAGAAGGTAGGGGCATTTGTGTCATTTCAGCCGAAACTCGAATGGATGCAGGAGATTTTAAATTATAAGGCACCACCAACATACCAACTTTATTATGGCATAAATGTGAAAAGAGAACTTAATAAAGACATGGATACAATTAACCCTTTAACTAATTATGTATAACTGAAATTACAAGTTAGGCCTCTCAAAATATAAAAGAATTAAAAGTTTATATGAATCAAGTAGTTTTGAATAAAGCCGTATGCTTTCTTATGGTACATGGTTTTTCATATGGTGTAATATGTATACACATTTCAATTATATTCATTGTATATTACATTTTATGATATTAAAAATGCATGTCGAGTCTAATCCCGTTTCCATATGGATGCTGGATTTCCGTTCTCACCAGCTTCCAAGAGGGAAAGATGGAAGGAGGAGTCAAAGGAAAAATGTGTGTTGTTTTGTAGCAAAGGAAAGAGACCAAAGAGACCTGTTATAGCATGTCACCAGAAAAATTGAAAGAAGGATGAAAGGAGGTAAAAGATGGTGGACGAGCCGGTAAACCATAAGAACATGACCAATAGAGGTATAATTGATGTCGTTTAAGTACTGTAGTAAATAAAATTGAAGAGAATGGAATAGTGAAAAAATGGTATAAATAGTGACTGAATTGATTTGATCTAATTGGTTTAAGGCCTTGTTTTTTTCAGCGTATCGTTGCGTTGGCGTATTACTGTAGCAAATTTGAGAGCCCTTGAAAAGAGGTCTAAAGATTATAAAAAGATAACTAAAAAATAGTTTTAGGATCTTTGGAAGGACTACTAATTAAAAGACACGAAAAAATCGATACAAATTATCACAATATATAGACTATATAAAAATAACAAAATTTGCTACAGTAATACGCAACGGTACGTAACGCTGAAAAGAAAAGGCCTCAGTTAGATCCACTATCCCGTAGCTTGTGTCTACACGATTATCGTCGTGGCTGGCTTTCGTCTAGGCACTCTTTCAAAGGCGAGGCAGGAATTTATGGAGCTTCCACAGTGCTCCAATTCCATGCCTGCGGTAGGGTCCACCTGTCAACAATGACGTCAGCATCCCAATCAGTTGTGTCACGGCCGTAAGACGGACGTACAACAATTTTTTGTCAAGGACGATGACGCCTTCGTACATGTGAAGTGTGAACGTTCCAGGGTGCACCAAGATGCGCGTCTCCCCATGAGTTCTACAGCACGAACTGTTCAAGTCCATTGTGCCCTAGGTTACATCAAGATAGGTGTTAAGGTTGGTTTTTCTGACTCCACTCGAGAACCGACGATGACCCAGTGACACTCGCTTTCCAGGCATTAACTGAATAATCCGCTGGAACCTTTGAATCAATCAGAACGGTCCCCTAAACTCTTAATTAGTCAGTGAATATTTACTGCCTCACAGATCAAATGTCAGAGCATTTCCGATGGATTCTAAATTAAAATGTTTTAAATACTATTCACATATCTTTTTCACTATTCATCTACGTTTCGATTTTTGTATTTTATCCGCTATAATACTAGAACATCCTAACTTTGGACCCATTGAAAATGCCCTTAAAAAACTAACATACTTCAAGCATCAAAGTGCACATACAATAAAAGGTTGATCCATACATAAGTGCTTAAGGGAAGACACTACCGTATCACTGGATATCTATATATATACAAAAATTTCTTCCAAATTTTCAATGCAAGGGTTGGGTTTAGTCCCACGTGAGTATAGGTGGTAGGAAACAAAATTTAAATGATGGGATGATCATCACATATCAGACTAGTCTTTTGGGTTGAGTGGACCTTGGATCTTTGTTATGTCTCTAGTTATGCCCGTGGTTGTAGCAGACCCAATTGGACTTGGGTTTAAGACCAGGTGTTGCCATGGTCTCAGGGGGAAAGCTAGGTTGCTACAGATCATGAGATCACTACAAGGATCTCTATCAGTGTCCTCGGCCAAAGCCGACGACACAAGCCGAAATACCGACTACATAAGTATGTGTCGTCAGCTGGCCGACGACACAGAGCCGACGACACGGAGCGGACGAAACAAACGACTTTTGTCGTCGGCCAGGAATAAAAGCCGAGGACACAAGCCCATCCCCGCATCGCCCTTGGCTGTGACCTGTGTCCTCGACCCAAGATAAGCCGACGACACAATGTGCTTTCCATCCAATCCCTAACGGCCGCCATACGGTAAGCCGTTCTGACCGGAGGGCCCCGCCAAGGAACTTTGTGTCCTCGGCCGGCGTACGGCGGACTACACAAGTTTACCATGGGCCCACCTTTCAGGATGTCGTATCCTCTTTTCCGGCCTGGTAGGTGGGCCTGGCAATAACTTTGTGACGTTGGTTTAATTGTAGCCGAGGACACAGGTTTCCATTTGTATCGTCGGCCGTGCATGCACCGAGGACAAAAGGTACTTTGTGTAGTCGGCCTCGCCTTTTGCTAAGGACACAAATTGATTTGTGTAGTCGACCATAGTGTCAGCCGAGGACACAAACTTTGGAAGGCCACCAGCCTATGGCCACTTGTGTCGTCGGCCTTCGGGCTAGCCGAGGACACAAGTTATTTTTCAGAAAAAGAAAATTCCTTAAAATGAAAAAAAACATTTTTGACCTGCAAACCCCTCCCCCCCCCCCCCAATATCCTAGATTTATATAACCAAATTCCCCACGGCAGATGCACAATTTATATCGCATACATGCATCAAATTGCACCATCATACACATTTAAACATCATTAACATTCAACGTCCATCGAAACCACAACGATAATTAGTCCAGACCACAACGATAGTCCACAACATATATACAACAATCATCGACACGTCGACAATGCACAGTTCAACATACAACGCCCATTCCGCAGACAATGTACAATTTAACATAAAACGAACCTAGCTCCCCTCGACGAATTGCTCCTCGGTCGATCTTGTAGCGTCTGTAGTGCCGTCCCCAGTGGTCTATCCCCAAGCTGTGTGTTCATGGCAGGCGCAGGCGTAGCCGAGCCGGAGACCTATTTAATGATACTATTTTTATAAGTTCGGTTCTATGTTTGAAATGCATAATTGATTAGAGCAACACTTAAAGGCCTCACTTACCCTAGGAGAAGCGTTAGATGGCAATGCCGCAGTCGTGAACGGCCACGTTGGGAATGATCCCGGCATCACGAACTGAGTAGGATTTCCGCTTTGTGGTAACGGTGCTTTCGTTGTTGGTTGGAAGACGAACTGGGGGAGAGGCACATGGTGTTGCGAGGATGCAGGTGACTGTGAGGTTCCAGGGCCCGACTGCATGCCCTGTGCATACGATGTACATGCATGTTTGTTAGCAGTTGAAAACAACAAAGGCAAATATGTAAAACAAATTATGATATAACCTGGATTGCGTCCCATAACATCATGTTCTGGGTATGCATTGTTGCTAACATCCTAGCATCCTCTTGACTCTTTCGCTCCATCTCGTCCAGTCGCCGTTGTGTCGCCTCATCTCTTTCCTGTTGCCTTTTCAGGGCAGCCTCCAACTTCTGGGTGTAGGCTAGGGCGGCTCTGGCAGTAGAAGAACTTGTCTCCCGTCGACGTGACTTGACATGGTCCCTGTACTGGTCTCTAGGCAGTGCTGTGTCCATGAAGCCTAGCCTACCATGTGCCAACCCACCAAGGGAGTCGTATATGACCGTAGGGTCGACCGGCTCTTGCAAAGGAGCGTTTTCTGGACCATGTTTCTTCTTGTATGCTTCCACGTAGGAATCCTGCAAAAACAAAAATATCGATGGTTGAAACACTATAAGAAAAATGTACCATACATGTAGATAGTAAGACACTTACAATTTTATCCTGACATGTTGGCGGAAGAGGTGGTCGTGTCCCATCAGGTCGTGGGCGTGGAGTGTGCGCGCCTATCCACAACGTAAAGCCGTCGGGCTCAAGCCCTGTCTCCGCTTCCTGCAAGTACGTAAATTGCAAAGTTAGTATGTAAAGGAAACGAGATAAATGCCATAAGCGCCAGGATAGGTCTTACTATATCCCGTTCAAGGTGGGCGATGCCATAAGCACCAATATAGGTCTTGAAGATTTCGGGTTTGGAATTTCGATTCTCCCTATTTCTAGCTGAGAAGTTTATCCATTCTTCTGAAGCCCACATTGTACAAAGCAACTTCCAAGCATCCAGACACTTGTCCATCCAATCAGGACGCCAACAGAGATAGGATTTGGCGTCGAGATACTCTTTTGTAGTGTTGCTCCTTCTCATCTCAATACCTTCCTTTTTGCAGTGTTTGAGAACTGCATCCCGACGGGCTCCCCTGATGGCGTCCCTGACTGTCTTTTGCGCCATCTTGTCTAGCACGACCCTTACATTTGCATAGCCATGTCTGGTCGGGTTGCCAGGAAGGCGATAGTGAGCCTGAAACGAGACACGATCATGTACAAGTTAGTATGCAAAGGTAACGAGATAAATGCAGTAAAGGTGAGAACAAACATGTAGTTCGAATATACCCAGAACTCTTCAATGCATTTGTCAGAAACGATATTTCCATTGTCGTCTTTCGCTAGTGAGTAGTCTTTCCAACTATAGGCTGGTCGACATGTCCCATCCTTCACTACCCCTGGGTAGTACGACCTCAAGACGACGCCAAGCAGGTGTCCTGGCTCTTGCTTCCCCTTGTTGAGACAAATCAAACCACTATATGAACAACATATAAAAACGACTTAGCCATTATTACAAACCATAGAAAACCATATGGAAAATGTCATAAGTGTTATACAACTTACTTTTGTCCCCTGTTGACCTGCACCTCAACTCTATCAGCTCGATTAGTGGGAGCTTTCGGTAATTTATTCGGCCCCTTTCCTTTGCGTGGTTTCTGAGAGCTCGAGGATCCTGCCTCAGTCGCATCCTGGCTCCAATCAACACCTACCTCTTCCTCCCCAGAACCCTTCTGCTCCTACTCCTGCCCACCACCTGCTTCCTCCGCCCCCAGAACCCTCCTGCTCCTGCCCACCACCTACCTCCTCCTCTCCAGAACCCTCCTGCTCCTGCTCCTGCCCACCACCTACCTCCTCCCCAGAACAGGACCTTGCACCACCATCAGTGCCGACCAACTCCTCCTCATCCTCCTCCGACGTGCAGTAAGCGGGCGGACTAGGCTTACTCTTCCTAGCCCCCCTCCCAAAGACGCTCCTGCATTGTATTCAAAATTTTTATGTTAGAATGAAATTAAAAAATGCAGTAATTGTTTAATACAAATAATATAATTGATGCATTACATATATCAACCATACGCTTAAAAATTTTCTGCAGTTTCTTCTTCCTCGTCTTGTTCGTCTCCCTCGTCCTCCTCCTCTTCCTCCTTGTCCCTGTCGTCAACCTCCTCGTCGTCATATGGATTTACGGCGCCCACAAGGTTATCAAGCTCATCACCAACATGCACTTGCAACTCTCCAGGTAAATCATTTTCTTCAAACGATTGGCCATCTGGCTGAGTCTCGTAGTCATCATCTGTGAGGTCGAGCAATCTCCCAAGCAGGAGACATTTATGGACAATCCAATAATTTTTGAAGTCTGGGTGCGCATATGGTAGATAAAACACCAGCTCGACTTGTTCAGGAAGAATGAACACGTTAGGCCTAGTATACAACTGTGTATGATTGATCTTAACCAGGCCTAGTTCGGGAGTCCGTCGCACCCCATGGTTTGGGTGGAACCAGGTGCAACGAAACAGAATGAGCGAGAGATCATCGTTGCCTTCAAACGAATTTTCTACTATCTCCTCGATGACTCTGTAGTACTCGATGACTCCATCTGCCATCAGCTACATAACTCACGATGCCGCTATTAACTGTAGTGCATTGGGATGAGCTAACTCAACTGCTTTAGATCGAAAGCGATACCCACGTGCATCATAACACCCATGGACCTCACCCTACGTCTACAGCCACATGACATTTGGCGAAGATCATTGTGTACGCTAGCATGTCTTTGGCACTGCACACGCGGTTCAAATTTGGTTAAGAATTAAACTTCGAAATTACGATAAACAAAGAAAAGATTGAAAGAGTATAATAATTACGTGGTAATGAAACCAAGTCAAGAAATTTGGATGGTCTCGTCCACGCCCCTTTTTTTTTCAGGTTTTCAACTTGTTCATTAGGAGGTTGCTCTGGGCTTGTCCAATGTTCTGCAATAAATTGCCTACAAATTTCGACAGATATTGACGCAAATTTCATAAAATTTAATACATTCTTGCATATGACCGGGCCAAGATAGGACTTACGCAATGTAGACCTCCATTTCATCCATGTTGTCGTACACGTACAATTGTAGAAGAATTTTTTCTTTTCTTCCAACTCATGAGTTGTGCTTTTACCTAAAGGACAACCTCCTGCTTGATCACGGAACACCACTAGGCTAGAAAAAAAGTTCTGCGGTGAGCCTTCTTATACCTCGGTACGGGGGCATTTACATTGCTATTTGCGGTGAAATATTTACTCGTGAAGTACGAGGCCTCCTGACACAGCCAAGCTTCGGCAATACTTCCTTCAACACGAGCTTTGTTCTTCACTTTCGCTCTGATACTTTTCATCATGCGTTCCACGGAATACATCCACCTGAACTGCGCAGGCCCCAACTTTTGCTTCATAAGGCAGATGTACTAATAAATGTTGCATGACATTGAATAACCCTAGGACATATATCTTCTCAAGCTTTGTTACCAGCACAACTGTTTCATTCTCCAATTCCTCCATCCTCGATGCTGTGATCTCTTTAGCACAAATCTCTCGATAGAAGACACTAAGCTCTGCCAATGTTCTCCATATGTCCTCTTCAACGAAGCCACGCCACGCCGTCGGAAGCAGACGCTCTATGAAAACTTTGTAGTCGTGCATCTTCATTCCGTTTAACTTACACTGTTCAAGACTGACTGCATGTCGAATGTTTGATGCATACCCATCAGGAAATTTCACCTTAGTTTTTATCCAGAGTAAGACCTCTTTAACATGCGCACGTGTGAGACAGTACTTTGCCCTTGGTTTACGACCACGATTATCAATGTTCATGGCTGGCCGTTTACAGATCAGAGAACAGTCCAAATGGGCTTTTTTGTTATCTTTGGTTCTCCCAACGATGTTCCAGTTTGTGTTCACAACCGTCTTGCATATATTCTTTTCTTGGTGCATGAGATCAACATTGTGAGGATTCTTCAGGTCCTTTGCATACGGCAGGTTATAAATGCAACATTTATAAGTTCAATGGTGTTCCTCACCATACTTCTTCACATAACCATCCCCTTCGACTATATCATCATGCCATTCGATAATATCGGCCACTTCAAGCCGTTCGGGTGGCCCTGCCGTCACTACTATGTTTTTGCGAAATGCATTTTTTTTATTCCTAAATGGGTGGTCCGGCTCTAGGAGACAACGGTGACAATGAAATCACAGGCCTTGCCGCGGGGCACGAGAGCCGTCCATGCGTGCTACACCCTGAGAATGCCATATGCGAGAAAATCGTGGATAGACCACAAGTGTGCAGCATGCATCCTAAAGTTCTTCCCCGTGTAGCTGTCATGTGTCAACACACCTTTAGACCAATAGTCACTCAGCTCTTCCACCAAGGGTTGCATTAACAAATCTAAATGTTTGCCAGCATTTTTTGGCCCAGCTACAATGAGAGAAAGGAACATATACTCTTCTTTCATGCATAGTTGAGGGGGCAGATTATACGGAATAGTGAATACCGGCCAACAAGAGTATGGGTGCGAGGTCATATTGAAGGGTGTGAACCCGTCCGTTGCGATACCAAGATACACATTCCTTATCTCCGCCGCGAACTCTGGGTTTTGCTGATCAAAATACTTCCAAGCTTCCCCGTCGGACGGATGAATCATCACACCCTCTTTTTTACGTCCCTCTTTGTGCCACCACATGTGTCTCGTAGTGGTCTTGGACATGTACAGCCGCTGCAGACGTTGAATTATCGAAAAGAAACGTAATGTTTTCCGCACCACAGTCGTTTGTCTCTTTTTACTGTCCGCACCCTCTACTTCCACGTACCGACTTTCTTTGCAGTGCTTGCAGTGAGTCAGAACTGAGTCACCTTTCTAGAAAAGCATACAAAACCTGGGACAGTAGTCAATTTTCTCGTACAGCATTCCTAGCACACTAAGGAGCTTCCTTGATTCGTACAGGTTTGGTGGCATCTTGTGGCCTGTCGGAAGAACACTATCTAACAGCTTGCATAGATTATTGTAGCAATTGGCTGACAAATTGTACTTGCTCTTAATCGCCATCAGACGAGACACAGCTGACAGCAAGTTCACTTCAGTATGCTCATGCAGGGGAACCTTCGCAGAATGCAGAAGCCTATCAAATTGCTCTGCAAGTGGCGCAGACTCTTCCGCAGAAGACAGATCGAAAGCACGGACAACATCATCTACGAGATCATCCATTCTATCTACTTCGTCGTAGCCCTCCACAACATCAACTGAACTAGACACCGGAGGTCTCTTCCTCTCGCCATGATCTACCCAGACAAAATAGTTTGCCTTAAACCCATGCTTACAAAGGTGAAAGCCTATGTCCTTCTTATTCCTCTTTACGCTATTCGAGCATGCGGCACACGGACATAGTACGACCGCCTTGTTAGGGTCAGCATACCCTGGAAAGCATAGTCCACAAATGCTCGTGCCTTCTCTAACCATTCAGGTGTGTGCATGCCAGTCTTGTTCCAGCCATCGTACATCCAGCTACAATCTTCCATCGCGCTCTGAACATAGGCCGTGAATGTTTGCACGTGTAAAGGGTTTAGACAGTTTTTGGCTGTTTGCATAGGAGGGCTTACCCACCCACGGATGTGTGCTTCATGCGTACGATCGTCAAGGCACATGCGTGCACGAGTCAAAATTTCGGTAGCATAACCCCGCTGTTCCCCTAGTGCAACGACGGGTACGGCGTACCGCTAATGTTATGCACTAGGAGAACAACTGGGTTATGCGACCGAAATCCTGGCTCATACCTGCACGTGCCACGACGACCATACACAAGAAGCACACATCCATGAGCTGTCCAAAACATGGACAGCCCGGAAGAGCCACAACTTTCATAATGGAATCCAATGAATCACCGTCAGAGTTCCTTACGAATCATGGAGCCCTCCCGGACGGGTACGTTAGACACTGGCTTGGATGACACGCGTATGCAATTTGAAAAAGTGACTAATTACCATTTTTAATTAGCTATCGTCAGGTGTTAATTAGCCGACGACATAGGTTACACGAAAAAAAAATACACAGTTGCATGGAGCATACCTAGGGTCGTCGTCGGCACAGTTCACGGAGGAGGAGGGGACGGAGTCTAGAAGGAGCGTCCACGACCCTGCCGCTGCAGGGACCGGGGCAGGGGGGCGGGACAGAGACAAGCCGTCGTGCCGCCAAGGTCGACCAGGGGCGGCGAGCCGGGTCGGGGCATGGAGGAGGGGGCGGCGACCCGGGCCGGGACGTGGAGGAGAAAGCGGCGCCGAGGTCGAGGAGGCAGAGATGGTGGGCAAGCGAGGGTGGGGGTGGGTTGGGGCGGCGTCATGCGCGGCGTGTGGGTGTGTCGTATCGGCGAGGGCGATGGGGCAGGGGCGGCAGAGGTGACACGGCGGCGGCGGCCGCCGATGGGGGCCGACGGCGTATGGAGGATGAGAGGGGGCGGCACGGACGGAGATGAGGCGGCGACACACAGAGCGGCAGAGACGGGCGGCAAGGCAGCGGCGGGGAGGCGGCGCTAGGGGCGGGGCCGGGCGGCGGCGGTAAAGACGCTGCAGGCCGGCGGCGGTGCTTAGGGGGGGCGGGCGGCGGCGGCATGCAGTGGGAGGTGGGCGCAAAGCGGCGCTGCACGTAAGGCGAGGACGGCATGGAGGGGCGAGGCGGCGAGGCGGCACACAGGCGGGTCGGCGACGGCGGCGAGGGCGGCGGGTGGCGGCGTGGTCGGGCGGGAGGTGGGGCCGGCGGCGGTTTGAGGATTTTTTGGCGCTGGATTTTTTGGCTTTGGGCGGGAGCCGGGAGGTGCCCTATTTTCTCCAAGTCCATGGGACTTGTGTCGTCGGCCTGGGGAGCCGACTACAAAAAGGACTTGTGTATTCGGCCGGTCATTGGCCGAGGACACTAAGCGCCGAACCCCATTTAAATTTTTTTAACGAATAAATACGCATGAATTATATACTGTAGTCGGTCGATTAACAACCCCGTGTCTTATTTTCTCAGTTGAAATGTACAATTAATAATTAATAAAAATTCTTGTGTACTCGGCCGGTATTACACAGACTACAGTAATCATTTGTGTAGTCGGCTGATTATAAGCTGACTACACAAATACATTTGTATATATAGTCGGCCTTTACCAACACTGACTACACAAATATCTAGTGTAGTCGGCTTGAAAGGAGGTCGAGGACACAAATACCCCCCCCCCCCAAATTCCACCCACTCATATCGATGCAATTTATGAGTTTTTGCAACGTTTACTTGGTAAAATAGGTGTAACATATTTAATAGTATGTGCAAAACTAAATTTCTCGATAAGCCAAACAAGGAAACTCTTTATCACATGTAGTACTTTCACAGTCGTATAAACCTGATGATCAGAAGAGGCCCTACACAAACTATTCGTCTACACGTTAACTTTGTGAAGACCATCTAATTACTATAACATGAAATAAAACAAACATATAATACTTTCTCATTATTTTGATATTTTTTTGACATAAAAATATTTTTAAAAATTTTCCAAGCCTCGGAAAATACAATGTCCTCGGCCCATCAAATGCCGAGGACACAAACTGCACTGGACCCACCTACGTACCTGCCATGGGTGAGAGGCCTGAGGTGCGTGCCCAGATGAGGATTGTGTCGTCAGCCGTTCTACAGCCGACGATATAACCACAAAATCTACTAACGTGTGGGGCCCGCCCCTATTTGAGCCGTTACTGGGCCGTCTGGTCGGCCGACCTGTGTGCTCCTCCTACCATCCTCCCAACAGCATCCATGCACTTGTGTCGTCGACCTTTGGCTTGGCCGACGACACAAAGCCACATAATGTCCTCGGTACAATCGCCGACGACATAAATTGAAATGGTTGATGATACAAAAAGCTTTTCCTGTAGTGGATAGTTGAATCGCAAATGGTTCTAACAAGTGGTATCAGAGTGTTAGGTCGGGACCCGGAACATTTCTTAGGTCACACAATTATCGAGCTGGGTGACCCAATGTGTGATAGGGGAGATTGTTGGGTTTAGTCTCACATCGGTTATTGGTTGTAGGAAGCACAACTTGGCGAGGAACATCTGTCTGGCTAGTTTTTTGGGATGAGTAGGCCCTAGACCTTGGGTTGGGCCTGTGGATGTAGCAGGTCTAATAAGATCTGGGTTTGAAGGGAGCCAAACCGCTGCAGACGATGAGATTGCCATATCATAGTGGGCTCGAACAGCATAGAAACATTTATAGCTTCTTAGAGGAAGGCACTGCCTTTCTAATCAACCATGCCTGTTGGTGATTGACGAGCGGCCTACCTTGAAGCAGGCCTTGGGCCGATCCCGTATCGATCCACCACGCGAACAGAGGACAGCAGCCGCTCCCTACCGCACTAACGGCCGCCGATTCGTTTGCGGCGCCTCCGGCTTGATCTGGTCAAACCTGGCGACATCAGGTCCTCCGGGCTATCCAGAGTCAGGAGAAGGTCCTCGGTGATCCGCCGCTCGTGGGCGGATTGGTCACAACCGTCATGGCCGCCATGTTTTCTCCGGACTTGACCGAACGATCAGATCCTCCGGGACCCCGGCCGGAGAGTACGCATGACAAATCCGTCTTGTCGCTTGCCCTCTTTGGCGGCGGCAGATGGTTGTTGCGCTACGCGACGCCTCTAACGGTGGCGCAGAGTCGCTTCGGTCCACCAAGGCCATATTGGGGATAAAGGGAAAGTGCTTTCCTCTAAAGAAGTTCTCCCCTTGAACAGCATGTCAAGACAAACACGTGTTCAAGATTAACTCGACTACCTTCTCCTCGCAGCTCGAGCACCGACAGACCCTAGAACAAGACAAGAACCTCGCCACTAAAGCAAAGACCGGCGCGGGGCCCGCCATATCAGCCTCGGGCGGCCCACGGCACCTATAAAAGGAGGATTCCTGGACATTGCAGGGACGGCCAACTCAACACCCGAAATCCCGGATCCGATTCCACCCGGCCCGAGCATAAGCAACATTGGCATCCGAAGCTTCCTCCACGAGTAGCCTTAGCCTTTAGCCATCATCACTTGTAAGTTCGGGATTACGCCCAGGCCGATCCGGCGCTCAGGCTGCTTTTCCACCATATAGTCAACAAGATCGAGTAGAGCTATTACGGCGGTGGGGGCTCGAACCAGGGTAAACCACTCGTGTCTCCACGATTTGCATCGCTCCTCTCTACCTTCCCACAGAGGGAAAGATCTGCACCAATCACCTAGTCGCACGTGCCCTTGTCCGGAAGACCGCCTGACGCCCTAGCCTTCCGCAGCTTGGCCGCCACCCGCCGCCGAGAAGGGTTGTCGTTGGGCCTCACACCAACTACAAACTCGTCTCACGGTCCGTGGACCCACTGCCAGAGCGCGATTCCTCAGACACCGACAAGTGGCGCCACCGTGGGGCCTATGGTTAGCCTCAAGACTCCGTTCCTCTGACATGCACGAGGTTCCGAAGCGGCGACGAGGTCCTGACCTCGAAGTTCGATGAGTGCGACGATCTGGACGATTTGGTCCCGTCAGACGATGGTGGCGGAGGAGTACCTCGAAGCCGGGCCGACGAGATGGAGGTTGATACTCTCTCGCCCTAGGTAGAGTTTCGCCGAGGAGTCGCTCCCGAGCTGGACCCTCCGTCACCCATGTCGCCGAGACTCCCATGGAGTTCGAGCTTGGTGTGACACCGCACCTCCGCCGGCGACACCGGACGCTTCGCTCCAAGACTCGCGCCCGCCAAGGCTCGTCTTGGCCATGACGACAAGAACGCCGAGGATGAGAAGACCAGCGCAATTGCGCCACGCCGCACGTAGAGGCGAAAGTTCTTCAATGATGCCGCCCGCCACGCCATGGATGGGATCGTGAGGAGGACCGTCGCCGCCGCACTTCGGCTGCCAACGGCCGACCCCTCGCCGAGACAATGACCAACCCGCTCTTGCGCAGCCAGCCAGAAGGCGCGCGCCATCATCACGGCCGTTCGCGACTTAGAGAAGGACCCCGTGGTTTCACCATGACGGATTTGGGTCCGCCATCGCCAAGGCCCGGTACCATTACCGTGGCATCGACCGACATCGAGCGTAACGGCGGCGATTGTCCTGACACTGGCGCGAAACCAATCCGACCACGGTGGTACTCAAGCCGCCAGCGCCGCCACCGCAGCTGCCGTTAGCGCCCAGACTCCAGACGGCCCTCCTCTCGGCGGCGTCAGACGCCTCGAGGCGGAGTGTTTTCCCTTTGAGCCCACACGGGATACCTCTCCCGAAGGCGCGCGCCAGGTGCTCTGCCTTCTCTCGCGCTCTCGCTGAAGCGCCGGGGCCCCGAGGTTCAAACCGGGCCCATTGAGAAGTTCGACGGAGCAAGAATCCCGAGGAGTTCCTATCCGCCTACATCACCGCCATCCGAAGCTATGGGGAGATGAGGCCGCCATGGTCAACTACTTCCCCACGTTGCTCGAGGGCATGGCCCAACTCGGCTGTTCAACCAACGGCCGGTTCTATCCGCACTGTCACAACCGCAGATGCCCTCCGCACGAAGCTTCGAGGATGCTACGCCGCCTGGGCCCTCAGACCTCAAGCTCGAGTACAAATGAGACGATGAGAGTCTCCAGACTTTGTGTGCCGGTTCGTCGAGCCCGCAACACAATCCTCGTGATCTCGAGATGAGGCCATCATCGAGGCCTTCAAGGATGGTGTGAGGGACGGCGCTACACCGAGGACCTCGAGCTCCACCCGGTCAACACCATGAGTGAGCTCTTCGCACCGCCGCCCTCTACGTCAACGCCTCCGAGGCGGTGGAGCGCAAGAGGGCCCGTGCGAAGAAGAAAGCCAAGGTCGGCGATGGCTCGGGTAAAGCCGACGCAGACAAGAAGAAGAAGAAGCGGCAGGAGCAGCCCGCTAAGTTCATCGCCGCCGCCGAGCCCCGACAGCACCGAGTGCCGCCACAGCGCTTTCCGCCAACACGCCGCCTCAACGTCATTGCTGCGCCGATCGCATAAAGAAGGCCGCAGCGACTTCACGGCCGGGGGGTAGGCCACGTGGCGCTAAGGGCACCCAAGGTCGGCCTCCCGCCCACAGCAGCAGTAACCGAGGTGAGGACCAGCCCACGACCCGACCTTTTTCGCCGCCTTCATCAACGCTTCGCCATGAGCTACGAATCGTCGCACATGGGCCCGCCACCGAGGACTTCTACGCTGGTCGCGGTCCCATGCCCGAAGCGCCGAGGCGCTGCCATGGCGCCGCACCCAGTATGCCAGATCGTGGCTTTCGAAGCCCGTGGGCACGCCGCCGTCATCTTTGGCGAACGTCACCTACACCTTCGCCATGAAGCTCAAGGCGCGCCCCGGAGGTCTCCACATCTCCATGGCGAACCCGCGGCGTCATCTTGTTTTGGTCCAGCCAGCATCACCTTTTCGGTGACAGGTCGTCCGCCGGGTTCTCCAAACCCAAGATCTCCCCGGTGCTCGCCTCTACCATTGGCAATACTAGGGTCGACTGTCCTCGCCGACAATGGAGCTCGCTGAACATCATCACGGCAGCGTCTTAGGCCTCATGCAGGTCCCGCTCTCCAAGATCAAGGACATCACCGTCCCTTTCCATGGGATTGTCCCAGATCGCCGCTTTGCCCGTGGGGACGTGTCGTGCTACCCGTCACGTTCGGCTCCTCCGCCAACTTCCTGGACGGAGTACATCACCTTTGAGGTGGTGGAAACAGAGCTCCCCTAACGCCATCTTGGGGCGCCCCGCTGCCTCCAAGTTCATGGCGTCTCCCACCACGCCTATCACCGCTCAAGATGCCGGGCACCCAGGGAGTCATCACCGTCCGGGTAACCACAAGACGGCCCTCGACAGCAGCGAGACCGCTACTGGCCATGGTAGGACAGCTCCTACCCGTGGTCCCGGCTGCAAGGAGCGCCCCCAACAGCGCCCTAAGGTGGCACTGCAGCCGCAGAGCCCACCAAGACCGTCGTCCTCACGAGTCGACCTCCAAGGTGGTCCACGTGGGGACAACCTCGAGCCTCAATAGGAACTCGAGCTCATTACCTTCCTCCGGGCTAACAAGGGCGCTTGCATGGGAACCGTCCGATATGCCCGTGTCCCAAGGAAGTGATCGAGCACAGGCTAGCTGTCCTACCGACAAGAAACGGTAAGGCAAAGGTCGAGGCGTGTCCCCGATCGAAGGCCAAGATCATCCATGACCAGCTCGGCAAGTCGCTTCGAAGCGGGCTTCATCCGCGAAAGTTCAAGACTGATTGGCTTGCGAACCGGCCGTCATCCGAAGAAAGGAGGCAAGTGGCGATGTGTGTGCCACCACCGCGACCTTAATTCCGCCGCCCTAAGGATAACTTTCCCCTTCCACGATAGATCAGCTAGTTGACGCCACTGACGATTCAGCTTTGATGAGTTTCTTGGATGCTTATTCCTGCTACCATCGATCGCGTTGTAAAGAGGACTAAGAAAAACCGCTTTTGTAACGCCTTTAAGCACATTTTGCTATCGACCATGTCCTTCGGTCTCGAAATCTGGCGCCACGCCCAGGCGTCTCATGCAAAAAACTCTCCTCGATCAAATAGGGCGAACGTAGAAGTCTACGCCGGCGATATCGTAGTCAAGAGCAAAGACGCCCGTGACCATGTGTCCGACCTAGCCGAGACCTTCGACAAACTGAGACGGCACGGGTCAAGTTAAATCTCGAGAAATGCGTCTTTGGTGTCAAGTCGGCATGCTCCTAGGCTACGAATCGGTAGGCGTAACATCGGTGCTGAACTCGAAAAAATCGAGGCCGTCGAAAAGATGAGGTCGCCGACATGTAAAGGACATCCAGCCCTCACGGGCAAAATGGCGGCCTTAAGCCGTTCATCTCCCGCCTTTGGAGACCGGCGCGCTTTTCGCAAACTCTGTGCAAGCACGATAGTTTCGAGTGGATCGAGGAAGCCGACGCGCTTTTTGCAACTCAAGCAAGATCTCGCCGCCAATTCGCCCTCACTACTCCCAAGCTCGGGAAGCCCTCTGCTATACCTCTCGGTGACACCAAACGCCGCAAGTCGCGGTCTTTGGCGAGAGAACGAGAAGGGAAGCAAGAATTGCCTACTATGTGAGCCGGTACTCACGGGCCAAAGGGCGCTTATCCCGACCTTCGAAGCGTGTATACGCTTTGTCGATGACCTCGCGCAAGTTGCGCCACTATTTCCAAGACCACCAAGTCGTTGTCCCGACTACTTACCCGATCAAGGACATTCTCCGAACCCGGAGGCCATTGGCCGAAGTCGCGGCTGGGAGTCGGTGGGTGAGTTCGACATCCGGTTCAGATCTCGAATCGCGATCAAGGCCCGTGCCCTGGCTGATTCGTTGCAGAGTTGACGGTCGGATGAGCAAAGGTCAAGCTCTCCGTGTCAAGACGGGAAGAAGCTCGGTGGACTCAGTACTTTGATGGTTCACACCGGTCCCGGCGATCGGGATGCGGGCTCGTTCTCATTTCCAATGGAGAGCGACTCAACACGCCATACAAATACACTTTGCGGCTACGAACAACGCCCAGAGTATGAAGCCCTAATTGCGGGCCTAAGAGCATGCATTGCGCTTTCGACATTAAACGGCTTTGTTGCGAAAGGGATTCGCGGCTCGTCGTCAGTCGTCGAGGAGGAGTTTCGAACAACCGACGACTCGATGGCGCGGTACTGGCGGAAGTGAGGAGCTGGAGAAGCGTTTCACGAAGTTTCAAATTAGCTATATTCTCAGGAAGAGAATGGCGAGGCCGATAAGCTCGCCAAGCTCGGATCCTCGCAAGAACGGCCCTCACGGGTGCTAGTGCAGACCTTTTGAAGCCTCCATTCCTCTCGGAGAGGAGGCAAAGGGACGCTGTTACTCCCCAAATCGAGACATCCGTCTTGCCTCATTCCTCGAGCAGAAGCACCTCCTGGATGACGCCATTCATCCAGTTCTTGGAGCAGGGACATTGCCGAGGCGTTCGAGCTGTTCGGCTAAAAAGGCGAGCCCGAGCTTCACCTGCACGGGGCTCATTGCATCAAGGGGTGCTAACGGCGTGCTTTGTAAGTCAAGCGTTATCCAAGAAGAAGGTAAGTACCTTCCGCCGACATTCACGAGGGCATCGTGGCGCGCGCCTCACCACGTAACTCTCGTCGCAAAGCGCCCGCATGGGCTACTATCGCCCATCTGCGATGAGCGACGCAGGCCTTAGTTGCTGCGAAGCTTGTCAAGATCATGCGCGGATGACGCACCAGCCCGCGTATGAGCTGCAAACCATTCCACTAACGTGGCCGTTCGCGGTTTGGGGCATGGACCTCTTAGGACCGTTCCCCAAAGGTCTTGGTGGCAAAACGTACTTGTTCGTAGCTATCGACACCTTCACCAAGTGGATTGAGGCCGAGCCGGTCTCCAACATCACTGCAATCGCCGCAGTACGTTTTTTCCGAAGCATCGTTGCAAGGTTTGGCGTGCCCAACAGAATCATCACGACAACGGCACCCAATTCACAAGCCGGAGTTTAACGACATCGCGAAGAAATCGACATGAAGCTTCGCCTTGGCCTCTCGTGGCCCACCCACGAGCAAGCGGCGGGTTGAACGAGCTAACTGGACGATTAGTCCAAGGCATCAAAAGCGAGTCTCACGACGCCTCAAGGCCAAACAAAGAAGGTTGGGTCGACGAGCTACCATCATCCTCTGGCGGTCCGGACAACGACCGGTAAGACTCACAGGAGAAACTCCTTCCGACTAGTCTATGGCTCAAGCGATCCTCCCAGCAGAGATGAGACTAGGATCCGATCGTGTTGACTTCGCCACCGTGGTCAACGACGAGGAGCGGCTTGACCTCGACCTACTTGAGGCGCGCGCGCGAGCAATCCCTACTTCGAAGTGCGGCCTACCGGCGATCCTGCGTCGTTACTGGCACTAAACGCATACACGAGGACCCCGCAAGTAGGAGACCTGGTTCTACGACGTATTCAGAACCTTGCAGGCTCCAACAAGCTCAGCCCCAAGTGGGAGGGACCGTACAAAGTAGTCGGTAGAAGACGACGGCTCAAGACGCCTTTTGCCGACAAGGACGGGAACGAGCTCCCTAGCTCATGGAACATCTCCCTCCTGCGACGCTTCTACGCTTAATCAGGTCGTAAGTTTCCTTCTTTTCAATTCGTTTCAACTCAAAAAAAAAAAAACCTTTTCCCCCTTTCGCGAGCCATGCCGGTCCAAGCCTTGACCGTTCCAAACAGGCCCGTGGCCAAAATCCCGATGGCTAAGGATAAAGCATTCCGGAGCTTTTCCACGACGGGATAAGCCGAGCTCTCGCACCCTAGTGAATCTCCGCGCAGTGTAGAATGCCCGCGGCCCAAAGGTACAGTAAGCCCACGTCAGGATTGTTTGGATGGCTAACTTGGGCCGCAGCGCTCGGGGAGTTGAAGGCTCTTTTGCGCCCAGGTTTCCTTAGCTTCGCTGGGCCCGTATCGCCACGCAGCCCAACGGGGCTCGGGGGCTGGGGTTCGCGCGATTTTTTCTAAATCACTCTAGTCTCTAGACCGCGCCCAACTCCAAGTTTGCACTTAGACTTGGCCACGGCCGGAAATTTGGATGATTAAGCGCACAAAAACAACCTTTCTAAAGCAATCCATTTGCCTAAACTTCTTAAGTTCGTCTCAGGACTTCGTTACTGTTCATCTAGTTTCTCTGTTTTCGCATTTTAGGATTCGCAAATTCGAACAGGAAAAAGAAGCGAACAAGCAAGCAGGAGCAGCACGATGGGATTTTTCCGAAAGAAATTGCATTTCGATTGTTGGAAGATCTTACAAGAACAAAAGAAGGACGGCTCCTAGTCTACCACAAAGAGGCGCGCGCCACTACACCCACTGGCGGCGCCCAAATCCTCGATCCTCACACGCCTACAACAAGGCCTGGCGACGAGCGGCGGAGCCTTTGACCCGCTGACGACGATGGCGACTCCACCAAGCCGGTCTTGGCCTTAGAGGGTCCGGCCTTCGGATGGCGCTTCGGCCGGGGCGACAGATCGCCCAGACACCCACCGGCTCGCTCCAGACGACTCTGCCATCGCCTCGGCCCCCTGCTGGCATTGATGGCCCCGGCGTCTAAGCGCCGCCTCCTCCGCCGATAGTTCGTGAAATCCGTGGCGGCGGAGGCGGCGTCGCGATGATGGCCTCCTGCATCGCCCCAATCCTCGCCCGCCATGACCAGCGGTGAAACTTCCTCTCACTCCACCACGGGCTCTAGGGGAGCCTCTTCTTCCTTGCATTGCCGTGGCGCGCCTTTCCCCCACCGCGGCTAGCCGGCATCCAGATTCTCCGCCGCCAAGATGGGCGGCGACGTGCATCGGCGGCAATCTGCGCCGCCACGCGTCTCTCTCATCCTCCTCCGCCGCTGGGCGACCGCCAACACCTTAGCCATCTCCTCGTCGGGCGCTGGTTGGGCATATGCCGCCAATGCTGGCTTGGCTTCATATGGCGGGGAGCCGCGAATGGCAGGAGCCACAACAAGCGGGACCACGACCTCCTCCTCCTCCCCCGCGGGCTGGATCGGCGTGATGGAGGAAGCGGCGGATTTGGCTCATGAACAAAGCTTCCATGAATGCAGCGTGGCGGAGTTGTAGTTGGAAGACATGGCTTCAAGCTTTCTTTCCTTTCTTGTCGCTTTCGCTCTGCCGCTGCTCGCCTGGAGCTCGAGTTTTCTTATCCTAAGGCAAGCACGAGGCAAGGCGTAAGGAATCGCGTGACGTTCCACGCCCGCTTTATAGGCGGCGGTTGCGCAGCGCCCCGCTGCGCCGCTGGCTACCGGCGTCGTTGCTGCCAAGAGATGGGCAATTAAAACCCACTACCCGAGCTGAGGAGACGCGAGCGCACGCACCATCTCGCGGAATACCAACTGCGCCAATCACCGCGCAACACGTGCCGCGGCCTCGCCGTCAGTGGCAGGGGAAAATCATTACGGATCAGAGGCTACCGTATAGGTGTGGCCCACCCGCGCAGGCAAGGCTCGGTGATGCTCTCACAGCCCGCCACGTGGTTTAGGCCGAGTGCGTGAACCGGCGCGGCGGTTTCGCCTCAGATCTGCGTGCTCGCAACGTGCCTCGCTGGCGGCGGAACAACATGCGCGCCCGCAGAGCCACAAAGTGTGCGATTTGACACAATAAATAAAAAAAAATGGCTACGCCTTTCGGCCACCACGCATTACACAATGTTTTTCCGATCAGACGGGCGTTCGAAGGAAAATGCATAAAAGTATGTGGCGCAGAGCCCGGGGACGGTGGACTGGGCCAAGCTACGCCCCGCTCGGCAACTTGAGCCCCTCTAGCTCGTTTTCTAAGTCTCGGATCCGCGTCTGCGTCTGGAGTAACTCTATGGCTCGTGCGGCCATATCGTTTTGTTCTTGGCGTAGCTTGACCCGGGCTTCGGCGAGCTCTTCCCTCTGTCTTTTCAAGGCTTCCGACTCTGCTGCGGACTTCGCCCCGGTTTCGCGTAACATGGTACTTTCCGCCCTGAGCTTGCTGCAAGCTTCTTCAAGCCCGCGAACGATGGAGTTATGCTCGGACTTGGCAGCTGCCAGCTCGTTGATGGCCGCCTCTCTGCGTTTATACTCCTCGTCAAAAAGGATCCGAGCCTTGTCCGCTTCTTCGCGAGCCGCCTGGGCTTGAGTCTTCACGGCTTCCTCTACCTCCCGAGCTCGGGCGAGCCTCGTCGTGATCTCCCGCTCCTTCTCTGCGCCGTTGCCTTGGTAGTGTCGCTAACTTCGGTGATGCGCGCAGTAGCACAGGCGCCGACCTCGGCGGTGAGCTCGTCCGCAGATTTTGCTTGGGCCCGGGCTTGCGATAGCTCGGCGGAAAGACGCTCAATCCTCGCCGCATCATCCTCTGCCTGTCCGCCCATCGCTTCCATCAGCGAAGACGAGCCAGCGATAAGCATGTAAAGCTGGAACAGAAAAAAAACCAAGTCAAAACGCAAGAAACTCAGTACTTAAGCGCAGAGATCAGGGCCAAGGGCATCACCTTCCTGGTATAAGCGAGCATGTTCCACGTCCTCGCCGCGATGATACTGCGTGTGCTCCCGCCAAGCCCGGGGGCGCGGATCCCATGCACCGCCAAGGGTTGGCGGCCAGCCGGTTCCTCGCTACCTCCCTCGGCCGACGCTGACTCGCAACGCCAAGCAACGTATTGGAAGCAAAATTTGGCGCCCGGCCGCGGCTGCTTCTCTCAAGATCCTCCAACTTGCGCCGGCCACGGCTTTTGACGCAGATGGGTTCGCTCTCGCCAAGACGGCCTCGCCAAGCTGAGCCCGGGCCCTTTTCAACGCGTCCTTTAGCTCGTTCACCGTCCACTTAGCCGCCACAAGCTCGTGTGGATCCTCTAGCCCGGGAATTGGGCGGGGTTTCGGACGTGGCAGTCTTGTTCGACCAGCCTCGCCGACTGGCAAAGATCTCGTTCCTCCACCCATTCTGGGTGGCGAAATCCAGCCCGCAGATGCTAGCGGGCCACGCTGGCATCACTACCCTTGCCCATCCGTCCGGCGTTAGTACGCGGACCGGCCAGGTCCAGTTGACTAACAGCATTCGACGATCAGGTGTTGGAAGCGCTTTCCCCACCGGAGTCTTGAAATGGTCGGCAACCCCCCTGCGGTCAATTGGCCACCACCCGCGCGCTGTGCGCCCTTCCACGCGCAAGGGCGTAATCCACACAGGATCATCGCTGATGACGACTTGCACCGTCTCCACAATCTCCGCGGAAGCGTCCAGCACCGCCGCCGGTAAGCAGTAACTTGGTCCTCCGCGGGTCAGCTGCTCCTTGCCCTTCGACTCCGCCAACCCAGCGGCCTCTAGCTGCGCTTATCTGGGCCTAGATTCCTCTGGTCCGGCCGTTTCGTCCTTCGTAAGCCCAGCTGCCTCCAGCTGCTGCAGCAAAGGCACTTCTCCCGTAGGTTCGACCGGCTCGTCTTCAGCCACCACGGCCTCAGCAGAAGGAAGCAGCACCTCGGTGGCCTTCGTCGCTTCGAGCTGCGACAAAAAGGCACGCGTCGACACGAGAAAGGGTGATAGCATAAAGCGTGGGAAACTTACGCGCCGATTCGAGCTCGGTGTCAGTACACCTGGCGAGGACGAAGAAAGAGCTCATCTCCACCCGCCAACGCAGCTCGAGGTGAGCAAGGCGGCCCTTGCGCCTCGCAGAACCTTCCTCGTAGGTCCTCGCCGTGGGACCATCGCCGGCAATGGCTCGACGCCAAAGACAACCTCCTCATTGTCGCTGCTCTGAGTTACCGTCGTCCTCCTCTTCTTCGAGGGCGCATGCGCCCGAGCGCACACGGCGTGAAGACTTAAGGGCGGCGGTGCCTAGCACTCGGCCAGACGGAGAATGGGAGCTCACCTACGCGGGCGCCGCGCGTTTCCCCGTGTGCATCTCTGTACTGCTGTCTTGAGCCGCCGTGGCCGCTTTCGAGGTGCCGTTTTCCCTTACTGTCGCCGGCGACGGACCGGCGCTTCATTGATACCGCCAGGCGTTTCGCCATCAAGGGCCCTCGCTCGAGCCCCTACCGAAAGCGGTCCGCCTAACCACCTTCCACGTCCATTGAAGAACAAAAGTGCGCCTTCTCAAAACCGCAAGGGCGCGCACGGCTGAGAAATTCAGTCAAACACCTGCTGGGCACTTACCTCGGACAGTTTGTCATTCACAAGCCGTATGCGGCGAGGAGCCTTGTCCAAGGGTAGCAACATTCCTCGACCGCAAGAACCTCGCGGTTTGAGAGACTCGCGAGGTCTCACTAACTGATTCAAACAGATCCCAACTCGAGGTCAAACGCAAAGAAAGCAATTTACGCCTACCTTCATGGAAGTCGGTCGAATCCTCCCAACCATCCATATCGCCGATACATCGCAGGCGGCGTCCGGTGCGGGTTGATCCGGTCGGACAAAGTTAACGACGACCTCAGAGTCTGTCAAGCCGTCCTTAACGAGCTCTTTGATGGCACCTCGGTGGCTTGATCCTCCTACTGGGCTCACTTCATTTGGAAGATTGGCGATCCGTGTGCCATTGAGTATTCCAGGTCGAGCCCCATGTTCAGTAGAACCACCGCGGGCCCAACCATCGACCTTGGTCCTCACCTCGCACTCGGCACGTTGGCTCCCCCTGCTCGGCCATGGTCAGTAGAAACCCCACCGCTGCCCACTCGGGCCGACCGGCTTCAATTCGAAAAAGTCTTTGGAGGAGGCTCACCGCTTGGCCGAATCCGCAGGCGCCTCACACAGAATGCGAAGATTGACAGTGGACATAGGATTGGGGGACATGTTCTCTGGCCTCAGCTCCGTGAAGGCAAAGAGGTCGGTGATGAACTGAGATTCTGGCACGCGAAACCCACAGTTGGCCGAGCTCTCGAAGCATACCAACTCGTCGGGTTCCGGCCTTGGCTCTTGTTCCGCGCCTGGGAGCCTCCACGAACCCGGCTTCACAAAGCCGTCTCGCTCCAGCTCTTTCATCCTCTCCCTCGTCAGGGTGCTGTCTCCAATAAGAACCATGGCGGCGGAAGGTGAGAGGTAATAGAGCGAGGAGAAAGTTGAGATTTGAGCAGATAAAGAAAGGAAAAACAAGGAGGATGATTCTGCGGTAAGGGGTTCCCCCCGAAAGCGCTGCCTTTTAAGAAGAAGAAGGGCGGAGGCCGTGGGAGTCGTGTCCAAAAAGGAAGGTAACCGCTCCGTTTTCCCGTCAGATCAAATTCAATGCCTAGGACTCCGGCCCCCGGACCAAATCTTCCCGCGCGGCGCGTGGTGAGGATTTTCCTCTTCTTTAAACCTCGACCGGCTCGTATACGACCCGCCGAGGCTCTGGGTCGGTCACAGGATTGACGAGCGCCCACCTTGAAGGTGCCTTGGGCCGATCCCAGACGATCCACCACGCGAGCAGAGGACCAGCAGCCGCTTCGGCCGTACTGCATTCAACGGCTGACCGATTGCTTATGGGCGTCTCCGGCTTGATCGGGTCAAACCTGCGGCGACATCAGTGTCCTCCGGGCTATCCAGAGGCAGGAGAAGGTCCGGGTGATCCGCTCGCTGCGCGGGCGGATTACAACCGCTATGGCTCGCCATGTTTTCTCCGGACTTGACCGGAACGCATCAGATCCTCCGGGACCCCACCGGAGAGTACGCAGCATGACAAATCCGTCTTGTCGCTTGCCCTCTTTGGCGGCAGATGGTTGTTATGCTTACGCGACGCTCTAACGGGTGGCGCAGAGTCGGCTTCGGTCCATCAAGGCCATATTGGGGATAAAGGGACAATGCTTTCCTCTAAAGAAGTTCTCCGTGAACAGCATGTCAAGACAAACACGTGTTCAAGATTAACCCGACCACTTCTCCCTCGCAGCTCGATGCAGCGACAGACCCTAGAACAAGACAAGAACCTCGCCACTAAAGCAAAGACCGGCGCGGGGCCCGCCGTATCAGCCTCGGGCGGCCCACGGCACCTATAAAAGGAGGATTCCTAGACATTGCAGGGACGGCCAACTCAACACCCGAATTCCCGGATCCGATTCCACCCGGCCCGAGCATAAGCAACATTGGCATCCGAAGCTTCCTCCACGAGTAGCCTTAGCCTTTAGCCGTCATCACTGTAAGTTCGGGATTGGCGCCTCCAGGCCCGATCCAGGCGCCTCTGTACTGTTTTCCACCATATAGTCAACAAGATTGGAGTAGAGCTATTACCCGGCAGTGGGGGCTCGAACCAGGGTAAACCACTCGTGTCTCCACGATTTGCATCGCTCCTCTCTGCCTTCCCACAGTACGAAGGATCTGTACCCGGATCACCTAGTCGCACCAGGCCCTTGTCCGGGAAGGCCGCACGGCCCTAGCCTTCCGCAGGCTTGGCCGCCACCCGGGCTGCTGAGAAGGGTTGTCGTTGGGCCTCACACCAACTACAAACTCGTCTGCCGGTCCGTGGACCCGCTGCTCTTCAGGAGCGCGATTCCCGGACACCGACAATGCCATCCTGTCGATCGGAAGGAAAAATAGTTGTATAGCCTGCTCTAAAAAGTTGTTGGCATGTATTATTTGAACTGCCAAAAGGTAAATAAACTACAAGAGCTTCTCGAAGGATGATTAAAAAAAAAAGTTGGTGCATTTGGTCCGACTTGTTTTTTATAATTTGAGAAGCCGCTCTGAAATTTTAGGGAAATTAGATAAAAATGTTAAAACATTCGAGAACACCTAGCGTTTTACGTCCGATTCTATCAGACGGACGGATCCCTCGTACTCTAGCCTGCCAAGTGATGACATGGCTTCGAGGGGACACATGCCCATGCGTGACAGCGATAGAGCAGGAGCTCGTGACACCACACGTAGGTCACGAGTCCCTCTGTTATGATGCCTTTTTTCCATGAATCCCTTATTTCTCGTATACTCTCTCTAACTTACAACATCTGCCTTTTTTTTATTTGTAATTTCCCTCTTCTCTGTGCACACTTTTTCTCTCTCTATTCTCCATCCATTCTCTTTACCACTCTCTTTGGTGAGCATAGCGATCAACTTTTTGCAATTTTGTTTGTCCGATCCATCGAGCACGGTGTAGGGTGACGAAAGGAGGAAGTCCACCGCCATTTTCACATGGAAGCTCAATAATGTACGTGTGAAACTTGCGTGTAATCTACCGAAACTTTATGTTTGTTCTCGTGAAACTTTCTTATTTGCATCGAGAGTTTCATCCCTATTTTCGTATGGAACCTTAAAAATCTATATCTATACTACTTTAAAGTAGCTAATGGTGGTGGTGGTGGTGTGCCAACTTAAAATATGAACCGTCCATCTCGAGCTTTGACATCTACTCCATCCGATCGAGTCCCACGGATCCCCCCGCGGCCCCGTCCCCGCCTGTGTAAACCACGCCGCCTCCCCCTCTCACTTTCCCGAGCCTGCGCCGCCGCCCCCTCCCATCTCCCTCACCCGTCGTCGCCTCCGCCCCCTCACTCTCCCACGCAGCCGGGGCCCCCTCCCTCTCCCTCACCCGTGCCGCCGCCGCACCCTCCCTCTCCTCACCCGCGCCCTATCCCTCGCTGCGCGTCGCCTCCTCTCCCGCGCTGCCACCGCTCGCCGCCTCCTCCTCCCCTGCGCCTCCCCATCGCCTTCCTCCCGGGCCTTCTCCCTGCGCCGCCTCTCCATCGACGCGTCGCCGCCTCCGCCACCGCCTCTCCTGCCGCCGCCTCTGGAGCCCACGGTCGAACCGCCCAGGTCCCCTTCCATTTCCTGGCCGCATTGTTGGTTTGTGATTTGAGGTTTCCTTTGGTTTTGTGTTTTTTCTGCAGCCGAGGATGGGGTGGACCGAATCGGCCATTATCGCGGGGGCCAGGGACGTTGACGTGTTGCCAGCCGTCGTCGGCGCCTTCCCAAGGAAGGAGGCTGCGCTCGTTGAGGTAAAATTGCTTTCGATCCAACATTTTGTGTTATAAGATTGTTATCTCCATCATTAGGTCGTCAGAATGTTCTTCCCAAGAAAAGAATCTTTTGGGATGCCTGTGCATTGGACGTTGGGTGCGCGTTACATGATGAATGTTCATCTCAGTGTAGGTTCCCCATGTTTGTGATGTTTTGATGACTTGTACTTATACATTCATAATTTCATAATACCACTATTAGGTAATATGACAGCCGAGCAATACTGAGATAGAATGATGTGGCATATGAATAATGAACCACTTTTTACTGTTAAGAGTATCCCTGTAACAGGAGAGGCAAGGAGGTTTGACATGGATTTTCCTGTATGATTATGGCACATCATGAATATTTGAGAGGAAATGAGGCAATGAAGCCATTGTTTTTTTTCTATGGAGGACCTCTTGATATTGTGTTACAGGGTGCTAGCAAAGGTTAGGCAAAAATACAATAACCCCTAATCAATCCATGTAACACCATTACCCTTCCTCCAATGCGCCTCCATTTTTGTCCTCTTTTTATGTGATGAAAAATCCAGAGCTTTCTATATGCCATCTATGTATTTATACTTGTTTAGAATTGTGGTAGCATGAGTAGCAGATTTTTCTTGTTTGTGCAGTTATAACATATAATGAATTTTTCTTATTGCTAAGGCCGATGAATCTGGTTTCAGAAAAATTGAGCTTAGAGCATGAGTAGCAGATTTTTCTTGTTTGTGCAGTTATACCATACAATGAATTTTTCTTGTTGCTAAGGCTGATGAATCTGGTTTCAGAAAAATTGAGCTTAGAGGCTTATGTTGTAGTTACTGTATAATTTATTGGGAAGCTTGTACCGATTTTCATGCTCTGTAATCCATTTGCCTCTACTTAGTCTTGTTCGATGATGTACGCAGTTTATGCCGACAAACTGAATCTCCAGTATCTGCAAAATGCCCCAGTACAGTGTGGTGCAGTGGTTGTTTATGTTAGCATTAGGTAACTGCCTCGAAGAAAATGTGATTCTATAGATAGGATAAACCACTGAACCTGGTTGGAAAGAGTAGCTCCTTTTACCAACTTCAAATACTTTTCTTTTACCTACCTGTTCGGAACAAAAAAAAAAAAATCTTCTTTTTTACTTTTAGAATGGGGCAGCGCATATTAGATCGTTCATTCCTGAATCTGTTTGTCATGTTCTTTTCTTTCCCTTTGTCAGGCCTTTTCTTGTTAGTTTCATTAAATAATTTTTCTCTCAATAATTTTGAAAACACTTTCTTGGTGGATTATACATAACTTTGGTGCCTTGCTGATACAATTTTTGAAGAGGATGTGCAGTGATTATCTGAGCAATACAAAACTTGCTACAATCACATCATCGATGCCTGCAACATTTTAAGTGTCATTCCTATATAGTCTTAATCTTTATTATCCTCTATTTTGTCATTGCATCCCTTCTATTTAAACTGTGGTGTATCTTCTTTCCTTTACCCTCCTCTCTTCTCCCTCCTCCCTTGTTATTTGAGTACTCAGAATTTTCTCTTTCTCTGGCTCAGAGAAACAAACATATGATTGAAGGGAAAGGCATAACTCTTCTGTTGTTGAGGTGTGTGTCCGATTCTCTGCTCAAAACAATCATATTCCAAAATTTATTGTTAGTGATAGTTAAAGAGAAAAGTTTATTGTGATTATTTGATTACTCGACTGAATCTCGGGTTATTGGTTGTTTCTTTATCAAAATATATTGCCCTTCATGCTGGTTGGTTGTGCTTTTGGGTCCTTTTTAATAATCTTGCATACCTGCATCACGGTGGGTAGTGAACAATGGTTTCTTGAGCACAGGATAGTGTGGCAGCACATTGTACCCATCCACTGCCAGCGCGCGGAGGCGGTGGCGGCCCCTCACCCGTCCGCCTTCCTCCTTGCAGCGCGGCGGCCGGTGAGCCTGTCGACTCTTCTCTTCTCCAACGACGTGCGCGGCGACCCCACGCTTCTCCTCTTCCGGCGATGCGCGCCGTGCCCCTCTACTTCAAGCGGCGGCAGCGACGCCCTACTCCGAAACGATGCGCGACGCAGGCGCGCTGCCCGACCTTGCCCCCGACATGCCAACAGCGCCGCCCGCTCCTCCGAAACGCGCGGCTGCGACACCGCCCTCCTCCAACCCGGCTCGGGCGCCGCCGCCGCCGCATCCTCCCTCTCCCTCACCCGCACCGCCGTCGCCCCTTACGTCGACCACCCAGCCCTCATGTCGTCCGAGACCACGATTCCGGCGGCGGCCAAAGCTTTCTCCGCGTCGCTTCCTTGCTACCCCCGACCACCGGGTGTGCAGTAGTCTCCGCCTCCTCCGTTGTCGGCGGCGATCCGGCGACCGAAACCCTAGGGTTTTTCCACAGCAGGTAGCTACATCGCGGTAGGTCATTCCCCCCTCGCCCCTCCCTCCCTCTCTATACTCATTCGGCTTGATTGGGAAGGGTGGTGGGTGCATTCGAGCTTGCGTTCGTAAACCTAAGCGCAGATCTGCAGGATTGGGGGCATCGGGTCGATGTTGTGTCCGGATGGGTTCCTGGAATCCGTGGAGACGGTCATTGCTTCAGCCAGATTATGCTTCTGAGCTGATCCTGTTTGTATGTGATGTTTTGGGTAGTAGCCATGTCATTAGGAGGCAACCACAAAATTCTTCTTTCACAATTTTATTAACCATGGTACACCCTTGTATAGGACCCTCTTTGGCCTTTCACTCTTATCCAGTTGTTAGGGCTGTATTTGAAAAGCTTGGTGAACCTGTTGAATGTTGATATTCTTCATCTCGATGCACATCCAGATATATATGACGCTTTTGAAGGAAATACTTATTGACACGCTTCTTCATTTGCAAGAATAATGGAAGGAGGTCATGTCAGGAGACTTCTGCAGGTAAATTGTGTCTTGCGCACCTGTGAGCTCTGCATTCCAGTTAATGATCTGACTACTATTGAACAAAATTGTCTCTTTTCTGTCTAAGTTGAAGGAGAACACTATTTATTCATGCTTTACAAAAATATATGTTCAGAATTTAGCATCCATCAATTATACCAAGGTTAAACTAATAGTTTGTCCTTGCATTTACCAAACTGGGACTATTAATGTCACTCCTTTTCATTTCATTGTTGAGAAGGGATATGCACTTAAACTAATCATTTGTTGCTCACATGTGAATAGTGTAAATATCCTCCCTATTCTTCTTTTGTACCTTCACATTGATTTTGACATGTTTTAGGTTGGACTTAGATCAATTACTAAAGAAGGAGGCGAGCAAGGAAAGAGATCTGGTGTGGAACAGTAGGAGATGCGCACCTTCTCAAAAGATCGGGAGTTACTTGAAAATCTGGTAACTCAATTTAACATAATAAAATCTACATGTATTTATTCCTAATTTATTTGTTGTTCATTTTAATTCTAGAATAGTCTATATCTATTTTCCTATTATTCTATTCTGCCTGTCACACCTTGTGGAAGGATTTTACTTTGCACATTCTCTCCAGTTAAAAGCTATTGAGGTCTTTGATTCCCCTTTTCTTAAAGAAACCGACTAATTGACGTCTTTGATTCTTATTTGAAGGTTGCATCTACAAGAGAAACCGACTAAATATTGTTTGTAAAATAGGAATGCTCAGTTCTCCAATTACTTGCCGTTTTACACCTGGACCATTGTCTAGAAAGATTAAATTGTATGCCCTGAGAATTCTTATTTTGCTTATTTATGTGCGTTATCCAATGCTAGAAATATTAGTTGTTGCTTTAAGATGAGAACTGAGCAAATAGATGTATGAATCTTATTTGCTTCTCCAGGTGTTAGGAATCCCCTCTTTTTAGCTACAAACTGCTCGTGTATTAGTATAATGGTCAAAGGAGTGATTTTTGTGAGGTTTATCTAAATTTCAATACACTGGTTCCACATTAGCTAATGCAAAGCTAAATTGTTTGTTAGTACTTCTAAGTTCAAATTTGTACATTTAATTACTGCTTTGCTATACTTGATAGTTTAGTCCATTTGAATGGTCTTGTGATACCTAATCATACCTAATAATTACTCTCGATCTGAAATGATCTCACATATAATGTCTTTCCTGCAAATCACCCTTCATGCTTATATATTTTTCTACGAATTATGTTTTCCTTTCATCCCTTTATGATCCGTGGCAGAGCACGGGCATTGTACTAGTATGTGTGAAACTTGGGTTTTTTCTTGGTGAACTTTGTGTTTGTTCTCCCTGAATTTTCTTATTTGCATCGAAAGGTTCATCCCTCATTTTCATATGGAATCTCAGAATCGAAAAACCAACTTTCGCACGTACATTTCTGAGCTTCATTAGTACATTGGGGAAGTTTCACTAGTACTTTTCCCAAATTTCATTAGTAGTTTCAAGTTTCATTGCACTCTCAAGGTTCATTAGCACTTACCGAATTTTAATTGGTATTTTTTTTAAGTTTCATCAGTAGCTTTCCCTATTTTTAGTAGTTATTTATGAAGAATCATCAGGTTCGCCATGTTTCATTTATACATTTTTCTAGGTTCATCGGTATATTTCCTAATATTCTGCAGTTATTTTTTCAAAGTTCCATGCTGACGGCATCATGATGTCATGCATTTGATGGGATAACACAATCGGATGTCCAATTTGAGGCTCTCGCCTAACACATTTGGATTTTAGAGAGGTCAACAATATATTCTATGTTAGAATTTGCCATAATCTGGCCATCTCATGGCCAGTAGTGTTATAACATCCTCCGTGGCCAACACATAGCCCGGGTTGGTCTCAACCATAAGTCCCATTGGGGCTGCTACATCTATAGGCCTAACCAAAGTCACAACCAAGATTCTGAGTCCACCCAACCTAAAAGACTGGTATGATAGAAGATGGGCGTCCTAGCTTTTAACTTTGTGCTTTCCAATAACCATTAATCGACATGATACTAAAAGTTCAAAATAAGTAAAATAAGACGAAAAGAATGTGACTTAAAATCCAACATTGTGTAAGCACATCATTGCATATGGCCCTGCTAGGCGGCAAGCTAGCGAGACGTAGTTTGTAGTCAAATTCGTGCGCCAGGTGTTATCTTCTGGCTAGCTTGCCCTTAGCAGCGACGTGGTCTAACCAGCAATTAGCTGGTCAGCGCTTTAATATATATAATTAATTGGACTCCGAATCCAA